>CM042159.1:80697043-80714543 GCA_023376005.1 Doryteuthis pealeii | reverse complement strand
AGAAACATAAAATAAATTATCATCCTTGTGATCTTGTGTCACATTGTGTTGGTTGGTTGGATTTTATGGCATTTTTAACTTTTGGGTCATTTTATGCAAAAGATGTTTTTGTTTTATTCATTCTTGTTGGGTCTTCAATTTTTTTAAACACATTTTTAGAACTCATTTTTTAACTATTTAACCCATAGATGGGACCCTAACAGATACTACCACTGAGTCAGACTGAACCTGGGAGTAATGGTGATAAAGGGGTACTCCACCCCCCTCCCCACAGAGCTCCAGAATAGGAACCTCACCACTAGATGCACTTTAACATCATCCACAGGACACTAAGACATTCACTCACTGCTGTCTAGCACATATGATAAAAAGGGTTGGGGGTTTTGCCATACAAGCAATAGGGTTGTGACAATCATATAGGTGCTTGATGTGACCAGCCGATTGATCAGAGGGGGTCTTTCTGACTGTCCGTGTAGCCTAAGTAAGAGCTAAAGTGGAGTGTTGCATGTCATCCTATCTGTGGTAAACAGGTTGGGTAAATACCTACGATAAATGATCATACAGATCATTACATGAACAGATACCAAAAGACTCAATGCACATTTTGTAGTCAGATCAAAAGTGGCATAATCCTTCAAATAGTGTATTCTGCTGAACGACAATGAATGTTCTCTATCAAAATACTTTTTCTCAGAATTTTTGAGATGAGGCTTGATAATTAGTATTATTTGCATTATTCGGACTATTGTTTGACAAGAAATACCTGAAGAAGGCCAGAGAACACAATGGCTGAAATGTTGTACAGATAACAATGAAGAGGAGGACAATAGTCTGAATAATCCAAATAATACAGAATATTTTTTTTGTTCCTTTTGGGAGGCTGCATATTAATTTTCCAATATTAATTTATTAATGATTCAGATGTCTTGTATCATTCATCTACAATGTAGTTATCATTAACAATATTCATGTAATTTAAAAAAAATACATTTCTGAACTGTTAATTATTAAGAATCTTTAAACCATCATGTTTATTCTAATGATCAAATATCTGATTTAAGCTGCAAACAAATAATTCCTCTTCAGTATGACTGTTTTTCTATTTGTTTGTTTTTTTCCTCATCCAATTTATTTCTAGCCAACAAGATTGTCATTTCTAGATATAGAATATTGTGAAAAAACAAACTTGAAAGTTAAAATATGATGTTAGGTGAATTATCTGTGTTTGTTAGAATTTGGAACTCGAGATGATAAGGATAATCATTTACAGTTACTTGTTTGATAATTCCCCATAAATGAAAGGAAACTGATATCAAAAAGAGGCTAATTGAAACTCTTCAACTTGAAAGAAACAAGAGTGATATTGAGAGTGCAATAATTTATGCACTGATCATACAAACTATCAAAAAACTGAGCTCATCCTTGATTGCTTAAGAAATGAAGGCTTGTATTAAAATTGATCTTGTCCAACAAATATCTACATTGAAGACGCACATTATTCTGTTGCTAGAGTAGAGATTATGTTTTTTTTTTTTTAATAGCATAAAATCTTAATTCTTCAAAAGAAATGGATACAATGAACTGTAAGTAAAGTAAAGTTGTCGGGGTAGCCTAAAGTCGATACCAGCCAGACTGCGAGGGAGTCTATCACCTTTTCACTAGTACTAGAACAAGGAGTTTGTTTTTGGGTCTGAGGTGGAGCGCCACACATACCATCAGCTCCCCACTTTACCACACAGATCCCTGTGCTACTCATACACTGAGTTGGTGAGGGCCTGTATCTAACCAGGAACCTTATAATAATATAGCTGTATAATGAAACTTTGTTATTTTAGCTAAAAAAGAAGAAAAAAAAAAAAAAAAAAAAAAAAGTTAAATGGGCTTAGTGTTCGAATTTGAACTTGAATGAATATACAATTGCTTCAGCCCAAGTTATTTGTAATATTATGAATAGAATACCAGAAATAATTGGGTGCAGTTAATATTTTTTATGAGCAAGTACATTCCTTTCTTTGTAGGAAAAAAAGGTTACTATAAGTTATAAATAATTTCTTAAATACATCTTGTAGTTTTAAACTTCTCTCTTAATACCTTTATTTATTGACATTTTATTTATTTATACTATATAATGTTTATCTAACATTTAAAATAAATTCAGTCATTATTTTTTAATACTCTTTTTCTACTACAAAGTTTTCTCAATTTTATATTATTAGTTCTCTTATTCACAATTGGAAAAAAAAGGGTTTATAATTCAGGGTTATTCATCCCAGTCTTTTGTTTGTTGTTTTCTTTTTTCTTTTTTTCTTTCTCTCTCTTATACACACACACAGAGCTGTTCTGTGGCAGGTTCTCTTTGGCTGTTTAAGCTTTTACTCTCCAGGTGGTGTCCCTTGGTGTCTATTCTGAGTGTGTGGTCTAGTCATTTAAGCTGTTAATGTTTTATTTTAAGGGCCATATTATTGTAATCAGTTCTGCAGTACACTTTCTCATTTGATACTTAGCTGGGACAGAAGATATGGCAGATTTTCCTTGGACACTCATTGTGGATATTTCTACCATATCCATATTTTCTTTTACTAAATCCCAATTTTATATTAGCTCACTGTTTGACAGGCTGTATATTTTAGTTCATAAGAATTGGACAGATAATACTTAATTTAATGTAGTATTTTGAGCCATATTTTAAAACAAATAGAAAGAACAGTTAATACTCTGCGATGTTAATTATTCAGAAACCTATATCATTTAACTCTTTAAGATCTTAAGAAAGGTGAGAAAAGAACAAAGTAATTACAAAATTAACAATGATGCAACACCTGGCCACTAAGGTCTTCCATTGGTATTAAAAGAGATAACATCATTTCAGAGTAAAGATTTAGAATTTTCATCAAAATCCATGTTAGATAATTCAGTGATAAATCATCCCTTTTAAATGTTAAGTGTTGTGTACATTGGAATTTTATATACATTGTTCATAACACTTAACACATAATAAATATAAGAAAATGCATGTCCTTTAAGCAAACAAACTGCAATTTAATAGGCAATTATCATCTTAAAAGCTAACAATTAGCGTAGGCTTGAAATTCTCATAGTACCAATCCACAAAAATCTCAAATTTTTATTAGCTGACAATATGACATGAGCCAAGCTGCATATTTTTACTTTATAAGGATTGGGCAGATAATATTTTATTTAATGTTGTATTCTGTAGGACAAGTTTATATTAAATTGTGATTCAAAAACTTAAAAGTGGCAAACCATGGTTTCAGCAATCTTGTTTTACTTTTAAAAAATTAAAAAAACACACAAAAAGAACACAAGCATAAGTAAAAGCCTTATTGGTGAAACTATTTGACTGTGTGAAATTACGACAGTTTACTAATTCAGTTTTGAAAATGTCTTATTAAAAATTAGGATTGGTCTATTTCTGATAAAAGTTATTTTGCAATTTTCACAGCACAAAAATACATTTTTTCTTGTAATCTTGAATAAAATAAATAAAAATCAATATTAATGTCCAAAGACAACATATTTTGAAGTTTTGATATCGCTAGTTTAAATAAAAAGGAGAATTATTTCCTGTTTCTCTACAATTTACAAATATTATTATGACAAAATACTGATAACTATTTACTGCACCCTATAATTTACAGATATGTTCTTACTAAGTAACAAAATGTGAAATATTAAAATTTATTCTTGACAATTTTGAGAATAATAATTGATATCACAAAAACGTTTAGAACCACTTGTTATTTTTGATGTTGTTAATACAAAACTTCAGCAGATCCATTCTTCAGCCTTCATCATTTGTATAATCTGAGGAAAAGAGAAACTTTTCTTTCCTTAAAAGACAAAATAATGATATGAAGATGAAAATAAAAACTACATTTCCAAGATATCTATAAAAAGTTTTATATAAACTAAAGATATAAGAGTTATGAAATTTGATAAATAAAAATAAAACATCAATATTCAATAAGTATAAGTAAATAATGTTTAAATTTTTCAGTCTCTCATAAATAGCTAAACCAAGTATTTCCCCCCCTCCTCCTCCTCTCTTGCCACCCCAAGAAAAAGGAAGTGTTTAATTTTTCTATCTAATTAAGCACCTGAAAAGGGCTCAACAAAAATACAAACTGTCTAAAGGTTTAACTGTCTATTTATGAAAGATACACCAATAATTTTTGCAACATTTGATAAATAATAGTTGTTATGAAAACCCTATAAGAAATTAATACTAGTAATGTCCGCAGAGTAGCCTATTGCTGGTATCAGCTGAACAATGAGGGAATCTATCCCCTTTTGCTAGACCAGTGAGATTGTTTCATTATGGTGGAGTGACCCACCTACTGTCAGTTTTACTGCACAGATCAGATTGCCCAAGTAGTACTACTCATGCCCTGAGTTGGCAAAAAACAGTATCGAACTAGGAACCTTGCAATTCCTAGGGAAACACTCTACCAACTGAGCTAAATGGGCACCCTCACTTTAAATTCTTTCTTTCTTCTTCTAATTTTCAAGAAATTGGGAATAAGGTAGTTTCTAAATGGAAATTCCGAGATTTGAAATAGAAAAAAAAAAAAAACACAAAAAGTTGGAAGAAAGTAAAAAAAATTTTTTTTTTAAAAATGGCTGCCAATTTTGTAGTAACTAGAGTCGGGGCTGTTCCTTGAAATTTTTAAATGACTTTAAAATCAGACTATAGAAAGGCTTTAATAAAAGCAGAAAAAAAGTATAGGTCACAAACTTGCAGGCAAGTAGAGTGACTTTATGCAGTCGAGAGGAAAGGGGAACAAAAGAATATTATAAGGGGGTAAAGGAAATAAGGCTAACATTTAGTTTTTTTTAAAAAAAGAGGGATTCTGCAGTAGCAGCAGCTGCTGCTGGTGATATCTATTTATTCAAAGTGAAAGCATTGAAAAGTACACACACACACTTCAACTATCTGGGTTTCTATTCCCTTTGTTTGTTCAGAAAAGAAAGAGAAAGAAATTAAGAGTCAAAAAAGTGTGGCCAAATTTGTTATCCTAACAATGAAGACAACACATCTCTAAGATATTCACTAAGCTAACAACTAGCAAACTAGCCTCTAAAACTAATATTGTCATAGCCTGAAATACAAGGCTGAGAGATTTAACCCCATGTATGCTTTTCAGTTTTATTTTATCATTAAAGCAGGTTTTTCCCTAAAAGAAAAATAGTCTAAGTAGAAAATGTGTCTATTTATACTAGTTAAGATATTTTTTTTCCCACACATCTAGAATAGTTATCTGAAATATCCTTAAATCAAAAATAAATAAATGAATTAAAAAATCAAATCCAAAAATAAAACAATTCTTTTCATGACAATATTAGAACTGTTTTTTTATGTACATTTTAAATCATTTGCAATTTGAAGGAAACCCTCCCCCCCCACAAAAAAAAGGTAAGTTATTTATGATAGGCAGTACATTATACAGATATTAGGAACAAAATGTATAATCATAAGATTATTGGAATTGATGTCTGCTGGAGGGTACAAATAGGTCAATCTACCCAGCGCTGGATCAACAGTTCATTTACATTCGCTGGATCCGGCTTTCTTACAGAGGGCAAAAGATCATACAGTCAGTTGTATTGACTTACACTATGAATGGTTGAATTACCTATTGTGCAACAAACAGGGTTGCCAGTAAGATGTATTCCAGATATATCCTATCCATCTATAAGTTGTCATGCTATTAGGAAACTAAAATGAAATCATATTTGGAAAACTTTTAAATATTTGCAAGTCAACAGTTTCCTAAAAAATAGTTTTTATAACATTGTTTTATATTAATCACTCCACTTAAATGCCAACTTTGGTATTCATTAAGTTCAATATCAAGTCATATTCTATCTATAGAATTTATGTAATAATTGTGAATAAGGGGGAATGGTAGAGTAGAGCGTTAAGCTAGAAACCACAAGGTTCCTAGTTTGATACCGGTCCTCGCCAACTCAGCGTATGAGTAGCACAGGGATCTGTGCGGTAAAGTAAGTTTAGACCGCCCCAACAACTTTACTTACTTACACTATAATTATAATTTAATATTTATCTTACTTAAGAAATTATAATGAAATGACCGCAAACATTGGCCCCCACATTATTACATCCCAAATTGGATTGGGGATGGCTTTATTATCTTAAGAACATTTTGATAATATTACACAAGTAAAAATCTTGCAATAAGATACTGTATTAAACATTAAAAAAAATAAAACAAAGACATTTTAACTTTAACGATGCAAGGCATTGTCAATTTTTATGAGTTTTATTTGGATTTAATTTATCACACTAAAGGAAAATCCATTTAAAATCTTTAATCAGCAAATTCCTTTACATAAAATTTTACTTCATTTGTTGACAGAAGTTCAAAATTTTCTTCAATAGCAATTTTTCTTCTTCTACAGCATCATCATTCAATGTATTATAATCTCTGCAACGTTATGTCATCTGATTGCTACATCAACATATTATGCAAATAATAAGATAGAATAAAAGAATACTGAAACGATAGATAAGGCAACAAAGCTAATTTAATGCTTTTTTCTTTTCTTTCTTCCTTATAACAATTGAAGATTGTTTCCTTTAATCATAAGAAATAAGAGAAACCAGCCCTGATAAGGAGGATAATACAGAACATTTTGTTCTCAAGTAAAAAAACAAAATGAATAGTAACAAAAGCAAAAGATAAGCTAGACCACACTGGTTATAAAAAGTCTTTGCCATGAGGTATAAAATCTATGGTATATTTTGCAGATTTAATGAAGGATTCTTATTGACATTAAATTTAGAATTCTTTGAGACAATCTCTCTCATAATTGTAGAACAAAATTCTCATTTTTAACCAAATCAATATTTTTGTGTACTGATGATAATATATCAAATTATATTTTGTGAATAAGATAAAGTAGACAAAATATTGCAGATTTTTCATACAGCAAATAATAACATTGTCTTACTCATTCGTAAAACAAATGTTGATTTAAAGACTATTAAAGGAATATTATTAAAGTTTTATCAATAACTTTGAGAAGAGTTATAAGCATACTAGAAATTATTGGGACAGCTGAATGTCTTCTTTGTTTCCTTGATTTTCCAAGTAAAAAGAATTTTTTTTTCTCCTCCCATTAGGATTATACATGTGATGAGGACTGAAGAATGATTCAACCCAAAATGCTTTGTTAACAACATCAAGGAAAAAAAAGAAGTTCAATTGTCCAAACAATTTTTGGTATATCATTGAAACTTGTTACCAAAATATAACAAGTGACAGATTAATCATAACATACAAAATTCAATAATTCATATCAATTATTCTATGCTCCTGTAAATATCATTTTTTTAAATTTGAGAAGCCAAAATCAAATAATAAAAACAACTGTTTCCTCCTTGCATTTCTTGAATCAGGATTTTGGTTAAAAAATATAAGGTAATATATATATATATATATATATATATATATATATATATATAGAGAGAGAGAGAGAGAGAGAGAGAGAGAGAGAGGGAGAGAGAGGGAGAGAGATAGATAGATAACCTGGGAACCATTGTAACACCAGCCACCGATGATATTGATGCTTCTATTAACTCTTAACATCCTATACCATCTCATTCCACCTGGCCGGAAGTCACATTTGTTTTCCTAATCCACCCCAAGCCTTTGTTTAAATATAATATTAAAAATATTTAGAAGTCTTTATTTTAAGGGAAATAACAGGTAACTTTAAATGAAAAGGCCATTTTAAACGTTTTTGATAGATTCTTATAGGAATGGGACTCTGGACTTTAAAAATTCTCAACAGGATGTTAAGAGTTAATAAAGGAGTGAAAAATTATAATGAGTATGTCATAGTTATCTCTGTTATACTGAAAATTATTGATAAAAAAAGGATGTTCAGCATGAAGAATAAAGACCCCCAAAATTATAATTCAGTTATGAATTGCTTTATTCTCTAAGAGTATTCTAAATATATTACTCTAATAAAAATCTTGCCATGTGCTATTTTTGCTGGATTATGGTTACACACACAATATATATATATATATATATATATATATATATGAGAATTTTACAGATAGATGTATCTTTTAATACTTTATCTAGAAATATGAATAATTAAAAATAGTATTTAGAAAAATAAAATCTTTGAATTTCCTGCTTGATTTAATACCTGGAAAGATGTTTGTCTTGGAGGAATACAAGTTACCAAAGTTGGATAAATTCTGAGTGATGGTCAATTGACAGGAAAGGACTAAGATCAGTCGGTATTTTAACAAACAGAAGAAATGAGTTTGAATGCTTAAATTAATCAGCCATTTTTCAAGAGAAAAATGGCTGATTTCAAGGATTTGTTTAATAAAAAGGAAATTTCTAGAGGAATTGACCAAAGTGCCATTTCAAGATTGAATATATTTTCAGACAAGAAAAAAAGAAGAAAAGAAAAGAAAAGAAGTATGTATGAAGAAGTATAATAGGAATAAGAAAATGTTGTTGTTATACTGATTGAAAATAGTACAGTTAACCTCTTACATAGCATAGGAAGAATTCATATTAGAAAATAGTGGTTTTGGCATAGGATTTTAATAAAATACAACATTCAATCAAATTGAATGAGAAGAAAACCAAGATAGGTAAAGATTTTATAATTCATAAAGATGGATTTTTCAGAAACGTCAATTTACTTTATCTCATTATTTATATAATATATTTATGTAGCAATCAGATGACATAATGTTATCTATATGTAATTTATCTATTTGTTAATCTTTAAATCATAATAGTGATAAAATAATGACAAGAGTATAGCAAAGTTTAAGCAGTGTCATCAATAACCTGGTTGGATAAACAAAATTTTCCATACCCTAAAGCAGGAATTTGTTCTTTTTTTAATTCAAAGAATGTTGTAGTGTTGCTTTCATCTACAGTAGAATCTATGAACTTAGTGCCAAGGTATGATAGGCATTCTTTAAAACTGTCAATTGTAGACTAGATTTTCTTATGTTTATATTATGAGTTTGGAGTCATTAATAATGATAATAAAAATTTCCAAGATGCTTTATTATACACCAAATTATATGAATAGTGTAACAAGACACATACTCAGGTTCAGTTTAAGAGAGACAAATGACATTAGATTTAAGGCTCCAAATTACCACTAATAGATAAGATATAGGGCCTAGTGGGTAAAATAGTTGCTTAAAGTGTTTCTAGTTACCTGGTGGTCATAAGTTCAATTCTTGGATTAGGTAGTGCACAAAGTGTCATAACAGAAGAGAGACTAGTGACATCACAAGGACAAATTAGTAGTAGTAAATAAAGTTGACAGACTGGCCTATTGTTGGTATCAGCCAGACAGCAAGGGAGACTATCCCCTTTTTGCTAGTGCTAGACCAAGGAGATTGTTTTGCGGAGGTGGAGCGCTACACCTACTGTCAGCTCCCCACTTTACTGCACAGATCAGATTACCCAAGCTGTGCTATTCATGCACTGAGTTAGCAAGGACCTTTATCAAGCCTGGAACCTTGTGATTCCTAGGCAGATGCTCTACAGACAGAGCTGCAAAAAACAATCTCAAGAAACTACACAAAAATATAAATGTACAATATATGCAATTTTCTAACCTCTAGGCATATAATAACCCCGACAGGTTGACATGCCATTCAAATCAATCAATCTATGGTACAACATTGAAAACACTGACTATTACAGCCAAGAGGAAAATATATCAGTGTATAATAATGATAATTCTTCATTTCAGAAATTTAGACAAAATATTATAAGATGCCTATAAGAAGTTTTATACTAATTGAAGTCAATACAGATATTATTTGTAATATGGAAAAGTTTTGAGAAATTTGATAAGAACTAAAGAGGATGCATGAATAAATATAAATTAACTATGTTTTAATCTTTTTTGTCTGTTATGAATAACTGAATCAAGTATCACAATTATTTCTTTAGTCACTGACAAATATATATATATATACATATACAGAAATAAAATGGATAATTAAGCTAAAAAGTCACATCCGGAGACTCAACGTAGATACAGGATCTCTCAGAGCACATAAATATTTTCAATTAGATGAATTTAAAGTTGAATATGATGAATTTATATGATATTTAAAAAATGGGAGATAACACTGACCAAAAACTCTATAAAATTAAGTTCCCTTCTTGTAATACCCATCGTTTTTAATCTACAGAAAGTAGAGATTTTTACAAAGGAACAAAGTAACATATATTTCTTTTCATTATTACACTTGAAGGATGCCTTCAGCAACCATTAATCTCAATATCAAGGTCAGTTGTTATTTATAAAATTTATATCTATAATTGCAAATAAATAAATAAGGAGAAGTACTTGACAATAATCCTTTAATAGTTACCTCCATTGAATTATACTTATTGAGGTAAGTGTAAATAAAGGCTGTATACTATTAAGTTGTAAATTGGATTTGACATTGCATTATTCTCTAAGTTAAAGCATTTTAACACTATTAGTATCGTATTATAATGTGTGTTTTTCTGTCTGTAACCAAAACTATATTACTACTCAAGTCACAATTCCCTTAAGTATTTACGTCAAATTCTCCATGATTTCATTCTTTTAAACCTTCAGTTATTAATAAAAATTGTTTTACATTATTATTACTGTTGACCATATCTACGTACTAATAACATGCAATTGTATTTATATATACAACAAAATAGCGGTTTACAGCTTGAACGAGAAGGCTAATTTGCATATTGATATTTAAAATTTTATTTTAATAAATATGTGCTTGGTATTATTGATTTCTAATTGTTTGGTTTTATCTTAAGAAATATAAACAACAATCTCGTGGATAAATCTTAAAAGAAATTTATTTACAAGAAGAAATAACTGTAATATTATCCTTTACTTCCTATTTTAACTAAATAGTTAAATTAGGAAAATTTACCAATGAAAGAGGGGAGTAATGGAAGATGATGGAATAGTTAATTTCAAAGTTGTTCTATTTTTCGATTATACCCCCTCTGTTGCAGATCTTTTTATCTGCATTCTTAGTCAGTTTCATTAGCCTTTCTAATTTAATATGATATTTTATTATATCAAAACTTAAATACTTGCACCCGGAGGGTGCATATATTTGCTAGTTACATTAATGAAAATGTAATTACTATGTGGCATTTTTGCCATGTTACAGTAACATACATACAAGAATAAGATACTTGTAATAGACATTTATATTTATTTGCATAAACTTTATAGAGGGTTTGTATTTGGAGTTTAAAACCACATAATGTTTATTTGCAGAGGAGGGGGAAATGGATAATAAAAGCAGGTATAATCTTGCAGTACATTAAATGTATAATGTAAATAAAATAAGAAGCAGTCACAACAAAATGCATCATTGATTTCATGCTTTAAGTATGGTTAATTTGTGCCAGTGGAAAACAGGAAATTATTCTTCTGTGTGTGTGTGTGTGTGTGTGTATATATATATATATATATATATATAATGCTTTGTTATTACTCTTCTTTCTATTCCAGTCTTTTCCTCCCTCTTATTTTCCTCAATTATAAAAACTTTTTTAAAATTTAAAAAAAGTAGAAAAATCCAGGATAGCATGAATGCACTGAAAGAAAGATAAACACAAATCTGTAATAATCAGTTCCACAATGAACACATCAATGGGGGTTGGGGGGTTGGGGGAGTTGCAGAAGATTCTAACTAGTCGAGAGGCATGTGCTGTAATAATACTGCATCAACTCCACTAACTTTCTTTACCCGATATCATATTAGGAACACAGATTTTTTTAAAAGTTCAACAGCATCAATATCTTTATAACTATTAACACAGATACAACAATTGAATAACTTAATCAGATTTTTTAAGAAAATCACAGTTATTATTGAAGAATAATATAAGCGAGAGAACATTAAGAACTAGTTTTTTTTTCTTTCTTAAATCAAAAGAGTTTGATACTTAATTCTATTACTATTTATTACATCAATGTTTTCCTTTGTATTATCATCTCATTTACATATTTTTAAAGCTCAGTTCACTTTCACTCAGTTTTAAATGATATTACATCATTGTTCCATCATATCATTGATACTTTATAGATCTATACATTTCGATATGCAATGCTAACTCTAATAATGCTTATGTTGTAAAATATGTAAATTAAACTAAGTCACGTGAATTTGTGTTTCTGTATTATAAATAAGTGGTGGCTGTTATTTGATCAAAGATGATTATATAGAAAATTACGATAGACCCCTTTTATTTTAGCAGTTTGTACACTGAACAATTAGTTGAGTGAGACTTGAATTTATTTCAAGTATTTCAATTTTACCTAACTTACAACTGCTTATTTATCAAATTTTGCTTAGTCTGTCACAAGGCCAAAATATGCTTACAGGTGTTTGTAAACAATCACTCATCAAAGTAATGACCAGGATTGCTGGTGCTTAACTCCAATGATCAATAATTTGCTCAACTGTTCACTCACATATTCCTTTCTGTCAACTAACATTGTATGCCAAAGATGAGATTTTTGTTGGGTTTTTTTCTTTTTTTTTGATGATAAAGCAAAATACAAAGAAAAAACAAACAAAATCAGCTGGAATTTAAACTTGGGTCATCAATTCTATTTTTTATACTGATTAACATTTATACCACCCAGAACCATCGCTACTTTTCATATCAGTTTGTAACAGAGAAAGACATGAGCACACTCCTTGAAAATGTACCTTTAACCCTCCACCAATCAAAAATGTTTTCTATTCTTGTTAAAATAGATATTAAAAAGATATTTTTTTTTATTGTTGTATATTTTGAAAAAACCAATAAAGAAAACTGGGATACTTGAATAAGATACATTAGTGATATAAGGTATGGTAAAAAATGTTAAATGTGTAGGCATTGCACCATTCTGCGGCACCAGAAACGAATGGTAAATGGCAAACATTATCCAAAGAGAATCTCACTGCTCAAGTACAGATGTATAGACACAATCACAATGAACTATGATCAATTTGAGTTGTTCTTGTGTAGGTGTATTAAAGTAAAAAGAAAAGAAAAAAGGTAGCTAAAGAGAAGCACATATAAGATTAACTATTCATAACCTTACAATAAAAAGATGGATACATATTGAAAGAAGAGAGATGAGCATTTATTACAATTGGGTGTTTTGCTTTTCTTATACTACCCAGGTAAATTATGCATTTGTATAGCATTACACTAAATAAAATGTTGGATGGGATCTTGAAATTCAAAGAATTCACCTTTGCTTCATCGACTAGCAATAACAGCTAAGTAGAGGCTATTGGAACACATCAATATTTAAATGGGTTATATAATAACATATCATTTCCAGTAGATACTGACAAAGTTATTTTGAAATACCAAAATCTGAAGGTGCTACATTTTAATGTTTCACATCTGTTTTGAATGCATAAATGAATTGGTAGCCTCATTGCATAATTAGCCAATCAAAGGATTTTTACAGTAACAAAATTATCTCAAACAAAAATAATTCACCTAAGTAATTAATAATATGGAAATAATTTTTAATAGTACATTTTTTATATTTGCTGCATTTATTGTATATGTGTTGTATACTGCTTCTTAAGTTCTTCTAATGTCTGCTTCTATCAGGTTACAGCTTATTCTTCCATTAAGTGTCTGTGTTCTTCCTATCAGGCTGTATTGGGTTGGGCATTTCTCTGATTCTGGGGGTGTCTCTCTGCGTGGGTTTTGTGCTGTTTTATCATGGAGACAACATAGAGACCTTTTCTTGTATATACACTTTTATTTATCCCTGCCTCCAATACATTCTTGGCCCACACCCATGTAGGGGGGGGCAGCAGTAGAGGCAGAAGCGCACATCTGCCCAGAGGGGCTGTCTGGGCTCAATTCCACTAAATTCTAATTCTACTTTCTCAATCTTGCCCAATCACATGACTCTCTGGGCCAAAGAGATTAAGATTTATCGATCAAACTTTCAGTATTTTCCACTGTTTTACTGTTAATTCTAAACTATGCTACAATACCTGCTAAAAATGATAGGCTATGCCTATCCATTATGTAACACCTACATTTCTATATATATTTCTTATTCTTATAGATATTTCAGCTATACTCATGAGATTGTTAGAGCCTTGGACTTGTTTTTATGAATTTCATTTTGGTCAGTCATTTCCAATTTGTAGTAGCTATACCATGTTTATTTATATAGAATAAAAAACATTTTGTACCAGGATTAAAATCCAAAATTATTGTAGGACTGGAAGATTATACACATAAGTAATATTTTAGAAATGTTTGTTTTTATCAATAAAATAACAGCTATGTACAATGGTCCTTCCCTAAAACAGCACATGACCAACATGTTTATATGAGTACTTTTGACTGACTGGAACAACTTATAATGTTAATTTACATCTTATGAATAACTATTCTATACAGATGTTTTGGGTAATGGTGTTAGTAAGTAATTTTTGTTGCACCTCTCTTAAATAGCTGAATACCATAAGCCTGATATCTCAGGCTGAGCAATATTTTGCTATATATCATAAGGTTGGTATTTCAGGATAAATACTATTTACTATACATTGTAAGTCAAACATTTTGATATTTTGGACTCAGAGAGATTACATCACATAGTACTAATAAAATATATAATATAGTGACTATTCACCTTTCTTTGAATAGAGTAATGGGATAGATTTAAACAAAGAAATCTACATTTCAGAGAAAAGTTAGAAAGTCTTTTATGCTCAATCTTTTTGTGAATTTTGTAATCTGAGGTACAGGATATCTAAGAGTCAAGAGTTCAAGAGTTCAAGAATTCAAAAGCTTCATCTGGAAACAGTGGGAAAAACTGAAATTGATGCAGAGTGTTAAAAAGTAATTTTTTTCTCCATTTTTATATAAAAAAAACTGCCAATAATAAAGTTATTAATATACACATTTCCTGACACTTCATGGGCTTGAAGAAAATGAGAAAAACATGAATAATGAGAAAATATTTAAATTAACCAACAATTTTATATATAAAAGTTTTTGCTGCTGATTTGATTTGCAGACTAAACCAATGGCTGTTCTGTATTTTCATTTGGCTTGATACAAGTCCAATTTCAGAATTTCTGTCTCTGACAGTTCTAGACATTTAATAAGTATTTGAAAATAAGGGCTCTCAACTGAGCACTGAAGCAAACAGACTGAACTGGGTTAGTACTTGAAAAATTACTATTTAACAATTCTTAGTGTTATAAGCAAAAAAACAATCTCCTTTTTCTTGGAAAACAATCAAATTTCAACCCAGAAAAAGAATAATGTTAGCACAAGGCATATATACTTTCAAATTAAGAAATAAACAACATCTATTCTTCTTGTAAGAAAAACACAGCTAGCTCCCCAGATTCAACTTTGAAACTATAAAAGCAGGCCATATAATAGGTTAAATATAAAACTACACAATAAAATAACAGCTGCGCTAAAACTAAAATCAGAATTAATCTTCCTTAATCTTGACCCCCCCCCCCAAAAAAAAAAGCAATAACATTCAAAAATGTATTCTGTACTCATAAAAAGGAATGTTGATTTGTTAAGTCAAAAGGGATAGGTTTGATTTGAGATCCTGAAGGGAAAAAATCGTTTTTAGAAGAATCAATATATATCATATCTCAAGATACAAGTCTAAACTACTGAAATATTTTTCACACATGCATGCACATGATTTAAATTACATTTGATAAAATTAGACTGAAAATCTATCATTAACAGTTCTTGAGAAATGAAAGAAAATAGGTCAGTTAGAGAAAAAGAGATTTGACAGTGAAGGAAATGTAGTATCAGTTTTTGTGAGAAAAATAAAAAGACAAAATTTTAAAACTAATTTCAAAACTTCAAATATTTCTGTAAAAAAGTAAAGAGAGGTAATCCAAGGGTATATTGCAATAGATATCTATGACTGTCTCATGTAAGCTGGTTTGGTCAAATTGTGTGTCTTGAACAGGAATAGCCAGCCAGAACCCATCCTTCTCCAGGTCTGGTTTTCATTCAGAATTTTCCATCTCCTAGACCAGTTGCTATACTAAAGGTTAAAGAGCTTAGTCTTCCCTACTATTTATTCATAACTGGAAGGAGAATAATTGGATTCATACTTTTCCCATGGGTATTAGCACTATGTGAAATGTAAACAGCATTATTCAGGATTTGAAATAAGGCAGTTGAGTCCACTTCATATGGTGATAATCATTACTCTATGAGTACCTCCACAATAAGTATAGTAAACCTAACTAAAAGTTTCACATTTCAAGCATATCTTATTTTGGAATAATTATAACAAAACAATAACATTTTTGTTTTTATGAGAATCATACAGGGTTTACCAATAAAATAGTTGTACATTTATTAGGTGTTTTGATTCTGAGAGTAAATAAAAAAAACTTTATATTCACTTACAGTCCATAAAGTTTACTTTAGTCAATAAGTTGATGGTCAAAAAGACAATTAGAAAACCATAAGACTTTAAAGTAAAGCAAATAAAATGAAAAAGAACTAAAGAAGACCAACAAACTGTACATTTATAAAAACAAGTGCATTGATCTTGTTACACAAGTATCTTGAAGAGATTATATCACAACAAAAAATTTATTACTTTCTCTACTTAACTGATGACACTTGATTGGAAACTTATCAAATGACAGACAATAATACACAAGTGTTTATAAAATTTATTTTTACAAACAGTAACATTCACACCAGCCAGAATATGTGAACTTTATAGTGTTTTCTAGATGTGCATAAGATTATAAAAAATATAATAAAACAAAAATAAATGAGTATTTTTATCAGGTTTAAAAATTAATAGTTGAATAAATTATTTATATATATTTATCAAATATTAAAGTTCTGAATCTGATATCATCATTTCCTTTCTTGTTTATAACTAAACAAAATAAGAATATTTACTAGTTTCTTCATTAGAGAAAGAATAAGAATCATAGTAAGTTTATCAGATGATCAAGATGTATGTGTTTCAAGAAATAATGTTATATAGTTCATTATACAATTTTCCATGAAGAGTGAACCTTAAATTTTATCTATATTTTCATACAAAAAGAAAAAGAAAAGGTTGTCAATAAAAATTCTTATTTGTTTGATAGAAATTAATTGAAAGGTAATGTTGGTCATTATTCTCTTTTTTGAGGGAAATAAAATTATACCATAGAATATAGACATGAAACTAATCAATACCATACAACATGATCCCTAATAATGCTAACACAAAAACCAATTACTAAAAAAGTATAAATATAAATACACGATATGTATAACTTCCTAACCATTAGGCATGACATAACCCCAGCAGGTTGATATGCCGTTAAAATCAACAAACAAACAATGTTGGTCATAAATGTTTCGGTGTCAGTAAAATATCTTTATTATTTCTACTTTATCAATTA
>CM042159.1:80549543-80692043 GCA_023376005.1 Doryteuthis pealeii | reverse complement strand
AATATGGCAGACCACATGCTACAATAGCACCAAATTCTTCAATGGAGATGTGGTACTTTTCTGACAAGAAACAAACACACAGACACAGACACATATATATATATATTACACACACTCATGAAAATTAAAATTGTAATACCCTGAAAGTCTGATGTCTTTAATTATAGTATGTGCATGCTAAATGATAGTATATATTCTAATAAAGTATACAGTTTTTGGTCATTGCGTAACATTAATGCATACCAGTGCACTATAGTGCATGCATGTGGGAATACAGACCTGTGTTCACACGCAAAGAGTATATACAGTGTATTGATATGGAATCTGAGTACTGTTGTAATGCTCCTAATTTTGGAGCCTGGGTGCATGATGATACTTTACTATAATCCAAATATATATCCAAAAGTATATTTAATCTTGAGTAAACTGAAATACATATTCAAGGTGTTGCAATTATTTTTGTCACTGTATATATATATATATATATATATATATATATATATATATATATATATATTATGGACTCTCTAGTCGATTTTCAACGCATGAGGGTTCATACAATGAACACCCACACAGTGATTTGTTTATAGTGGTGAAGGCTTGTGTTGGACCATCCGCACTTTTTGGCACAGTCGATAAGAAAGAATTGCCACAAACCCAATCAACGACCAACCTCAGGAATTTTGAATTCAGAGTTATCCCTCTCCTAGACTGGTTACCTACCCAAGGTTGAAGGGCACAGTCTGCCCTACTATTTAACCCATAGCTGAAGGGAGAATATATGGATTCATACCTTTCCCAAGGGTATTAGCGCTATGTGAAATGCCAACAGCTTCGTCTAGGAATTGAACTCGAATCGACGAGTCCATTTTCCACGCACCTCCATATATATATAAATATATATAATACTTCTAAACCTACTTATATCAACAAAACTCCAAGTTTTTGGTTTGCTTAAACTTAGTTTTCCACAAATTCTTCAATGTTTGTTTTGATTTCTTTTCACAAAATCTTAAACTAATGACTTATCTTGGTATAAACATAATGCAAAGATCTTTCAAATAGAAGATACAGTAAAGGAAGTCAATAATATAAAATGAAATCAACAAGTCTGCATCTATCCAATTATACCATTTTATACAGAAGACTTTATAAAAACAACCTTCATCATTACCTTAAAAATATGATGATCTAATGAATCAGAAATATGTTGTCATGTATTTACTAGTCTTACAATTCACACCCGATTTATCATCATCATCATCACTATTATAACTATGATGATTAATAATAGTTTTAACATAAAAATCTCAAAGCCAAGAATAACACTAGGTTAAACAAGATCCTATTACCAAAGTAAACCAAAGAGAGATTAAGTAGAAAGCAGCTTTAATCAGCTAACAGCTTATTAAAAGATCAGCCATACTACGCTTAAGTTTTCAGCATCTTATCAGTATTTAGTGATAAATTGACAAAACAAAATGCTTGCAAATATGTTATAATTGCTAGGAAAAAAACTGAGATGTTTTCTTTTCAATATTTTTAGTTTATACATATATTCAAAAAAAAAAAAAAAATACGAATATCTTTTTTTTCACAAATATTCATGTGCCAAACAAAAAAATGTCATGTAATGTGCTTTTTTGTTATATAAAAATATGCAAACAAGCATTGAGGAATTTCAACTATTTTTTTTCTCTAGATATTGGACAAAAAGTTATTAGATACTTTATAAGATGATCATTCAGATGGAACAAATATCTTCAAGTTAAGCAAAGAATATTTTAAAATATTCATATTCCTCCACCCACCCCCAAATTATACTGTTTAAGTGTTAAATTATATTAACCCCTTAGTGCCCTGTATATTTAATGTCAGTCATTTGACACTACCCAACCAGAGCAAAAGAAACAAATAATCATACCAGCTAATTTTTCACTCTGTATTTCTCTTTCCACAATCCCATCTGATGAAGATCATAGATTAGTGATTAAAAATGAACTTCACATTTCGATGAGTTTTACATTCACAGCATTGAACCAAATGTCAAGAGCAGATAGAACATTTCAGCCACATTTATGAATAGTTCATTAAAATGCCAAATAATGAGTGTCAGGTCAATTAGGTGTGAAGCTAAAATGTAGTTAGAACAAAGATAAGTTTATTGTATTGCATTTCAAATGAATTAATGATTATTGCAAGTGATGGCATATAACACTCTTCTCCATTTCAACAGAGATTATTATTATAATAAGACATTATTTTTGTTTTTTTTAGATTTATGGGTAAGCATTTAATGTTATTGAAATATATAGCTACAGAACAGAAAAAAATTGGATAGGACAAATATATATATATACATATATGTCATCCACAGACACAGTGTTTCAATGTATCACATTTCCTCAGTCAAGAGTTAGCAGGCTACCACCATCCAGGATAGAAACCTGACTGATTTTTCATCAGTCAAGGTTCTTAACCACTATATATTTAATAACTATAATAGTAATTATTAATAATAATAAATTTGAAATAATAATAATAATAATAGAGGGTGAAGGTGATACCAGTAGTAGTTGGTACTCTTGGAATGGTCCCCAAGTTTGGAAAGAGGAATTTGAAATTGAAGGAAGAATTGAGACCATCCAGACAGCAGCATTGTTGAGATCAGCTAGTCCTGGAGACTTGAGGAGACGTGCTGTCACTTGGAATCTAGTGAATGACAACCAACTATTGCTGGTGTGAAAAATTCACAAGGAGTGATATGATAATAATAATAATAATAATGCTATAATTGAAATAGGGAAAAGAGGGGTTTTATGCCATAGAATATAGTACATTTAAAATAAACTTAACATGAAATTATTAAATCTATCATATTAAATAATGTAAATAATTGTTAAAAATAAATTCAACAAAGTTTTAAAATTCTGTTCAATTTTTATTTTTTTATTAATAAAATATAAGAACAGGATTGGCTATAATTTGGGATGGACCTTACAAAATTGTGGTTCTCATTTCATTGAGGACTTGAATAACTCCAGTGATTGTCTGTCAAAAAAATTTACATTTGTTATTTAAAAAAAAAAAAAAAAAGAAAGAAAAAAGAGCCAGTTATAAAAAGGATAATTTAATGATGTCATCAGCTTTAGTGAAAATTCTCAGAATAATTCCTTTTTGTAACTGTAATTAAATCTCCCAGAAGACATCCAAACTAAGGAACAGGCTTCCATTTCTGACTGTACTAAAGGATTATCAAAATTCAGCCAACCATCTCTTTCTATCTCTCTCGGTCTCAACCCACCCAGCTACCAGTGTGTCCAATACACATCTTTTCTTTTCTTTTTTTTTCTTTTCGAAATAAAAGATCCAAGTACTTAAGGATATGATGCTAGCTTTGTCTGGCAATGAATTCATGGATGATGCTGAAGTTAAAACTGCCCCCACCATCAGCTTTTTTGTTTGTGCACATGTGATTCCCAGCAGATGTCTGAGCCATGTGGCTATGAGTCAGAGCTCCACTGTAGCTGGGAGTCTGAAAACTCTTTCCTTCCTCAAATCCCAGACATACTAATGGCAGTTGAGGAAAATGAAAGTGGGGAGGTGGCCCCACCCAGAACAGCAGTAGCTGTAGTCCCCCCCCCAAAAAAAAAAACATACACACACACAATGGTTAGTTGGACTCATTCTTTGACTATTGCAGCAGCAGGAAACACCATAGATAATATAAAAGGAAAAATAAAGTAGGGCAATGGGCAAGATATGCAGAGCTAAAAAGACAACCTACATAAAAATATGACACAGATGTTGTGATGAAGTATGACAAATTCACACAGATGTCTGTAGCACAAAGCAATTGCATGCTGTTAGCTAACTATGAAAAGAAACTATCAACTTAGATCCTGTAGAAAAAGATAGAAAGGAAATATAAAACATTTTAATATATATGTTTTTTTTAAAAATCACTGATAAAAACATGAAAGATTTATCACTGTAAATCTGTTATATATAACTTTATATATTCTATGATTACCTTTTTAACACTAAGAGTAGTCTATTTTGAAATTAAACATGTAAATATACATTATGTTATAAGTTTTAGTTCTATTTTTCATTGTATGGCACAAATGTTTGTTTTTTTCGAGGGAGGGGGGAACTGTTCCCAACATTAAAAACAATCAAGACACTTGTTGAATTAAAAAATAATCTTAATCACAAAACCAAAATATTCAATTAAATTACAAGATATTTATATAATCTAGAAAGCAAAATTATCATCTATTATTTATATAACATTACATATTTTTACACTAAGAGAAATGTACTTAGAATTTGACAGTTTTTAATAGTATCTTATCAAGATAGATGTAGGTATTTACCAAACCCGTTTGCCACGGAGAGGATGTGAGACAAGGTTGCAAGTATGGGCCTCCAGGACACAAGCTTGCTAACCATTACACCATGATGGGACACTCTTAAGATGGATGTATAAACACTTTGGAAACTAAAGAAAACTTTTTTCTCTCTCTACACTTGAAGTTATCTAAGTATATCTATTGACATTTATCTCTCTCTCTCTCTTTCTCTCTCATATATATATATATATATATATATATATATATATATATATACATACACACGCACACACATATATACAAAGAGAGAGTGAGAGAGAGTAGAGTTAAATAATGTAGCAGTTAGTAATGTGGAAAAAGGAAATAGCACAGTGTGTTCAAGTTTTGGGTGAGGCTACTTATGTTCATTAATATTCTTGAGGAAGATATAAATCCACATTTATGCTTAGGTGGTAGTAATAACAAAACAAAAAACATGTTATCCTCATTGTCAAGTTTGACAAAAAGCATTTTTAACCTTTCTTTCTCCAGCCATAAAAATAACATTTCTTCAATAACATATACACACATTTTAAGCCTATTCATTAGATATTTGTAATGACTGAAACAGAAGTAAACTTTGAGAAGAAAATCTATCCTAAAGAGCTATTAGAATTTTTTTTAAGTAGGTGAAGTACAAAGACATTTCAGAAGTGATTTTCAAATAGATTCAGAAATGTAACTCAGCATTGCTTGTGGTAGAGATAAGTTTGAAGCAGAAGGAACTGTTCAAGATATCCCAAATTTAAATTAAAGAATACAAATGTAAAATTATTTGGTATTATTGTAACTATTCAAACTGATAGCCATTGTGGTTCAGACACCAATTGCTGATCACATAGACTAATGGAATTATATACATGATTAATCTCTTCATTTGGTATTTGAACACATTCTCTTTTAATACTTGCTTTTATTTCATTTATTGTTCCTGATTTTTCACAATAAATTTATCTTTGTGGCATCCCTGTTAAAAAATAAATAAATAAATAAAACAAAATAAAACAAAATAAAATAAAATATAAAAAAATCCAGTGATGTGAATGTGGTGAGAATTCAGTGTTACTTGTTTGCCTAACTTATATGTTTAGCAGATTTTCATTAAGATTTGCCCTCACATTACAATGATCAGAATCCACCTTCATTGAGAATGTGAACTAATGTTGAAATAAAATGTTTCCAATGGATACACTTCAAAACACGTCTTGATTAACAGAGTTTATTGGCAATAATGCCAATTTCCAGCAACCTTTCTTCTCTTGGACATCTCCAATGTTCCAAAATGATACTATTATTTAATAAAAATCTGCTAAACATATAAGTTAGGCAAACAGGTAGCACTGAAGTCTCACCACATTCACCAGACCTTACAACACTGGATTTTTTTATATTCTATTTTATTTTATTTATTTATTGTGAAAAATCAGGAACAATAAATGAAATAAAAGCAAGTATTAAAAGAGAATGTGTTCAAATATCAAATGAAGAGATTAATCATGTATATAATTCCATTAGTCTATGTGATCAGCAATTGGTGTCTGAACCACAATGGCTATCAGTTTGAATAGTTACAATAATACCAAATAATTTTACATTTGTATTCTTTAATTTGAATTAGAAAACCAAAATATATCTTTATAGGCTTTATATTAATAAACATTAAAAGTGTGCATACATTTGAGGAGACACTGTATATATATATATATATATATATATATATATATATATATATAAGAAGGAGATAGCAAAAATGAAATGCTAAAGTATAAACATAATAAATAAAAGTTAGGTGCAATGTTATAGTGGTATGCTTTATGCTAAATGAACATAGTGGTAACATGTAAACATTTACACTTAAGTATTGCTGATTTTCCACATTAATCATGACTTTCTTATTGACTGAACATATATAGGCTACATTTATAATAACCTGACTAGTTAAAGGATCCAATCACTTAATTATAACCTCCACACGAAAATAATGAGAGCTATAAAAAAAAATGAATAGCACAGAGGAAAACAAAACCAAAAGTTTAGTCGAGTACTAAAAGGTTCAAAGTAAGCTAATTGTGCTAAACAACTAATAACTGTATTTCATGTCTGGTATGTATTTGGATATATAAACATTTGGGGAAAAAACATACATAATAAGTAGAGACTCTTACAACTGTAATTTAAGTGTTACTCCAATATCATCATCATCATCATCTCAGGTCACACTGACAGCACAGATATCCATGGCTCTCTCACCAACCGTCCCTATTGGTTATTACCCATGGCAGGTCATCTGCACAGCATCCCGAATCTGCAGAGAGCTGATTGATGTCAGCTTTTTGTTGGTCAGCCTACACTGGTGTGTCCATGTGTAGGTGTCCACAGGAGAATGTCACTTATGAATTAATCCTTGCTTCTCCGGTAGTATCCAGCATGCCATATTCACTTAATAAAGGGAAAAGTAACTTCAAAGCAGAGAAAAAGGCCATTTTCTACAATGGTTAATTTTGTAATCATAAAAAAATGTATACTTTATGAATATCCAGTAAATCCTTATAATAATGAATTAATGGGGGGGGTTTGTAGTCATTAAAGTTGAAAGTTTGTTATACTTAATAGTATAGGAAGCGCGCGGTGTAATGGATAAAGTCATGGGAAATAGACTCGTCGCCCGAGTTCAAATCCTGGACGTGGTAACTGCATTTCACTTAGTGCTAATACCCTTGGGAAAGGTATGAGTTCTACTCTCCCACCAGCTATGGGTAAATAGTAGGGCAGATTGAGCTCTTTAACCTTGGTTAGGCAACAGATCTAGGAGAAGGAAAACTCTGAATTCAAACCTGTTAAACTCCGCTAAGAAATTGACTTTGTGTCACATCCTGCTCGTGCGGAGGGTTTGGTAAATATATATACTTATGGTTATCTCTCATTTGGTAAATAAAAAGTAAATTTGGTAGTACAATGCAATTAGCATTCTTTTCCTATGAACTCTCTACAACTATGATGGTTAATATTACAACTTGAAATTAGGAACATTTTTTCTTTGATCTTTCTCACCTTTTTTTGGTTACATCATTGCTATGATATCAGTTTGAATTTCACTCATAAACAGATTTTCAAGTATATAACTTCCACTAATATTTCACAGGCCAAATTTATATGGCGTCTAGGACAATTCATTCTATATTGAGGTCAGATAAACACTATCAATCTCAGCCGTAACCATGCAAGTATTCCTTTACACCAATGTATTTCATCAGTCTTGGCATGTATGCAGTCAGTAAATAAGAAGAAAGTTGATTATGGTCCATGGGTTCACTGTATTCATTGAATTTCATTCGGTAAATCTGAAGTCATTTTAATTGGATCCATGAATTTGTTAAAAACAAAATTTGTTATCATAAACTTTTACAGTAAATATCATAGAGTAAGAATCATTATATTGATTTCCAAACGATTAATGTTCTCTTGAAGCTAAGAAAATAACATTGCTGACTAACAAGTACTTGATATATACTAAGCAAGATTTAGCATAAAACAAGAAGATTATGTTATACCAATCTTTCAAATTGGGTATCCCATCATGGTGTAATTGCTATCAAGCAAGTCTCGTAGATTCATTACTACTAAATAGTGAGTTTGATTTTCACTGGATGCCCATACTTGTGACCTTGTGTCACATCCTATCCATGGCAAACAGGTTGGGTAAATACCTACCAATCTTTCAAATTTGGAAATCCTGCCTGCGTAGATAATCAGCATTCAAACCCTAGCTTTTATCTAAACTTGAACATCAACTTTGGCCCCAACGGAGAAATCCATAACTATTTCAACCATGATCAAGTACTTTAGCTTCTGTGCACTCAGTAACCTCACATAAAACTGACTGTGGACTTATATATATATATATATATACTTATAAATCAGGTTGATTTCAAGACTTGATATTTTTTATTGCAAAAGGCAAAGAAGGAAAAGAAAGAAACTACCAACTTCTGTAAATGTTAATGACAACATCAAGTAAAAAATGGAAGTCTCTATGAAGAAGAACAAGCAACAGCACATACATGATATACAGCAGGACATATACAAAGAAGTTTGTGTTATTTCAGCTTATTTGTCGTTGCTCTAGACAGAAACAAGATCTTGGATGTTTATCTTATATGTCCAACATGTGCAATTTACTGTACTTTAAACTGAAGTTCTTTCTCATTGAGTTGAAAAGGCTATTTGTCTAAAGTAATTCTAAAACAGTAAAATAAATATAAATAAAAATAATAAAATTAAATAAAAGTACTATTTCTAAGACTAATCTTAATTATTCTGTTGATGAGAAGAGATGGGAAGAAGATTAAATTTGTTGATGTTTGTATTAGTGTACACATACACAATTTCTTTTTTTACATCTATATATTTTGACAACATTAATAAATCTTTTACTTATCTGTCCAAAAGATAAAATGGAAAAATTTTCATCTATATTATAACAACCTGATTGTTGTATGTCTGTTATACATAATACAGCAAAAATGATTTAACTCTGGGAATAAAATAATTTCCAATCCAATTTGCAAATTAATAAAAATAATGATGTTGAGTGAAACATTTGCACTCATCCTGATCATTATAATTTCTCAAGGGAAATAACTATTAAATACTACTTATAGAGTACTTTCCCTTACTTTTTTTTTTTGTAATTAATTATAAATTCTATACATAGAGCTTAATGGCTGCTGAAGGAGACATTTAATCAAGTAATAATAATTGACAATGATGAAAATGTTTAAAAAATGCTATCATAACCCACATGAGAAAGTTTTGAAACTATTCACAGATTTTGGCTTTGTGCCAAACTAAGTTATAACTTATTCACTGTGTGGGTGCCACAAGTATCTGCTTAAATATTGGTCATTTTATAACAGGGATTACTCGGTTATTTTCCACTCTTGTTTGTAAAGGATTTCTGTATTACTGGAAAAAAAATAAAAATAAACAAAAAATTGGTTTAGGTTGGTTGGTTTTATGGCATGTCAAACCTTGCTGGGTTATTTAATGTTGAACTTATTTTTTTTTTTTTAACCGGGTTAGCTCAGTCGGTAGAGAGTTCGGCTAGAAACCACAAGGTTCCTAGTTCGATACCGGATCTCGCCAATTCAGTGTATGAGTAGCACAAGGATCTGTGCAGTAAAGTAAGGAGCTGATGGTAGGCGTGGTGCTCCACCTCAGACGCAAAAACAATCTCCTTGGTCTAGTGCTAGTGAAAAGGGGATAAACTCTCTCGCTGATTGGCTGATACTGACTTTAGGCCACCCCGACGACTTTATAGCTTCAAGTAACAATTCTTAATACTAATAATTTATACAAAACTATATGGTTCCAAGTAATTATTCCTATTTAATAATAATCATTTGTTTGCACACAGTTATATGGTTTCAAGTATTCCTATCTAATACTAATCATTTTTCAACCTATCTAACCTATAGATGAAACCCTAACAGGTACTATCACTCTAGGACAGACTGGATCTGGGTGTAATGACAACAAAGGAATGATCCAACATCCTCCAGAGTTCCAGAACATAGGATACAATTTAGTGGCATAGCCAGGAAAACATAAGAAATCTGAGTCATAAGTATGAAGGATAGCTTTTCACCCCTGATTGATCTGTGACAGATATTCTCATTGGTTGAGGATGTCATGTGACTGAACAACTGTGGGAAAGTTAGTTGAGTTGGGTTGAAGATGGCCTTCAAGCTGGACATAAAATGGTTTCCTCTGAATTCTTCATGCGCATTAAAGTTTGGGTCTCAGTAGATGAATAAAGATGTACATCAAAAAACAGAAAAATGCTTCATGTTCATAATTAAGAGCAAAGATGAAAGCAGAGAGATATGGTCTGAGACAACAGCAAGATGATGAAGAGAGAGACAATGAGATCCCAGCATGACTAGCTGAGAAAGTGAGAAGAATAGAAGTAAAGTCGACGTGGTGGCTTAAAGTCGGTATCAGCCAATCAGTGAGGGAGTCTATCCCCTTTTCACTAGCGCTAGACCAAGGAGATTATTTTAGCGTCTGAGGTGGAGCACCACACCTACCATCAGCTCCTTACTTTACCGCACAGATCCCTGAGTTGACGAGGGCCGGTATCGAACTAGGAACCTTGTGGTTTCTAACTGAACACTCTACCGACTGAACTAACCCCGGTCCCTTTTTGAATCTGATAAAAAAGAAGACTAGTCAACAATAACGCCAAATTTAAGTACAAGATGAACTAGCGAGGAAAGTTGTTGTTTTTTTTGTTGTTGTTTGTTTATTCTAAACCACATGGTAACACATCACTTGAAAACCCGAAATGTCATTTACAGTACTCTGCAATTAAAATATTCATTATCAGTTTAGGACCATTAGCTTCCAGACTGTTCTTAAAGCATTATAATACATTCTATTAGACACATTGTAGAGTGTATTTACTATCAACTTTGTATCTTACTTCCCACATATATAAAGACTAACTTGCAATCTAAACATGATCAACAATATCAGAAGATAACATTTGGCATCCATCATCTTTCTTTTTTCTTTTTGAGAAAAGGGTGACATTTCTGAATCGGCCACATTTCCTTGACTCCTCATCCTGCTGCTGCCACTTTTGAGTGATGTCAACTTGCATGATTCACTTTTAGTATTTTATTTTATTTTTTTTTCCTTAGAGTGTTTATCCCACTTCCCTTCTCTTTGCATCACTCTAGAATCTGGTTAAAATAACAACATCTGCTTGTGAAGGAGATCAACATTGATGATGATGATGATGCTGGTGCTGATGGTAAATTTCAGTCAAACAAATTCACATAATGGTTTCACATAAAATTCCTTAAATAATTTTGAATTAAGTGAAGCGTGTAAAAAAGATTCTACCATTATTTGTTTTTTTCTATTTTTTGCAAATATATATGTATATATGAGAGAAAGAGAGTTGTTGACTCTAAAAGCAAACTCTTAGAAGTTATCAACTCTTTTTCAAATTCCTAATGCTAAAAGATTTGCACTGTCACAAAATGCTTACTGAAGAGTATTGATTACAAAGAAATATCAAAGTTTCAAAATCCATGTAGTAAACATAAAGCTTGTTATAGACTTTTCTCTTACTGAAAAAGATAAAAATTGTAAACAATTCTCAGTTATCTCTCTCT
The DNA here is from genome assembly GCA_023376005.1 of Doryteuthis pealeii. Taxonomy (NCBI): domain Eukaryota; kingdom Metazoa; phylum Mollusca; class Cephalopoda; order Myopsida; family Loliginidae; genus Doryteuthis; species Doryteuthis pealeii. The sequence goes on along the minus strand of CM042159.1, from coordinate 80,680,465 downwards.
CTCTCTCTCTCTCTCTCTCTCTCTCTCTCTCTCTCTCTCTCTCTGGCACACTGAGTGGTTAGAAAAGAAGTCAGATTAATAAAGCCAAGTAAAATCAGCCAGACTGTGATGGAGTCTATCCCCTTTTCACTAGTGCCAGACCAAGGAGATTGTTTTGGCATCTGAGGTGGAGCGCCACACCTACCATCAGCACCTCACTTTGACACACGGATTCCTGTACTACTCATACGCTGAGTTGGCAAGGGGCAGTATCAAACCAGGAACCTTATGGTTCCTAGTCAGACACTGAGCTAAACTGGCAATTAATCTCAACTAGCAAGTCAGTAATATCTACAAATAGAAATTAAATCAATGATTTCTCATTTCAAAGATTTGCTACATAAATTGCTAATATGAGGTTGAAGACAACATCAGACTGCTTTTGGAATTCTGGCTTCTTATTTTGATTTCAGGATCATCTTTCTCCTAAATTGGTTGTCCACGGCCACAAGAGAATTTAGTCTACCTACTATCTTAATCATATCTGGACATAAATTAATATGAGCATTAAAACTTGCTAAGGAGCTTTGATTTTGTTAAGTATCAAACTATATTCTAGTCATATTGAAAGATTTGTACAGATTATACTGAACTAAAAAGTGTCTTTCACATTGAAGATGTCTTGAAATAATGAAAAATAAATAAAAAAATTATTATTTCTCATTCATACTACCATGGTAGCACATGATCTAAAAACAAAAATTTAAAAAAATTAAACTGCTTCCTATATGATGATTAATTAAACCAGAGGCTAGATGAGATTTTTTTTTTTCAATATAGTTAGAGAATCCAAGGAACATTGTTTATAACATGATACAAGCTTAACTCGGTCAGAGAATAACATCCTAAAGCTAAAGAACAATTCCAGAACAAAACTAAGATATTAAAAAAAAAAAAAAATAAAAAAACTGGTTCTAATTTTCATTTTATAAATAGTGTGTGTATGTATGTATGTGTGTGTGTGTAGATGTGTGCTATAATCATTAAGCAAAAACTACTTTCCTTTTTATGAACACCATTAAGATTATAAGTGGATCTGGGATGTTCTAATCATTAAAGTATATGCCAAAATTTTCAGATGTAATGAAGACATAATTGCAGCAAATTTCTGTACATATGAGTGGGTGGATCCACCCACTCAGATGTACAGAAAAAAGAAAAGAAAAAGAAAAAAATTCTATAGGAGAAAGATAATTCATTACTGCAATAGAAGAGAGTTAAAAGCAGGAAATAAAAGAAACAAAAATAGAATAACTATCATCCGCCAAGCAAGTGAATATGTCATAATATATCAAGTCAGCAAAGAAAGTTTAGCACATCAATAGAACCTACCTATTGGCATTAAATGAATCCAAACAGAGTAATGTTGCTTCATATTAGCTGATAAATGAGAATCAATATTTCATATTTGCAATCTTTACAAAGTATGTAATGAAACGGGGTTTGAATAAACTTGATACCAATCATTAGAACCATAAAGGGAGGAGGAAGAGGTGGGGGTGGTGAATTTTAAAGATTAACTAGATGATATGTAAACCTGTTGGGTTCTTGTAACAGTGGTTCATGGTAAGATTGATGCATCTATGAAGAAAAGAGTGAAAGATTTTAATTAGCCTTTACATATCTTAGTTAGATCAGGAATTTGGATGATTTAAAAAAAAAAATGGCAATCTGATATAAACATAGACCCCATAAAATTATCATTCAGTAATATACTGGACTGGAAATTGTTTTATTCTCTAAGTTAAAGCATTTAAGTCTGTTGCTCTAATAAAACTCTTGTTATGATTACACACACAATATATATATATATATATATATATATATATATTAGTGTAGCCTGCAAATGTCTAGCCACACTGAAGAGCTGTGATACGTCAAAACACAGTGTCTGTGGATGACTAATATATATATATATATATATATATATAAACAAACATACAAAACAACCATAACAGAAAAATTACAGAAACACACATAACCTATGTATATATGTGTATATATATATATATATATATATATATATATATGTATATCAATATATGTATTGATCAAAGCCTGAAGAAGATACCAGAATATCTGAAACACGTGTTGTGTATGTGAAATAAAAAGAATAAAACATTTTTTCTGAGAACGATACATTTTGCGGACCTTCTTCTTTTTCTTTTTTTTATAAAATATTACATTTTCTCCTGTTGGAACCAGAACAACATTTTTTTATATATATATACATACACACACACACACACACACACACACACACACAGATATGGGTAAAATATTAGAGTAGACTGAGCTTTCTAGTTTTTGTTGGCAACCTGTCTAAGAGAAGAACAACTATGAATTTAAACACCCTACTAACATATCATGGTCCAAATAATGACTATTACTTACTATTGTCTTACAAACTTTGGGGAAAATTTGAATCCTGCAGTGAACTGAAAACAAAAGGCTGATGAGATGAGGGATCTCTATATCATTTACCACAAACTAATCAAATGACTCACATTATATAGCCTAGTTTTAAAAGTAGTAGAACCAGTAAAAATAATCTTACTTATACTTTATAAAGAAACAATGTTTTTGTTTGAATTCTGAGTTTATGATCAATAGGATATTCTAGTTCCTTTAATCAAGCTCAAGTTGTCCGACTGAAACAAATTGTCAGTTGGACTGAAGCAAAAATAAGTAATGAAAAACTCTACGTAACTGAAACCTTTGTGGCTACAGAAAGATTATTAAGTGCAACAGACGGTTGCTTAGTGGTTGTAAAAAAGTTCTGGCTATATCACTTTGGTCATCCTGATAAAAAGGCTTATGCAGTTACAAATTATTTTCAGGAAAAATATCCTTACATCCTAGTCTAGGTACATTGCACAAAAATCACTCAATACCATTTAATATGGTTTAGTTATATCCTCTAAGCATGTTTTCTATCTATATACTACTTTTTATTAATCAGTTTAAAGAATGGATTTTGAACACTTAAGTATTGATATATTATAGCACAATGATTTATCAAACAAATACACATTTCTAATGAAACTACAAAGTACATATTGTGAATATAGAATGAGATTTTATAGAAATGTTGAATTAGAAATCATATAAGATTAACAAACCAGAGATGCTACATTCATTTTCCAATCTTTTCAATTTCCTCCAAATCTTGTACTCAATTGCATTGAAGAACATAATAAATACTCCTTACAAATTTTAAAAAGAAATAACACTACAAAGACATCTTTACTAAAAAAAAAAAAAAAAAAAAAGCCTGTTAGAATTTTTAAATCCCCACTGTGAAATACACAGCTTGGTGGAAAAGGCCCCAACCCCTAAAAAATATTTTTTTAAAACCATGAGGAAATTTTACAATGGTGTGTGCATGTAAGTGGGGTTATTGTCAAACTCTTATAAATACACAATGAAAATAAGCATGTATGTTGGTCTACTTAGTACATGCAGCAGGAGTTTTATTGATAAACTTATGAATTATTGCTGGCTGTTAGAATCTGATGCCCAGATTTTAAACTATCTATAAGGGAAGAAATTTTTTTTTTTAAATATCAAATGAATTATACACATGAGCAAAACTTAAGAATTTTTCAGCTGAAATGTAGGGATTAAAAAAACAAGGAAGAGAATATTAATCTGAAAAATAACTGATATAATGGATAATGACTCATCTTAGAATTTCAGACAATATTTAAAGGGATTTTTAATTGCTAATCAAATGAAACCATAAAACAAACCTAAAATATAAACTTATTCTATATCTATATGCTTATTATTTGAATGATTTATCAATATTTAATCAAATGTTGCACTATAGTTTTCATATTATTACTACTACTGTGACATTAACTGCTCCACACACATACTAATTATTATTTTGAGAGCTTTATTCTGGAGGCAGAAGTTGAATATAGTTGTAAACAAGAGTGAAAGATGCTTATTGTTTGTGGCAAGACAGGATTATACTGATATAATCTAGGCAAAGAATTACAAATTTGTTTTTCCTGTTGTTGGATTTAATACTGCTTCATTAAACATGGCTAGACATTCAGGTCTCAACCATATTTTTGATATAAGACAAAGTAAAAAAGATGAAAAAAAAAAAGGAAACATTTATGTTTCTTATGTTAGCAATTAGATCTTATGTTTATTTGAAGCTTATTTAATATAGAAATACAAACAAACTACTAGGGATTATTCAGCTTCAATCTTTCATTTCTAATAAAACATGTCCATAAATAGTTTTCATGATATTTTCTCAGCTATTATTATTTTACACAAACACAGAGAATATGCCATTTATAGATGTGTGAAGAAGATAAAGAAAATTATTATTATTATTGTGGTGATTATGATGAACAATGTTTGAAGTGACAAATGAAAGAAGTTATTTATACTTGGATTTACGTTATCATAAACTAATCTATAACATTTTACAACCATACCCAGGTTTATTGTGCAGAGATACAGCCACAGATCAGTAGTCTCAAAATAACATAACATTCTAAATTAAGAGCCAAAAATGCTACCATTTTTATTTATTGTCCATTCTTATTGGTACCAATTTAATAACTGAACAAAAGATTTAAATATAAAACAAAAATAATTAAAGTAACCAATTTTTACTGAAACTTTTTAATTGGTAACCTTTGATAATGGAACATATCTAAAGTTTAATTGAAATCTTAGCATCCTAAAAAATTCTAAGACATAAACTATTTCTTATACAGAATATTTTTAAAAATTGCCAATTATGTCAACAACTTTAAGAGCAAGTTTGAGCAAGTAATCTAAAAGACTAAATTCCTTATTCAAATGAATACTAAGTTATTAATAGACACTGTATGGATTTGCATTTGATTGTGCCTACTTATAAAAAGAAAACATTTAGTGTCAAAAGTTAACACTGGGCGAGCTGAAACCATGACAGATTATCTCTTGTCTAAGAAATTAATATAGGCCAGAAATATAGAGGGGGTAGGAGAAAATAATTTAGTCAGATCTTGTCCAAAAATTGAGCATACATGGGGATGAGGAGCAAGAAATTATTTAACCTAAGTATGTTATATAATGTTTATATAACATACTTAGGTTAAATAATTTCTTGGAATTAAAATTAAATTAAGATTTTCAATTTCTCTTTCTCCTATGAAGACATCTGATCCACTTCTTTAGACTATAGAAAATATGAACATTTAAGGCATTTGATGGTGAATGTTATAGATTACACAGATCCTTTGACATTTCCAAATATCTAATATGGCTTATTTATTTTTGTTTTAATTGCAAAACTAAAACTTTATTTTATGCTTATTAAGTGTTGATTTTTACAGAGGTTTACAATATCTTGTGATTAGATACACAATTCATCCTAGTGGGAATTTGTATATGATTTTTGGCACATTGACTTTAGTACTAAGCATAATTCTATGTATGCATTGAAAAATATATAATTACCAAGAATTTTATTTTCTATTATATAAAACTGTAAAAAAAATATAAAATCTGTTCTTATTCAAATTTTCAGTCTTTTTTAAAGGATTATTGCACTGGGCATAGACATATTCTATCCCAGATGACAACAGTGTGTTATAAGCTATACCATTAAAATAATTTTCTATTCAATGTTTGAAGTAACAAGGAAAATAATTTTCAAAACCTTTTATTTGGTTACAGATTAAAAAAAATTAGTTGAGATAAGATTTTTACTTACCCTTTATAGAATATTAGGTCATATTTACAATCATATGTAGATAGATAATCCATTTCTTTTTATCTAACAATATTGAATAATAGGAAGGAATTTGTGAGGAGAAGAAATCCAATTCAGATGTACAACTTACCTAAAAAGAAAGAAAAAAGAAGAAAAAATCAGTACTAGAATATTAAAAAACAAAAAAATAACACAAACACATACAAAATAAAATAGTATGTCAAAATTGTAAAGCTAAAGGTAATTAATAATTACACATAAAAAAAACCCAATGGGAAAAATATAAATTAAGTAACACAAACTTTCTGGAGAAATAGAAAGAAAGAATGAGATTTATTCTCACATCAGTGGTTCAAGGGAAGAAAGTTACAGTGAATTATGACATTTTAATTGTTGGGACAATGACACTACAGGATGCAGCCTGTTAGTTTCAAGGAAGTGGACAATACTAGGCTAAAGCTACCTTGACATTACTGAGATAAAGTGAAGTGAGTTATGAGAGCAAGTATGCAAAGGAGATAATATCACCCCCCCCCACACACACACACTGTAAATAGTTCTTCAGGAGTCCAATATAGTTGTTTCCTACATTGAACATTTCAGTAAAACAAAGTCATCTGCCAGCTTTACAAAATGTCCTCTCACAATGTCTGAAAATCCAAGTAAAATCCTAGCCACTGAAACTTCAATAGAATCAAATATATATATCTTGACACATTTTGTACCTGAATGATTAAAGCTAATAATTTTAAATCACAAAGTCTACAAGACCATTTCTGTGCTGAGTTGATGAAGCTTATTAACCTAATCTCACTAAAAAGGAAGATACATTTTTAATTTAAATTTGGTAAAGTTCTTTGATACTAAAACACCTGCTTAAGAGAATCAATAGCAAACTAATTCTAGAATATTTCTAAAGATATAAAGTGGTAAAAAAAATGTATATTACTAGTTAATAGAAAATGTACCAGGTGTGTCCCATGATATAGTTAATAAATCAATAACAAATACTCCAAGATTATGAGTTTTATAATTCAGCATCATGCATTCTATTTTCCACCCTAAAATCTAATTGAGCAAGCAGTAAGAAAAAAAAAAAATACCAACAGATAAACAAGAAATATAAGTATTTTGTAAAAACTATTTTTAATATTAGCTCTTCTTTTTTCAAAGAAATGAAACCTTAACAACTGTATGATGGCTTTTTGGCAGGTTGTTTATAAAAAAAAATGAATAGATAAATTTTAAAAAAAGGAGATATTTGTTTAAAAAAATATTTTTACGAGATAATGTTTATCTGCAATAATATATTCTGAAAGCCTAAAGTTGGATTCACTGAAAAAGATAATTTCTAGAAAAATATTTAGTTGCTTAGAAGATTAGCATTTTCTTTTTTTCTCCTAATAGAATAAATTGAGATAAGAAAATAAACAGAAATCGCAAGTGATAAATTCAAACAAAAATACAAAGTGTAAAAATGACTGACAAGATCAAATTTTTCTTTCACATCAAAAAATTCTTCAATTCAAAGAAGGAAACTTCTTTTTTTTTTTAAACAAATGCAAAATTATCTCATCTTATTTAAGGGTTTCTTTTTTTTATTCAACCTTTTTGTTGATCAGAATTACACATTTTGTAAAAACAAAATCCCCAAATAGCAAGCATAAAACTCCTTTTATATTTATAGAGAATATACAATGAACAATAAAAGTATACTGAACATTAATAATTATGAAAATAGATGACCTAGCTTATGAAATAAAAATAAGTAACAATCACAGTAAGTAACAATAACCTTAAATTCAATGGAATTATGAATATAGAAACATTTGGAATAGACACAAATGAAAACAATTTATCTCACAAAACCCAGAATAGAAAGGATTCTTAAAGATTAATCAATGTATTTGGGGGAGAAATAGAATAAAAACCTCAAATTATATTTTTATTTTTTAGATAATAAAATAATGAAATCATATCAGACAGTGTTAATTAAAACAGTCTTTAATGACAAGAACCAGACAAAGTCGTCAACAACAACAAAAAAAAAAATAATTGACTCACTGTTATTTGACCTATCAATAATTCATAAATGAAGGGTCATTACTCATCTGAGTATGGTGTGAGGTAATTCAACTCTTAGTGAGTATCCTTATCTTCATTAACTATTCCTAATCCCATTTCCAATATGATCGATCTATTTGTAAATTGGTTAATTTACAAGTTAAAGAAAAATCATGTGAATCTGTGTATGTGTATATATCTTTAAAAAAAAAATACTATTGTAATCAGCTATGAATTTATTTGGGTATCTACAATTATTCTTTAACAGTGTTAGTCATTCATTACAAGTGCCTTAGGAGATTTCTAATGTCATTTGTCTATTACAGACAAGTAGAGGTATGCAATAATTTGATAGATGATAATTATTTTCTATTACCATAGTAGCTTAAAGTAATCATTTATACCTAAAACATATCATCTTAGTTTTAAAAATTAGATTTACTTCTTCAAGAACTAAAGACTAACACACAAACCTTGTGCTCCTCCACAACTGTATATATTTACTCAACTTCTCTGCCACAGACAGGATGTGACACAAAGTCAATTTTTCACTGGAGTAAATGATGGTATTATTTACAGATGTATCTGTTATACATGTTATGATTCTCTACAGTCTATTCGCTAAGAAACTTCTATTTTATAAAATTTTAATTATTCAGCATTCAATACAACTTAAATCAGTGAACTTATTTTGAAAAGAAAAGTTAGTTACAAAAAAAAAAAAAAAAAAAAAAAAATAAGATAAAAATAATGAATTTGTTTGCTCACTCAGAAACCAAAACCAAAATGCACAGGCTGAAAAGAATTTTTTTTTCTTTCTAATTCTTCAAGTTTTTTTTTTTTTTTTTTTTTTTTTAATTAAACTTACATGATTGGAACAGGAAATTATTTGAAAAAATTAATGAGACTAAAAATCTATATTTTTATTCTTTTTATTTTTTCAAAATCTTAAAAATGCTCTTTTTTTCTTTCTTTAATAAACACTCAGGTTAGAAAAGAATTTAATTGAGAAAAATAATTAATGTGACTCATTCAAATAATTAAAGGACCAACATTTAACTGAACTTTTTAATAATGATGCATCATAGAAATCAGAATCTATTTTATCATGCATGCTTGTAAGTTTTCATTATAGCATAATGGTTAAACTGTTGGCCTCTCACTGTGAATCCTTGTTGTAAGTAGTTGGCAATATAATTCGATTCATTTCAGCATGACACATTCAGGTAAAAAGACAAACAAATTTAGTGACAATGACACACATATATATTTACACACACACACACACACAGACACACAGACAGACATGGTCATAGTTATTGTGAAAAAAATTATAAGCTATTAAATGTGCATCTAAACACCAATTTGTAAAGTAGACTTCCCAAATAATGAACATACACATTAAAAAAAAAATTTTTTTTTAAAAAAGGAGGATGTGATTTATTTCTCCCAAACTGAAAATCTGACATATACAAAAATATGTGAACTCCCTCTTTATTCGTGAAGTAGGTAATAAATTCAGCAGGAACTCATTTGAGTGCTTAATTCAATTTAAACTGACCAATCAAATGAGACATCCTGAGTAAATTGCTTGGTTAACACAGATCAAAAGAGATGGGGAAACCATCTAAGCTATTGTAATGCCTCACAGATTAACAATGCCAAAAGGAAAGGAGATATCTGAAGACATCAGGAAGAAGGTGCTGACTTTTCACCAGTCTGGGGAAAGCTATAAGACCATCACAAAAAGATTGCAGCTCCATTCATCTACTGTAAGACAAATAATTTACTAAAGGAGGGCCTTCAATACAACCACAACTCTTCCTAGAAGTTAACGCCCATCAAAACTATCACCAAAAAATACTAGAAAAATAATAAATGAGGTAAAAGCCAACCCACACATCACCACACAGAGAGTTGCAGACCTCTCTGGCAGCCTTTAGAGCAAATGTACATATGTCTACAATCAGACAAAAATTGAATGGATATGGCATTCATTTGGAGGGCTGCTAGAAAGAAACCTCTGCTCTCAATGAAAAACAAAACTACCGGTTTAAACTTTATCAAAGAACATTTGGACAAACCAGAGACCTTCTGAAAGTCTATCTTTGGACAGACGGACCAAAGATAGAATTGTTTGGTCACAATCAAAACCGCCATGTTTGGAGAAAAACCAACCAAGCAAAGAATTTAATTCCAACAGTGAAGTATGAGTATGGATTTGGGGGTGATTTTTTTGCCTTTGGACCAGGACAACTCCATATTATCCAAGGAAATATAAATTCTCAGTCTTATCAACTTAATTCTGGATTAGAATCTTCTACCATCAGTCATTATTTGAAAAGTCTACTTTACAAATTGGTGTTTGGATGCACATATAATAGGCTTATTCTAAATTTTTTCACAATAACCATGTCTGGGTGTGTCACAAACTTTCAAGGAGTACCATATATATATATAGTATTATCTGCGTTATTCAGACTATTGTCCGAATAACGCAGATAATACTAATCATCAAGCCTCATCTCAAACATTCAGAGAAATAGTATATATTTGAGGATTTGAAAAAATCCGACACACTTTTTCCTCTATTCTCAACTAATATATATATATATATATATATAATATATATATATATATATATATATATAGAGATAGATAGATAGATAGATAGATAGATAGATAGATAGATAGAGATAGAGAGAGCCTTTATACATACACACAGAAATAAACCACTCTTCAATTTTTTCCCCTTGTGTAAAATTTGATGACTGAAATGAGATGAAGAACTAAAATCCTCTTAGAATCTACCTTTACCACTATATTGAACTGTCAAGAATTTAAGGTAGCTTTCAAACTTTGTCAGGGTTTGTAGAGTTAATCATACACAATTGTATAAACCAATAACAGTATATAACATTTCTCAACTCTGATATCCAAAATTAATGAAGTTTCATAATATTTCTTTTTAATATTTTTATTCCATCTTATTCATATTCAAAGAATTTTCAGAAAGAATAATCTTCAAGTTATGCTCATTTAGAATTACTTTATACTACCTCAATCCAATAATAGTTCTTACATTTAGCATATTAATGAGACAGAGATAGTAAAACTTTTTTACATTATCTATGTGATATACAAAACAGTAGACTCATGAGTTATTTTATTTCACTTGTTATTGGGACTTCTATTCTAAAGAATAGTTTTTGTCACCTGTCTTTAAAACAATGATATCATTAAATGCTGTACAAAATGAATAAAAATACAACTTTGATGAATCTTAATAATAAAAAAGAACTTGGAAGGTTACATAGTGGCAGTCAAAATGATTCTTTTCTATGAGAGCTACAATAACAGTTATATAACATTAAAAAAATACGTATGAGTAATAGGGTAGGTTGATTTTTCACTTTTTAAAAATATCAAATTGTCCATCTATGTGAAAGTTGTGTGCTAGTATACTGAATACTGATACCAAAATTAGATCTTTTACTTGCACCATTGTTTGAGGAAATAGCACCAAAGATCGTCTACTAAAATGCACTAAAATCCTTGTTTTCACAAAATTTAGCCTTTAGAAAAAGAGGATTTTTAATGCATTTTAGTAGATGATCTTTGATGCTATTTCCTCAGACAATGGTGCAAGTAAAAGATCTCATTTTTGGTATCAGTATTCAGTATACTAACACACAACTTCGCATAGATGGACAATTTGATATTTTTTTAAAGTGAAAAATCAACCTACCCTAATGAGTAATGACCATACTTTCACTATTGCTTTATAATGTCTGGTTATATTCTTAAAAGTGTTTTCTATAACTTCAAGAGTAAGTTTAAATTCTATTAACAGATTTTGTCTTATGGATATAACAGATCCCCAAAGTAAAGTTCTTCAACAAAATTCGCCATGATATCAAACAATGGTCATAATTAAAAGAAGAATTTCTTTCTTTTTTTTATATTAAAGTGAATTAAACTCTACAATTTTTCAACTATTATATTTGAAGATATATCTGATAATAATAGCAATCACTTACATTGTTCACCAGAAAGTTAAGGAACGCGAGTAAAAAATAAGTATATTGTTATTTATTTATGAATTAAATACCTTATATATACCATGTACTTATAATGCAATGTAGTCAAAGGAATTTTATTTTGTTAATCACACTAATTACAATCTAAGTAGACAAAGAATTTCCTGAGATTTATATACTTTTTTTCTTTCTTTTTCACTAAAGACATAAGCCAACAGCATGTATATCAATTAGGTTTGGCTCAATTACAAAAAGAAGCCTCTTGTCTTAAATTTTACAAGCAAGCCAATGAAAATTATGCCTCTTCCCCACCACCACTGCTACCACCACTCCAAGTCAAAGACACCAAAAGTCAGTTATCAAGCTTCAAAATCAATGGTAAAAAAAAAGCTGAAAAGATAGACTTTACAAAGTAGAATGACATAAGACACTTTGATACAAAGCCAAAGTGATAATGGAACAATTTGAGGATGGAAAGGTGATTGAGGGGGAGGGGAATCTGGCATTCACCCAAAGATATAGACCCAACCTGCACTGTAACATTAGATTTCAAATACTGTTTCTTTAAAACTTCTAACTACATGAGTAGTTTTGATTTACTTATTTCTTCAACTTATTCACTGCAATGCTTTTCTTACATAGACAAATCCATCTTTCTAAGCAGCAATACAAATTTACTTAGGAAAAATCCACAAATAATGAAAAGAATATACTGTACATATTCATGTATAGGTTGAATTCTGAAGACCTAGTTTTTAGATTAAAAAATGGAGGTTGGCCAATGAATAAGATAAGGTTGAAATTCAAACATAATGGAAAGAACCAGGGCAACCTTTGGCTTCATAAATTAATGATATTGTAACCATATGTCAAAGGTTGACTTACAGCATACTACTGCATAATACTGACTTATACAGTAGTATAAATTACTAATAGGATTATTTGGCACAATAAAAAATAAGGTTATATTGAGGAAAAAAAAAAAGGTACTAGGGTAGTAAAGTCAGTACATGTGCCCACATGAAACCTATCAGAAAACCAATTTGAATTTGTATTGGTACCAATTACTGGCACTAAATAGCTTTATTAGAACTAAAGTTGTTAAAATTTTCACCCCAACTCAAAGTCCTTGTAAAAATGAGACACATTTTGTGTGGTTAGCAATAAAGAACATTCTGATATATTTTAATAACTTGTTCAGAAAAGATAAATAATGAAACAAAGAAAAAGAGAATATAAAAAATGGACTTACAAAATGGTGATTAAAATTATATCTATTAATATTAAATACTTTTTCATGTTTTTACTAAGGGAAATATCTATTTTTATTCAGAATATTCAAGTAGCATTGATGGATAAATAAATAGGATAATAAAAAAAATCCAGATGATTTCAATACTATATTCAATCTAACTTGGAATAAATGATATGTGAAATCTATTCACAAAAATATACATATCAAGATAAAGTGTAAATAATTGTATAAGAATTATATGTATTTCTTGCAGTAATTATAATTAACAAAGACCATGAATTTTCTTAAAGTGACATCTGAAAATTTAGTGAAATAGAGACTAAATCTGGCATTGCTTTGCTATGTATTTCATTATATAAATGTATGAGGGTATCCGACCTTTTTTGTTATCATTACTCCCAGATCTGTTCTAACCTGGAGTGGTAGTACCAGTTAGGGTCCACTTTAATCTGACATGGTAGTATCTGTTTAGGCCAAATAGATCTATTCAAGATAATGTTTAAAATTATTTTGAACTACTTTGGCTCTTAAAACACTGATAGTGTAACTAAGTATGAAGTGTTTACCTATTTAAAATGATTGTGAAGATACATTTTGTACCATATACAATCAACGACAATGATGATGATAATAATATGATGCCCTAATCCAGGTGTCTGTCCAAGCAAGCAAACGGAACCCCTGATTCAGTATTATTCAGCTGTCATTGTTTAGAGGATATCTCATACCATTCTTTTTTTTTTGTGATAATGCTTTTGTCTTCTACTGAACCGGTATATATACTGCACCACTTAACCCAGGGATTGAAATCTTGACCACTAGGTAACTAGATATACGTTGACCAATGCTTTTATTGACTAAGCCATTGTGTCTTTATATAACCTCTGTAGAATAATCAGGCGGTAGAATATTTATTCTTAGGTCTAATGTTTTTTTTCTTTTTTAATTGAAACCATCTACCCAACTGGATTGAATAAAGTGTTCAGTTCAAAATTCCCAAAAGGTTACCAATTGTAACAGACACCTGAAAAAGGTCAGAGGAAGCAATGACCAAAATGTGACTATTATAAACAAAATGAGGACACCAGTTGCAATACATCAGTATAATAACGAATGAGATTATGTTGAAAAATAAATATATTCGTTGCATAAAATGAATATTCAATAGGCTGTGAATGTACCTATGTATCTACAGCTTCTATAACACTAAACAACATGAAATATTTAGCAATATATTTTCTTTTAAAATGATAATCACTGCGCAATATTATATAATATCAATCTCAGATCACTGAATATTTATCAAATTAGAAGTTGTTTTGGATGTTTTATTACTCAATAAATATATTAAATAAACAATGGTTTGAAATAGTACAGAAAAAGGAATCAGCAAATCAATTTCAACTGATTTTGTTTGCATTCACTTAGTACATTGAGAAAGAAATTAAGCCCCCATCAGATATTTTGATAACAATATCTTGTCACTGACATGCCACAAGCTTGGGCTGTTACATCAATTTTTGACAAGAAACAATTATATTAAACAGACATCTATATATTAATATTCTTGTACTTATCATTTGTGTGAATTACAAGGAAAAGTGATAATGATATTTACATATCTATAAAAGAGAAGAAAAGTGACTATACATCTACATTCCAACCTTCCTCACCTTATACCTCACTCTCTGTAAGGATTTAATCTGACAACCACGACTGCCACTAAAGGAAATGTTCAGACAATTTTTGTAGTTTTTAAAAAACAAGTACAAATTGATTTCTCTTAAAAACTTAAATTCACTGATTTTTCTTTCAATGATTTCAATAAAAAAGGATAGGAGTTAAATGAAAATGAAAAATGAATTAACTAAATTAGCAATATTTATATTTTCAGGAAAGCTTTTGTAGATGGAAAAAAAGAAAAGAAAAAAGGTGCTTATTGCCTATTGTAATAAAAACAATGAGTGTAGATACCTACATAAGGTATATGTGTACATATGTCAGTATCAATCACAAATCACGTTTATGATGGTTACATCATATGTAACATAGTAGTCGTCAAATATTGATGATATGCTATAACTATTTCTATTGGATCCAATTGTTCAAATATTGCACACTGTTCATATTTTGCAAGTCCATAGCCACAAGGATTGTTTAATACAAGTATGCAATCTCTTATTGGAAATTCTGAAAATTGAAAAGCTCCAAAAACAAAACTTTTTATTCATAAAAAAAAAAAAAAAAAAATTCAGTTTTCAGAGCCTTTTTTACTAATTAAAAATATACTAATAATTTTATGGGCTATTCTATCTCACTTCATTTACCACTGTAAAAATAAACTAATATTTTTTTATCATCTTTTAGCTCAGTCAGTAGAGTGTCCGACTAAGAACTACAATGTTCCTGGTTCGATACTGGCCCTCAACAACCCAGCGTATGAGTAGCACAGGGATCTGTGCGGTAAAATAAGGAGCTGATGGTAGGTGTGGCGCTCAACCTCAGATGCCGAAACAATCTCCTTGGTCTAGTACTAGTGAAAAGGGGATAGACTTCCTCGCTGTCTGGCTGATACCGACTTTAGACCACTCCAATGACTGACTTTAAAAGCTCAATATATTTATGAGGTTCACTATAGAGACATTGAAATTCCCTAACAATTCATCTACCCTATATACATACAATTTCTGAACTCTGAAAAGTGTTTGGTCCTTAGAGTTTCTGATAAGAGATTGTATACCTGTTTGTATTATCAGCTGTGACTATAAAAAAAAAACTGTTCAAAAGCAAATAATGCACAAACAAGTACTGAATATTAATAGCAACTACTAGGTCAGCTTTCCATTTTTATTCTTGTCTAGACTCATTACCAATGTAGACAGCATTACAAGTCACTTGGCCAGGAACATTCTAAATGCTTGTGTGTTTCTGTTATTAATTTTAACATGTTATGAATTAGAAGAGACAGTAGTTAACATCCACTTACAGCAATGGGATTTTTATTTAACAGCATTTAGTGATAAAAAAAAGGCCAAATTACTAAAGAATGTAATTTAAAACATTGTCAACACCAACCATATTCAACTAGTTATAATAAATTAGCTAATTGTTGAGTGAAATTTTATAAACTTAGCCTCTCAGATGATTATAATAATGCTAATGCATCACTCAATTCACAGTTAAGATATCTTGTTGATTTGTTGTAAATAAATGTATAATGTAGTTTAATAAAAATATATTTATGAATAATTAGTCTTATAAATAGAAATGAAGAAATCAAGGCAAATGTATATTTATGACACAATCTTTATGGAATACAAAATTGGGAACAATGTAAATGTACTCTGAATAAATTAATGATACTGATTCTGAATTCAAACCTGTTAAACTGTGCTTTTAAAAATTGACCTTGTGTCACATCCTGTGCAAGGAGTGGGGTAAATACACCATCTTGAGATTAGAAGAGTGTCTTCTACTATAAGTTCCTTTTAGAGAACTAAATGACTGATTCATTTGAATAAGTATTGCTCTTAATTAGACTAATTGACAAAAAGCATCTGGAATTAGTTATTCTATCAGGATAACAAAAGACCACATGTTTCTTTGGTGCTCATGTAAAGATTGTTACAGCTGAGCTGGGAAGTTTTTACTCATCCTTTATATTCAGCAGATATTGCAAACTTCAGATTAGCATTTATTTCAGTATTTACAGAATTCTCTTCATGAAAAAAATATATGCAAGAATGCAAAAGGCAGTTAATGTATTTCTTTGCTGAGGAAGATAAAAGTTCTGGGAGGATAGAATTATGAAGTTATCTAAAACAATAGAACAAAACAGTAATTTTACTATTCAGTAAAATTAACGGCAAGAAAAAAATCTTATTTTTACTTATCAAACCAAACTTAGTGTATTCAGAATACAAGAGTAGACAATATTATTCTTTCATTAAAGTCATTAACCTTAAAGACATAATGAGAAGGATTATTCATCTAAAAAGTTGTAAGGAAATGAAGAACAAATTTGTTATGCACCCAACTAGTGGGAAATGAAAATCTAATCACTTGTATTTTCATGTAAATGATAAACAAAATGCTATATTTAAGATTTATAACCAATTTATACAAATTAAGGAAAATGTATCAAAACAATCCAGTTTAGTAATGTGTATATGTGCAGAGATACATATAACATTTTAAATTGTTTCCAATTATATTCAGGACTGTATATTTAAAGTGGGTACGTTGGCAATTTGACTACAATGTTTATGCCAAAAAGGTTATTTCTATGCATACATAATAAGAATTTATTATCTTAGCAATACTCTTATTAGAACAAAAAATACATAATAAACATACATATATGTTTATTATGTATTTTTGCACATACACATTACTAAACTGGATTGTTTTGATACATTTTCCTTAATTTGTATAAATTGGTTATAAATCTTAAATTTAGAACAAAAAAATAAACCTTCTTTCACATGAGTTTAATAGTTTTTTCTACAGCATGAAATAACTGAATTATCAACATTATTTTATATTCTTTAACCTAACAAATCATTGAAACATAAATGACCAGCTAAAATTGTTCATCATCAGATGTCTAGATCACTTTTTAAGTGACCTGTATTTACCTTTTCTCTATACTTATTCAAGCCCTATTCTTAATGAGTTTACCTGATGAGACATGTTTATTGAAAGAAGCATATTTATAAATCATGCCTCACAAACCAGGTACAAAACAAATAGTATATAATACTCTTCTACACAACAGGAAAAATTGTCAGTATCCTGTGCACTAAATAAAAGTATGCTGATTGTAAAATGAGACTGC
Source organism: Doryteuthis pealeii (assembly GCA_023376005.1). Lineage (NCBI taxonomy): Eukaryota > Metazoa > Mollusca > Cephalopoda > Myopsida > Loliginidae > Doryteuthis > Doryteuthis pealeii. The sequence continues at coordinate 80,662,502 of CM042159.1, read as the reverse complement.
TTTGTAAATCCCAAGTGGAGATTATTTTTGTTGTTATTATCATTATTATTAATAATAATGAAATTATTGTGTACAATGCTCAGGTGCACTACAACTCATCAAATATGCATGTATAGTACATAGAATAATGTACAAATGTCAGAAAAAAAGAACAGTGTATAGTCATGTTACGTGTGTGTGTGTGTGAAGAGAGGATATCAATATATCAATTATTTAGTGTTTGCATTCAATAATAAAATGTTAACATTTATACCCTGTATGTTTTAAAGGAAATAAAGTATTTTTGAATATGAAAAATTAATGGTCAATAAAAGAATGCTGACTATTAGACAAATATTTTTCAAGAATGGTTAATATCCAAGAAGCCTGAGAAACAAATAAGAAAATAGTTGCAATTCTAATAATATTCCATACAGTTACAATATTGTTTATATTTCAGAAAACTAAATTCATTTTTAAATAAAAAGTTTTCATTTTTGTTTGAAAACAGTTAATTTCTGTTGCATTTACCAAACTTTCTGGTCATAGTGATGGATAAGGAAAGAGCAATATATTTCTAGTTTACAAGCAAATCAACACTAAGAAGAGCCTTATATTTTTAACTTGTTCAAAAGTCTCATAATTTTCTGTTATTTTTAGATTTTAAATACAGTTGCTTGGTACAGGGATAATTCTTCTTTTTTTTCTTATCAGGAAATAGAATAAATATATTCATGAAGTGTTCACTCAAAAATGATATGAAGTCAAATCAAAGGTTTCTCTTAAAAAAAAAAAAAAAAAAAAAACAGCACACAAATAACAACTTGTGATCATACTAAAAGCATAAGTTCCTGTCAAATCATTAAAGGTAAGCAATAATGGGTCTGTTCAGTTCTGAGATGGGTGATTACACTTAGAAACATCAGGTTTAATAAACAACCTGAGGTCTGTGTATAAGACTTAGCAAGGTTTAGTAAATAACAACAACTAATTTGGTGAGAAGATACAAACTAAGCAACAGTATGAAAGAAAACAGAAGACATCCAAATATATTTGCCCCAATAGTTTACTAGATTTCAAAGGGTTGCAATATAAGAAAATAAATTGATTTGAAGAAAGTATAGAATGTAACAAGAACTAAGCAAAATATATGGAAGAATAAAAAATTTAAAAAATCTTAAAGAGGAAAGAAAAAATTCTAACAACTATGTCCAACAAGAGTAATAGTGTTTCAAAAAAGACTTAATACTGAAACTTAAAAAATATCTATCCAAATTATCCTATGAAAATGATATAACAAATTCAATTAAAATGCACAGAAAAAGTAAGCAAAAAAATAGGATTGAAATTCATATAGTTGACTTATAAGTATGGCTTATCTTTCTTCAAATTCCAGTAATATATGCCATATGTTTCTATGACGGTAAACTTTAAAGTTGGTAATTAAGTTAAATTAATAGATAAAATGACTCACTTGGCATTATATACATATAAACATGATAAGCATATATTTAAGCAGTAGACACTAACCATACACACAAAGTCATAGATATCTTCAAAATGTTTCAATTGAAAGTGTATACATACACACAAAAATGTATGTATATTTATCTATAACATCTTTTTCAGTTGAAAAATTGGCTCAAGAAATACCTTATAGACTTCTATTTGAACAACAAAAGTTTATACTGAAGATGTGCCAGAAATGTCAAAAAACATAACTAAAATAGAGATATGAGAGAGAAGCGTATACAATATTTATTTTAGACATTCTTGAATACAAATAAACATGACAGCTATTCAAAAGTTCCTAACAGTAAAAATGCACATCTTGTATATAAATATGTATATTAAAAAATAGATAAAGTTTCTAAACAGAGATAATGTACTAATTAAAGAAAGAAAAGAAGAAAGTAAAATGCAAGTGAAACATGTGAGAGAAAAGCTATTATGGGCTTACTACTAGTAGCAATGAGTAAGCCCTAGAGGCCATCAAATATTTAATAATATGGACAGAGCAGATAATAGAAAAAGTAATGTCTACGTATCACTAACCAAAGTCAAATGATTTGAATTGAGAAAACATTCAGGAGAAGGACATATCAAATGAACTGCAATTGATAATGTAGGATATATAATATGACATTAAAAAAAAGTGAGGAGGATAAACACTAGTTCTTAAAGTCACTTGTATAACATTTCAGAATCCAAATTTAATATAAAATGGATGGGAGGAGTGTTCTATAAATGAGAGCATTAAGCTCCTAAAGTTAAAATGAACAAGAAAGAAAAAAGAAAATTAACTGTTTATAGCCTTGAGCACAGGTTGATAAGACAACAAACAGCATTTCTTTTTCACAACTGATATCTATAGAAGTTGTAAAAAGAATAATAAAACTAGGTACATTTAAAAAAAAAAATACTATATTTAGAGGAAGTGAAAGTTAGACAGCATGATAAGGGATTTGAAGGAGGTTTTCTTTTTTCAACTACCTACACAAATTTTATAGATATTTGTTTAAACAAAATACAAAAGAATACAAATGATAAAGTGGGTGGTAAAGTGTTATATGCATATTCTCACTCTAAGTAGCTGCTGTGTGTAGAATCAAAGCTGGATATTAGCTTAGTCTGACATAAGGTCATAATTATGAGGTAAGATGTAATGATATAAAGTTCACTAAGGTCAGATTAAAGATTTTACTTTTGAAAGTTAATATAGTTAAAATAAATCCTAATTGCAAATGAAATTGTCTATAAGGATATAGACAATTCTAAGAATGCATTTTTTCACTTTATAATGGATAACAAAAGTATATAACTTCCTTTAGAAACATAAAATGTTTGTGTATGTATGAAACAATGAGCTACTGATTTTGAGACAAAGATAATAAATAACAATAAACAGAGCAACTTTTTTTTGTATGTCTCTTTGTTTTTCTAACTTTTGTCACAGTAAAACAGATACAGAAAATTAACAAGTGAATCCTACCCTGATTTAAATGCCCAACCTGAAAAATGTCAAGTGATCTATCCACTACACAGGTGTTTTGCTGCTTGAATAACAACAAAATTAAGTTTGAAATACCAAGTTAAGCAGAGACCATAGATACTATATTGATCCTAGACACAAAGGGCAACACACTTATCCTAGGTAAAAATTCCACTCTATATATGAATAATGCCATCATTTTTAATGGATGTTGTACTCATGTATATACATACACCCTTCAGTGATAAAACATTAAACTGAATTTACAACCTTCAGTTCAATGCTATGTTATTACTAAGCTTTCCTACATATTTTCAATACTAACATTTTTGAGGTGCAGTGCAAATTCCTCTTTATTACTTCTGTATTGACAGATGATAAATGTCTTTTTTTACACTTCAATTTTAACATGTAGGCACAAACACACATACTTGTCGGTAATGTTAGTATATACTAAAGTTTCAAATTTATAGCACTTAAGGAATAAAGATTGAGAAGACAAATGGATACATAGTATCTTATTTACATAAATAATGCAGCTAATAGAAGACCAAAGTCTTTATAAAAGATTTATTGTAATTATACCAGAACTAAAGTTTGTGTAGTGCAAAATAAAACTTGATGGATAAATGCTATAAAAAAACTAAGCATACCATAAGAAGAGAGAGAGAGAGAGAGAAAAAAGATTTTTTGACCTTTTAATTCTGATAATATTAAGTTGAGCAACAAAGTTCAGCAACAATCAACAAATAGATCACAAGAAGATTAAAGAAATCTTTCTAAAAATACAAAAATATTCAGAAGACCTTCTTTACCATTTGATTATTATTAATCTTAAATTGGTTACTGAAAGACTTACAAGTTCATTTTACAGTTAAGCCACTGATGTGAAGACAAGAAAATCTGTTTATCAGTCATCATCACATGTTCATGTGTGAAATGAGAAATAAGACAGAAGCTAATAACAATAGTAAATTAATCAATACTTTTTAAGGAAATTAAAAAAAAGATGTTCTTCAAAAAAATCAATTGGTCTCTGTACAGACCTTTCAATAAGATTCTATAAAATTCATTAACAAATAAATTATTTCAAACCAATCAAGTCATCTTGGTCTTTTATTTATAAGCTAGAAAAAATAACCATCCAATTTTTATGATATATATTCATATTTTCTAGAGTCTGAATCACTTCTAACAAAGAAAACTTACCCCATCATTTAATTTGGATTAAGAGACTATGTCTTATAAAGCAAAATGCCATATAGGTACAGAGAAACTGGCCCAAATCACATCAATAGACATATTACAAAATATGTTTTTAAAATTATCTGCATTATACAGAAGTGTGATTATGACATCTTATCTTTTTTTTTTCCTTAGGCAAAAAGTCAATTTACATGATGCCATCATTATTCTCTCCTTTTTATTCTTTAAGCTTATAGATCATATGAAAAAAAAAAATTGTTGTCATATCTTAATGGAAGATCTTTCTGCAAATTCATCCTGAATCATTAAAGATAATGGTATAAAATTTGCAGTGTTTTAAAAAAAACTGCATAAATTATTTGATTCATTTTACAATAAAATCTAAAAATTAATGTGTCTAATCTGGTATCAAACCATTAATGCTACAAGGGTTATTTGCTCATTTTCTTTCTTGGTATGAAAACAAAAAAATAGAATAAAATGTTTTAATGACTGTAAAACAAATAGAAAATGTTTTGATCATCTTTTTTTTGTTATCTGCTCAATAACAATATTTATAATAAAGTAAAACTTAATATTTTTCATGATTTTTCTTAATACAAGGAGTATCTCAATTACAAATTTCACAAGTTGGGGAAAACATCATGAATATTCCATGGATTAGGAAAATTTTTATGTTATTCAGAATAAATAAATATTAACTTACAACTAAAACTCAAAGTTCTTTTCTTCTTACATCTATAAAAAAAAATCCTTCTTTTATTTGTATGGTAGATTATAAAGATAGAATCAGAATAAATAATGACTGCCAATTGATATTTATTACTCAGACTTAAAAGAAAAACTGTTGGCCTCCCAAAAAACAAAATCTGTCCCAGTGTGTGGTTTTTTTATGTGAACTAAAACAAAAACTGCACATAGAAATAATCCTCATTTAGATGGTTAGCTAATCATCTGTCAGTTACATTTGAATAGTGTACACAAAAGTTCTTCAAAGTTTTATAGGTAAAAATTGTTAATATTTTTATTAACATAATCAATGACTTTTGAAATACTTGAAATATTCAAAGCACTTGTTTAACGCTAAATCTTAGAATCAATAGTAAAAACTTAAATTAATCTTTAAACAAATTTAAATTGACACAATCCCGTATAGTTTTGTTTTACAGTTTATTACTTTTAAAAAATACTTCCCTGATTTTTTTAAAATCTTTAAAAAATTTTAAAAAGCTTTATTTTATTGAGGTCAGTGTATTTAAAAATTGACTGCAATATATACATTATATATATATATATATATATATAAGGTTTACATATCTATTCATTTGGTGACAAAGAAACTGTCACATTTTGGTTTCATGCGTCAGCAATCGTCAGGTGACGTTGTTTCAAATGCAAGGAAAATCGAATTTTCGATTTTCCTTGCATTTGAAACAACGTCATTTTATTATTATATAACAGCTCTATTTTATATTGAGCACTCTTCCAATAATACTGATTTGACACACTGTTCCAGTAAAAGCTGAAACAGTGACAATCCCACACTATTATATATATATATATATATATATATATATATATATATATTTATATTATTTATCTATTTATATTTTGATTAAAAAAAACAATGAGAAATTTGAAGATATACTTTGTTGCAGTAGTACTGGATATTAATCCTGAAATAATCTTTCATTACTCTTCAATATAAAAAAAGAATAAATGATAATTGGCTACAACACAAACAAACTATTACTAATACTTATAAGAATCTGGTGGTTATTTTCAATTACAATTATTTTTATTTCTAAGTCATTATTACTTGGTATATTCTTTGTAATAAGTAATGTGTGCAGTCAAGCAAGGATATAACCTGTTATCCATTGATTATAAAAAAAAATTTTTTTAAATCACACACAAACTGAAACTATTTATTTCATAGATAAGACTTCTCACGATAAGAAGCAATACATTTATGTTGGTGATTTAGTGTACACAAGATCTATAATTCACTTCTTAATGCTGTTAAATCATAGGTTATAAAGAAAACTTTGATTAGCCATGGATAACAGTGGGAAACAAGAAATAACAGCTGTGATATAACAAAGCATAGTCATTTACAAAAATTATCCTAATACCAAAATGTCCTCAAAATATAAAATGATAAACAAGCTATACTACTGGGTTAAAGGGTTCCAAATTGCTCAGGAGATTAAATGAATGCTATTCTCTTCTTAAGAATTAGATAAATAATGAAGAAATTTTCTAAACAAAATGATAAAACGCAAAGGATAAGAATTTAATGAAGATAAATCCACTTATATCTTTGATAATGAGTATACACTTTTTTTTTAATTTACAGATAACAGACAGGGAGAAGTGATGACTATTCAAAAATTCACATATATAAAATTCAATGTGTGTGTATCTCTCTCTCTCTCTCTCCACACACACAATAAATAAATATATAAATATATATATATATATATATATATATATATATATATATAGACAGACAGACAGGAGGAGGGGTATATATGTGTGTAACACTTCTACATCATCAAAATTTACCAGAACAATATTAATTTCCATGAACATTGTTATGGTAATAATGCTTGTCTTCATTCAAAATAAATAAGTATAGAATTCTTTTTTAATTATAAAATGTAAAAGATTATATATATATATATATATATATATATATATATATATATATATATATATATATATATATATATTTATTGGATTTATTTTTATTTCTCTATTAATTTTATAGCCTTTACATTTTATGATAATAAAAAAATTCCACATTTGCTAATTTTGAATGAAGTCAAGCATGCTTTGTATTACCATAACAATGTTCATTGAAGTTAATATTGTTCTGGTAAATTTTGATGATGTAGAAGTGTTTATACACACACACACACACATATATATATATATATATATCAAATGATACTAATAGACAAATACATGGAAGTACATTAAATTTTCTTTTCTTTTCTTTTTAATCATTAAAGAGAAATTCAAATATAGCCATTAATTTTTTTTTACAGGTAACAATGAGTAATATTATTATTACAACTAATTTTGTGAAATTTCTTTTAGCATTTACCAACAAATATCAAAATGCACTTTTATACAAGAAAGACTCTCAAATTCCTCTAACTTTATGCAAATTTGTTCCTTTCATACTAAAAATATTGAAATATGTTTTGGTGAATTAATCATCAGGTTGAGAATTAAATTCTTATTTCCCCAATGACTAATAAATTAGAGACTTACTTATATTTCACTTATCAATATTATTTTTGTTTGTCTTTTATTTTTAACTAATTTATTGCAAGATATATTAGCAGCCTTATCAAAGAATATTATTTATTCTAATATCTTTGATTAATGTTTGAGATTATGGCTGGGTAATTATTACAGTAGTAAGAGCCAGTTTAGCTCAGTCAGTAGTGCGTCCAACTAGAAACCATAAGGTTTCTGGTTCGATACTGGCCCTTGCCAACTCAGCATATGAGTAGTACAGGGATTTGTGCAGTAGAGTGAGGAGCTGATAGTAGGTGTAGTGCTCCAACTCAGATACAAAAACAATCTCCTTGGTTTAGCAATAGTGAAAAGGAGATAGACTCCCTAGCTGTCTGGCTGATACTGACTTTAGGGCACCCCAATAACTTTACTTACTTAAGAGGGTATATTTTCCTGATATTATTAATTATTATATTATATTCAACACTTTTGTCTAAATAATTTTAAGTGCTGTTTTTATTGGAATTAAACTGTTAAGCATCAGTTAAAATATTAATCGAAAAACATGATAAACACTTTCCTTTAGTGAGTGTTTTATAAATATGACATTGTATTAAGAAATATATATTCCCCTGTGGATGAGGATAGACTGGTCAGTAGCATTTATATATTTATGACTCTCCCCTCCCTTGGGTGATACTAGGTTATGTTTTGTACAGGGACTCTCCAACATAAAATTGAATGATGCCAAAAATAGCTCAACTCTGTCAATATCCCCCACCCCATGAGGTACCTCAGGCATCAAAAATTAACCTTTTCCATTTAATGTAATAGAGGAAATTCTGCCTACAGCTAATCCATATGATTATTTCCAACCACCAATGTCCTGGTTGAAGGAGAGGACATTTGTGCAACAGGTCAGTAACATCTAAAACATTGTGTAACCTCTTTGACCAAGAAATAAAATGAATGTCACTTTTTATAGAGCCAATTGCCATCCTCCAAGAAAAAGGTGTATTGGCCGTTTTCTTACTTTGTTAGTGAACTTGGCTTTTCACTTAATGACCTTGTTGATGTTGTTGTTGTTATACTGCCACCTCTATAGATGGAAGTGCTTGTGGTTATTGTCCTAGGAAATGGACATGGCAATCTGACTTCAAATCCTAGACCAGGCCGGTTGCATTTCATATAGCCTAATACCCTTGGGAAATGTATGCATCCAACTATTCTCCCTTCAGCTATGAGTAAATATCATGACAGACTGGGCTCTAACCTTGGTATGACAACTGATCTAAGAGAAGGAAAACTCTGAATTCAAACCTGTTAAACTATGCTTAAAATTTAATCTTGTCGTACACTGCCACCTCTAGAAGATTATAGAGCATTGAAATACTTCCATCAGCATTTAAACATTTAGAATGTTTTTACAAGATTTTATTTCATAATATGAAATAAAATCTTTGGTTTGTTACATATTAACTTATATGAATCATATAAGTTAATATGTAACAAACCAAAGTTTTCTGAAAAATTAGTAAGCAAATCAAAGAGATATTATCTTGTCTACATATTCACATTGATCCTTCTTGGATCAACAATAGAAAAAAATGATAATATAGCGGTTAGCAAACAAACAAGTTTGTTCTTTGGTCTTTTCAAACTAGCAGACAACAAAGCTTTTGTTTCTATCTTTTCTCAGCCAGAAAATAGAAAGAAGACTGGAAATTGTAGTGAATTTATGTAAAGTTTTTTTTTCCTTTCTTTCTACAAGTATTTTATATAAGAGATTTTGATTAGCTAGTGTTATAATACAAATGTTTTGTAATTTCCCCGGGTAAAGGGATCAGCAGTAAATCTACATGATATTGTACAGAAAATTGTTTGAGCTAAAACTTTGCCTATACAAACTTGTTAGCTGTCAGTTGCAGCAAAAAGGCAGGTGGGGCAGATTTTAAAGTAACCCTTTCAGATTGAAGTTTTTAAAGAATTCTTAAGCAAATGTTTACATTTCAATTCAATGGAGACACACTGCACTTGTATCAAGTAAACAAATAATGAGTACTTAAGGTAAAAGTTCATAAAATATCTGATTTGTTTATTCTATTACAAAAAAAAAAAAAAGAAGCCAAAAAAGAAAAAAAAATGCAACTCAAACTCTTATTTGACAATCGTTCATCAATGATAAACTGCAAACACTTTAAGCCCAATTTATATTCACCATCGTAGGAGATGGACATGGCGCGAGGAGTTCAGATCCTGGACGAGGCTGTTTGCATTTCATATAGTACTAATACCCTCAGGAAATGTACAAATCCTACTATTCTCCCTCCAGCTATGGGTAAATAATAGGGAGGACTGGGCACTTTAATCTTGTTTAGGCAACCATTCTAAGGGAAGCTCTGAATTTAAACCTGTTGAACTCCGCTCAAGAGATTGACCTTATGTCATATCCTGCTCATGTGGAGGGGTTGGTAAATATATATATTTCTGATATTACTTCATAATACTAGATATAAAAATTCTACAAGTGATCATGGAATATGTAGCCAGTGAAAAGGAACCAGCAGTTACTTCTTTTTAATGTTTCACCAATTGATCAACTCATAAGAGTGAAAACTTAATCAAGAAAATATTTTGTACACTGACACTTGTGTAAGTGATTACTTATTGCTATAGAAAAGATTACTTATATAAGATATATCTATTAGTTTGATAAATAAGTAACTAATATTTGTACTTATTCTAACCAGTCAAGATTTTGAGAGGAATAATGGCAATAGGTAAAAAAACAAAGACTATTATTATAAGAAAAAAATGCAATGAATCTACTTTTACATGCAAGAATATATAGCAGATGCCTCTATAGTATAATTATCTGACTTATGTATGTATATTACAGCAAAAAATGGCACCTTGTAGCAAGTCCTTTGTTAGCCTAATAGCATTAAAATGGTTTAACTTGGAGATAAAGAAATTTCCAATCCAACTTGCAGTTTAATAATATTAGTTTGAGGTCTGCATTTACACTCATCCTGATCATTATAATCTATTAATAATACAGAGAATTAATAAGTGTTAATCATATAGTATTTCACCTTATTTATTTGTAATTAATTATAATATATGATTTTATATTGAGCTTAATAACTATTGAAGGTCTCTTAGACTATCTGTTGGTATTAAACATGAGAGATTTCAAACAGCGCACAACTCCATGCGAAATGGATATAAACCAAGTAATCAATGATAAAGTTGAATTAATAGACAAACTGTATCAAGAAATTATTGGTAGTCTGATATATATCATAATTGCAACAAGACCCAATATTTGCTATAGAGTTAAAAGATTATCTTAAGATGTAGTTAAACTGACCACTATACATCTAACAAGAGCGAAACAAGTTCTATGTTATTTGAAAGGTACAATAAAACCAGTCACAAGTACTTAAACAAAATCACAGAAGCCCCTAAAACTAGAAGGTTTTTGTGGCCCAGATTGGGGTAATTTGAGTGACCAAAAAAGTGTAACTGGATATTGTTTAAGATTTTTAAATGACAACCCAAAAATTTCATGGAAATCAAAAATACAGAAATGAGCTGCCTTGTCATTCTAGCAATCCCAGCACTTTAGCTGAATTTGGACCTTAATTGGTTCAACTCACAATTTTCATGTATTTCTGGTCCAATCTTAAAAACAGCTATATGGTTGGAAAGAATACAAATTATCTTTCTAAATATGTAATTTGTATGTGCTTTTATCCATTGAAGCTTTTATCCGCTGATATCTGTACCTCTTATTCTCTAAATAATGGCTTACAGAATAGAGATCCATACAATTTGAGTGCAGAATCAGAAAGAATATACAATCTTACATAAGAATGCCAAGTTTTATTAAAATTGCTCAAAAAATAAAGAAATGGTGAAGAAATTATTGAACTTCTTGTTGTGAATTGGTCCGTGATTTAACAAATGTTTTGAGCAAAATCATGTCCATATACCCCCAATTTCAGGGCTTTAAATTCTCATAACTTTTGAACCCCTGAGGATAATTCAAACAGTTTTGAGCTCCATTTACAGAGGGGCCGATTTAGCTTAGTTGCTAGCTCACATGCCTCGAAATCGCAAGGTTCCGGGTTCGATACCAGTTCCTGCCAACTCAGCACATGAATCTGTGTGATAAAGTGGGGAACTGATGGTAGGTGTGGCGCTCCACCAAAGCAAAAAAAAATCTCTCTGGTCTAGCACAAATGAAAAGGGATAGACTCTCTCGCTATACAGCTGATACTGACAAAAGTCCACTCTGCAAACGTTACTTACTATATAAATAATGTGATTAAATAACAATAATCTCAAATAAAAAAGATCAACTGGGAATGCTAGTCATCCTGCAAAGTATAGGGATTGCACAAGCAAGTAAAAAAGCACCATATCTTAAAGCATTATTGGGAATTGTGACAAAACCAGAGTTCACCGGTGACCCTATAACTATTTACTGTGATAACCAATCAAGCATTATTTTGGAAAAAGAAAAACAGTAATCCACCAACAGTCAAAACATATTGATATAAAGTACCAGTCAGTATCAAAATGAAATTGAGAAAAGATCTATAGATTTGAAATAGAACAAAATAGCTGACATATTTATGAAACCAATAAAATACTTCTATAAACACTATCATAGGAATTCAATCTTAACTTAGTGGATATTTTCACCCTGTCAACTGGGGCTGTGGAATACACTGACTGCATCTCTGCAGAGGGGTAAAAACCCTCCCAACAAGTGTCTTGAATATGACATTAAACTAGCCAAAACTAAACTATTAAACCACTAACCGTATTTTTGTATTGTTATGTTTTTCTAATTTTTCTAAGAATAAAAAAGGGGATAAAAATGAAAAAAAATAAAAATATAAAAAATAAATGTAAAACAAAATGAAAAAGTGAAAAATAATAAAAGTAACAATAAGGACTAACAAAAATGATAACATTTAACAAATAACAAACAAAATTTTTTTCTTTTTTTTCTTAGGGGGCATGTTGGAGTATCCATTGGTATAAGATGTAAGCAAAAATCGTCACTTCTATTTATGAAGTTATACAACAGCAGCAGTTATTTCTGGTAGAAATTGGCCAATTAGGATGAAAGGACAGCCAGCATTTAAGATTGTTTGCTCTGTACTCATTCACTTGCTGATTGAATTTTCTGCAAGGAAGACTTATCTTTGGATTAACACCAGTGACTAACCACAGATATTTGACATATATATTACAAGGAACACTACAGACTTTGACTTATATATATTACAGAGGCTAGTATATATTACAACAGGCTAGGATCACCAACTGGATTCTGTGAAGAACAACTGAACCTTTACAATGATGACTCAGATTCTAACAAGGTCGTCTTAAAGCACTAAAAAAGACTAAAAAACAAAATAAAAACAATTCTTTTGTTTTGTTGTCATTTGAATGAATTCAAATTATTTTTCATATTTAATGATATTCAGTTTTGTGTTTTTAATTCAGGTCCATTTGATTCAACAAATCACCCTCTGCTGATTGGCAAAGCTTCATATCACTTCCTTTTATTCAAGCTTATCAAATACTTAGTCTTACAACACGGATGTAAAAGATTGCTTGTAATACTTACAAGTCTATTGAAAAGTAGGATGGGATTTAAAATGTATAGATAAGTATATTGAAATTACCTTTAAAAGAAGAATGAAAATATTTACAGGCCTACAAAAATAGGTGGAATTTTTGCATTTTTTCTTATTAAATGAAGCAAATAAAAAACATCTAAATGACTATCAAATAATGAAATTAAACTATAAGTGTATCCAAGTGTGAAATATAAGTGACACAGCTTACCTTACCCTGAGTATAGCTCACTTATGTTTTTATGTTCCTTGTCTAGAAACTGTTATATAGTATGTCTTTTTTCTTTATTCTTAGTATACAATGATTGTTGTTAAGCAATGGTATTTCCAGCTTGTCATAGTTCCTTGATTTACTAGATGGTCATTTTCATTTTATTATAATTCATTTTCACTAGTATTTGCTTTCATCTTTTTCAATTTTAGTTTGTTTTTTGTTTTTTTTTGTTTTGTTCATCCTAACTCTCTCAGGTAATCATTGTAAGGAAGAGTACAAATTGAAAACAATAAAGGATAAGCTCTCAATAAGACTCAAACTTACATACCTTCGTTTTGGGGAAACCTCTGTTAAATCCATATCAGCTGATCATTTTTCATGTTTAAGTCTTATCAAAGTTAACTTCTAAAAATACTATAACTACAAATTCTTGTGGTTTTTCATTAATCCCTACCAAAAGCTAATATCCATATTTCTTTAATGCTGAAGCCAAAAAGCTATATTTTATTTGTCTTATTGACTACCTATTTAATTTGTGGTGTTAGTTTGAGGTAAGATTTTAACAATTTGATCTTAGAGCATCAAAACATTTCAACCTTTCTCCTGAACAGTCTTGTATATCTATTTAATTGAATTCTAAACCAGTCACATTGTCATTTTTTTTTCTAAATTTTTGAAGTTTTATCCAAAGAGGCTAATGCTGTCAATCATTTGAAATAAATAAAAAAATCAGCAATATTGGGCATAGCATTTAGGGGTAGATCAAAATTTTCATAACCTGTGAGGGTTGATAGGTTAAGTATGTTTTGTTAGTTCTTCTCACACTAGGGTTAGAGGTTTTATTTTCATGGTGGAGACACGTCACCTTTTTGTTCTTGTTTTGTTAGAATTTCAATACTTTATATTTATGAACATGGGGGAACTAACAAATAAGGGACCCAGTGGCTGCTTCTGAAGGTTGACTATGGAACTAAAAGAGTATGGTATATTGTTCTCACATGATTTTAATATGCTATATATATACCATTATGACTACAGAAAGCAATGTCCTGCATTTTTAATACTATTAATTTATTACCATTTGTAAATTCCACATAATGTAAATATAAAAGAAAATTCACATTTTAAATTTATCAAAAGACAAACACAATGTTCTGCTATGTGGTTAATGACTTTTAGAGTCAGATATATTTATTCCACTATTGTATGAATAAAACGAGTATGGCTCATAATATAACATAAATAATAGTTTTCTTTTAAACAAACAAACAAAAAAAAAGCAAAACAAACTCCATGATCTTTTAGAAGCATTTTGTCCATTTTACCAGTTTATCAAGCACACTGGGAATTAAATTTGTCTATGTTTACAATTGGATAAAATCTTCAATAAGAAACGACTTTTCCTTAAATCTGTATATATTTGAATAACAGGAATATTTAAAAAGAAAAAATCTATAAAGCTAAATACATTTAATGAATCAAAGAATGAAATAGAAATAAAATTTTACACTTTCATCTTAAATGGTGCATGGCATCATAAATACTTTTATTTTCACAAAAGATATTACAAATTAATAATTCTAAACAGGATATGAAACATCTTGCATTTATTTTGAACAGTAAAACAAGATAAATGCTCATTGTAGCATGATAATTAACAAGCTTTTCTAAAATACTTAGCTTTTTTACAAGCTTTTCTATATACCCTAGTGTAGAGAGTTTGATCCTGACTAGATGCCCCTCTACCATGTCCTCATATACTAAACTTAGGTGTTTGTGGTGTAATGGTTATTGTTGTGGGAAAAGGACAGAAGTTTAAATTCTTAAGGTAAAAGCAAGCCATTCAAATACTGATTTTCTAGGCAGGCATATGCTTTTTATATAGAAAATTGGTATAATAAGATCTTTCTATTCCAATTTCTCCCTAGTCTGCCTCATAGTGCACATAAGTAGTCTAGTATTTTGATATTTAGTAATATCAAAATACTAGACAGCAAAATATGTTTAAGTGAGTATTTGGGTAGTTATTTTGTGAGAAATCCATTCTATGTGTGTACATCAAATAGAAAAACCTAAAACAACTATAAAATACAAATTCACTCCTTTTGTAACTATTACTTTTAAAAAAAGAATAAAAATCCCAATAATTTTGCATATTGTTAACTAGTTTGAATCTTGCAATTAAGATACCTTCAGTTTTAATTATGAATCTTTAATTAAATTTAGAAAACATAAAATATAATTATTTTTTTATCAAGATAATTGTTTTACTGTAGCCATATGGAATTTGTAAAGAAATCTGCATATTCAAAATTTTAGTATGCATCAATCCATTCTTGTTTTATGCAGTTGCTAGAATATGCATATGCAACATCACAACTATTTCTGATTATGTTTTCACTTTCAAAAGAGCTAATAGCAGGTGGTTGAATCATAATCTGTATTAACAATCTATAATAATTCATGCCCCACCAAAAAAAATTATGTGTGTGTGTGTTTATATATACATTTTTATAAGACAAATAATTAAAAAGTATTAATAAATATACAATAAGTAAAAATATATATATTAATTTAGTTTAAATTTCATAGTAGGAAATATGTATAAATTAAGTTAATAACAGTAATTCATTTTATCATAATAAAGGAAAAAAATATTTTATATCACATGGAACTTATATCTACACTTATAAATATTGTTTCAATGTAGTAATACTCATTCTTTTAATCCTTGTACCTTTGAAGGAAGATGACAATGTATAGTTATAACAATATGATCCAATACTGGCAACAAAAACAAGTCCATTTTAAAAAGAAAGGGCCTTCGAGGAAAGGTGATGATAAACTACTATTTTATCATAGGATTCATTTTTTACTGGAAGAGAAGAACCAATTAAATATTTTGCCTTACAATTTAAAAAGACACAGATGGGCCAAATAAGGTCTAAAATCAGTGATCCAATGGAAAGACATGTCAATAATACCAGTTGACAATGGGAGCCACTTTGCTGCAGTTAAAAAAAAAGAGTAGTAATCAATTGATGTCAACCATTAATCACAGACTAATCCTAGACATAAACCATAGCTTTAATTGTACAGTTGCTTAGTTTGAAGTCTCAGCAAGTTTGATACCCTATTTAGTGGTCCATGAAGAATGAAAACATTAAAAGTAGGAAAGACAAAGAATAGACTGTTAAAATAGATGAAATATCTTTCTTTTATCTATAGTTATACACCCAATGATTAACCCAACCTAAAGTGACATTAGAAAATAAGTTACTCAATCTGCATAAATCTCATTACTTTGGGTTTGTTTTTTAAATGTAATACTTTGCCTTCTAGTTAGACTAAAAATAATTTTGCAAATAGTAGCTGATTACTTAGTATTTAAAGTTTGGGACTAGAAATATTTAATTATAGAAATCTAATCTTTTTTAGTACTTGAATACAAATCTTGGAAAATGAGAAAGGGGAGTCCTAATGAATCTTAATGAATACAAATAGGAAAGATTGATAATTCCCAAGTGTTTGTAAGATGTTTTTAAAGATTTATTTTCATAAAGAAGAATAGGTAGCATAAATGGGGAAGTGTAATTGGCAAATCCAGTTCCAGTTGGGTCAGTTTGTGCTCACTTCACACTAATGCCTTTAGGAAAGGTATGAATCCAATTCTTCTTCCTAGACATGGGTAAAATAGCAGGAGATATTGGGTTTTCTAGTCTTCATTGTGGACAACTGATCTAGAAGGACAAATCTGAATTCAAAATATAGAGAAGACAGTGAGAAACCACCCCACAATCTCTCCCAAGAACAACCATGGTAATTCAAAGTTTCTTGATAAAGGAAGTTGTGAAGAGTCATAATCATCTCAGTCCTGAAAATACCATACCTCTTTCCATTAGAAAAAAAAAAGATTTTAAAATGAATTGTAGCTTTCAGTTTTATCTGGAAGGATCACCAAGTATCATTTCTTTAAGTTTTAACAGAATACATTGATGGTGTTTATTTAATCAAATTGATAAACCTGGAGCCAACAAGAAAATCTCACTGGTAGATTTTGGTAGGAAAAAGTGAATCCTACTGAAATGATAATGTGCATTACCATTAATTATAAAATTAAAAAAATTAAAAAAATTGATAGAAATATTTTTAGATATGAATATGGCCTTTAAAAAAATATATAATTATCTTTTATTCTTAATTCTTATATAAGCACAGGTAAATGGAAAAAAAGTCAGGTATATCTAATTTCCGGAAGCTATTTGGAATGAATTGTAAATGGGATTATATTTTACTGAACTGCTATTTCATGCCTAAATAAGTGCATAATACAGACAGACATTTACACCATTTGATAGTTTCTTTTATACTTTTTCATATTCTTGAATCAACAAGTTCATGAATTTTGAATCCAAAAGATTACAGCTACTAATAAAAAGAAAACATGATGAATCTGCAGATCTTTTTATGGAAGGTCAATTTTTAAATGAAAATATTGATTACAAAATCAAGTATTTTGTATATATCTTAAGTAACTTGTATAAGGTGACTTTCAGATACAATGAGACCCAAATTAAAGTGTGGATTTCATGCTTATAGCAGTGGTATAAGATAACTTCTACAAGCCATATGAAACAATCAATATAATGAATTAAATACCTTGAATGTATTACCAGTAACAAGATACTACCTTGAGTACCAAGGGCATCTCATCATTAGCAAGATTGTCTCACAGATCCATTACTACTGAATAACAAGTTCAATCCTCTCTGGATGCCCCATACTTGTTACCTTGTGTCACATCCTCCCCATGGCGAACAGGTTGGGTAAATAGCTACAACCTTGAGCACTAAGGGTAGCCAAACAAGATAATTTTATTATTTTTTTTAATCACTATATATGCTAATTATATTGTAACAAAAAATTACAATTTTCTTTTAAAATCACATGATTTTATTAAACTTTATATTACTTGATCATCAATATTTCAAGGTAAAATATTTCATAAAATCAAAATAAAGTTTAAGGTTAGGTGGTTAATTGACTTTAGAATATTTCCACAAATTTTATATATATATATATATATATATATATATATATATATATATGAAAGTACGTAAATAAACACTGTGTTTATTTGATATGGCTTTTAGCCGACAATTTTTGGAGGATATGTGCTTAATTGAAGTCATACCTAATTTTTTTTTTTTTGAAAATTAATTAGTTAATAATTAATGAATTTAGGCGGGCATATATGTTCAAATGTAAGGCTAAACAGATCGAGAAAATGTCAATCCCTGAATGTATATATATATGAATAATTACTAAAATATATTTTGTATTATGATAATTAGTTGACTTTTGGTAGATTTTAGTGATTTACCTGTCACTTTATTATAAAAATGCCTTGGAGGTGGTTATGTTAAGGTGACTCAATTTTGTATCTGGCTTATAAGAAAGGTTGTCAAGTGTATTTGTATGAGCTAAGTATCAGAATCTTTATGAAAATATACAGTATATTATTTAAAAATTATTAATATCAAATTAATTAATTTGCTGACTATATATAAAATAGTAGAGAAAAGTATTCCTGCATTCACAAAAAGTTATAATTTTACAAAAGTACTAGTATTATTGGTAAAATACAAACCAAGAAACATTTTAAATAAATTGGACCGAATAATTCAAACAAGAAGAAATATATAATTAAAAATAACAACTACCACTATATTTATTTGATATTCAATCCATAAATGAGGTTTTATGTGATTACGTTGATGTTATCTTTATGGCTAACAACTTAAGATAACAATACTTTTCTTAACAAATGCTATCCTGTAACTTTTAGTACAATGTATATCTTTTCTATTTTACTTTAAAATCAAGACTTTTTCTATATTAAAACAAAATTAATGAGTAGCACAGCTTCAGTAATCTGATTGGTGCAGTAAATTGGGGAGCTGATGGTAGGTGTGGCACTCAGCAAAACAATCTCCCTGGTCTAGCACTAACAAAAAGGAGATAGACACCCTCACTGTTTCGCTGATACCAACAATAGGCCACTTCACTAATTTTACTCATGAAAGAAAAATACTAAATACAATACTTTAACGTTGTTAGTTATAGATTGAAGAAATGGAAAAGAGATTTTATATTGCACTATTAAAATAAACAAAGGCCTTTCTTCCTGATTTTCTATTAATTACTGTTTTCTACTTCAAAGGGCAGGGTTAGCTCAGTCGGTAGAGCGTTCGGCTAAAAACCACAAGGTTCCTAGTTCGATACCGGTCCTCACCAACTCAGCGTATGAGTAGCACAGGGATCTGTAAAGTAAGCAGCTGACGGTAGGTGTGGCGCTCCACCTCAGACGCTAAAATAATCTCCTTGGTCTAGCGCAAGTGAAAAGGGGATAGACTACCTCCCTGATTGGCTGATACTGACTTTAAGCCGCCCCGACGACTTACTTCAGATATCATTTTAATATTGGCACAATTTTGTTCAATTTACTAATAAATATTTGTACTATGCAGGTATTGTAGATTTGACAAGTACATATGGATTTCCTGTTAGTTACGGGATAAAAGATTGCTAAATTCTACCAATCTCTCTCAAAGGCCGGACCATGTCTTGCAAAAAAAATAAATAAATAAATAAATAAAAGTAAAAAATTTTCTTCAAATCTTGGCTTTATCAGAGTTTGAATACTGACTACATATGCTGGAGGCAAACAATTATCTCAGTCACCCCAAAAGAGAGACAGGACACATACGAAAATAATGAATCATAGCAATAGAAAAGTTCCGCATGAAATATATAAATAGTGTAATAAAAGGTAATGATGTAACTTGTTAGTAACCATATGATTTAGAGACTTTTATAAAAATGAACTGTACTAATTATATATCTACAATTCTAAATATACAACATCATGTTAGAAATAAACAATTGAGTGCTAGCAAAATCATATAAAAATCATTAAGATAACTAGGTGAAGGTTATAACAATAAACAAAAAGAAGAGTGTCTTTTTAGTTAACATATCACCAACAAAACAGTAGGAGCAGCCAGCCAATATTGCCAAACTATGTATAGGGATCATGCCAGTAGTTTCCAAGCGTTGATCAGAAAATCAATGGAACACTCCAGTCTAAGATTGCTGCTGTTGCCACTGCTGCTCCTACTACTATTCTTAGCAGTAGCCATTTTAGTGGGCCACTAGCACAAGAAAATACATTCTTGTTACCAAATTGAGAAAAAAAAATTTAATGAGGAATTAATTTTACCTCTGATCAATAGATCAATTTATAAAGTTGTAGAATTCTATATATTCATATTAGAAGATGATCAAGAAAATTAAAAACAATAAATTGGCTGCAAAGGTCAATAAAAGTTAAATGAAGATTCAGTAAGGAAAATCAGTAATATCCAGCACCAAGGATAGGAACTCTGAATTTCAAGCCACTAGTTCTTTACTCTAACAATGAACTATAATTAAGTTCAAGTTGTACAGATTATGAATGATCTTGGGGAAAATATCAATATCATAGTAGAATTATAGATTTTACAAGAGATACATTGTTAAACAGAAGGAGTTTTAGTCTTAATTAAAAAAAAAAGGAAACATGTCCTTTTGTTATTTGAAAAGGAGCTTCAATCAACCAAGTGTCAAATAAATTTTAGACCTCTTGGTTTTTAGTTATATGTGTTAATCATCAAGCTAGACATGCAATTCCGCCATTTGTAAAAGAAATCTAGCCCGAGGAAACATTTAATTGGAAATAACTGGAGGCAAGAAAAAAGAAGGCTATGACATTTATTTGTTTTGTGATCTTTTTAGGAGGGGGGGGGGTCTTTTAGATTTTGCTTCATTATTATACATTGACCTAATGACACAGCTGCAATACAAATAAATACAATGCTCTTCTTATTGTTGTTATTATTCTCCTTATTCCAAGAAGATTAATTTTATTATCTCAACTTAATGTGAACACCAACAAATAATTAGAGAATTGAGGTCAGTTAAAACTCCTGCTGAAGAAAGGACATATAACCAAGAAAAGATTTCTAGACTTTGTCCATGAATGACATATCACCTGATGGTTACAATAAACTCCAATGAACTTGAGAGTATTTTTTTTACAAAAGAGTATAGACAGGTATAAATGACTCTCAAGCAAGTCAACACCATATAAGACATATATATTTCTTTTTCTATATATACAATACCTAAAGAAGAGGTTGGATGTCTCATCATAGTGTAATGGTTAACAAGCTAGTCTAGCAGATATGAATAGTGAGTTTGACCCTCGCTTGATGCCTCATACTTATAACATCCTATCTATGGCCAATGGGTTGGGTAAATACCTAGCTAAAGAAGAGGTTGATAAGTTACATAATCTGTTACTAAATATACAAGATCTAACAACCTAAATGAGTTAAGAAATATTCAGGAATAATTTATGGTAATTTATGAGGAAGTGCATCCTGGTCTCCTGCCTCAAAAATTGCTACCCGGTGACTATTAAAATAACGACCCAGCTCAGTCTATTCAAAACTATCCATCTTCATATCTATCTATCTCAATTTGTTCATATTTATCTATATTACTTTAAATACTAAGATTTTTTTTATTCATGTTTGTTTAATGTCTTGTTTTTAGTTTAGATAAACAAGAATTACGACAAAAAAAAGAGATGCGACCCCCCCCCCAAATACATTTACTTGTCGAAAATATCTATCTATCTCCATTTGTTCATATCTATCTATATTACTTTGTTTGTTTATCTATCTATCTAATTCAGGTTATTCCAAACTATATATCCATCTTCATATCTAAACAAGAATTACGACAAATTACGATAAATAAACAAGAATTACGAGCTGGGGTTGTTATTTTGATAGTCACCGGGTAGCAATTTTTAAGGCAGGAGACCAGGACACACTTCCTCATAAATTACCTAATTTATGCATTTCCCCATTGGTGCTATTAATAGTAATCAGTGTTTGAATCCAGATACAAAACTAATATTCAAGTGATTTTCAAGGCAATCATGCCCTCTGGAAGATTATTGCAACACAATCTTCCCATCTTTATTTCCTTCATTAGACCTTGTGTTATACAAAGCAAAGCTTAGTAAATATTGAAAATGAATATGCTCTTTGGCATCTTATGATTGTAAGTCTAAACATTTAATTAAATCTACAATATTAACCCATTAAAAATATCTACTGCTATTTTTAAGTGTAACGTTATAATTAAATGTATTATAATTATGTATTATTACATAACTCATATTCAGAGTTATGTAGTAATTCATTGATACTAACATTCCTATCTGATCAGTTTTTTTTGTCTGGATATTTTTCAGTCATCTTTCCATTTTATAACGATTCCCTCATATAAACATAATTCTGTGACCAATATTTTACAGAACATAATAGAAACAAAGAATATTCCCAATATGTTTAGAGGCAGTAATAAAAGTCAATTGATATTCACCTGAAACAAAATGTTTTTGATCATATTAACAGTCTGACCATTCCTCAATAATTATATTTCACTTTTGCAAAAATAAAATATTGCAAGAAACAAAGAAATAATACACTACCATTTTTATACAGTACAATCAGATTAGATCTACAAGATGTTTTTAGTTTGAATACAGCGTAAGTGTATATTAAGATGAAGTGTCTGTCTCAGAACATCATAGCTTTCCTAAGGAAATGTTACTTTTCTGAAACACAATCTAATCAAGAGCTAAATAACAAGAGAAAAATGACAATAGAATTTCAAAGCAAACAATCCAATTTGTGAGATTATCTATTAAAGCAGCACCAATCTCAGTTGTGTCATTCTTAGTTATTTTATAGTTGATAAATAAACACTTCTTTAGCTGGGGTCATTAACTTTTCAATAGTATCAGGATTTTGTGTCCAATAAAAAAAATAATCAAGATATTATTTAGTTGAGATATGGAAGTTTTATATTTATACAGGGATTGACAAGAAATGTTGATTAAATCAAATCAGATTGCAGAGTTTCAAATCCAACTTCAAAGTCAACTTTTAGGAGTTTAAAGCCAAAATAGCTACAAACATATGTCTTTATTCTTGTTTAATATTCAATAAGATCTATGACAAATAGAAAAGTATTATTCTTCTTTAACTTCCTTGATGAACTAAAAATATCTCTGCCTTAAATATATTTATAAATATAAAATTATCAGGTATAAGATCTGCATAAGTTTTATTTCACCATAATGTTAACAGAATAAACAAAAGTATTTTTGAGTTAGCTAATGAATCATTAAACAAGACAACTGTATTCTTTCTCTCACCCCAATACTAATATATATGAATAGAGCTAAATTTTAATAATAGGCTTCTGCTTCTTCTGAGAGACGTTCTTTGTGCTTGGGAATACAGTCTTTATTCTTTTATGTGGGTGAATTCAAGTGTTTGATGTAAGACATATTTTGTGACAGTTCAACTTATTGCATTTGTGTGAAAATTAGTTGAAGACACTAAGATGAAATACATTTTCAGTTAAACAAAACTGTTTGGTTATGAAAAATTAAACGTGTTGCTGCTATTGGTTTTAAGTATTTTCCCATAGCATAAGTAGTTGAAATGGGCTGCATTTTTGCAAAGAACCAATTGTTAGCTAATAGGATTGTATAATTTTAGAAGTACATGTTATGGGGAAGTTTAATGAGTTTCTTCAAAACAGTCTGGATTCAGATTCATTAACCTTTGTACTAAGTAAATAGACATGAACATAAAATTTAATAGGGATGCATTTTCTTTTTAGAAAATAACTAAATAGTATAGTTGGTTTCAAACAGATAGGAGTCTAAATCATTTAAAAGAGTATGTTAATACTAAATAGAAAAAAACAAAAACACTTTCAATATAAAGTTTGATATTTTTACAATATTCTTAAGCTTTTCCAACTCAAATATTCCCCACCTATTAAATAGATTCAGTATTATTTCTATAAATTAAAAGAATAAAAACAGAAGAAAGTAATTTTTATATGAAATTATATGTAGGGTACCAAAGATAAAAACCTCCTAAAATCCCTTTTACAAATAGGATACAATATAATCAAAGATGACTATCAACAGAAAATATCATCTAATGTAGATTCTAAAATTTAGAATATAAAAGGATTATTATTGCTGTATTATTATTTTACTCCTTGTGAGTTTTTCACACCAGCTTTAATCAGTGGTTTTTCATTGAAGTCTGAATGGCAGCAAGTCTCCTCTGATCTCCAGGACTCTTCTAAGTAGTCTAGTTGATCTTAACAATGGTCTCAATTCTTCCTCTAATCTCCAATTCCTCTAATCTCTTTTCTAAACATACCAACTACAATTAGTATCACTGTCACTGTTGTTATTATCATCATCATCTTTATTTCATTTTGTTTAAGTTACCATCCAGACACCTAGAGTTGGTAACTATGTAATGCAAATAATGACAACTAGGATATTACATATATTCTTATGTGAATGAGACTTGAGCAACTGTTATATACAGATACATATAATTACTTGGGTCTCATTTGTTTATAATGATAAGAATTCATCACTATCATCATTATAAAAGAAAACACTATTTTAATTTTATAATATTAATAGAAACATGAATGGTAATTACATCATAGACTTTAGTCAATGTGAACAATATTTACATTGACATGATAGTATAAATAAATGTCTGACAGATAAGAAATATCCACTAAATTTAGTGGTTACAGCAATAGATATTCATTATTAACATCATTTAAATTTCAAGATATACCTAAATTTGATAAGATTAGAAAAAGCTTTTCAGATCTTATTGACTTTGGTTATGAAAGTTTTAAACAAAGTATTAATACATACATTCAAGATGAGTGAATTTTGTTTATACAACTATGACTACAAAGATAACATCTTTACCAAATAAGCCACATCGAAATGCTTCAAAATATAGATGATGGGGGAAGGATTGCAAAATGTTTAAAAGTTGTAAAAATGAGAGCTTAGCATTGACAGAGAGTGAACTAATAGAAGTTAAGATTGGATTATCAGATTATGTAAGAAAGAAAAAAAGAGACTGATCCATTCATTCACTGACAGGCACATCTGGAACAGTCAGGGCATCTATTTCAATATGTTGTCACTTGTGAACATGACACACCTTAAATAAACCTACATTTCTAGTTTAACAAGCAGGCCAACTTATTCCAAGCATACACATCAGAAAAGGAGGAAATATATACCAAATTTTAGCAAGGTGAATATAATGACTCAAAAATTTTCAAACACTAATTTGTACAACGTAATGCTCAACTAAGATCGTTATAGTATTTTGTAGGCTCAACATTAAGCAAATTATAAGTGGAAAGAAGAAATAATGATATATTTAAAACATACAAGAATTTTAACAAAGCCTGGCGGTTTTATTTGTAAGTAGAGAATGAAATGGTGCTTCGTGCAAT
This sequence comes from Doryteuthis pealeii, assembly GCA_023376005.1. Classification (NCBI taxonomy): domain Eukaryota; kingdom Metazoa; phylum Mollusca; class Cephalopoda; order Myopsida; family Loliginidae; genus Doryteuthis; species Doryteuthis pealeii. The sequence goes on along the minus strand of CM042159.1, from coordinate 80,636,713 downwards.
CTCAAAGATTTTTTCCCTTTTGTATATTCTTGCTGCAAAAACAATCCATATTGAATATACACTTTATAGAAGGTAATATGAACATTGATTAGCAACATGATATATCTATAGGAGCCAGATCCAATACCACCTGACATCATGCTTCAATGATATTCAATAAATACAATATTAACTGTGGTGGGAAAAGAGAGAGAGTTTTAAGGGGGGAGGGCTTCTAGGCTATTAGGAGAATAAGAAAAGGAGCTGAAGTCCTTTTATAATTTTACAGCAGGTGTAAAATAATGATTAACAGTTCTATCACCATTTTAGTTTAGATTTTGTTAATTTATTAAAAGAATTACTTGGAAATTATTCTTCTCTTTGAAATTGAAAAAACACCTTGTCTTCATTTAGCTTGTAAAAAAAAAAAAAGTAAAGTCGTCGGGGCGGCCTAAAGTCAGTATCAGCCAATCAACGAGGGAGTCTATCCCCTTTTCACTAGCGCATGACCAAATGAGGTTTATTTTTCAACATAGTTCTCCTTGTGGTCCACACACTTATTTCATTGGTGTTGCAGTGCTTAGATCCCATTGGTAAAAAAAAAGTCCTCAATGACTGATATGACAACCATATGAAATTTTCAGCCTACTCTTGTATACTCTACTATAAAATCTAATTTTTAATACATTCTTTTTTTTTTCTTTGGTTGGTAAAAAAAAATGAACAATGTTTACGAAATGAAAATGCCAGTCTCTATAAAATTCTATTAAAAGACATATCAACTGAAAGAACAACTGGTGGTTAGTTTCCTTGTGTAGGAGGAAAATTTGCATTTAAATAACTAAAGATTAAATAGAACTTGATGTTAAGGTTAGCATAACCTTAGTTAATGATACTTTCAACAAACTATTTACTTAAAACTGCTGAATTTACTAAACTAATAATAAAAAAAGAATCCCTACTCCAACTGCTCAAGTTGAAATATCTAAAATTATTCTCAACTTTTGTTGCCTAATTTTGTTTCATCAACATTTAATTAACAAAGAAATTACTTGGGCAGAAAATAGAAAAGAACAGATAAATCACTGAGACAGACAGACATGAAAGAACAGGTTGATCTGCACTTCTACCCTTAAAATAAACATGCAAAAATCTCCTGTTCAGACTTTTATATATATATATATATATAAAACCAAAGTGTAGTTATGTAATAATTCTCTCAATGAAATAGAGTCTAAAGTTTTATTTTAATTCAATACAAAGCAACTTTCTAATTTGAACACCATAGTGTTCAAATGAATAAGAAATAAGCTAATTATTAATCAAATATATTATTAAAATAGGGTATATATTTAATAAGCTTAGTTTAGTTTGGCACAAAGTCACAATAGTGGAGTACTTAATAAATTACTTAAATCATAAATGAATACATGCTATATAAATTGATCTCGATGGTTAAGCTAATTTTGATAAAAGCAGAAAATGGCTTTTTAGAATCCAAAATCTAAAGCAAAGTTTTTGAAGCTGCTTCTTTTATCTTTTATTACAATGTTGCTACATTTAACATGGGCTGTTTATTAAAATGTACATGTGTCTATAATTTCACTAGAGTGACAATGTTTCATCTGTTGTAACTTTGGGTCTTCTTCTGGCAGTTGGGAATTTAATCTGTGGGTCAAATAGTGTAATATACTTTGATTCAGTGGAAGAGATATTACAAGGAAGAATAAACTCATACAAGATATTCTCTAAGCATGGGCAATGAAATACGAACACTATACCTCTATGAAGAGAAGTGGTTTAGTTTTAAATTCTCAGAGGTTTACCAACTAACCGACACATGAAGAAAGTCGGAGGGTACCCTGGTACAAAATGCTGTGTCTGTAACAACCAAGATAACGAGTACATGAGCGCATAGTCAGAAAAGAGAAGTTTTTATACTGTATTCTGAATAGTTCAAATATAAAACAAATTGTTACATAAAATTTTAATTGCTAAAATGTTTAACTAAAAATTACCTAATATATAAAAAAATTTTTTTTTTTTTTTTTTAAATGTACAAAATAGCATTTATAGAAAAATAATATCAATTTATGAATTTTTTGAGAAAAAGTAAAATAATATTATAAAACAAGTTTGAATTTTTTTCTTTTTACTGTTGATGATTATAATTTTATTATTACTTATATCACAGGTCATACATTGCTAAAAATTAAACTGTTGCAGATAGTTCTTCCAGTTAAAACTGGTTTTCCATGAGGTGACATAATCAATAATTAACTAAAGAAGTAAATCTGGAATTGACAACTTTGATAAAGAAGTATGAGATAAGTTATTTCCACAAGCAAAAGTACAAATATATCCCAAGGCCTAAATAATTGCCTTGACATAAAGCTCCAAGTAACACTAACATTTATCATAGGTAAAAATAAAAATTCTTTAATTCAATATTGATTTAAAGAGAAGTTTTCAGACATTAAATGTCCGTTTATTATAGAAAGATTTCCAATTATGATAATCAGCAAGTTATATATTTAACACTAATATTCCCATGGAAAGATTAACACACTCATATTAGAAAACCAAGTGAAGGAGCAAATTAGAAAAGATTAAATAATTGATCAATATAATAATATAAAAAAGCTAAAATTATAAATTCCACATACCTTTTTTTTTTTATCTTAACTTTAAAATCTTAATGTAAAATAATTTGATACAAAGTTAAATCAGATCTAATTCATTTTAGCTTAATACTCGTTACTAAAATCTAAAAGACAATAAAACTGGTTTAATTTTTTTTTCTTTACTCAAATGTAAATTTATAAATTAATCATTTTTTTTTTTTTAATAGCTTCTTTTGATGGCTAGTAAGCTTAATGTCAAGTTACAATCTATCTATAGATTTGAATTACTAGTAAATAACAATAAAAAAACAAATAATCTATAATTAGCATTTGTGTCTTGAAAGATTATAATGATCAGGGTGAGTATGAACAAAGACTGTTATTATGTTGGAAATTGAACTGGAAATTGCTTTATCCTCTAAATTAGTGCATTTTAATAGAATTGCACGATAAAAGTCAAGCAATGATGAGCCATTTTTGCTGTGTTATGGTAACATACATACAATAATATAATATCATTATAATATAGATAATATTCAGATCTGACAAAAGACTATGATTGCAAGTCTGGACCATGATTAATCCAAACTAAGATGAATAATGCTCCAAATAAAATCCATTTACTGTGTCTAAATGAATTCTCAGCAACAAAGCACTCAGTTGAAAATAGCAGACAGTCAAGTCTTCTATAAAAGAGAGATATCATTAATTGCAGTTAATATAGAAATTATGTTATTAAAGACAAGTTATCAACATAGACTCTTTTTCTTTAATAGCTGATTTGTAAGGCTTTTGTGTTAACTCTGATTTCCATTTACTTACACATTCATTTACATTAACTTTCTCCTTTAATAAATTGCCCCCCCCCCTCCTGAACATTCCATCTCTCTGCATATGGATGTGGAAAATCAACAATGCAAGAGTAATGAGCCAGTGGTGAGGAAGAAAATAAAAATTCCTTCAAAAACCTATATTGATCAGCTTTGCACATATACTAGATGCTGTGCATAGGAGTGATGGCCGATAGGGATGGGTGGCAAGGAAGAGCCATGGAGATCCATGCTGTTGGCATGACTTGATGATGATTAACAAAATGAACAGATTATTGGATCAAGGAAAACTTATTTAATTGTGCAATAAAGATACCTCAATTTGTTTTTCTCATATCTAACAGAACATCTCAAGAAAACATTAGGGGGTAGTGAAAGTTCATGAATATGAAGAGTTAAAAAAAAGAAAAAAGATAAACTTCTTGATAATATTGGGAATATTTTTCAAAAAAATCATAGATAAATATTAATAAAAAGATCAGTCTATAACCTTGGAAATTCTTGAAACGTAAAAACAGTTTTGCAACCATCACTAACAATATGATTAGCATATCTCACTGGAGAAATGTTCAATATTATTGAGCTTGATGCTCTAAAAAATATCAATATACTCTTGGGCACCTTGTGTGGTGTAACAGTTAGTAAGCAAGACTAGCAGGCCATTAGTGAGTTTGGTTCTCATACTTCTAACTTTGTGTGAAATTAAGATAAGCTTAGTAGCTGACAACACATCTAAGACAATTTCTGTTGAGTTTTCACTTTTTATTAGAATTCATCTATGTTGCTTTTAATAGTTCTTTTTCATAATATTGAAAAGTTGAATACACAATCTATTCATGTATATTCATCATAAAATATACTCTTACTGATGTTGTAACTAAGTTTAGAACAATGCAATGAAAATCATAAAAGACAAATTAAAAACTTTTTTATCAAACAAAAAGGACTCCATTTTTCATATCAATTTATTTATTTTATTTATTTATGTTCAGTTTCAACTGCTTACTTTTCTTCATTGTTTCCTTCTAACATTTATTTAAATCGTTTGGATTGAATTTTGAGAAAACATTCCATACACACTAAAATCTGTTCATTATTAAACATTAAAACAGTAAGATTATGGTTAAATAGATTTTCCTATGATAAAGATATAGTCTTCAGTTTTAAAAATCAAATCAAATCTACAGGATCAGTCTTAACAGCAATTCTAGAGAGACACACAATAGATGGTTAACATAATTTATTTCTTATCAAATAATTAATAAAATAAATCATGTACAGGTTTCTCATATTCAGAATAACATTCAGATTAAGAAATGTGAATAAACTAGTTTATTCCTAATATTCTGATAACAGATATTTGATTGACAAGATCAACTACGGTAACAGGCAAAATTCATGACCTGCTCACTAGGTTTCATTCTTTAATAGAAACTCTCAAAAATCGTGTTGTACTGACAAGGAGAAACATTTCTTTACAATTTAAATAAAACCCCTACAAAACTATAGTACTAAGCTTTTTGCAATTCAGTTAAGTCAATTTCCATTCAGAAATTTTCATGTGACCTATTTTACCAGACATATTTAACATTTGACATATTTTTATAGCAGGTAATTTTGTCAGTGGGTGCACATAAGCTCAAACAATAAGAAAGTCAGTGTAGTAAATCATTTTTATAATTTTTTTCTCCTTTAGTACAGATACTCAATAGATGTGCTAAATTTTTTTTAAATATCAATTTTTATTTAAAGAAAATTAAAATAAATCTATTATACTTTGATTAAAAAGAAAACAAATTAAAATCTCCATTTTTCTTGTCTGGTTATGTGCATCCAATAAACAACTATACAAAACAATGCTATATCCTCATGGCAGAATGATATCAAAGCAAGGATATCAGATTTAGGATAGACAATGTTCATGTACAGAAAGCAATTTCATCCTTAAAAAAAATAAATAAATAAAAATAAAAAAAATAAAAAATCAGCAGTAAGATCTCTAAAAATAATGCTAAATTTTATATTATCTAAAAAAAAATGACTTAGTAATATATATTATGAATACACAAATTCAATAATTTGTTTAAAATATATGTAAACATCTTTTTCTTCTTTAATTCCCAAGTTAATTCAAATTATTAGAAGTGATAGTTAACAGTGCACAACAACTCAAAACATATATGACTCACTTATTATGTATAAATTCACTCCATCTTAAAACTCACTCCATCTTAAGTACCTTAGATTGCAAAACAAATAATAAATGCTATCATTATTAACTTTGGCTATGCTTTCTTTCATCTTATTAAGTGAGCAGCATGAACCATAACCTAATCTGTAACGATGCTGTTACGGAAAAACAGGCTCTCAAGAATATGGAATTCAAATTCCAACTATACAAAATTCTTTATTTCTAATCCAATCTGCTTATTAAATAGTCATAGAAGAATTATCAGAGCATTACAACAGAAAGATGATAGAAAGATTAGTCAAAAAATAATTAATAATTACAATGCATCATCTAAAAAATTCATAGACTACAACATCTATTATTATTAATGTCAAAATAGACTTTAAGTCTATTTTCAAATTACCACTTGTATTTTCACAAACTTTTGGTCAGATTAAAAAGTCAACTATAAGATTTGCATCATGATGCATAAAGTATTTTCTTCAATTACTTGAATAAAATTTATTATGAGAGAAAAAGAGAAGGAGTTGTCTTAGTTATGCTAAACATGTAAACTATTTTTTAAATCCCTGTATCACTTTCCCAATCACTTTACAAAAGTTTTTCCCACTCTGTTTTTATGTAATCTAACTATGATTTTTAAGTATCTGACTTACAATTTGCCCAGGGGATAGTAAAAGTCATAATTCAAGGCTACCATTATGTGTGATAGTAGAGTACAAAACTGACCATTAACAGGGGGGAGGGTGAATGACTCAGAGAATGTTTGCAATTTTTAGACCACTTGACCATTGGGGACTCAAGATAAAGCTAGCTGACTTCCTGTTGCCTTGTCATCTTGAACATAAGATCAGATTTTGGATAACTAGAAGTGATAATTAGGAAAACAAAAATTAATTATATTCATTTCTTAGAACAAATCTCACAAAAATTAACAGATTTTTATTACTTTATGTCTAATTATTGAATGTAACTAAGTTTTACTAAGAGGAAAAGATATAAAATTAAAATATTCTTTACTATAATCAGATGATACTAAATCTGAAACAGCACACAGATACTTTAATTTATCTTTGAATAAATCAAATTTTAATATGAATATGGGGGCAAATTCATAATAGCATTTTACTTATAATTATTACTTGTATAATTCCAACATACTCATATCTACATGAATCATGTAGCATCAAACAAAATTGGCTTTTATTTTGGCAAAGATTTAGATATGTTTAGAATCTAAAGGAAGCTAACCCAAGTTTGTCTGGCCTTGAAGAATAATAGTGATAACACACTTAAGAAACAGGGATTTTTACAAACAAACAAATAAAAAAAGAGAAGAAAACTATTTTTATATAAAACTGCAGATATATATATATATATATATTTCCATTACATAAAATTAAAGAGGTTAGTTATCAGCAGATTGTTTAGAGTTAAAAGATGATTCAAACTTTAGTATATGCTGTAAAAATGTTATTCAACAAGATAGAATTGTAATACATTTAAAAATTCAAACACATTGTTTAACCCTTAACATGAATAATTTACTTTATGTATAAATCAAGTAAAATAGCCTATCAATTTTAAGAATTCTAACCTGAGACATATGGATTATAATTGTGTCTAAAATAGCAAATTATTTGCTTCCAATATGATATTCTATATTTATGGAAATCATTTTTTTGAGAAATTCTCTTCCATGACAATATACATAAAATACTTATTTCTATTCTATTTAACAAAAAAGGAAATCTAAATTATTATATGCTTGTCAATACAAAAATATTATATAAACCATATAAGTGTCAATATGACAGCAAATAAGACACATGGAAACAAATATATAAAATATTTAAAACTTTTCCTTAAGAGCACTGAGATGGCAAAGTTTCTCTCTCTAAAGTAAATCATTGGAACAATGAATTCAGAAAAGGAGACATTACTCATACAATTCTTTCTATGTACTATTCATCATATTTTGGAAAAAGTAAAAATCTTTGAATGATTATAACTCAAATTTCCACTGAGATGAAAAAATATCTCTAATTCATATTTCAAGCAGAAAATGTTGTCAAAAGGAAGTAGGTACAGATTTGATCTAAACTTAATAAATTCTAGAAGCAGAAATTTCTGCTATTGAAAAGAAAATATATACCAGTGGTAGATTGGTAAGTGGATAGTGGAATCTAGAAAAGGGACAAAAAAAATAAATAATGTCTCAGTATTTCCTATAGGCAACTGAAAAAAAATGACATCAATATCTAGTGGCAAATTTCTTGGAAAGAGTACTTCTAAGCTAAACAAATAGCAGTCATGAAAATAAGAGAGGAAATGACAGACAGACTAATATAATTTTTTTTTTCAAAAGTAGTCAGTTTATAAGAGAAAAAGATTAAGTTGTAATGTGTACCTACATGGTTTTATTTACTATAATGATATGGAAGGATTTAATGGCTGGAAGTATTTTGTTGTAGGTTGAATAGGGAACAATCAATATCAAGATTGTGATGAGGTAAAACATGAGGGGTTTGTTTTATTACAAAATAAAATAAAATAAAATAAAATGTATTTGATTTGAAGGAAAATGAGCAAATATCTATGTGGCATTGAAATTTGCTGCTATTTTTTTTGTTTTGTTTTTTTTAAATTCTACACCATTACAAAATAATTAAACATGTAATTAGACAAATTATTAAAATACAGGTAAATTTTATAAACTTAAAACATAGTACCTTTATAATATAAAGGTACTTTTTTCTGTAGTATAATCTATGATATAATATATAATAAATTATAGTACATAAAAAAGTAGCATTAACAGTAAGAAAAGTGGTATGCTTCACCATATGACCCAACCCACCTTATCCTGAAATATACTTAAATCAGGTGGGGAAAATAATCTTACTGAAATACTTTTAAACACATTATTCATTTTGGGATAGTATCTTTTTATTCTTTAAAGTAGAACCTTAAGAAAAAGTAATGTTTGAAAAAAGAATTCCAAATTATAATCATTATTACAAATAATACAAAAAAAAACAACAAAAAAAAACAATAATCATGTCAATTCTTGACAATCATCAAAGCTATTTTTGTCGACTCATAACCTTAATATATCATGATAGCAAAGAACTGAGGCATAAACTCTGATAAGGGAAGTGTAGTCTTACTAAAAAAATTTCCAATAAATACATCAACAATAAGATTTAAAAGCAAGAGGAACAGGTATCCTAGATCGAATGATTCAGTTAGGAACAAGTCAGACAAGTCAATAGAACAAATTGTCAATACAAAAAATTAGGTAGAAGAAGAACCAAGCTTTCGTTCAGTTTTTGCTCTGTAATATGTTCGAGAAATGTTCATGTAGTTTTAACATTTTTTTTTCCTTACATACTTGTACTTATGGTAGAGGTTGCCAAAGGCCAGATACTGCAACTTATTCACTATTTACACAATTTTTATAGTTCATCTTGCTATTACAGATACATTTTTCTGTTTCTAGAGATACATCTGTTTTTCATTAATTAATATAAAATGTCTTAATTTCAGTAAACTTTTTCAGGATGGTTTAATAAAGCTGGGGACAGAAGCAGTTTTGGGGGCTTTTTTTTTTTTTTAAGTTAATGCATTGAACATTCTTTTGCTTGCTCATCCACATTCCTAAGTGGTTACTTCAGTTCTTTTAAAATCCTTGAATCAATACACTGGTGAAAGTATAAATTCTACTAACTCATTAAATAAAAACTCCTTAACTATCAAGTTTACAACAAGACCATGACAAGTATTCTTAACTGCTACAACTGCCAGTCATTGGTAAGGGCTTAACTTATTGCAATACTTTCTGACTGTTAACAAAATTGGACTATTTTTTCAAAATTTATCATCTCTTAATGCACACATAATCTGAAATAAAGGTTAATCAAATGAAATAAGAAATAATGACATTTATATTACGATTTGAATTTATTAGTAGTCGGGGTTTCTGCCTAGGAATTGCAAGGTTCTGGATTTGATACATGAGTAGCATAGATTGGGTAATCAGTCCTGTGCAGTAAAGAGGGGAGCTGACAGTAGGTGTGGTGTTCCACATCAGCAAAAAAATCTTCCTGGTCTAGCTCTAGCAAAAAGGGGATACTCCCTCACTGTCCAGTTGATACCAACAATAAGCCACTCTATCAACTTTATTTTTACTTAGTAGTCAGAGTAGGTACATTTGTTACTGACTCTAATTCCACCAGTAACGCAAGAATTGTGACTCACAAACATTGTACCTTTATGTCTAATTATTGAATGTAACTAAGTTTTACTAAGAGGAAAAGATATAAAATTAAAATATTCTTTACTATAATCAGATGATACTAAATCTGAAACAGCACACAGATACTTATTTATCTTTGAATAAATCAAATTTTAATATGAATATGGGGGCAAATTCATAATAGCATTTTACTTATAAATTATTACTTGTATAATTCAACATACTCATATCTACATGAATCATGTAGCATCAAACAAAATTGGCTTTTATTTTGGCAAAGATTTAGATATGTTTAGAATCTAAAGGAAGCTAACCCAAGTTTGTCTGGCCTTGAAGAATAATAGTGATAACACACTTAAGAAACAGGGATTTTTACAAACAAACAAATAAAAAAAGAGAAGAAAACTATTTTTATATAAAACTGCAGATATATTATATATATATATTTCCATTACATAAAATTAAAGAGGTTAGTTATCAGCAGATTGTTTAGAGTTAAAAGATGATTCAAACTTTAGTATATGCTGTAAAAATGTTATTCAACAAGATAGAATTGTAATACATTTAAAAATTCAAACACATTGTTTTAACCCTTAACATGAATAATTTACTTTATGTATAATCAAGTAATAGCCTATCAATTTTAAGAATTCTAACCTGAGACATATGGATTATAATTGTGTCTAAAATAGCAAATTATTTGCTTCCAATATGATATTCTATATTTATGGAAATCATTTTTTTGAGAAATTCTCTTCCATGACAATATACTAAAATACTTATTTCTATTCTATTTAACAAAAAAGGAAATCTAAATTATTATATGCTTGTTCAATTACAAGCAGGCCATTAGTGAGTTTGGTTCTCATACTTCTAACTTTGTGTGAAATTAAGATAAGCTTAGTAGCTGACAACACATCTAAGACAATTTCTGTTGAGTTTTCACTTTTATTAGAATTCATCTATGTTGCTTTTAATAGTTCTTTTTTCATAATATTGAAAAGTTGAATACACAATCTATTCATGTATATTCATCATAAAATATACTCTTATTGATGTAACTAATTTAGAACAATGCAATGAAAATCATAAAAGACAAATTAAAAAAGACAAATTAAAAACTTTTTTATCAAACAAAAAGGACTCCATTTTTCATATCAATTCATTTATTTTATTTATTTATGTTCAGTTTCAACTGCTTACTTTTCTTCATTGTTTCCTTCTAACATTTATTTAAATGGTTTGGATTGAATTTTGAGAAAACATTCCATACACACTAAAATATGTTCATTATTAAACATTAAAACAGTACAATATATCTTATGGTTAAATAGATTCTCCTATGATAAAGATATAGTCTTCAGTTTTAAAAATCAAATCTACAGGATCAGTCTTTACAGCAATTCTAGAGAGACACACAATAGATGGTTTACATAATTTATTTCTTATCAAATAATTAATAAAATAAATCATGTACAGGTTTCTCATATTCAGAATAACATTCAGATTAAGAAATGTGAATAAACTAGTTTATTCCTAATATTCTGATAACAGATATTTGATTGACAAAATCAACTACGGTAACAGGCAAAATTCATGACCTGCTCACTAGGTTTCATTCTTTAATAGAAACTCTCAAAAATCGTGTTGTACTGACAAAGAGAAACATTTCTTTACAATTTAAATAAAACCCCTACAAAACTATAGTACTAAGCTTTTTGCAATTCAGTTAAGTCAATTTCCATTCAGAAATTTTCATGTGACCTATTTTACCAGACATATTTAACATTTGACATATTTTTATAGCAGGTAATTTTGTCAGTGGGTGCACATAAGCTCAAACAATAAGAAAGTCAGTGTAGTAAATCATTTTTATAATTTTTTTCTTCTTTAGTACAGATACTCAGTAGATGTGCTAAATTTTTAAAAATAGCAATTTTTATTTAAAGAAAATTAAAATAAATCTATTATACTTTGATTAAAAAGAAAACAAATTAAAATCTCCATTTTTCTTGTCTGGTTATGTGCATCCAATAAACAACTACACAAAACAGTGCTATATCCTCATGGCAGAATGATATCAAAGCAAGGATATCAGATTTATGATAGACAGTGTTCATGTACAGAAAGCAATTTCATCTTTAAAAAAAATAAATAAATAAAAATAATAAAAAAATAAAAAAATCAGCAGTAAGATCTCTAAAAATAATGCTAAATTTTATCCTATTATCTAAAAAAAAAAATTACTTAGTAATATATATTATGAATACACAAAATTCAATAATTTGGTTAAAATATATGTAAACATTTTCTTCTTTAATTTCCAAGTTAATTCAAATTATTAGAAGTGATAGTTAACAGTGCACAACAACTCAAAACATATATGACTCACTTATTATGTATAAATTCACTCCATCTTAAAATTCACTCCATCTTAAGTACCTCAGATTGCAAAACAAATAATAAATGCTATCATTATTAACTTTGGCTATGCTTTCTTTCATCTTATTAAGTGAGCAGCATGAACCATAACCTAATCTGTAACGATGCTGTCACGGAAAAACAGGCTCTCAAGAATATGGAATTCAAATTCCAACTATACAAAATTCTTTATTTCTAATCCAATCTGCTTATTAAATGGTCATAGAAGAATTATCAGAGCATTGCAACAGAAAGATGATAGAAAGATTAGTCAAAAAATAATTAATAATTACAATGCATCATCTAAAAAATTCATAGACTACAACATCTATTATTATTAATGTCAAAATAGACTTTAAGTCTATTTTCAAATTACCACTTGTATTTTCACAAACTTTTGGTCAGATTAAAAAGTCAACTATAAGATTTGCATCATGATGCATAAAGTATTTTCTTCAATTACTTGAATAAATTTATTATGAGAGAAAAAGAGAATGAGTTGTCTTAGTTATGCTAAACATGTAAACTATTTTTTAAATCCCTGTATCACTTTCCCAATCACTTTACAAAAGTTTTTCCCACTCTGTTTTTATGTAATCTAACTTTTTTAAGTATCTGACTTACAATTGCCCAGGGGATAGTAAAAGTCATAATTCAAGGCTACCATTATGTGTGATAGTAGAGTACAAAACTGACCATTAACAGGGGGGAGGGTGAATGACTCAGAGAATGTTTGCAATTTTTAGACCACTTGACCATTGGGGACTCAAGATAAAGCTAGCTGACTTCCTGTTGCCTTGTCATCTTGAACATAAGATCAGATTTTGGATAACTAGAAGTGATAATTAGGAAAACAAAAATTAATTATATTCATTTCTTAAACAAATCTCACAAAAATTAACAGATTTTTATTACTTTATGTCTAATTATTGAATGTAACTAAGTTTTACTAAGAGGAAAGATATAAAATTAAAATTATTCTTTACTATAATCAGATGATACTAAATCTGAAACAGCACACAGATACTTTAATTTATCTTTGAATAAATCAAATTTTAATATGAATATGGGGGCAAATTCATAATAGCATTTTACTTATTATAATTATTACTTGTATAATTCCAACATACTCATATCTACATGAATCATGTAGCATCAAACAAAATTGGCTTTTATTTTGGCAAAGATTTAGATATGTTTAGAATCTAAAGGAAGCTAACCCAAGTTTGTCTGGCCTTGAAGAATAATAGTGATAACACACTTAAGAAACAGGGATTTTTACAAACAAACAAATAAATAAAAAAAGAGAAGAAAACTATTTTTATATAAAACTGCAGATATATATATATATATATTTCCATTACATAAAATTAAAGAGGTTAGTTATCAGCAGATTGTTTAGAGTTAAAAAATGATTCAAACTTTAGTATATGCTGTAAAAATGTTATTCAACAAGATAGAATTGTAATATATTTAAAAATTCAAACACATTTTTTAACCCTTAGCATGAATAATTTACTTTATGTATAAATCAAGTAAAATAGCCTATCAATTTTAAGAATTCTAACCAGAGACATATGGATTATAATTGTGTCTAAAATAGCAAATTATTTGCTTCCAATATGATATTCTATATTTATGGAAATCATTTTTTGAGAAATTCTCTTCCATGACAATATACATAAAATACTTATTTATATTCTATTTAACAAAAAAGGAAATCTAAATTATTATATGCTTGTCAATATAAAAATATTATATAAACCATATAAGTGTCAATATGACAGCAAATAAGACACATGGAAACAAATATATAAAACATTTAAAACTTTTCCTTAAGAGCACTGAGATGGTAAAGTTTCTCTCTCTAAAGTAAATCATTGGAACAATGAATTCAGAAAAGGAGACATTACTCATACAATTCTTTCTATGTACTATTCATCATATTTTGGAAAAAGTAAAAATCTTTGAATGATTATAACTCAAATTTCCACTGAGATGAAAAAATATCTCTAATTCATATTTCAAGCAGAAAATGTTGTCAAAAGGAAGTAGGTACAGATTTGATCTAAACTTAATAAATTCTAGAAGCAGAAATTTCTGCTATTGAAAAGAAAAATATATACCAGTGGTAGATTGGTAAGTGGATAGTGGAATCTAGAAAAGGGACAAAAAAAAAATAAATAATGTCTCAGTATTTCCTATAGGCAACTGAAAAAAAATGACATCAATATCTAGTGGCAAATTTCTTGGAAAGAGTACTTCTAAGCTAAACAAATAGCAGTCATGAAAATAAGAGAGGAAATGACAGACAGACTAATATAATTTTTTTTTTCAAAAGTAGTCAGTTTATAAGAGAAAAAGATTAAGTTGTAATGTGTACCTACATGGTTTTATTTACTATAATGATATGGAAGGATTTAATGGCTGGAAGTATTTTGTTGTAGGTTGAATAGGGAACAATCAATATCAAGATTGTGATGAGGTAAAACATGAGGGGTTTGTTTTATTACAAAATAAAATAAAATAAAATGTATTTGATTTGAAGGAAAATGAGCAAATATCTATGGGGCATTGAAATTTGCTGCTATTTTTCTTTGTTTTGTTTTTTAAAATTCTACACCATTACAAAATAATTAAACATGTAATTAGACAAATTATTAAAATACAGGTAAATTTTATAAACTTAAAACATAGTACCTTTATAATATAAAGGTACTTTTTTCTGTACTATAATTTATGATATAATATAATGCTACTTTTTATGTACTATAATTTATGATATAATATAATGCTACTTTTTATGTACTATAATTTATGATATATTATATCATAAATTATAGTACATAAAAAAGTAGCATTAACAGTAAGAAAAGTGGTATGCTTCACCATATGACCCAACCCACCTTATCCTGAAATATACTTAAATCAGGTGGGGAAAATAATCTTACTGAAATACTTTTAAACACATTATTCATTTTGGGGTAGTATCTTTTTATTCTTTAAAGTAGAACCTTAAGAAAAAGTAATGTTTGAAAAAAGAATTCTAAATTATAATCATTATTACAAATAATACAAAAAAACAAAAACAAAAAAAACAATCATGTCAATTCTTGACAATCATCAAAGCTATTTTTGTCGACTCATAACCTTAATATATCATGATAGCAAAGAACTGAGGCATAAACTCTGATAAGGGAAGTGTAGTCTTACTAAAAAAATTTCCAATAAATACATCAACAATAAGATTTAAAAGCAAGAGGAACAGGTATCCTAGATCGAATGATTCAGTTAGGAACAAGTCAGACAAGTCAATAGAACAAATTGTCAATACAAAAAATTAGGTAGAAGAAGAACCAAGCTTTCGTTCAGTTTTTGCTCTGTAATATGTTCGAGAAATGTTCATGTAGTTTTAACATTTTTTTTTCCTTACATACTTGTACTTATGGTAGAGGTTGCCAAAGGCCAGATACTGCAACTTATTCACTATTTACACAATTTTTATAGTTCATCTTGCTATTACAGATACATTTTTCTGTTTCTAGAGATACATCTGTTTTTCATTAATTAATATAAAATGTCTTAATTTCAGTAAACTTTTTCAGGATGGTTTAATAAAGCTGGGGACAGAAGCAGTTTTGGGGGCTTTTTTTTTTTAAAGTTAATGCATTGAACATTCTTTTGCTTGCTCATCCACATTCCTAAGTGGTTACTTCAGTTCTTTTAAAATCCTTGAATCAATACACCTGGTGAAAGTATAAATTCTACTAACTCATTAAATAAAAACTCCTTAACTATCAAGTTTACAACAAGACCATGACAAGTATTCCTTAACTGCTACAACTGCCAGTCATTGGTAAGGGCTTAACTGATTGCAATACTTTCTGACTGTTAACAAAATTGGACTATTTTTTCAAAATTTATCATCTCTTAATGCACACATAATCAGAAATAAAGGTTAATCAAATGAAATAAGAAATAATGACATTTATATTACGATTTGAATTTATTAGTAGTCGGGGTTTCTGCCTAGGAATTGCAAGGTTCTGGATTTGATACATGAGTAGCATAGATTGGGTAATCAGTCCTGTGCAGTAAAGAGGGGAGTTGACAGTAGCTGTGGTGTTCCACATCAGCAAAAAAATCTTCCTGGTCTAGCGCTAGAAAAAAAGGGGATACTCCCTCACTGTCCAGTTGATACCAATAATAAGCCACTCTATCAACTTTATGTTTACTTAGTAGTCAGAGTAGGTACATTTGTTACTGACTCTAATTCCAGTAACGCAAGAATTATGACTCACAAACATTGTACTATAGTCTTATAATCATTGGACTCTCCAGCCTTTTTTAGATGCTTGTTATAGTAACCTTCAAGCCAAATCCTTTATTCATAGGGAAGATTGTTCTCATTCTGCTGTCCATACTTAGAGGATATCTTGTATTAATTTCCTATTTGAGTTATACTTACAGTGTTGCTTGTTTATTACTTCCACTGAATATACTGCAATATATTCTGCTTTAATGAAATAGACATGTGAAGAAAGCCAAAGCTAAGCAGTGTTACTATAACAACCAAGACGATGACACTAATCTAAATAAATCAGTAAATAATAATTATAAAGTAATACTTCATTAAAATTTACAGATTTATTCAAAACAGTATCTTTATCTTGGTTGTTTTTGTCACATTTTAGCCCTTTGGGATCAAATCTTTAGAGAAATTAATTTCAAAGTTTCTTATCAAATACAAGAATAAACTACTTGGAACTTTGTCAAAATACATTAAAACAATAAAGTTGGTAAGATTTTTAGAAAGAAGTTTTTGATGACAAATTTGATTAGCAGTTTGGTAAAATTTTAGTAGAATTTGCTTCCATTACACATGATGACTTAGTAAAGTATTTATATTTAAACAATCAGAATATAATGAATCTGAACTGAAGTGCACAGTTCACTGGTAAGATAAATTTTTCATAAAATATATTTCTTGATAAAAAAAACAGCAAATCTTTATAAGGTATGGTAAAGTTATTGCTAACTTAAAAATTAAATTTTCAGAAATATTAACAGCTGCTTCCATGTGACAATTATCAAATTAGTTTGAAAAGCCAGGAAAATCTTAACATCTGAAATAATGAAATGAGAAGAAAATCATTAAATTTATCACTCCACATACCAAATGGCTAGCAAATAAATAGACAAAGGATAAGGCTTATAGCTGAACTTGGAATATCTAAATTCTTGATACATTTTCTACAAAGAATCAATATTAGGGAGAATTCTTTGATATAACAGAATATTCCTGATCAAGTTATAGGAGGCAACTAAAAGATGAACTTGTTAGATAAATAAACTCTATTGATGAAATAACTTAAGACTACACAACTCAAAGATTTCAATGTGCTTGGAAAATATAATGAGGATATTGAGTGAGTCTCAAGTTTTAAAAGGAGTTTAATAAATTTAAATAATTTTCAGAGACTGTTTTCTGAGTGAAATTGTCTTGATTAGAAAGAATCCAGAAGTGAATGGTTTTAAAATACTTAAGCAATTGATTAAAACACAGTAGCAACTAAGAGTAGAATCAACTGACACTACACATTTTACTCAGATGTCAAATTCTTTAAATCTTGTACACCTTTAGATGCTCCAACAGTTGTTTTTTTTTTTAATCTACCCCTAATAAATTTTATAACAACATAAACATTAGCAATAAAGAGAATGTGATTTTATATATTCAATCTAACCACAACAAATGTTCTATACAATTCCAATTCAAAGGATTGCCAATTTTATAGTTTTAATATCAATGCAATGAACCAGCAGTACTAATTCATAATTAAATGCAGTCGCATGCAAAACCCCAAGGTTGAATAAAATGCAAACATTAATAAACAGTATACTAATAATAAACTACAATCTATCATTCATAGAGAAGTTAACAATTACTTTTTATTAAAGTAAAATGATAGTTAAACCTAATACCTATGATTATTTTACACTTTTAAAGCCAAGATCTTTGTAATGGCTACAAATTATGGTAACAGTAATAGTTTTAATATAGGAAATCTGTTCTTTAGATTACACCCCTGTTACAAACAAGTTGAGAACATTGTATATTGTTTGTTAATTCTGGCATTCTACTAAACAGCAGAAATGTGTGTGTGTGTGTGTTAGGATAGTTCTCTTAAAAGATTATATGTTTGTATATGTGTGGATTGGCAATTCTGCTTATGATGAGCATACCACTCCTAATCAACAAATCTATATAGGATCAGAGTGTAGTTTCTGTGTCCATAGAAATCCCAGTTATTTTGTTATTTAAAAAAACTATACAATATAAAATAGATAAATGAAAGTAGTTGTTATTTCGAAAAGTACAACATTTAATACCTTTAAGAAAAAAAATAAAAAATAAAAACAAAACAAAAAATATAATTTTAAAAATTAAATTATTTCAAATTAATTATATTAAATTTCCACAGGTACAGACACTATACTTTGATTCTAGGCAGAAGTATGCAGTTAAACACTTTAATATTAAGTAAGGTAACCAGATACTACACTCTCATTCTAGCAGATGTTACATAGAAAAGAACAAAGAAACAAATAAGAATAAATTGCACAGTTTTTTTATATAAATAGGTAAATGCTTGTAACCATTATTTTTTCTTCTGCTTACAGTTTTGTAGTTCAAAATTCAGCCATTTTCTTGTATTGATAGAAAGAAAGTAATGCAATGAAAGATCATTTTAAATTCTAACATGAACTTTGCAGGTTTGAGCAAGTCTATTATAAATAAGTACATGTCCAGACGTGAGCAAGAATTGCTTGAACAAATTATGATACATGAAATTTGATCAGCATTAACAAAAAACAAAAACAAAACACATGATGCTGCTGTAAGTCCATTGTTTAAAAGTTTGAGGAATGCTGCAACAACCAAGTCTCAACTTTATATTAACAAAAAACCATAGAAACAAAAAAAAAAAAAAAAAAAAAACATACAAGGTTGAATTAGAATTGTATTTCTGATTCTAATTCATTTTATTTCAACCAAAATGGTTTGCATTATAAAATATATAGACTACAGAAAGTCAGTGAAAACAGATGTAAATTTCAGCAGAAAAGACTGAAGCAGAGGGAATAAATAG
Organism: Doryteuthis pealeii; assembly: GCA_023376005.1. Classification (NCBI taxonomy): domain Eukaryota; kingdom Metazoa; phylum Mollusca; class Cephalopoda; order Myopsida; family Loliginidae; genus Doryteuthis; species Doryteuthis pealeii. The sequence continues at coordinate 80,617,256 of CM042159.1, read as the reverse complement.
TAAATGATGGGATTATTGACAAAAAATCCTAGTGAGCCATGTTTTTTAGATTTATCTATTACCTTGGGAGTGAGACTTAAGTTTTAAATAGTATCTATCATGAAGAATCCTATGGCCAATTCATCCAAATTCATGCATATTTACAAATAACACATTTTCATGTACTAATATGCACTAATAAATGTTAAATATCATTTTTAAATATTAAAATTTTCATTGTCATATTTACACAAACATTACACAAATATTCTAAAATTTATTTGCAAAGTTTAACGATGCTGTTAAAGCGGGAAACCAACAACTGACATGACCTATTATTTTGTCAAGTAATTCCTCTTCATAGTACTTCTCAGAGTGATTATGTGGTTATACTTATCTCCTATCCAATATCCAACAGCAGTTTGAATTGGGTTATATGGTAACAGTAGCAAGGAACAAGTCTATTCTTGACCTATTATTATTGAACACCAAAGATAAATTGCTTTTACAAGACTATAGAAATTAATTCATACCAACCAATTATTTCTTTATCTTTTTTTTTTTTTTCATTTATAAATTCACCAGGAAGATAAAATATAATCTTTCTTGTTTGTCTATACTGCTAACTGGTAATAGAAGAACTCATGATTTTTAATGTCCTTAAAAAAATAAATAACTTATAAAGATAATGAGGAACTTATATCGATGGACATTAAAAGTTGAATGATTAAAGTCTTTGTTTTCCTCGATTTAAAAAAAATAACCAAAGATAAACTATCTTTAATTAGGTTATCAATGTTTCAATGAGTGTTGTTACCTTATATGGTTGACAATAGTAATATATAACTCACTTTGATAAGAACAAAAAATTACAAGAATAAAGAGCAAGAAATAGATTCAATACTTTTAGTCCAGTTATATATTCTTTCATTTAAAGATATATCTTGATAAAAACAAATATTGTCCCATAATAACTTTTACATTTGCATATAAATTTCAAACACTAAATGTAACAACTATCATGAGACAAAGGTCAAATTATTTAAGACAAAATACAGTAATATCCATTTTTTAATACCTTACTAGAAGATGTCAAAAGCAGATTTTGGCCTTTGGTAATATGTAAAAAAATAAAAAATTTTAAAATCACAGAATTATAAAAGAAATATAGATATTAAATTAGACACCTTAAAATGTTTTATTTTAAAGTTTTATTCTAATTATTGATAGCATGCAAAAATGAAACTAAGGTTCAGTATGACATTAAAAAAAGCAAATTGAATGATTGAACATCATGTCTTCTTGAATGAGGAATAATTAACAAACATTTGCCAATATTGACAAAATATATATACAAAAATATATATATATAAATAATACCAAAGAATATCACTTTAAGACATGATATAGAATGAAGAGCTAATCTCCAACAATGATGAACCTAGAAGTATCAAACATAATATTTTAAAATATAACTTTTACGTCAATGGCTGCATGATTTTGCATTAATTTTAAAGAGAAGTTTATAATCTTTTCAAATTCTCTATATAACAAAAAAGAAAAAAATAAAGAAAACAGGACAATAAAGACAATGCTCTTTCTTGGTCATAAAACTTTTACCTACAAGTGACCTCCATGATCTCATAAAAACTTATATCTATTATTTGCATACTGAAAGTGCAACAAAGTAGTACAAATTTCCAACAAAAATATTTTCTCAAGTTTTATAATTTATGATATAATTGATCTACTTCATTTACATATCTAATGTTAAAATGGCTGTACATACATTAAAATTGTTGCATCGAAGAATATATTTTCCATAATAATTATAAATTATTAAAAATTTCTGAACTTGTTACAAGTTTGGAACATTGTAAAACTTTGGAGACAATAAAGGAATTTCATTGTTAAAGGAATGTTACACAATTTTAAATGCGTACAAAAAAATACATAATAGATGTAAACTAACATATTGGATGGGGTTTGATGTTTCATTTATTAGAAAAGAATAGTGCATGTTGCCCAATGTAAAAGAATGTAAAGTGAATACTGTGCAGTAATTCAGAAGACTACTGTTTCATGTGATCTTTATAACAAAGAAAATAAAGGTTAATTAAAATAGACAAAATATTAAAAAAGCAAGCAACTTACTGACACAATTTTTTTATACAAAGTTATCCATTGTTCATTTTTCTATTCATAAGACTTTAATGAATAAGTAAATATAATTTACTGGTCAATCAACATCTACCTTTCATCATATTATATATTATGTTTTAGTTTTATGTTGACAAATACCCAATAAAAAAATAACTTTTACTGTTGTCTCTTATGAATATACAAATAGCACACATCTTACTCTTTGTCTCTATATGTCTTTTCATAAAGCCAAGTATGGTAAAAGGTGTTCAATTTACAAGTATAATGTTTAAATGAACACTTAATTTGTGTCTGTCAGGTTAGCTAAACCAAATCTGTTATCCCTTTGTTTAACAAAAACCTAGCTGAAAATTTACTATCCAGAAACCAAAGTTATGCACATTTTTTCTGGTTATCAGAAAATTAAAGATTTTCAAAAATTGAGTTATATTAACATTTGTAGTATGAGTGATGATCACCAGGTGGCCATAAATGTTAACCACTAGACAATTATTAACTTAGAAGTCATACAAAAACAATTAAGTGTGACTAGCTTAACATCTTGCTCATATGGCAGGTTTTTTCAATTAGTTCTTTAAATCTGAGAAGTTACTGAAGAACTCTACTGAAGGAACTTAAACTTGCTGATTTAAAAAAACCACAAATCTCTTTCCATTTAACTATTCTTTTATGTCATATCAAATTTTTCAGATACTTTGTATTGTAAAGTACTACAAAACCAACTATGTGGTTAAGTTTACATTGATAACAGATAATGACAAAACATAGCACTATTCATGAGAGAAGTAAATAAAAACAAAATAAGTCTTGATTTTACAAATACATTTTATAAATGCTCACAAAATGTGGCACTGTCTTCAGTATTTTCTCATCTTTTAAACTCTCACTGAAAAAGAGGATCACAGAATTGCACAAAAAATTGCAAGTAGTTAAATTATATTTTTTCTTAAATGTAATGAATATGTAGTCCATATAAATTTTTCAGTATTGCACATTTCAGTTGGACATTTTCTGCTGATTTAATTATTTGAAAAAATTAAATTTATATTCCAGAAACAGAAATATATCCTTTAAAGGGAAACTTTATATATTGCCATAATATATTTTTATTATAAAAGTAGTTTTCATGCTTGAAAGAAGCTGAGGTTGTTTGTTGTATTTTGGAGGGGCGGGGGTCTCTGAACAAATTTTATGTTTATTTTCTAAAATATACAAATTAAAATTTGCTTATGTATGTTTTATATGCATTTTCTAAAACCTTAAAATGACTATTGTTGAAAGCATGCAAAAAGTTTATTTCAATTTTAAAACAAAATCAAAAGTTTAAAATACATTTCCAATATGAGGTATAGTAAAAAAATGTATTTTTTAAATAGAAAGACCATTGGCTCTCAGATATCTTGTACCTGAGCTCACAAAATCTAAAAGCACAAAACACATTCAAACTTCAAGGTTTGATTTTTGTTTAAAGCTATCCCATCATTCCATTAAAAAATAAACTGTGAATGTTTATTATTTTAAGTCTTTTATTATTAGTATTTGATGTTATCTTCCTGAGCTTGAAATATCAGACTTACAGTGAAATAGGATTAAGTCCAAAACATTAGACTTATATGTTCAAAGGGTTAAAAAAAATTCAAGAAACTTATGAGAGCCAATGTTTTAATTTGTCTCTAATACAATTGATAAAAGTGTGATATACATTGTAACTTGAAGTTTTAAGTAAAATATATATATATATATATATATATATATATATTTTTTAGGTAAACAATGAATATAAATATGGAATTTTAATTTCGGGTATACAAATAATTGAGGTACTATTTCCCCACCCCCATATAATACCATGCCACTCACTAGTTGATAGGTGATAAAATCAATGAATATAATTCACTGGAATGTCCTGTGTCTATAAGTGGAAATGGGGAAGTGAAGATATAATAGAAGAAGATAGTTACAAACTACAAGCTGAAATCAGTCCGGATGGGTATCCTATGATTAATCTCTGATTATGTGTGGTCAAGCTGACACAATCCCTCTCACTCTCTCTCCCTCTCTCTTGAACCCATTCCATCACTCTTGTTATAGATAGGTGGGACATTGTAAAGTCAAAACATGAATAGAACAATCCTTTTCTACCAATGTAAAATAAAATATGATAATTTGTTTATTGTTAAGATGTTTTGGTAGTGGAGTTGTTTCCACTTCCATAGACAATCCCTGGTTTCTATTAGGCACAAGCAAAAAAGACAGCAGATATATTACATTAATCATGAAAATCAATATTTTCTTCTAGAAATTAGAAAACAATGGTAGATAAATGTATTCCTATTGATAGAGTATTGAATTGTAGGCCAAAAGATCAACAGCTCTAAAAACTTTGTTAGATAAATTATATCATTAACCATACATTAAAGGAAGAATAATTGATTTTATAAAAAGGCTAATGTTTTTAAACATTGAATTTCGTAAAAGTTGAGCCTGATGCTATTATATGAAATAATATCTAATACAATATACTCTTGAAAATATATGTAATATCAACAATCTTGCATAGATAAAAGGAGTTACAGTTCTACACTTACCTATATTCTGCCTATTTAAAAATTAATATTTCAAATAATTAGAATATTCTATCATTAAATTTCCATTATTAAATGGTAAAATATCAAACAGAAAAAATTGATTAGAATATTTTAACATCAAATTATAGCAACAATTTTGTCGAGTACCAAATACTAGCATTTCTTTTTTATATTAAAAACTTTTAAAATTAGCCAACAATATACAGCCAAGAAAACTATTAATTTGTCAATCCTTAGAAACCTATAAGATAATATCATAGATAATGTCATAATTAAGTAATCTTTTTAAAAGGAAACACACATAGATTAGTAGCTATAACCTACCTATAGGTACATCTGTTAGGATCAGCATTTTAAATCTTCCTCTCTTTCCCTCTCTCTCTCATATATATATATATATATATATATATATATATATATATAGATAGATAGATAGATAGATAGATAGATAGATATGAATTTGGAAAATAGTAAAAACAGATCCCAAAATAGAAAGTGGTTCACATACCAATCATACATGCATTAAAAAGTTAAATTAAAATTTGTGTCTTTAAAATTGTTCATATTGAACAGTTCTCATAGGAAATGTGTAATGAATTTTTTTTTTCCAGCCCATAAAAGGAAGTGCTGCAAAAAGAAAGGGCAGACACAAATAAATGAGAGGCGTGAAATCTGTATGAAGGATTAGATTGGTATTTTAAAACCTGTCTTACTAGACAAGCAAGTCAAAAGACAAGAGAATGTATCATCAAACAATCTGCCAATCTAAAACTTTTCATAACTGACAATTGCTACTTTGAATGCCATCATTTATAATAATGATTACATTAGCCAATAAGCAATGGGTAATTTAAGACATATCAGCTAGTTCATTTAGATAACACGGATCACCTTATAAATCGGTTTCTAAACTTTGTTCTCTTAACAGCAGGAGGTGGTCTTCTACTTTCAGCTTAAGTAATTTTAAATTAGCTTAAAACAATCTCCCTTTTATATTAATCACTTTCAAAACTCAAAATAACTTTGACTGATGAATAAAAATTATTTTCAATGTAAAAGATTTGGCTAGTATCAAGTTTTAACCAACAATCATTTTGTAGACATACACACACACTTAGATGTTACAGTTTCATTATATATATATATATTACCAACCTTTCCACACGAACAGGATGCAACACAAGGACAATTTCTTAAGCAGAGTTTAACATGTTTGAATTCAAGAGTTTTTCCATCTCCTAGATTGGTTGCCCAGTCTGCCCTATTATTTACTCATAGCTGGAGGGACAAGAGTTGGATTCATACCTTTTCCAAGGGTATTAGTGCTATGTGAAATTCAAACAGCCTTGTCCAGGGTTTGAACTCGTTCCGTTGTGCTCATTTCCTATGACAGTAACCATTACACCATGCACCTCCAAATATACAGATATATAATTGTCTAACTCCAAGGTGGTTACTCCTCCAACTTCAGTCAACCATATTCAAACCAAAAAGTATCTTTATTAATTAAACTATGTCACAGACTATATGAATTTTTAATCAATTTTATGCCTTGTAGCCGAGTGATGCTTATTAAATACAAATCATTCAAGAAAAAGGGGCCAGTTTAGCATAGTCAGTAGTGCAACTACCTAGGAATTGCAATGTTCCAGGTTCGATACAGGTCCTCACCAACTCAGTGCATGAGTAGCACAGATTGGGTAATCTGATCTGTACAGTAAAGTGGGGAGCTGACGGTAGGTTTGGCTCTCCACCCCAGCAAATAAAACTCCTTGATCTAGCACTAGTGAAAAGGGGATAGACTCCCTTGCTGTCCAGCTGATACTGACAATATGCCACTCCACCAAACTAATATAATCAATTGCAAATAAATAAACAAAGAAAAGTGCTTTATAATTAGCATTCAATAGTTATTTCTCTTGATAAATTATAATAATCAGGGAGAACACAAACACAGACACCCACCCACATGCACATTTATTAACATATTACAAGCTGGATTAGAAATTTCTTTATTCTCTAAGAACATTCTAATACTATTGCACTAATAAAAATCCCACTAGAGTGCACCATTTTGCTGTGTTTATTTTATATAAGCAAGATATACTAAAGTATAAGTACTGAGTTACTCTCACATACACTTGATAGTAAGCTTGATTCTCAAGTAGGCTCCATACACATAGCCTTATACCAAACTTGATTTAGTCTAACAATTATACACAACTAAATTGTGCATTTTTTCTTAGCTAATAAAATAGTGGACAGAGTTTAATTATATTTCCATTCATATCTACTTTTAAGATCTTGAACATAGTACAATAAATTAAGATGCTTGAGCATAAAAAAAAAAACGTTTTGAAGCTAAAATCAAATTTAGTTCTGAACATGTGAAGGCTATTTTTTTATATCTTTTTTTTTTTAAATACTGGTATGAATAAAATTAGGCATTAAAGAAATTTTCAGTATTTCCTGTTAAGTCATTGTTAGAGTATATTAAATGTTAACTTTCATCTCTAATATTAAGCTTTATTGCTTAACATCACAGAGTGAAGTCACAATCAAGATAACAGTCAAAATATATATATAAAAATCAAATCATTCAAAGACCAAAAAAGAAACTTTTTCCCAATTTCTTTTTTTCTTTTCATTTATGTTTTACTAATTTTAATAGCCTATTCTTCAATAAACTATGCTTCACAATGTACTACATCAGTTCATAACTGACAAAAGTATACAAGAAACTTGAAGTCAGAGAATAACATACATACATCTACAATAGCAGTTTCAGTAAAACTAGTTTTAAATTATTATTAGAACATTTAAAAGTTGTATGAATTATTTTCTTGAATAAAGATTACCTGAATAAGAAAAATATTCTAAAAAAGAGAGAGAGAAATGTAGGTACTGAATATTTATGACATTCCAAAGTTCTAAGAAGTAGCATCCTGCTAGATTACTTTTCCACCCTCTGCTTTTCCTTGGGGACATTATTTTGTGACTAAGTAAGAAAGTGAGTAATAGTATATTTTGATTCTGGAATAACAGCATTTTCTTTACTGTGACTAACTTCCTTGAGCAACAGCCAGAGACTGGAATGTAGGATAGAGTTCAGGTAAATACTAAAAGAGCCTTTCCAAAATATTAAAAAAGATCCACCTACACATACACACACAAGTGGATATGAAACAGTTCTGAAAAATAACAGATTCTTTACAACACTAACATTTAACCCCCATGAAAAAAAAAAAAAGAAGAAAAAAGAAACATTATTTGGTTTAATCTATCATACAATAAAAGCTACAAAACAAACATAGGAAAGGCATTTCTCAAATTAGTAGATAAACATTTCCCCTTATCAAGTAAACTCCATTAGAATATAGGATAAAGATAAACACTTTAATGTCAGTTAGTTATATGGTAAACATGTCACAAATCATGCAAAAATCATCAGCATTAAACATACATCAACAGCTAATGCCTGTAATTGTATATCAAAGCTCTAATGTCCTTTAAATGGAAATTGTCTCCAAATGTGATCTACCAAGCAAAATTAAAGAAGATCAAGAAGTTTGTATCAGTGTGACAGAAAGATCTTGACAACAAAGGAGCTATCTCCATAAGTTGTTGATCACTGATAAGAAATACATATGGAACCTCCAAAACAAAAATACCCCAACAATATCACGGGAAAAAAAAATCTTAAAGCAATGTATCATTTGTTTAGAGAAGGAAATGTCTATTATCACATTTCCAAACCAACAAAATACTTTTAAAATATTTTCTTTAAAAGATCAGAGATCATGTCAAAAGTGCAGACAATTAAATTTCTGCTATGCTATTTACCATTCCATCATGACTGGAATGATTAAAAACAATTTAGCAACCATTATTTTTGAATATTCAAAATATGATAATTAACATTTTAAAAGATTTTAAATCTTCGAAACCAACAAATGAAATTCAGGTGTATATCTAAATTATATTAACAGAAAATAATGAGACACAAAAAAAGTTTCTATTATGCTTGTTGACACCACTATATCTGTATATAGAATTAACCTAAGAAATTCAAGGCTTTTTAGTATATTATACTGAACTACACAATGATGCTGCATGCTGTCTTTAACAAATCCTGGAAGAAACACTCCACAAAACAACAGCTGTACTGCCACTTGTCTCCCATCAAACAAACTATCCAAGTAAAATGAAAAAGACATGCTGGGCACTTCTGGAGAAGTATGGATGAACTCCTACACATAGACACACAAGTGTTAGCTGACCAGCAAAAACTTATATTCATCAGCTTCGTGCTGACACTGTATGCCGTCTAGAGGACTTGCCAATAGCAATGTCTGATAGTGACAGATGGCAAGTGAAAGTCAAGGGAACCTGTGCTATTAGCACAACTTGACATGATGATGATGATGATGATGATGATGATGATAACCAATATGGACATTTTTTTTTTCAAATATATCTTTAAGCCTATTGTTATGCAAACTTTGCAGACCTTGTGTAATACAAATTCAAACCTCTTTTATATTATTTGCTTCTCATGTACCACTTATTAATTCTTCAGAACGTACTAGTATTGCCTGATGATTGCAAAAGCATGAAAGAAAAAGAATTAACATAAAACAAAATAATAGTTGTAATCATACCAGATATATGCAATGCTTTTCTAATATTAAAAAAAAAAAAAATAGATAGAAATTTAAATGCTTATAAATATCATATTTTGAATAGCAAAATAGTTTTTCAGTTTTAGACAGTAAAGACTTATCAAGAGATAATACCAAAATAAAATATTAGTTCTTTTACTTTTAAAAAGATGTGCAAAAAGAAATGGAATAACGCAAAGAGTATTACATATAATAGACCTATTCTCTCAATAACACTAGTTTTATTTCCTGACCATTGACAATCCCTATTTTTCTTATTTTCAGTGAACAACATGCATACTGAGTGTTAATACGTACTAAAATAAATTCAAAGTTAAAAATTTCAAAATTCAGTAATTAATCAATTTAATCCCAATACCAAAACTATCTAGTTTGTTAGTGTAGAAAATAATTAAAGTGATAACTGGATAAAATATAATATAATTAATTTATGAATTTACACAAATTGATCATAAAAGTTGGTACAAACAACAAACAATGGAATTAACTCTAACTTTATGAACAAAACAAAAATAGATTCTGTGCTAGTTTTGAAACAATTAAAAATTATCTTCTCCCTTGTTCTATTTGTCTATTAAATCTATTTTATCTTCTATATAAATAATATTAATCTGATAAAACTGTCCCTAAAGTTATTTAAATCCAGCTAACACTTGCAAGTTTTCTAAAGTAAAGTCTAACAAAAAAGATATCTAGTTTAAACACACATGTCTAGGTGGAAGGATTTTTATATCAATATGAAATGTTACTCTGGAGAGAATTGTTAATAAAAAAAAAACCTTTTTCTGTCTTTTAAAGTGAAAGAGAGTACAGGTAAAAAGGTGCCCTAATCATGACCCCTGAGTCATTCACAATTCCCACCTCTCATAATTTGAAGGTCTAAGTATAATCTCCTAGTCTCAATAGGATTTTATTTGAGAAGCAAAGACAGAAGGCCAGATACAAAGTAACAATGTAGTTTGTCATTGCAATTAGAACAATAAGGAAAGAATCAATCTCCCAACTATTTAGGGTCTCTGTAAAAATACTGGGTTCACATTTAACAACAGAATTATCATTACACCAACAGGTTTTGATAGACTAAATGCCAACAAGTATTAATCACAATTATATACCTTCTCCCCTTTTCACAAAACCCCACCAGCTAACTAGTTTCAGGTAGAGCCATTATTTATACCTATACATTAGGAGGAGGAGGAAGAAAATCCCAGAATCTGGTGATGTAGTTACTAATACTTAAGAAAAAATAAACTCTGGGGAACATTGAAGTAGTTTAATTCCTTATTTCCAATCAGACAGGTCACATATGAAAATGTCATATTAAATCATAGTAATAATTTTACTTGCTCATAATTGTACTATATAAAATAGATAAATTTGAAAAGAGAGAGATGGGGAATGTGTGTATGAGCGTATACTAGAGGCTGATGAAAACCTCATTTGATCAATGTACTTTTTAAGGTTTAAGGTATAATGCACTTTTTAAAGGTTTGAATTTTTGCATATTGAGTAAAACTAAAAGAAAGTTAAATCCAAATTAAGCAATAAAATATATTTGTTTTAATTGCAATAAATATGAAAATTAAAACTAAAATAACCTCAAATTCATTCCAGACTAGACCCAACAAAATATTGGCATATAAAACATTTAGTTGTTTACATGGAGATTAAAATATGTTTTGTTGCGTAAATGCCATCCATTATTGGCAGCAAAGATCATCTACTTACAATTTATTGTGTTGCAGGATAAAAGTTTATTCTAAAAGTATATAAATATCAACTTCAATTTTGAAGTTTATACCAAACATATTTGGTTTCATTATCATCATCATCATGTTGCACTGACAGCACAGATTCTCAGGACTCTCTTTTGCCACCCATCCCTATCGGTCACCGCTCCTAAGACCTCCTCCCAACATCTATTATCTGCACAGAGCTGATCAATGTAAGTCTTTGTTGGCCAGACCACTCTGGTGTGTCCATGTGTAGGTGTCCAATGTAAAACATCACTTATTAGTGTCATCACTTCTTCAACAGTCTAGTATGTCTTGTTCATCTTACTTGGATGATTTGTGTGATAGGACGCAAGTGGTGATACAGCTGCATTTTTGTGGGGTGCTGCTTCTAGGATTTGTGCAAGACAGAACACAGCAACCTTGTATAGTTCCTATATAGCTTTTTCTCCAATTGTTTCATCAAATCTAAGTGGTGTAGCCATACAGCTACAGCTTGAAAGAATTTTCGCTTTATCTCATCAGAGATCATATTTCAATATTTAATTAATATTTGTCTATAGCAGTCCATGCCTTTCCTATGTGTATGTTGATATTACTTTCTGTGGATGAGATATTACTACCTAGGTATGTGAACTGGTCTACTAATTTCAGAGTCTTGCCATCCAGTGTGAAGATGTCTCCATCTTGTTGAAAACACATGGACTCTGTTTCATTTGAGTTCATGTAGAGACATATGCCTTTTGCTGTCTTCTCCAGGCTATGTAGCAGTGATTCAGCTTATGCAGGTGTATTTGCAAGAAGCACTATATCATCTACATCTACAATAGTTTCTGCAGGATATCACCTGCTTTTTTTGCCTTTTTTAGCATGAAGCCCTTTTCTTTCATTAGATCTAATGATGTTCATAGTACATAGTTTAATATTGTTTCACCCAACTACTTTATTAAACTTTGTAAAAATCAAAATGCATGTATTTGGTAATATAATGTAAAATTATATGCATGAAAATTATATCAATCAAATATGTATGCATAAATAAAAACTCAAATTTATTTCTGTGCATGTATGTGCTACATATAAACTGTATAAATAGTTCCTATTTAAATGTAGAAACTATTACATTCTTTTAAAATCACATAATTTGATATAAATGCTTTTATCTTCTCAAGATACAAATATATATCTATATAAATACATAATATCTAAATCTCAACTATCTTCTTTCATCCTTCCAAAGTCTATTTTAATGATGATGTCTTTTGGCAATTTGAAAAATGAAAAAGAAACTATCTATTCTTCAGATTGCTCGTTATTAGTGCAATAGTCTAAATGTACTACTTCACTTATCTTAAAGTAGTGAGATGATCTTTTTCTATAAAGTAAAATTTAACTTTCTGGAAGATAATAAAACCAAACTTGTACGATATCTTTCATCCCTCATTATTGCTAAATATCTTTAAATGTATCCAAAAAAACAAAGAAAACTCTCCAATAAGAATAATAGAATTTATGATCATATTTCCAATAAAACAGGTATTAAAAAGTGAGCTGTTTTGTATGTTTGTAGATAGATAGATATGAAAGAAATGCTGCTTCAATGTACCTTTCTCAATAGTGTGTTTATATACAAATGTATGTCATTTAATTTTTTATTTTACTAAGATCCATTGTAAGGAAGTCAAATTGGACATTAATTAGTAAAGGATTCTGATGATAAAAAAAACCCTAGCAATTCTTGTCCATAGATAAGAAACAACATAGCATTGAGAAGCTCACAAGGTTTAAATGATCCAATAGGAATAGTGAGGGGGGTGCAAGATTGCTCAAAAACATTTCAAAAGAAAGAGACCATTAGGCTGTAAAATTTAAAAATTTTTCTTCTGGCGATAAATAGAAAGAAAAGAATGGTATGCTTTATTTCTTCTTTGTTATATAACAAGTTATATACTATTTGGTGCTATACAGATATGTCTTTAATGCTGTAGAGAATGGAAATATAACATTCATTTTCATTATTAAAAGAACATACATAAAATACAGATTATGTTTTTTGTACCAATTCATTTATCAAGTTTCTGTTCATCTTAAAAGTAAACTTATAAAATAATATAAAACATTGACTCAACAAAAAGTAAATCATGGTTTCAATCCACACAGGAAACAATTCTTTCATACATATTTGTATGAATGTCTGTGAGTGTTTATCACCACTGATATGTCTGAATATGTAAAAAGTTATATATTTTACTCATTGATAAAAAGACTAATTCAGTTTTAGAGTTTCTGAAATTTGAAAAGTAACAACAAAGTAGTAGTAGTAGTAGCAGTAGCAGCAGTAGTAGTAGTATTAACACTCAGTATCAAGCGTGAATATGAGTTCTTGGCTTCTAAAAAGTTAGGCTCTTATATATCATTGAAGGCGATAACTTGTATAGTTTAATGCTTCCTGTAGAAGCCCCCCATTATTGAATGGGACAGTCCATTTCTACTCTACAAAATTGAGTTTCACTAAAGGCTTTATTCAAATTTAAAATGAAGTAAACATGTAATTATATGTGATATAATTTTAACTTCTGAAAAATTCATACTAACACTGTAAATGTTTTAAAATCCTGAAATTGATAGTTCCTTTAACAGTAAATATAAAGCTTTGATATAGAATTTACTTATTTTTCAGTCTCTCACTATATATATATATATATATATATATATATATATATATATATATATATATATGCAACTTTTGAACACTAATATTTCTGGTTATTAACTCTTAGTATGGTATACTGCATGAGGTATTATCCCTAATTTTCCAATAGGCTCTGTGTTAGAGGTCAAATAATGAAAATACAAATTTTGAGGTTTTAGGTTTAAAAGCAGTTGTGGTCTATCTGAAAACATAAAAGATAAAATTTAAACAAGGAGTGACAAATCAATGAGCTACATTTGAGAGGAAATAGTTAAACTATTCTTTCTTAAAAAAGGATTGGTAACAATTGATAGAACTCCTACTCTCCCACCATCACATACAACATAGATGCCATTGTTTTAGAAAGAGTAAGAGACAATAGAACTCAAGCAAAGTCAGTTGCTGGAAACAAATTTATGATAATAAATATGTTGTATAATAATCAATTGACCAAATATCTATAATTCATTCAAGAATTACAAGAAAATTATCAAGTTGCAAAAATTTGGAATTTGCTTGTTGAAAATGCAGCAATGATATTAGCAACAAAGGCAAACAAAAAATGAAGTGTAATAACAATTTCCCATTTAGAAATATATAACCCTCCCCCACAAAAAAAAAGAAACAGACTAGTCTTTTATATTTATTTATCACTAAGTAAAAATTCCATTTTAAAAAGGTCATGGTAATCTGATTTTTACTAACACAAATATCATTATATTGATAAAATGCTTTTGAGCCAGTAGTAACATACCATAAAATTGTTCAAGTTACAAATCATTCTTAAACATAAACAAAAAACAATCATACTGTTTAAAGAACCAGCCTACTCGTTAAAAAATAACAAAAAAATAACCAAAAATGAGTAAACTGGAAATACAATGCAACCAAAAAGTCATCTGATGAAGCTATTAATTTTTTTTTTTTTAAATCTATTGTAAGTAAAGTGCATCAAAGCATATACATCAAGTAAAAGACTATTGGTAAAGATATTAAAATCCAGAATGACCCTAATTGTTTTAACACCCTTAAACTGTTTATAAAGGTTTTGAACAGAGTTTAAATAGATCTAGGTTTCATTAACAGTGGGATTTCTCAAGAAAAGCCTTTAAAAAAAAAAAAAAAAAAAAAAACAGGTTTTGTTCAGTTCTAATCCTAAGAGTAGGTATTTAAACATCTGAATATCAAATAAGATCCCTGAATATATTTATAAACTCTTCTGGATGTAGTGTTATAAATAACAGGAATAAAATTATAAGCTTCTATTTATATTAACAAAAGTAACAAAAAATTGTATTCATAAAGAGCAACAAGTCTAATGCTTATCCTCAATCCAGGTCAACTCACTACCTAAAGGTTTATAAGATAAATAGAAATGCATCTATTTGGGAAAATTAGATTATTTATAATTGATAATAAAATTAAACACAAAAAAAAATCTGATTATTACAAATTTTTAAAATACAAAAATAATCATTTATCAAAAATCAAGAAATAATTCCTTAAGATTTAGAAAGTTCTAAACTTGTTGCTATCACAGCTAATTTTTTGATATACCTATAAGTAAAATAAGTAAAGTCAACAGGGTGGCTTAATGTCGGTATCAACCAGACAGTGAGGGAGTCTATCCTCTTTTTACTAGCACTAGACCAAGGAGATTGTTTTTGTGTTTGAAGTGGAGCATCACACCTACTTTCAGCTCCTACACAGATCTCTGTGCTACTCATTCGCCAAGTTGCCAGGGGGTGGTATCGAACAAAGAACCTTGCGATTCCTAGGTGAGTGCTCTAATGACTGAGCTAAACCGGCCCTAAATTTTCCAAAACCCAATGATATGAATATTCAAATTTATATACATGAATATCATAAGCTGCTACTCATTTTCATCTAAAGATAAATGTAATATTTTAAGCACATTTTATTTTAGGCATTGCTACCCTTCCTCTGTTGTTTTGTTTTCTTCTCTTTCCTCTATAAAAAATATTATCAGTTGATTCCTTCCCAAAGCTAAAACAAAAAAATAATAAAACAAACATTGTAATATATTCTTATAAAGAGATAACCAGTTCTAAGAAAGGCTTCTGCCAAGAGTGCAGATAACAAGTCTTGGAGGCAGTAATTCAAGGACACGTTTACTGCCTTTTTCCCTCCTTATTTCATAATCCTCATAGACTGCTGACATTTTGTCTCAGAAGTTCATGGGGAAAGGGGAAGAGCAAAGAAAATATCATCCAAACTTATTTTGGCTGGGTATCATAGCTGACACAGGGATTGAATAATTTTTTAAAGTGCTACATCCTACTCCTTAAAACAGAGAAATAAATAAAAGAATACATCTCCAAGAATAAACAAAAAAATATATGCATTTCAAAAATTGAACCTAAAAAATTGTTATAAAAAGTAATGAATTATCAAACTTGAAAGTTTACCAACAAATTTTAGTAGTAACTATATGTCCTATAAAAAAACAAAAAAACATAAGTATATTTTGTGAAAAAGCAAATAGAAACTATTCTTATCTTTTGATAGACACAAAACAGCTGCAAGCATAAAATAGAAATGAATGCCTACTAATGTAGCCTGATACACATTTTTGATGATCCATAGACAACATGACAAACACTGAAGTATATCATCTATTTAGACATGAAACTACAGTAAATCCATTCACACCCACCAGTTTTATGTATCAACACTTTTTGAGAAGTTAGTTAATACTGTAGATCTTCATGTGATAGAATTATATAAATGCATTCTTTTATTTTTTTAATACACTGACACCATTATGAGTTGTGTAGTGTCAAGTATTATTCAATATGTAGATATATCATCTTTATCCTAAATCTATAGATGGAATACATTTTTACATGTATATCAACTGAGACAAAGGGGTGGATAAATAATTTTTCTAGATTAGAATTAACCTGGCATTGGTGATTATAATCCATAACTTATTGTACTTAGTACTTACACATTTAATATCTTCATTTTCATGCAGTATTTTTACAATTATAATTGAAGATTGATTTTTGACTGGCTAAGAAGTCAAAATAGTTTCTTATTCCAAATTTGGTACCAAGCTTCACTAACAGAGCACCAAGGATTAAATCACAGTGACATTCTAAGACTTTTCTACTATGCATACCTAAAAAGTGAATAAATACAAACATACTTGAAGTTAAATGTTTACATTTTTAAGCAGATTTTTGTTACTTGCAAACAAGTGCCAAGTGTCTGTCAGTAAAGTTTTAGTTTAATTAGAAGGAAGAGAGATTGAAAGGTAAACAAGTTTGTTTTGGCAAAGAAAAAAAAAATCAGTGTTGGAGAAAATGAGCTGTTACTTCAGATTCATTGAATTGAGACTCTTTATAAAAATAAAGAAATACAAATTATATTGGTGCACAGCCAAAATGCTTTCAAAATCAGATTAGTATTTACTCATTTTTTGAGTGCTGAGTACAAAAATTATTCTTATAACTGTCAACTAGAATCTTAAAAATGTGGGATCAGACTTGCAGATAACAACATTGACTTAGAGAAAATGTTATCAGTATAAAGGCAATCACCTTTAGATGAATTAATCTATCTGTCTGTCTATATATTACTAACATTCTCATGTTTATGTGTGTGTGTGTGTGCGTATATATTATTTCTCTTTTCAACATACCGTCGGATTCACTTCCATTTTCATTTTATATATATATATATATATATATATGCACACAGATACATAAACGTTTACAATATAATCCATAAATAAGTATACCTCAAACAATTGTTTATAAAGTTATTTTTTTTCTAGACAAAAGATATTAGGGTTTCATTATTTCTAGTGGAACATTATACAATAAAAATGGATATAAAAGAGGTGCATTTATTTTCGGACTGCTTCATATTCATACATTTAATTACAGAATTTCAATACTGTAGAGTTTGATTATAAATAATAATTAATAATATCTATTTAGAAGAAAATTAACTTTTTAAGAAAAATTGATAAGTACATCATTATAGTTTGATGACAAGATGCTTGCAAACATACTTTAATATATAATACTGATAGACAATGTTTTGTATTGAATCAACAATTGTATAAATATGCATATTCAATATATACTGTCAGATTTATATATAAAATTATATCATACAATCAAAATAAAAAGGAACAAATATTTTAGAAAAATGTAAACATCTTTTATATTTTAAATCTGGTTTGATTTCAAGGTCATAATAAATTTAATAACTTTTGTTGGTTTGAATTTTAGTCAGTGGCATAATGTGTTAGAAAATAGAATCAACCAAGGTTGTTCACATTCACTTTGTACTAATGTAAAGGCATGAATCCATTTCTCTTTCTAGCTATAAATAAAATAGCAGTGCTGATTGGCCTCTCTAGACATTGTCGGAAGCAATCAGTCTAGGAGAATGACAACACTAAATTCAAACTGTGAAGAAAGCAACAGGAAACCACTCCATTATGACTCCAAGAACAGTCATGGTAATTCACAGTTTACTCATAAAGGAAGCTGTAAATAGACATGATCAACCAAGTCATGGAAAGGACATGGAACTTTCCATTCCAGACTTTAAACAAATCAAATCACATTCAAGCATTTGTAGAATGAAGATGATAGCTTCAATCCAAAATACAATTGTCAAATTATTCACAAGATTAAAAAAAACTATAAGCTAATAAAAAGGTTTTGTTTTAATGATCAAATATTTCAAAAATTCTTGTTATAAATATCTGCAAAGTGTGTCTCCTACAACCAGTTATACAGATTTCAAACAATCAAAATAAATCTATCAAGTGAGTATACAAAAGTGCTGATAAAAAAAACCCACTGTCAACAATTAGAAAATAAAAATTCATCATTTTAAAGAAAAAAAGCAGAGCATAGTAACCAAGCAAAAAAGGAATCCAATTCAGTACCTAGATAAAAATTCAAAAAGAAAAGAAGAACACACTATTGATAAGACATTTATTACAATGAAGTTTTACTCAGGTATACAAAAGATCCTAATCTTTCTCATGGAAGCACATGTACATGCTCCAGCTGATGTGATAGCTTATAATTCTGAATAATGATCAGTCAAGTCACCAGTCTCTTGAATGTTTCACATAAATAGTGCGGATGTACCAATTTATGACAATCAAAATGATCAGCAGATTTGGTAGCAGGAAGGCAGAGAAGTTAAATAAGAGATGACCTGCCTAACTGACTATTCATTGTGTGAGTATAGGTCAAAGAAAACAACCAGATCTTTAAAAATATGGTTTGGTTTGGCTTCTTTGTTTAATGGTATATCAACCTTTGTGGATTATTTAATGCCAAAACCATCCTTGTTATGAACCCCCTTATCCCTCATAGATGGGTCATAAGGGGGCTCATACTTTTCCCCAGAGTATTTGCTTGAACTCACTTACTACAATGTTGTAGTCCAACATGTTAGCTGCTGTTCCACAAGGACTCCCTCTTTAAAATATCTGAGTACTTAAACATATAGACATCTATATGGGTTTTTTTTTATCAAAAGGTGTTCTCGCCTTTTGCATTGTCCAGGTTCAATATTGGCCCTCGCCAATTCAGAACATGAGTAGCATAGCTTGGATCTGTGTGGTAAACTGGGGAGCTGATAGTAGGTGTGGTGCTCCACCTCCGATATGAAAACAATCTCCCTGGTCTAGCGCTAGTGAAAAGGGGATAGACTCCATCTCTTTTGGCTGATACCAACAATAGGTCACTCGGCCAACTTTTTACACTAGCCCTGATAAATGTTTTGTTTCATTAAAAACAACATAAGCTCTAAAATGCAAAGCATTTTTTTTTCTTAAATAAGAAAAAAATTATATTAGATATATTCATGGGCCTTTTTTTTAATTCTAAAGTGTATGGCAAAAATTTAATTATCTTTGAAGTTTTAATAGCCAGAAAATAGTATAAAATTTATCATAAAAAAACAAATAAACAGACATGACAAAATATTGATTTATAAAATGTTTTTAAAATATTCTTTAAGTATGAAAAAAATTATAACAAACTTTATACTATTTTCTTGCAATTAAAACCAAAATTAAAAACTTTAAAGAATATATCTAAATTAT
Source organism: Doryteuthis pealeii (assembly GCA_023376005.1). Lineage (NCBI taxonomy): Eukaryota > Metazoa > Mollusca > Cephalopoda > Myopsida > Loliginidae > Doryteuthis > Doryteuthis pealeii. Next base: position 80,597,313 of record CM042159.1, on the reverse strand, counting down.
AACCATAAGCTTTGAAATTAAAAACAAAATTTATTAAAGATAAATAAACAAAAGAAAGGCATGACTAACACTGCCAAATCTATTCCTGGATAATCTCTGACACCTCATGATCTTAATTCAGAAAAATAGTTCAAAACTAGTAGAGGTGCTCATGGTGCGATGGTTATCATCATAGGAAATAGACTTGGCTACCCAAGTTCAAATCCTGAACAAGGCCTTTCTGCACTTCATTGGATGAATTATTTTGGATCAGAACAAACAATATTTTTTTCAGAGTTCCACAGATCTCTTGTTTTTGATAATGACCAAAGAGGAATGGTTGAAAAGGCTGGAAATGAAAATTATAGACAATTTGTGAACTCACTTGAACTATCAATAGTCAAAAAACAAGAAAGAATGAATACAAAAATTGAGTGCACAGATACTACACTGTGACTCTATGCAGAAGGACCAGGGAGCAATACTTTGATTCGAGGCAGAATACATAAATACTCCTCTCTGATCCAAGGCAGAAGTACTGACCCACATGTAAATTGTTTATGGATAAGATGCTAGTAGACAAATATATTCTTTATGGTATCCATATAGGAAATTTTAAACAATATTCTTTTACAAAATTGCTATATATGGTCAAAAATAAAATTGATAGTTTAACAATAAGTATTCATTATATGTAGTCTAAATTCAGAACATTTAAATTTTCCTTATTTGATTAAAAACTAAATTTTTTAATATCCCAATATTTTCATGAGCTCAAATTTTGCATTTTCAATTTTGTTTATTTAATAAGCTTAAACAATACATAAATTATACATATAGTTTGGTTATTATCAAACAAGGCATTTCAATGATAAGCAAACACATATTCTTATATATGCAAGAAACAAGGAAATTTTGAAATTATTTTTTTTCCTTCTTTTATATTAAGCTTCATGATTTATAAGTTCTGTTTACTAACAACTAAATTATTCCACAATACTTTTTGTTAAAGGAGCTATTGACATAATACATTTCTGATAATGTAGCTTGGTAATGTCAAAGTACATTTGTCTATGTCATCAACCAATTGAGAGGCTTGTAACACCAAAGATAAGGCAGGTGATAAAATGATTCCTTAAATGCAAGGTGATTCTAATATCTAAAATATGATTATTCATGTCTTTCTTGTGACAAATAAAACAGAACTTTTACACAAGTAATTTCACCAAGACCAGGTGAAAGTACAAAGAATGGAAGAGAGAAATCAACATTTTTGAAATTTCTTAAACAAGGAGGATAATGATCACTGAAGACAATTTTTATAAAATAGGTAAATGGATTACTATTCACATAAGTTGTTTTAATCCATTCTCCATCTTACATTAAAGAATTTTTTTTTTCAATGTAAAACAAGTAGGCTTATTAATATAATTACTCAATCAGTTCAACATGGCTACTTTTGAATAAAATGTAGTTTTCGTGCCAGAGGTTTCAATCTTAATTACTTAATGTAATGGGTACAGTATAGGCAACAGATTGTAGAATATCATCAACCTAAAATACCATCACCAATATTAATTATATACTAAGATTGTCTAATGTGATAACATTATTAAATTATGTTTACTGTAATTGAACAAATAAATAGCATGTCTTGCATAAGATAGAGTTTTTTTTTCTTTAGATGATTGTTAATGCACACTATGGATATATGAATGAAAAATAGGTTCAGGCTTTATATATATGAATATTTAGAGGTGCAGGATGGTATAATGGTTATATATGCATACACACATTGTAAAACAAATAAAACAAACAAAATAGCTATTAGTTTCACAAAAGAAGATTACTTCTTGCATGAAATTGTTAGCTGCAGTATTTGTTTCTTTTTACATTTGTTTTTCAGTACAAGTAGCTCTATCAACAGATATTGAGCACAATTTAACTCTAAGTTGAACCCTTACTTTTATTGATATCAATTATATAAGAGAGAGAAAATACAGACAGACTCCTTTGAAAAAATTATTTCTGGGTAAATTATATAACAATCAAATCGAAAAAAAATACCCTATAATTAATAAATATATACAGAACCAGTTAACCAAACCCAATCTATCTTATAGATATAAAAAATAAAAACAAATCTATTTGAATACAGACCCTCATTATGTAATCTTTATTTTAACAACAATACTAAACAAGGTAATCTTTTGAATAGAGCAGAATAAGATTATAGAACAATTAAGTTTAAGACTGAAATAGTTGCATATTTCCTATACTAATATCAGTAGCCATTGTTTGAGCCCAGGTAAAAAGCCATGATTTTATGAGCTGATTTTCAAAGCAGTTATTCCTTCATGGAAAATTGTGCTGCACTAATCTTTCTCTCCAACTATTCTTCTTTTTATTTGGCCTTATGCCAGACTAAGCTAAGATCAATAAAGCAATGAAGTTGGCTATTTTGTTTTTTTACATTTTATATAAAATAATTCTATTTCTTTGCTTTAAGATAATCAATATTGGAAAAAAAAATGAATTTACCAATGAAGTATCTAAAGCGTTAAACAAGATAACAAAAGGTTAGCAAATGACATTTACCTGAAACAGAAAAGAAAGAAAGAAAGAAAGAAAGTGATAGTAAATAAATGATGTCATGTGAATTTACAGATCATTTTGTTTCCTGGGTGAAACAAAAACAAAAACAAAAAGAAGCTACAAAACTGAAAAAGAAAACAGAAAAGAAGTCAGGTTCCTAAATGAACTATGAATTTTACTCGATATTACACAAATAATTCTTCTTCTTAACTTTCTTCAGTGAATCCAAGAAGATGAGTGTTACTTACAAATATACAAGAGATGTCCAAAAAGTAAGATAGAGACATTTACTAATCCAACAAATTTATTACTAAACAAAAAAAAAAAAACATTGTGCATATGTTACCAGCACTACTATGCTACTTTACCACACAGTTGCCATCAAGATTGACGCACTTATCTAATCGATGCACAAAAACATAAATACTCTCCTCACAAAGAACATTGCATCAAGTCAATTGCTTTGGGACCCAACAAGATGGCATTTTCTGATATCCCAACATCTCATAAACAATTCGATGGACAACTGACTTCAGAAGATCAAGTTCCACAGTCATAGTATAAAATTTTTCTCAGTCATCTTGAGTCAAAGTTTCAACATGCGCAATGCACAATAGAAGATAACATTGCATGTGTTGAAGTTTGAATTCAAGTTTGGAATATGGTTGTGGAACTTGATCTTCTAAAATTACTGATCCATGAAATCAGCCACAAGAAGGAGAGTTATCAGAAAGTGTTATCTTGTTGACTGAAAAACAATTAACACCACATTCATTGGGGAGGTTTGGTTTCTTTGTTTAATGGCATATCAACCTTCAATGGGTTATTCAATACCAAAGCCATCCTTATAGAAAAACAGTAATGGTACTATCTAACCCATAGCTGGGGGGGATGAAAGGATTTATATCTTTCCCAGGGGTATTTAGTCTGAAAATGAACATAATAGCACAATTGGAGTTTGGTCTCCACAAGGTTCCTAGTTTGATACCGGTCCTCGCCAACTCAGCGTATGAGTAGCACAGGGATCTGTGCGGTAAAGTATGGAGCTGATGGTAGGTGTGGCGCACCACCTCAGATACTATAACAATCTCCTTGGTCTAGCGCTATTGAAAAGGGGATAGACTCCCTCGCTGACTGGCTGATACCGACTTTAGGCTGCCCCGTCGACTTTACTTTACTTTTACTTACGATATTGCAGTCAAGCACATTAGTCAATACACCATAGAGATACTCTTTGCAGAGAGTATTTATGCATATGGGCATTGATGGGACAGGAGCATCAATTTTTAATGGCAACTAAGTGACAAAATAATATATGTACTTTACAATGTTCTATTTGTATAGTCATAAACATGTTGAATTAGTAAATGCTTTTACCTTACTTTTTGAATATTTCTTGTACCAATTTCCTGAATTTGCTAAAAAAAGAAACCTTTGACCAATGATTAACAATTGATAATAATTCCTTCAGTTTAGTGGGAATAGAATTTTATAAACTATTTATAGAGAAGAAGACTAAAAGTCATAATGTATTAACACACTTAATAAAAACAAGTAAAATGATAAAATGACAGTGAGTGAAATTTAGTAGAACAAAGAAGTAGAAGACACATAAACTAAAAAAATTACAAATCATAATTAAAGCCGCTAAGAAATGTTAGTGATAAAAATCTTTAAAGATCTAATCAAGATCTGAAGATGAAAGCACAGAATGCTGCTTATTGTTACTAATAACTGCAGTGTGATTGGAGATTATTTGTAGTGTATTTAACTCCAAAAATAGTCTCTGCAGAACTTGGTCTCTCCTCTGATATAGCACCATTTGATGAGCAGGGGTAGTTCAATACGTGGAAGCTGAAGCAATATTTGAATTAAATTTTTTTTTAAAAGCAGGTGATTATTATAGCTTTTTAAAATATCAACTAACCCAAACTAAAATTAGTCTTGATTTTTTATAAATTTAAGAACTAAGTAAATAGAGTTTAAAAGGTGAAATATTTTGACCATGAATCACAAATGGGCCCTGATATTTCCTCATAATTGAAATAAGTAAATCGAAATCCATTATTTTGAGTTAGTACCATAGTTTAAGTTCTGTCACCATCTTTACAAAATTGGTAAAATTTTTGGTCTAATGTATGGAGAGAGAGAGAGAGAGAGAGAGAGAGAAACTATGAAAATAAATAAATGTGAAAAATGGAATGTAAAAAATAAGAGCGATTACCACGCTTCATACATCACCAAACATTTTTTACGCTGTCATTTAAAACAGCAAAATGAATTTGCATTTTTGTTGTTTTTGCTTCTTATATAAATCACACTTTATCAGTTTTAGGTTTATGAGTCAGTCCAACACCGTCTGTTTGTTTGTATGTGTGTCACCTAAATGTGCTTCAAACTAGATATTTACTTGTTTACACAGCAAAAACAGAAGTTAAATTAAACGTTACATAAAATGTTTAGCGTAATTACAAAGAAAATTTCATAAATTGTATTTTAAAAAATTTTTTAAAAATAGATAAATAAATAAATAAATAAATAAAGTCAGTGATATTTTTTACATAGTCTTATATTTGGAATAAGCTTTTAAAATTTTATGACTGATTTGGATTTTTGATGACCGACCAGGATCTAGCATACATACAGTTATTTACTTAGCTAAGGTCCTGACCTTTAATGAATATAAATGACGTACACATGGACTATAAAAGAATTGTCTAAAATCTAAAGCTGTCTACTTCCTCATCATATCGATACATGAGCAACTGATTTGAATATCAACTAAAAACAAAAGTAGCAAAAAGTCACCGACTAATTTCTTTTTTATGAAAATAAGATTAAAATTTTCTAACATTAAACTGAATCCCCCATTCATTTTAAAAAGTTTTCATCCATCTCATTCCATTTTTATTCTCAAAGCCAAAACAACTTTAAAAGATTTTTTTTAAATAGTTAAGATTTTGAAAATGACATTTGAATCTCTTAAGTGCAAGTGAAGTTATCAAAACGATCAGATTACTTATACAAACGAAACAATATTTTGGTTTGTTGTTGCCTAAGTGATTTACATCTATCACCAGAGTAATAAAGCTTCACCGAGTAGAGAAACATTTCAGTTCAGATTACTTTAATCTTTAAAAGGATACAAAACTCGTAAATAAGAAGAAATAGAAGACATTTATGATTTTAGGTTTTATCACTAACAGTCAACACAAGAGAAAAATACAAAATTAATTTTTTTTTCTTTCGTGTAGTAAACAGTTTTGTAGAAGAGAAATTAAACTATTTTTTCTTTGAATATAACCCACTAATTTTTCTTTTTAGTAAAAACAAAATTAAATTAATTCAAGAAATAGAGTTGAATAACAAAACAAAAATCGAAATTATATCCCATTCTTGTAATTTAAAATACAGGTGCTTTAAAAAATCGATATTTTATTCTCTATTTGAATTATTGAATCTGAATAATTAGAATAACGCATTTTTTTTAGTAAATTTGGTAAACAATAGGAAGAAAAGTTATTATTAGTCATTAGGTCAAAATTAAAATTAGCTTTCCAATTCCATCATTTCACCTTAGTTACGTAATTTCATTGTCAGGATCTAGTTTCAATTTTCAACATAAACATTAAATAATGAAAAATAAATGAGACCTAGTCGGATAAAAATACACAGCAAAATTCACTTATTGGGGGGGGGGGTCAACTAGGATCATGTGTAATTAAGAAATTTATTCACAAGCTTTCAGACCAAAAACTAATTTAATTTTGATTTTTAATTTAAAAAATAAAACATTTTCAGAGTCTCCTAGAAATGAGGGGATTTAAGTTTCAAATAAAGATTTATCTTAACTGATGAAATATTCTTAAAGAAAGGACAACACCCTCTCCTTATTCCGAAATAGCAGCAGCAACAACAACAACAAAAATATTAAAATGATAAAGAAAAGGCATATCGTGAAAAATGTGAAGGATGAACATAGCTGAAATATTTTACACACAATCAATAACAGTGAACGGAAAGTATGATGAGTAAGACTCATACAAAGGACACGACTAGATCCAATAGAATATGGATAGTCTCTATATTATATATCCATATTCTATTAGATCTCTAAGCAATAAGGAGATTTTATTTTAGAATTTATCTAGACATTATATATAATAATATTCAGCTGAGAACATTTTCTTTTAAAGGGGATAAAGGCCAAAAACTAGAAGAAAAAAAAATCAGAATAAAGAAAAAAGCCAACCATCGATACTGCAGTAAAAATTTGAAATCACTGAACTTACTCGTTCAGACTCAAATTTTAATATAAATCTAATCAGTGTTTTGCTACGATTCTATCCAATTATTAAAAAGACTGAATTTAAAAAATATAATTATTCTGTCGTCAGTGAAAAAAAAAAAACAACAAAAAAACATTTTATGTTTTTTTGTTAAGAAGAAGATTTATTAGCCATTTTGATCTTTCCCATTTCAACGAAACAAAGACTCAAGACATGAGAATATTTTGATAACAATATCTCGATTTAAAATAATGTCTATCTTAAGATGAACATATAAAGAAAATACTCGAAAAGATTTTATTTGTCTGTCCATATAAAAACTGCTAAAAAAACAACAAACATTTTTCATATAACGGCCTTTTCTGCTGATTATTTTTCAGTTATCAGATGTCATTGTTTAAAAAATTAAGACGATTTTTACAATGGCTAGTCAATAATTGAACGAAATTTCACATGGTGAACCATAAATATTTTAAAAGAAGAATGGAAGAAAATTTCTTCCACCTGATTCAATAAAGAAAGACTTCGACTCAGCACTCCCTGATGGCTCTGACATTAGAACAACACTCCCCTTTACTGACACATGCGATCACATTGTTACTCAGAGGTCACACAAAACTCATAACTATGCACAGTAAGAATCACACAGCACACACATATTTATATATATATATATATATATATATATATATATATATATAAACAAATGATAGTTTACATCAAACTCCTTAAATGCCAGATGATCTCTGGTTGAATTTATCAACAACAAAAAAAACATACTGATGAATATGTATACATATTTCTGATAGTTTTTTTTTTTAATAAGCGGGCTATTTGAGGAAACAAAGAAAGGGAGAGTGATTATATATATATATATATATATATATATATATATATATTGAAATGTTACCATTTCAGTGAGTGAACCTTGGCTAACAAATTTTTTAATACTAATATTTATAATTCACTGAGTAGGATCTTGTTGTCAAGCAAGGATGGGTCAAATTAGAAAACCACTTGAGAAACTGAATCTGTCATTTGGTTGATAAATAAGTAAATCAGGAAATGGGATGGAAGGCAAATTTTTAAGTCCAGGACTCTTCCATGTAATCTTCAGGAAATGACTGGAAACAAAATGTGCAAAACATAATAAACTTAAACAAAATGTAATCCTTCAAATGAAAATTTTAAATATCTTTTTTAGATTTTCCTAAAGAAAAAAAAATTACAATAGTTAAATAAAGACAACAGCTGTTCAGAGGCCAGAAAGGCTAGCGATTCTAATGTCTCTCATTCAATAAGTTTATAACGTTTACTGTCATTGAAAAATTATTTTTAAGAGTAAGTAAACTATATAGCCAAGCAAGATAAGATATCTGCAAAGTAATATTTCTACTTTTAATTTGTTGTTAATATAATAAAGCTATAGCTATAATCTAAAATATAAATCTACCTTTTTATAATACCTCAAAATTAACTAACAAAATAAATATATTTTTCTGATAGTTTCATTTTAGCCTAACTTCATATGTGACTGAGTGAATGTGTGTGTGTTTTTTGTTTTTTTTTTTTTTTTTACTTCCTCCTCTTTCACACCATCTTATTAACAATATTGGCAAATTAAAATAATTGATATCCCGAAATTCTTAAAAGAAAGAATTTAATCCTGTGTTTTATTCAAAACAGATTTATCTTTAGACATTGTAAATCCTAGTTTGTTAATTAAAAAATAAACAAAAAACAACTCTCTTTGTATGAATATTTCTAATATTAAACATGTTATGATTTTAATAGAAAATGTATGGTTGATTTTATGTACTGTACAGTGATTCAACAATGCCAATTTGGGTATAAACTTGGTCAAAAAGACTAAAAGATTTCTTACCTTCTTTGTTTTAGTTTTTGCAATGCAGCTCCTATCAAGTTTCACATCTGCTCCAATAAACTGTATTTTACAAGGTCCTATTTTGGTTGGAATGTACCCCTCCTGGTATTCCGCAATGTCATTATTTGTAATACTAGATAAATCCAATGGGGTCAAAGGCTCGAATGCACCACTTCTCTTAGTTGGGCTAACATCATTAATGGTAACCCGCTCATTATCCAGAGTGTAGTCCACTATGTCTTCATCCCGAAGAGTCTTAGAATCATTATCAGGCGTTGGCGCTTTTGGCGCTTGCCTTTTCTTTGGTGTTGGGTAATTGGAAGACACTGCATTATTTGGTTTGTTCAAACCTGCTGGGTAGTAAGTAATCCTGCCTTTGAGTTCATCATCCTCCTCCAAGGCTCTTGAACTGGTCTTTCTAAGGATAACCTGGCCAAGTTCCCCAGAATCACTGTTCTCCTTCCTCATCAGGATTGATGGCAACCCTCGGTTATTCAGTTCATTCTTGGTGCTTGTCCCTGTTTTGTTTTCTGTAACAGGTTCTGCATTTTCCTTACTTTCAGAATCCAGCAGCTTGTCATTGTCTCGAGGGGTTAGGTTTAGTTTCATAGAATCAGCCATGTGGTTGGCTTGCGAAAGTCTATCTAAAGAGGGTGATTTTGATGGTGCAAATGAAGGGGTCAAAGGTGTGTTTGGCGTCTTTGGACTAAGAATATCTTTGGATGATGGATCCAGTTGATCAAGGCTAGAAGGCTTAGTAACTTCTGCCCTTTTCACCGAGCCTTCTGTCTTTTTGCCTTTGTCATGTACATGATTAATTGAAATACTGTCACCACCTTTGACTTTTTCAGATGATGATGAGGACAAGGAATCAGAAGAAGCTGAGGTAACTACCTTAGGAGCAATCGGAGCCTTGCCCTTTCCTCGAGATGTCACCGGTTCGTTGTTGTTATTGGTGGTGGTAGTGGTGGTGGTTTTGGTTTTAGTTTTGGAATTTTCAAACAAACTCCGAAATGATGAGACAGTGTTAGGTCTGGGAAGTTCATCATCAACACTTTGTTCATCTATAGAAGCTGCAGTGCAAATCTGGGGTTTTATTTCTACACTGGGGGGAGACAGTGGCGTTGTAGTACTGTCTACAGGAGTTTTCTCAATAATCACAATTTCTCGGTCTGGAAAAGCATTACTAGCACTGCTGTTGCTATCCTGGCCTTTGTTTTAGGCTTAACATCTTTTGTCAATTTGAAATCTAAACTCAGAGGTGAAGTTGGGCTACTCTTGTCCATGGTGTGGTTCAAATTCTCGACGCTCACAGCGCGGCCTTCTCTTAATTTCCGCCTTGTGTCCGTCAGACGTAAGTCCCCACCATTCAAAGGGTGTGATTTTGGCCGGCCATCCAACAGATTCTCTACGCTCGATGACCTCTTAGGACGTAACACAGCTACATCCTCTTTCGTGCTCATGGATGCAAATTTATCTTTGAGCCGACTGACAAAACCGGATCCTGGCCGGTACTCCATATCGGTATCGTCCAGTGAATTAGTAAAGTCATAACGATTGTTAATATTGTTGCAGTCATTGCTACAGTCCTGACCACTTATGTCCTTTTTGTCAATACGTTGACCTATCTGCTTTTTGCCATCCTTTACAAAGAATGGGTTGTCATGGACCGGTATGAGTCGATCGTCATCAATTAATTTTTCTCCCCCGTTACTACTGCCATCGGCATTTGCTGCCGTTGACGAAATCGAAATTGGACTCATATTGTCCGGAGATTGAATCAAATTTGTGTTTCCAAAAGAGTCGTTACTATTAGGGTCCGGGGCGTTGGGTGATCTTGAGAGAGCAGTGTTGGCTGAGGTCAATGAATTGTTGTCATCAAACGAAACAGCCAGGTTGTTGATGTCATTATGTGCTTGTTTTCGTTTTTGCTTCCAAGCAGGGTAAGATGACGCCGAGACGGGAATGGAAGCCGAAGATGATGTAGGAGAAATCGATGATGACGGCGAAGAAGGAACGAGAGGAGACGATGAGAAATGTTGTTGCTGCTGCTGCTGTAGTGATGTCGGTGTCGTCGGAGTTGGGGACTGATCTTCACCTTCGTAGAGACGTTTTTTCTCAACTACGATGCTCCTCCATTCAGACATGGATTCCATCCCTTGCTACTACCGTCTCCTGGAAGCTCTTTCCCCTCACACATAAACACTCACTCACACATACAGACAACCACAACAAACACACTCACACACACTTCCAATCGCACTCACACACATGCACGCACAATAGCGCTCCTTCTTCTTTTCTTTTTTTTACCCAACCAAAACCACAACATATATCCACATCAATTCATAAATAACACAATTATACAAGTCAATTTCATAAAATAAAGCAACGGCTAAATCTTCCCCAGTCTATTTTCCGTCACAAACAACAGAAACGTTTGTCAAAAACATTAAATAATCAAAGACGAAGAAGAACGAACCAGTGTTGTGCTTATGTTTCCCTTTCCACTGTGTGTAGATATAATAACGTAGAGGTTATTATTTTTCTTTGTTTGAATGAAATAAACGAATCCCTTCTGTTTTTCTTTTTTCTTTTCCTCTTCCGTGTGATGTGCTCTAGTAGCCTTCTCTCTGCTAACTGACGCCAGAACTCTTGACTGCTCTGAGTGCTTTACCTACATTAAAAATGTGACGTCATCGGCCGACCAGTCCCGCAGTAAATGTCGCCTATCGCAGAGCGAAAATGTTTTTTTTTAAACGGCTTTATTTTCTTCTATATTTTTCAAATTCATTCCTTTTTCTTTTCTTTTTAGAAAATATTTTCAGTCACTCTGACGATTTCATTTTCGGGTATGGACCAAGATCAATATATTATCAAGTACTGCACAACACAACAGACGCTTATTATTCGCACGCACACACATACACACACTTACACATGCGTGCACACTAAGTGACTTGGACTCACACAAAACGTAGTATTTATAATCTAACTACTGACAGTTTAAATACTCAATAATTTTGAAATAGATTTTTTGTGTATATGGGTGTACAGAATCTGTTTAATGTAGAAAATGTGTTGTTTTTTGTGTTGACACGATTTTCATTTAATGAATCTATGCGATTGTTTTGCATTGTGTGTGAGATTGTCCCCCTCCCGTAAAGTGTGTGTGTGTGTGTGTGTACAGTGTGTTTGTGTAGGCGTTGTTATGTGTCATTCAAGGGTGTGTAACGTGTTAGTTTTTATGACTGATTACTGCCTTTATATGAAAATATGACATAGGTGTGTAGTGTGTGTATTGTGTCGTCGTGCCTTGGTAGTTTCAAGTGTATATATGGTGTTGGTGTGTATGTGTAAATTGTGAATGAATTTTTTTTTTTTTTTTTTTGGTGTGTCACATAATAAAAGTGTACTATTGTTTCTTTTTCAGTAGTATCGATGTTTAGCATCCTCCTCCAACAATAACTTAGTGTGAAAAAGCAAAAATCTAAGAACTTAAGAAGATAGAATTTATTTTGTAATTTTTGGAAAATTTTGATATCGCTTTTTTAATAGTAAATATGGCTATGTAAGTGAGTACAAAATGTAAAAGGTTTTAAGATTTTATTTTTTAGACAAAACACTAAACAGCAATAAAATATAATCTTTTTCTTTATTTATTTCTAGGAGTTCATGGAAAAACAATAACACCTACTCTTCGTCTTTTTCAATCTCTTTCTCTTACAATCTTACATCACTCTCTTTCTTTCACTTTATCCAGGAAGAAAAAGTTTCTGTATGTGTGTGTAACTGATTTCATTTTTTACTTTTTTATTTATTAGTTTGTTTGTTTTGCTTTTTTTTTTTTTTTTTTTTTTTTTTGTTTTTTTTTTTTGTTTTTTCTTGTTTTTTTTTTTTTTTTTACCAAATATGTGCGCGCATAATGCGTGCCCAAGCAAAATCGATAGGCACACTTTACACACCTATATGCCCGCCCGTTGTTTCTATGTAGTCACGCACGTGGAAATGAGCGTGTTTTAGTGTTTACTATTGTTTTTGTGTTGTACTTTTTTGTGTGTATTGTATATGTATGTAATCTTCAACGATGCGTGTAACTGTAGCAGCCCCCCCCCATCTCTCTCTCACACACACATACACACACTTACACGTGTGTGAAACAAGTACACACAACATTAACACAATATGGGTGTGTTCGTCTCTCTTACGAACATGACTGCAAAAAAATAATAATAATAATAATAAAAATAAACTAAAAGGGTATGATTAAGAAGTTTTCCTCTCCCACCAAACTGCGATGACAAAAGTCATTAATCGTGCGCTTTTTTTCTACTTTTCTTCTTTCAGTTTTGTACAATACTGGGCGCCTGCTACAGAGTTATGCTTAGCAACTCAAGCTAATCTCACCCGATCAATGTCCCTATACCACGGTGCCACGGTACAATGAGTCCGACTGAGTATGTCCCATTATAATGGCCCCGTACCAGACTAGCCGAAATGTATCCTAATTAAATTGTGAGCATCTTTTGTAAGAAACAAGTTAGGTGGTTCATTCATTTCATTTTCATTAGTAAAGCAATAAATGACAATTACTCTAGCAAGATAATCTCTAAAAAAAATTTTTTTTTTTTAGTGAGTTCAATCCTTAGTAGCACACTACCAGTTCCCGTTATGGCCTTGTTCCAAAATTGAGTGAGGGGTGAGGGGGAGTAAGCATGTACTCGCACGTGCACTCATATTGCGTGTATATATTCCTTGGTTGAAAGAATATGTGTGCCCTATTTGTTTGCAAGTGTGTTGGATTTTTTTTTCAATAAACTTTATTTTATCTTGTTTGTTTTTGTTCTTTCTCACCCCTCCCCCTCACTGTTCTTTCTTTCTTTCTTTCTTTCTTTCTTCTTCTTCTTCTCTATTTCTTTTTTTCACGCTACTGAACTTCAAAACCTCCTGTAGCACAAAGCATTTACCAGTGCCACGGGATTTACTTGTATATTGTGGATACGAGCTTGAACAGTGAAGTATTTATAAAATTACAACATATAATGATTTGGTTGTTCTATATCCCTTTACTTAGGTCGAGTATCAATTTTATTACAGAAAAATGGAATGTTCATTTATCCGCCAATTCTTGCATACAATTCTTCTTAATCTTATGACTAACACAGACAACCACCAACCTCAACCATAAAAGTTCCATTATCGATTCCTGTATCACTATATCAGACTTGATTGAATGATAATGTTGTTTTTAATAAAACAAAATTGTATTTAGTAAAAATTCATTACCAGGTAATTGTTAATCTAATACATTTACTGTACGATTTCTTTTGTCATTTTTTTTCACTCAAATCTATAATTTTTTTAGTCCGTCACTTTCACTTTATGTTTTTAAAACGTTTTCTCAGACAACAATCATAGAAATATCTATTTTCACAAAAGATGAAAAAATATTCTTCATCATCAAAATAGTAAATTCAATCGTAAAATCTTTTCTTTACGGCTAAAATTTGTCGGAAAAAAAAGTCATTTTTAGTTTTTGTTTTTAGGCTTTCTTTTCTTTTCTTTCTTTTTTTTTTTCGTTTATTTATTTATTTATTTATCTATTTATTTATTTATTTAGCTTTATGCGTTTTATTTTCTTTCTTTCTTTCTAAATTCACTAGTATGATACAAAAGGGAATAATAATATCAGAATTTCTGGTCAAGTCCATTTTCACTATCTTATTTTATTTATTTATTCATTTTGAGTAAAAAGACAAAAGTAAGCTTGCCTTGAAAAAATAGCATTATGTCGGGTTTCATTAAAAAAAAACATCTAACGAGTTTTCAACTTTCAAATACAATACAGGAATCATCCAAAAGATTACCTCATTGATACATTTTTAAAGGAGTGCTTCTTCTTAAGAGTCAACAAATATTACATCCTAATTTTTTAAATTTAATTGAACTCCTTTGTTCACACAATGAACAATATACTAGAATTTTATTCATATATTTATTTAGATCATATTCAATAATTAAAAGAATCTTGTTATAAAAATTGCAACGCAAATGAATGCTTAAAATCTAAAATTGAAATAAATAACAACGACTTCCACACACACAAAAAAAACAATATTAGCGAATTATTTTATTGTTATTATTAATTAATTAAAACTATTGATTTGTTTATACGACTGTCTTCATTTTCTCTTTCTTTTGTACCATAAAATACACATAAGTAATTATTTACATACAAACTTTAAAACAATAAGTAAAATTAGTCTGGCGATACTCGTACAATACACAGATTTGTTAGCACAAATCAATTGTTAAATTGAGTTTCCTAAATAAATTAGAGAAAATAGCAGTTTAGAGAGTTTAGTTTATGTCTGTAAAATCAGTAATTAATGGTCAAATTAACAAACAAAAAATATAGAGTGAGTTACCAAAAGTTTTGGCAAAACTATCAACAAAATGTTTGTTTAATATTTAATGTTAATGCTTAAGAAAAATCGGAAAATTACATGACAAATTGATTTCTGGTGGATAATTATTTCAATTTTGGGCACCCTTATGTGGTGTAATGGTTAACAAACCAAGATTAGATAGTGAGTTCGATTCTTACTGGGTGCGTCATACTTCGAGCCTTGCGCCGAAAATAAGCTAAGCTTAGTAAATGACTATTTGGATTTTGATATTTTAAAAATTAGTTGACACAACCACAAGCTACATTTTTTCGGGGAGGCTGTAGTTTCACTTTCTCTAAAATTGTTATGTTTTTAATAAATAAATGAATAAATAGCAGATCAGACCAGACTTTGCGGAAGAAAATAAACAGCCTAACACGTGTCACCTATCCCTTGTTCGTAGAAACATTAACGATTAAAAAACAAACCTATTTTCAACCTAATAATTATTAGAATTTTTTTTTTTAAGTTGTTCATCTCTAAAACTTTTATATAGCATCCGAGCATTTTCTTTAACTTTACTTTTCTCTTTTTCAAATTTCAAGTCACTGAAAAATAAAACTCGAAAGAAAAAATCGATTATCTCACAAATTGGATTGAAAATACGGACAGAAATATCAGCTGACGACAGTTAAATTATCTTTTGTATTGAACTTTTAATACTGTAATCAAATTGGGAAATTCAGTCATAAGATTACAATTCCTATCGAAGTGGAAAGTAGCTATCTCTGCCCGATTAGAAAGAAAAAAATGTTGATATAAAAAAAATTCTAAAAAGGGAGTAGTAGCCATTTTTTAGAAATATAAAACTTCCTATTTAATGGAAAGAACGTTAAGTCTGCTCTCTGTCAAAATTAAAGTTTAAGAAGAATTAAGAAAAAGTTAAAGGAACATGTCACTTAAATATCTTGCCTTTTAAAGCCGTATAAAATGAATTGTGAAAATAAATAATTCAGTTGAATAGATGGAAAATATATTTTAGAAATAATGATTTCTTTTTCTGAAAAAAAATCCAGTAATAATTGATTTAAATTTACACCCATTGACCTTTCTTCACGACGTCTACGATGAAAAGAAAGAAAATGATCTGTCCTTTCAGGAAGTGAATCGCAATTTTCAACAAGACAAAGGAATCAGAAGAATAAGAATATTAAGAATAAAATATAAATGAAACAAGAGTGTAGATAGATACATGTTCTTATAGAGGCCTATTGAATTACAGAAGTAAAAAAGCAAAAAAAAAATTGTTTTAAAATTTCCATGAATGTACTGAAATCCAATGCTTATTATACGTAATCTAATGCATTTATATCTTGCGCGCTATTCTGCATTAATCACAAAAAAGTGTTTGAGGTTCCCAAATTGACGGTTTCTTCAATGGATGAATAATGATATTGCATTTAAGTTAGAAGGGATATAATTTAAAATAGCTTTACCTGATTACTATGGCGGAATGGCCTATTGTCGGTATTAACCGGACAGCGGGGGAGTCTATCCTCTTTTTGCTGGCGCTAGAACAAGGAGTTTTTTGGTTTGGGTTTTTTTTTGCTGTGGTGGAGCACCACACCTACCACCAGCTCTCCACTTTACCGAACATATCAGATTATCCAATCTGTGCTACTCATGTGCTGAGTTGGCGGAGACCGGTATCGAACAAGGAACTTTCCGATTCATAGGCGGGTGCTCTACCGACCGAGCTAAACCGAGTGTGGTGTAATTAAACGGTTTGTGTACCGTTCGATCTCGTGGCTATGGTAAATAGATAAATGAATAAATAAAAAATGTTAATTTTAAGACTTTTTTCCCTTCTTTTACAGAATATAATTTCTTATTCCTTCACAAAAACAATATTAGCAAGTTCTCAATATCTTTGGATTCACTTTCGACCTTGGCGACGACAGTTGATTTTTCTCGGACGATATCCAAAAACAGTTACTAGCCCAGAAAATCCGTCTCGTCTGAGTCAAAAGGGGACACGAGTGATACGACGTCCGATTTCCAGGAAAAATTGTCGGTCTCGTCGCCCTAAGTTTATACTGACATCCCTCCATGTCAGTAGAACACAAGGATCATTATAATGGAGAGCCACTCACGAACTGAAGCTCATGCGTAGCTAATGTTAAATATTGCATGTATTCCTACGGCGTTCCGCTTTTAAGGCACCTCGGACAGTGGGCAATAAACATGGCCCTGTCCGTTAAATCGAAGAGGAAGGTGTTGCCTGGGGGATCCTCCCACCCTGGGATCACGCTAATATTATTTCCTTACTGGCCCATTGAAGCAAATGGCTAAAAATTAATCTTATTTGCATTGTAGATACAAATTTTACTCCTGTATATACTTTTTAGATGGATTTAAATAGAATTAATGTACATTTTAATTGGTAGGGGTATATTCGGTACAAGCACGTCCATCTTTTTTTTATTTCAGTGGGATCTATTAATATTTTCATGAATAGGAAAATATGCACCACACACACACACACACACACACACACACACACACACACACACAAATGTATTTGCTCAGCTTGGCCCAGAGCAATGATCAATGATTAGCAAGAAAACTAAAAACTGATCGCTGAAGTGAATTTGATCTACAAAACATCCCTCACACCTGTAGTTTTGTGCCATGTTAAGCATAGAAAATATCGAAATATATCATCGTGTTCGGTTCGTGTACATCTTTAAACAAATTTGAAGATTGCTTGATAATACAAATTTGAAGATTTTTAAAAAATTAATTTTCACAAATGTTTAAACGCACGAGGCAATTTAACATAGACAGTGCACACGCATGCACGCATGCAAACACACGTTATAAACACTTGGAAATGTATTAATCCCTTGGGAAAGATATTAATTCAACTATACTCCATCCAGCTATGGGTAAATAGTAGGGCAGACTGGGTTCTTTAACTTTGGTTCGGCAACCAGTCTAGAAGAAGGAAAAACTGAATTCAAACCAGTTAAACCCCGCTGAAGAAATTGACTTTGTGCCACATCCTACTTTCATGGAGAGGTTGGTAAATATGTATAAACATTAACAACTTAATATGAGACGACTGATTGTTAAGTCAAGCTAAAAGTACTGTTACCACCAGATACCGAAGTTAAGTGATGATGAGATTGTTCAGTACTTAGATGGGTGACCTCTAAGAAGCAGTAGATACTGTAAGCAATATAAAGTTTGTATGACAGACTAAATAAAACTTAGTATGGCGGTTGGTTTTGAAGGCTATCACAATGCGAGTGTAAAGAAAAACAGGTGACTATGTTGTTGTTCGTTTACCTTTGATTTATTCTCTTAATATTTCGAGATGAAAAAAGCTTAGTAAATTCTAACTTTAAAAAAACAAAAAACCTCTTCAGATTTTTCAAACTAAATCTTTAATCCCTTTGATTTAAATTAGTGCATTATATGGAAAGATCCTGGGTCTTACATAAACCGACCCTATATATGGATACAAGGAGCTACGAAGGGGGTTAGAGAGGGTTGGCATCCCCGGCGCCAAATCACCCTAACCCAAAAATCTTTGCGTTGCTATAACATTAAAATATATTGCCTAACTTTTGACACTATACTCCTGAACTATGACTGTGTAGAATTTGAAAGTGGGTGGGCAAGCAAGCTTTGAAAAATCTGAATAGCCATTGATCGAGTTCTTGTCCCCTCCCATAGATCACGACATTGACACGCCACTGGAAAGTCATAAAGAACATCTAACATTAAAGGTCTTGCGTGTCCATCTCTTTGTCATTGCGTAATTCAAAGACAGTTAGACAGCTATGGACATCAAATTTTCTGTGGTTACTAATTGGAACTTAGAATATGATTGTAGTATATAAATTTAGAAAATCCCAAAACTTATCCGGAAACGACTCACTTTTCATTGTAGATGTAATAAAGTCGACGGGGCGGCCTAAAGTCGGTATCAGCCAGTCAGCGAGGGAGTCTATCCCCTTTTCAATAGCGCTAGACCAAGAAGATTTTTTTAGCATCTGAGGTTGGGCGCCACACCTACCATCAGCTCCTTACTTTACCGCACAGATCCCTGTGCTACGCATACGCTGTTGGCGAGGACCGGTATCGAACTAGGAACCTTGTGGTTTCTAGCCGAACACTCTACTGACTGAGCTATCCCATCTATGGGTTAAATAGAAAAATGTGTTTATAAAAAAATAGTATCCATTAAGAATGAATTTATTTCAAAACATTGCTGGCATTAAATGACCCACTGAGGTTGATATGCCGTAAAAATTTTTTTTTTAAAGACACCGTATCGACGGGTCTTCGAATATGCTGACTGTATCCACTGAAGGGATATCCTGGGTATGACACTAAACTGTATATGATGTCAAGTCTTTGTTCGTTTTGCTTAGCTTTTGTCATTTCTTTCAAACGTTAGTGGGTTTGACATTATCGTCGACCCGCAACAAATGGTGACCCCGACGTGATTTGACACAGTTAGGCAAGATGGCGACGAATGAAGAAAACCGACTAACAATTAACGTATCGTATCCCCTTTTTTCACCTGCCCACATATAATAGGACTAACACCAAGAACTGTTTTTGCAGTTAGAGGCGATCTTCTAAATGTACAAGATCATCCCCTAAAATCAAATTTCGCAAATGTAGTACAAACCCTACCACCCTCTGTTATCAACATCATGGAAAATGTTCGAACCGTACGCTTGCCTAAAGGACACTATTTCCCAAATAGTACCGGCCACTGATGAAACTTGCTCCGCGAATTATTCACTAACGTTACCAGAGGCAACAAGGCTCCATCACAACTACCACGCTTCAGAAGAAGCCGCCTTGGGAAAGACACCATAGCGGAATCGATTCTCTGTGACTTGTGAATGGTCCGTCTAACAACAACAGATGTCCGTAGATACGACCTTGAACCGATTGGCAGATTGGCCGACTGAATCTACTCCCAGATCGATCAAAGCGTGAACTTGTTTTATGTACCCGACGATACACAGAGTAAATCGAAAAAGAAATAGGTAAGGGGCTTGCAGTTTATCCTAAACGACCGAGGAGTCAATTACCGTTTAAAAGAAAATATCAAGTGTGGAGCACAAACCGAATGTTGGTTTCACCATACATTTGGCAATAAAACCAGAAACTGCAAACCTCCCTGCAAATACCAAACGGATCAGATAAAATACACACATGTCCGGCCCTGAACAAAGAGGGTTAAAGTGAGGTGTCTATTCGGGCCAACTCAATGCCATGCTAATAACCTGCGAGTTGTCCTTTTCGGGAAAAATGCAACTACATGTAAAGAACTGGAACATACTTTCTTTGACCTCAAGGAATCGTCCGGCCGCCGACGACCAGCTAGCAGCAGCCCAGACAGTATAACACCTGGGCCAACGCTGACCAGCTACCCAGCAACAGACAGGGCTGCTGCTGGCTAGCTGGTCACCATATAACTGTCTGCGACCTGCCCAGAAACTCAACTGTCCTTTTCAGGACACAAATCCGACTTCATGGGAACTATCCTTTTCAGGTTACACGGTGAACTTTCCTTTCAGGACAAAAATCCAACTATTTGTTTCATTTGTTATTGCCAAATCAAGATTGGCAATTTTTAACCTAATCCCCTTGTCTTTGTTCTCCTTGCTCAGTTGTTGTCATTTCTTTCAGACGTTAGTGGGCTCGATGTCAAAATCAACCCACAACATTAAAATCTTCTTCTTCTTTTTTTTCATTAATTTTTCTCCTTTGACTTATTTTTCTTGTCAAACTTCTTTTTTTCTAAATTGTGTTGTTATATTTGTGCTACGGGTAATGATCACGAGGGTGGGGATTACGCATTTGATCATGTTTATTAACTTATATCTTGATAAAAAAAACAGTGTCCTATGGTGAGGCTCCACTCTGATGTAGTAATACATTTTAGGGACATATCTATGTGTTAAATATATCTGAAAACTATCAGTATTAAATAGGAATACTTGAAACCATATAACTGTGTACAAATTATTTGTATTAAGAATTGTAACTTGAAGTTAAAAGTGTTTACAAATGATTATTATTGAAATCATATTATTACTTGTAGAAAAAATGACTGACTTTGACATTAAACAATCTAATAATGGTTAACATGCCATAAAACTAGGCAAAATTGATGAACACAACAACAAATCTTCTAACTAACGATAACATTTACTTATAGAAAAACAGTGATGACTATATACAACAAATACAATGGACATTATATATGTATGTAAAACATTAAAACCATATTTGGTGAAACAAATGAAATAAAAAAGCCAGGAAACTGTTAGTTTGTTTTCACACGACATAAGGACATGAGTAACGGAATTTAAAACATACAAAAAATCACTGTGTTATTCCTATATTTTTCAACGTCTTTTTCATGAATGAATGAAGATAATAGATTTAAATGGGAAAAAATTATTTTGATTTGTATCAGTATTGACTCATAACACCTTCTCGGGAATCAATTAATGATTTAAGTCAAAGTATCACCGCATATATTCTATTTAATATCGGGCATCTCATGTGGTGTAATGGTTAACAAGCTAGATTAGCAAACCATTGTTAGTGAGTTCGATTCTCACTGGTACCCCATACTTCTGGTCTTGTGCCGCATCTAAGCTTAGTAAATAACTCTATTCTACTTAGTATCAAGGGATGACAATCCATTCGACAACCACCATTTTGGCTGTAGAATATACCGACTGCACCTCTGCAGAGGGATAAGACACCTTTCAATGGGGTCACCTGTTGACCAGGGATGGCGTTCATAATACTTAAGGACGGAATCATGGTGGCTGAACAGGGGACACGTTTGTGTATTCTTTCAATACTACGTGTATGTAAATTATGTATATATGTATGAGTCTATTCTCTAATTGGAAAATCACCAGTGAAAAAAAATATAAATTCTAAAAGTAAAAAAAAACAACAAAAAAAACAACAACAACAACACCCCCCCCCCAAAAAAAAAAACGGCAGTTTGAATTGATTCAAAAACCAAAACCTTCATTTACAATCAAAAATAGGCTCAATGACTTACAATTTAGAAAATATAGAAACATTGCACAAAATATTACTTTGTACGAATAGAAAAGATATAAAAAAAGCAACTTATATAAGGCAAACTATTTTTGGACAGGTAGCAACAAATATACGAAACAAAAAGCTTATATGAAATCAACTATCATTACTGGAAAGTATTAAAGTTCCTGGTGACTTGGGGGGGGGGGGCACGCTGTGTTGTTGTTTTTCAGTTCAAATAATTAATGAGGATTCTTGGAATGGTCGAAGAATTATTCTGTATGAAGACCAAGAGAAGCAGTCGAAAAGTGTGCTGAAAAGATCAATCAAAGTGTGTAAAAATGGTGAGATCGATCAAAGTATGTAGAAAAGGTGAGGTAGATCAAAGTATGTGCAAATGAGTCGATACCTGAGCAACAGACGAGTC
This sequence comes from Doryteuthis pealeii, assembly GCA_023376005.1. Classification (NCBI taxonomy): domain Eukaryota; kingdom Metazoa; phylum Mollusca; class Cephalopoda; order Myopsida; family Loliginidae; genus Doryteuthis; species Doryteuthis pealeii. The sequence goes on along the minus strand of CM042159.1, from coordinate 80,574,651 downwards.
AAATTGGAGTAACTTGAGAAGAGAAATTATATAGCTTTTGGTTTGCGGGGTTGGCGTTGTTTCTTGAGAAAATCAAAATGTCTTCCTTTTAAAAATCGTATGCAGTTGGATTGCATTGCATATCCAACTTCTTTTTCAATCCCATAAGAATGTAATTTTTTTTTTTTTTTTTTTGGGGGGGGGTGTTTGTTTGTTTGTTTGTTTGGGGGGGGTGATTTTGTTTGTTTTTTTGTTTTTTGAGAAAATTGTATTTCCTTTTTTTAAAGTCGCATAAAATGAAGTTGGATTTTTAGAGAATGACCAAATTCTTTTTCAAATCGTGTAGCCAGTTCTTAGAGAAATCTCTTTTTTTATATCACATAAAGTTGGTAATTAGAGAAAGACTGGCAACAGCATTCTCTTCTTTTTCTTCTTCCCATTGAATTAGTTTTGAAGTTTTCGCCGTCTGTGACTCAATGTTGTTTATGACCGTCTGTTTTTCTATGGCTCTATTTGTATCATGGCTTTGACTCTGTCTTGGCTCTGACTTTCTTTTCTTTCTTTTTTTATAATTTTGTAAATCTTTTGATCCCCTTTTTGATTTTAAAACGAATAATCTTTTTATAATAGAGCAATGGTCACCAAATTTGATGTGGTTACTAATGGGATCCCAGAATCTCGTTTGAATATATCATTTTTGAAAATTCTTAAACTTTTGTGTTGTTTTTAATTCTTAGTGAGTGTATACATATTTACCAATTCCCCTGTACGTGTATGAGACACAAGGTCAATTTCTGAAACGGAGTTTAACAGGTTTGAATTCAGTTTCCTTCTCTTAGTCTAATTGCCTAACCAAGGTCAAAGAGCCCCGTTTGACCTACTATTTACCAATACGTTCCCAAGAGTATTAGCGTTATGTGAAATGCCAACAGCCTCGTCCAGGATTTAAACACGGGTTGTTGTGTCCATTTCCTACGACAATAACCATATTGGAAATTCCATAGTTAATTATCTCCCCCTGTCGCTAGGGGGCGAATCGCCAACATCGTATGTTGGCGCCAAAACCAAAAACTTCACTTATCCCAAAGCAGTTACCAGAGGAGAGACGTAAAAACTAAAGCTCTCATCACCAAGCCCAAACAGGCCCACTTATCACGTAGCACCCACCGAGGGTAGTCGCGTAAATAGTGGTCCCTACACTTCATTCATCACTTAGCCCAAAACAGGGCTTACTTCTACGGACCTGGACCTGGACGGAGGCATATTTTCACTGCACACTTTCGAAGGCATTGTGTCCGCAGACTACAAGACTGTCACAATAACACACTACAGAAGGCACCAAGACCAAATAGTCTACTTGAAAAGGGCCCATCCACCGTCATTTAAAATTACTGTTACGAGGGCGAGAAGCCTATCAACTTTCCAGCAAGCAACGAATACCCCTGTTATCACCACTACTCCAAGAACATTACTTAACTCAGATAAGTCCTGTAGCAAATACCAATAAAATTTGCAACAAGTTCTTTCATTATTTGTCAATACATGTATTAAGTTTCCATTGTGTGTTTGTCTTCTTTGTCCGACAATTTGCCTACAATTACGGAGATATAAGAGCTCCTTCGAATCCTGTAAATACTTTTAACCATTAGACCACTCGCTTCTATTTTAGCGAATGTGAACACTATACGTATAATACTGAAATAAATGTACAAACCAAAAACTAAAGTTATAACTTTTTCCGTTGATTTTTCCCCGTTCACCAAAAATTCAAGAGGAAAAAAATCATGTGTTTATTTGTAGTGCGAGCAACGGCCACTAAGGGGCCATAAACGTTAACCTCACAGCAACGTTTATCAATGTATTATATAATTATCAATTATATAATGAATACATTAATCATTAACTAATAGTACCACTCAGTCAAAAAATCTTAGTTTGGCGTTGTGTCCTGGGTAGGTATTTAACCAACCCCTTCGCCACGTTAGGATGGGGCAAGGTCGCAAGTATCGGGCATTCAACGAGGATCGAACTTGATATTCAATAGTAATGGATCTGAGACCGGCTTGGAACACCCAGAAACAGCATGGAACACCCAGAAAAAAGTGTCTTGGGTATGACACTAAACTGCATCTGATCGTGAGATCTGGGGAGTATGAAGTGCCTCTTCATTCACAGATCCAATCTGATCCCGATTGATGTTATCTATTTCTGTTTAGATCCCATCTATGTGTCAAGTAGATCTGTTTCAAATTATTCATATTCAATAAGTCAGTGTACAAAGGGAAAAAAAACATTTAAAAAACAACCCTACAAAAATGTAAATATTAATGTACAATGAAAGCCATTCCGTAACCTATATGCATGAAATAACCCTAGATGGGTTGGCATGCCGTTAAAATCAATCAAGCCGGAAAAAAACGTGACGGATTAATTTATAGTCAATTAATGTGTAATGTTAAGAATAAATAATTGATTCTCTCTTGCGTTGTTTTATTAAGGTAAGATTCCAAAAATTCGGACCATATGACCTTTAGGCACCCCTTTTTGATTTCGATTCAGAAGGACATGTTTTTCATTTACACCTTCAATATCCGTTTTTTTGTTAGGGGTTAGGGTTAGGGATTAGGATTAGGGTTTTAAGGGTTAGGGGTTAGTTTTATAATTTTTTTAAAAAATCTAAAAATTGTTAACAAACAACCGGATATTGACGGTGTAAGTGAAAAACATGTCCTTCTGAATCGAGATCAAAAAGGGGTGCCTAAAGGTCATATGGTCCAAAAATTCTGATTTCATAATTCTGTCCAAATGACCCATTTTGGCCTTCCACTAGAAGAAGCTTAAAGAATTTTCCATCACGAACGGATTTTTAACTAACTGTGTAGAAAGATATTTGTAACTGATAAATATATACATAAATAAATAAAACCCAGGAAAGCAACTATTTATTAATTGCCAAAATAATTTCTCTCTCCAAGATAAAGAACATTCCTATCAGTTATCAGTTAATTGCAAAATTGAGCCATAAGAGGAGGAGAACCATTTTCAAGTGGACATTACTACTACTACTACTACTACTACTACTACTAGGGCTATTGTACATTTTGTGCCACAAGTTGGGAGCGAACCTATGAGTTATTTCCTTTTAATTTTATAGCATTTTGTTCTCTGTATACTTACTGATCTATTGATTTCTTTTTAGATCAATCAATCTGTAAGTAATGTAATTTGATTCTAGTACGTACAAGTTGGCATTGGAGTTTCTCGTTGCTAGGCAACCCCATGACGCCACTGCAGCGTTGGGTACTAATGTTGTCAGTCTTATAACAATAACACACAACTCAACAACAACAAAACGAATACAATGCATTTGAAGTCAGGCTATCCATTCCATTTCGTGAAATAATAACAAAAAAGAACAAATTATTGAAAAATAAAATAAAATAAAAATCAGATATTAAAAGATAGAGAAAATGATTTAAAATGTTTCCATCGAACTAGAGTCATGGAGTGATAGTTGGCTGGATATGGGTTCTTCGTACAGAATAAATGTGTGAACAATTCACAATGAAGTAACAAAAAGGATATTTTATTGCCTGAGCAAACTTAATAGAAGAGAATACTAACATGACATGAGATACAAGGAAGAGCTTATACAGAGATTTATGGGAAGCGCGTGGTGTAATGGTAAAGTCATGGGAAATGGACTCGTCGCCACGAGTTCAAATCCTGGACGTGGTAATTGCATTTCACTTAGCGCTAATACCCTTGGGAAAGGTATGAATCCTACTCTCCCTGAGCTGGATAAATAGTAGGGTAGACTGGGCTCTTTAACCTTGGTTCGGCAACCGGTCTAGGAGAAGGAAAACTCTGAATTCAAACCTATTAAACTCCACTTAAGAAATTGACTTTGTGTTGCATCCTGCTTGTGCGGAGGGGTTGGTAAATATATATACAGAGATTTATAAGCAAAATGTCATAATATGAAAAGGAGTCTTTTAGTAGAGAAAGTCTTGAGTCCTTGATATATAACTGGTAGAAAAAGATGCTATCGTGTTCATGCCCAAAGCGCCTTGTCCATAGACAGGAATGCAACTGGTGCATTGTTACCTCTGTCAAGGCTGGAAGGGAAAAGAGAGATTTTATTTTGCCACTTCTATTTTTATAATGCTACCGACGATTCCACCTAGTAACTATTTTCAGACACGGGAGGTAATTACCTTTCATGTCCCCTAGTGTCAAATAGTTGACAAGTAAGGAATATAATCCCTACAATAGGCATGACACAACAGAATTTTTTCAACTAGAAAAATTTAAATATTTAATAAAAAAGAAGCAACAAATATTGGAACGACTTTTTCAGAAAAGATATCGTTATGAGAAACGTAATTCATACCTTTCCCAAGAGTATTTGTGCTATGTGAAATACAACCAGCTTCATTCAGGATTTGAACTCATGTCACTGTGTCCATATTCTTCAATGATAACTATTACATCACTGGTACCTCCACAATGTATGTGAAAGTAAGTTATATTCTAAACATTTTTAAAGAGGACCCATTATGCCCCTTTTTATAATTAGTACAAAATGTATATATGTTGCTGGTGTTCATAAATCTTCCATCCGTTTTCATCCTGCAATACCCTCTAGTTAAAAATGAGACCGTCCAAATTGTTCAAGATGCAATGCAATTTAATAATAGATTTCTTATTTGTCCCATTTTACTTCACTCAATTTTAACAATGAAACATTTCAAATGGTCTTGTGTCATTTAACGTAAAATTACAATGAATTGAAAAAAAAAAGAAGTTACATGTTTGTTTTATTTGCAATATTGAAATTGTGAATTACGGAATATATTTTGGTAATTCTGATCTCATGTCATCCCAGGCTCTTGCTTTAATTTACGCTATGTCTTAATGAGCCAGGATCAGGCAACTTTCAAGAGCAACTGAGATATTATCCGATGTGTTTGTGTCACTTTTTTGTTGACAAATTAACGTAGATATTTTAAATGCCTCCTCCCAAATTTTTATCGACAAATCAATGTAAATATTTTACAACCCCTGTTTTAAGAAAAATTATTTTATTTTTTACATATTGAACTATTTAGCAATAGCTCTTAAGTAAACATATCAAACGCTGTAAGGATTGAATTATCATACTGTGGTATATCCACAGGTTCTGCTAGTACTTATATATTTGAATTAAGAATTATGTTGTTAGTTAATAAGAATATATAAATATTCAATTACTGTAAACTTTATTAAAAGTGTTAGATTAATTATCATCTGAATAATTCAATATTTTTTCAGTTGTTTAAATTTGTTTTTTTCTTTTTTCTTTTTGTGACATCTAATTTCATAGTCTTACAAGATTATGGATCTATGTCTGTATCTGAGAGTAGAGTTGATCAAGGTCTTATGGAAAACCAGCAGTTGCCCATGCTGTAGGTCTCCCCTCTCTATGTCACCGATATTGGGCCAGGGCTGATACAGTAAGGCATCAGTGTTATCTAGAACAAAGTTGAAGACAAATGTGTAACGTTATGGCCCTCATGTCGGAATGGAGTGATGACAATTCTTTGGTGTTTGGAGTCTGGAAACCAACTTGGGATCCTGGAGGACATTTTGCCTTGTGTGATTTATTGTTTTTAGTAATAACACAAGGCCACTTCTTTTTCTCATGAGATTTTTATTTTCCCCCAAATCATAACTGCCGAGAACAAGCATACTTTCAAACTCACAAAACATTATCACCTCTCACTCTATCGACTAATGAGAAAACGGCAAGTTGCCTTGTGTTGATTCCTCCTAAAACTTTTCCATTGCTAACTTACTCTCTCTCTCTCTCTCTCTCTCTCTCTCTCTCTCTCTCTCTCTCTCTCTCTCTCTCTCTCTCTCTTTCTCTCTCTCTCTCTCTCTCTCTCTCTCTCTCTCTCTCTCTCTCTCTCTCTCTCTCTCTCTCTCTCTCTCTCTCCTCTCTCTCTCTCTCTCTCTCTCCCTCTCTCTCTCTCTTATGTTACAAATGTTGGACTGCCTTAAGATTTGGACTCCTGGTTTTGAATTATGGGTTGTCTTTCTCTTAGACTGGTTGATCACCAGGCTGTCCTTTTTTTTTTTTTTTTTTTTTTTAACTTATAGCAAGGAGCGAATAAATGAATTCATGCTTTACTCAAGGGTAAATAAAAAGTGAACACAAACTGCCTTAGCTGGAATTTGAACCCAACTCACTGATTACATTTTTTTTCTCCAATAACAATTACATCATCTGTACATCTGATAAACGTAAATATATTTGATTATCTATGAAAGCCACTCAGACTTATTTCAGAATTCAAGATTACCAGAATAAAATGATGCTATACTGGTAAGGTTTCAATTTTTAAGCTCTGGGGAGTACCACTTCATTGCCATTACTCCCAGGTCAACCCTGACCCTGAGTGATACTATCTATTAGGGTTATATCTATGGATCATATAGATCTGTTTGCAAATTAATTAAAATTATTTCTACCTCTTTATAAGATTAGATAAAATATTTACAATCAGTTTATTGATACACATGAAGTTAATGAAAATTATTTCTTCCAATCTATCAATACACCTGAAACTAACGAAATATTTAATATGAAAAATATTTCTACCAATATATAGATACACATTGAGTTAATGAAAACTATTTCTTCTAGTTCCTAAAACAAACAAAAATATTTAGCCCTGTTTGTGAGGCTTTAGAATACACCAACTTTGCCTCTGCAAAGGGGTAAGACCCGCCTGTTGGCCATGGGTGGTGACCTGTGATGCTTAAGGACAGAATCCTGGGGACTGAATAGTCCATGACATGCAACACTCCACTTTGGCCCTTACTTAGGCTAAACGGGCGGTTGGAGAGCCCCTTCGATCATTCGGCTGGACATGTCAAGTCCTTGCACCTATATAATTGTCCCAACCCTATTGCCCTTATGGCAAACTCCAATTTTTATCATATATGTGCTAGAAGGCAGTGGCTGAGGGTCTTCATGTCCTGAAAATGACGTTAAACTCTATCTGATGGTGAGGTTCCAGATCTGGAGGTCTGGGGAATGTAGAGAACACCTTCATAACCATTGCTCCCTGGTCCACTCTGACCCATAGTGATAGTACCTGTTAGGGTTCCATCTATGGGTTAAATAGAAAAATGTATTTATAAAAAAAAATTGAGTATCCATTAAGAATGAAGTTATTTCAAAACTTTTTTGGCATTAAATGACCCACTGAGGTTGATATGTTGCAAAACAAAACAAACCAAACCAAATATTTACCTACAAACTACTCACTTACTATTCATATACACAAAAAGATTTGGCATTAAATAGCCCACAAGGATTGATATGCCATTAAACAAAACAACCAACCAACTAACATAATTTCTACCATTTAATACACATGAAAAAAGATCTAAAAAGGTAAACGAATCATGTATTTAAAAACTAAGCTTTAAATAACCCACAAAGGTTGATATTCCATTAAACACCAACCAACACCAGAATAAAAGAATATTCATTCTATGATTGAGTCCATTGGAAAATGTCATAGAAAAACTTTTTCATTTGATTGAATTAATATAATTAATGTGTCAATAAATAGTCTATTCCAAATCAGTCAGGGGAGGGTTTGATTTTCATGAGGATCTGCCTGCTTATCTATTTTAAATTACTGAACAAAATCTGCTTGTTTAGTGTTTCTATTGAATGTTTTGTTTTATTATGCTGTGAACTTGCATATCACAACAAAAGCAAGGTATTCAAAATTAGTTTTCTCTTTTCAGTTGCATACAGGAAGAAAGAACAGTCTGACAAATCTCAACAAAACTCATTCTTCAGATAAAGTTAAAGAGTTTTTCCTGATAAGTGAAGTTTTTGTTCATGCAGAAATAATCAGTTGATTTTTTTTTCTTCAATTCTTCATGTAATTAAAAACTCTAAAAAATAAAGTGCAGAATTACTCAGAATTTGTGCCCCCTGCCAATTGGATGTTTATCATTTGTTCTTTGTTTTATTATACAGAGTCTCTAAAAAAGAAATAGACATTATTTGGATTATTTGGACTATTGTCCTCATCTATACTGTTATCTGCACAATGTTTCAACCATTGTGCCCTCTGGCCTTCTTCAGGTATTTCTTGTTGAACTCGGGAACCTTCTCAAACTTGGGAAAACTTCTCTTCAAACTCGGAAACCTTCTCTTCGAACTCAGGAACCTTTTTTTCAAACTCAGTTCCTGAGTGTAAATAATCCAAATAATCCAAATTATCAAGTTTCATCTCAAAAATTGAGAGAAAAAGAAATAGGCAGTTTCAAAAATTTATTTGAAAAAATTAGGATATTGACACTCATAAATGATTACTGAAAACTTTTATTAAAATTGGATAAATCTAAGTGTAGATATATCAATATTAACTAGCAGGACCTGTGAATATACCACAGTATGATAATTTAATTATAACAACGTTTGATGTGTTTACTTAAGAGCTATTGCAAAATTGTTCAATTTGTATGATAACCTAGATTTAATTCTCTCTCACTCTTTTTTCTTTCTTTCCTTCTTTTCATTATGTTTGATTGAAACAGATTAGCATTATTGATTCCACACGCTCACCCCTTCTCTCTATCTTCCCCCTATTCTCTTTCTTTCTTTCTTTCTTTCTTTCTTTTTTTCTTTCTTTCTTGTTATATTTTTTTTGTGTAGCATATACTTTTTCTTCCTTTTGTTTCTTTATAATAAAAACAGAATTGTCCATTATTTAGATAAGATGAAAACACTCATAAGAAATAAGAATGTGTGGATAAGCAACACCAGATAATCAGGATTTACATTTTTGCATTTCATCTTGGAAAATTTGGATGGTCTAATTTTTAACCAAAGTGTGTTGCAAGATGATTACGGTCGTTTGATTAAATACAAGTATTAATGGTCAGTATGTCGGTATGAGCCATACAGCAAGGGAGTCTATCCACTTTTCACTAGTGCTAGACCAAGGTGATTGTTTTTGCGTCTGGGGTGGAGCGCCACACCTACCACCAGCTCCTTATTTTACTACACAGATCCCTGTGCTGAGTTGGTGAGGGCTAGTATCGAACTAGGAATCTTGTGGTTTCTAGTCGAACGCTCTACCAACTGAGCTAAGCCGGGTCTGATAAATAGATAATAATTTTGAGGAAAACATCAACTGAGCACATCAGCATAAGTTGGTAAAGTATATAAATCTATGAGAACAACATGTCAGAAATGGCTGGATAACAAATGTATTTTCTATTCAAGATTAGATGCTGAGTTTTTATTATCAACTCAACCTCCGCATTCTTGACTAATCTTGGACTTTCTTGATCAGTAGAGGAAATACATAAAAAAGATCCACAATAAGGTTCTAATTACATCAGCAATCCCACAGAGTGACAACACTCCAACAAAGTCTGGGGTATCATGAGATTCTGCTGAGGCACTCTGGGCTAGTGATAATGATGCTTCAGCCCTGAAACCATGCCTGAGCCCAGAGTCATCATATGATGAAGATTTTGTTAGAAGCAATGCTGTTGTGCAAACAGCAGTCATTGTATGAACCTATTATATATCCTATGATATTTAGAGGAGGAGGAAGAGGAAGGGTAATATGACCTCTCAAAGTAGTTTTGACTAATGAGAAGAGAGCCCCTTTGGTTTGAATTCAGAATTTTCCCTTTTTCTAGACTGGTTGCCATATTAAGGTTAAAGAGCCGAGTCCATCCAACTATTTTACTCATAGATGGAGGAGAACGGTTATATTCAAACCTTTTGCAAGGGTATTAACAATACATAAAATGCAAACAACCTTGTCCAGGATTTGAACTCATCTCACCATGTCCATTTTTACAGCAGTAAGGATTACACCACTGGTACATTTTGGCAAGCCCCAACCCCTTTTTATCATATGGGTGCTAGAAGGCGGTGGCTGCAGGTCTACATGTCCTGGGAATGACATTAAACTCTATCTGATGGTGAGGTTCCAGTTTTGGAGGTTTTTGCTCCCTGGTCCACTCTGACCCGGAGTGGTAATACCTGTTAGGGTCCCATCTATGGGTTAAATAGAAAAATGTATTTATTAAAAAATTGTATTATCCATTAAGAATTGATTTATTTCAAAACTTTATCGGCATTAAATGACCCACTGAGGTTGATATGCTGTAAAACAAAACAAACCAAACCAAACCTGGTACATTTCAACTTTACTCATGATACACAGTTTTATATAAAAGTCTATAATTAAGTCTTTCAGCAGAAACAACTGTTCTATTATCAGTCATGTTGCCAAAAACTATGGCTGTTAAAAAGGCATTATGCGTAAAGTCCTGGGAGACCATCAGTATCCAAAAATAATTGGAGCTTGTTTGTACTAGTAACCTACAAAGCATAAAGTATTCCTCAAGGAGGGTAGTTATTTATTAAGTCTTGCTTAGTTGTGGCACAAGGCTGTATGTAAGGGGCATCAAATCTAATCTAGTATTATTTGTATTATTTGTATTATTCGGACTATTGTCTTCATCCAATTGGATACATGGCCTAGTTGATAAAGGAGTTAGGTTAAGACAGTTCTAAGTGACAGTTATCTCTAGACTGTAGGTTCAATCTGGTCAGGGGCAGTAGTAACATAGAATAATAAGTAACACAGCTTAACGCCTCTACCCCAACTATGGTTATGGAATAAGAACAGGATACCCCTGAGGACTGAATAAAGGGTTAGGTTCAAAGTTCCGTGATGGCTCCTGATTATGACAAGAAGGTTCCCAATTACAACAAGAAGGTTCCCGATTCTGACAAGAAATACCTGATGAAGGCCGGAGGGCACATCGTCCGAAACATTGTACAGATAATTATGAAGATGAGGACAATAATCCAAATAATCCAAATAATACTAATCATCAAGCCTCATCTGAAAAATTCAGAGAAATAAAATCTAATCTAGTTTGCTAATCATTACACCACATGAGGTGCCATCCCAAGAGGGCAGGTCAAGAGTTACAAATTCCATACAGTTTGGAAAATTTGGAGAAAATAGTTGAAAATAATTCCTTGCAAAATTGCAGTTATTGTAAAATCCAAGTGACCAGGACAAAACTGTGTGATTTCTGTACAGAAATGCAGAAGTATTGTAAAGATGGAGATGGGTTTATGGAGTATTTCATTTTCAGTGACAAGTCAACTGTAAGTAAAGTAATAGACATCAAGTGTTTCTCTACAAAACTGTGTATATTGAATCATGAGTATTAATATTTAAAATATCTTTTTAATAGATTTTTAAAACTGTCATTTTCTTTGTATATTTTTTTTTCTGTAAAAAAATTAGTAACAATTTTGAAAATACCTCTTTTCTTCTGTGCTGCTGTGACTCAATATTTGTACTAGATGAACTTCCGATTTGCATGTTTATCTGTAATACTAAAGTAATTTGAAAAGCAGTACAGTAACCAGATGGTTAAAGAAACTTTGCTGGGGTCTTGCAAACAAGGTCAAGTAGGCCTAAAACTGTGGATTCCGAAGCTGTACTCATAGAGGCAAATCCAGCAAGTATCACTTGGAGAGTATCAGGTGAGCTCTGCTTCTCACTGTTCAGTGTTGTTCATCATCTTCACAACCTTATCAAAAGCATCTAGAGCTGCTGAATTGTACCTCATGTTACCAAAATATTGCAAAACTTTTGACTCAAACTAGTATTATCATTCTCTAAACATTACAGACTGCTATACTCAATGTGTAGAAAATGATAATAACTGTTGTACCGGCCGTTCCTACAGTGGAGAATATACACCGGTTCTCACTATAAATAGTGAGACACCGAGTGAAAAGGTTGTACTGTTACCGTTAACGGCAAGCTAGCCGTTCCTGTACCATTATTGTAAATACACTTGTCTTATTTTACCCTACCTTGACTTGACTTCTTTTTTACTGTTGGATTAACATCACAACAATAACAATGCCTCGTCTCAGAAATATAGACAGACATTAACCTAATATGTTAGAATGATATATGAAATTACATACTTTACTGTGTTATTATATTTGAAGTTATTTCTCTTGGGGCAATGCCGGGTATCCCTGCTGGTAATCATTAAGCCGAGTAAAATATCAACAAGCCAACATTGAATCAGCAAAAATGATTCACATATTACTCATCAACAATATTGTAAAGTTGTAAATCTTTTGAGATTTCTCAATACAAATAGATCAATATAATAAATCTGATATAATCTTGATAGACAAAAAAAAAAAGAAAGAAATGAGACTGCAATGGACATGGACATTATATACTATGCATAGGACATTACATGCCAGAAGTGGTATCAAAGCAGTCTGGCAATTTTTGTTTTTAATCATGATTCATAATTTGTGCTGTCTCCTTGGACATGCGTCTATTTCAGGGAAAATTTGTGCATCGTCTTTGATGGTAAGATAAACGCCTTTCAGCAATCAAGATTCTGATTGCAAAGTTAGGATTTGTTAATCGTTAATAGGTTTATTGACGAACAGAAAAGGGTAAAACTGAAAAGGAACAAATACAATTTGACAAATACATATATGATTTTTTTATTTACTTGTTTTGTTTTGTTTGTTTTACGGCATATCAACTGCAGTGGGTCATTTAATGCTGACAAAGTTTTGAAATAAATTCATTCTTAATGAATACTCAATTTTTTATAAACATTTTTTTATTTAACCCATAGATGGGACTCTAACAGGTACTACCACTCCAGATTAGAGTGGACCAGGGAGCAATGGTGATAAATGGGTGTTCCACATTCCCCAACCTCCAAACTGGAACCTCACCATCAGATAGAGTTTAACATCATTCCCAGGACATGAAAACCCTCAGCCACCGCCTTCTAGCACCCATATGATGAAAAGGTTGGGACAATCATATAGGTGCTAGGGCTTGACGTGACTGGCCAATTGATCGGAGGGGGCCTCTTTGACCGACCGCCTAGTCAAAGTGGAGTGTTGCATGTCATTGACTGCTCATCCACCTGGGTTCTGTCCTTAAGCATCACGGGTTGCCACCCATGGCCAACAGGTGGCCCCATTTGGGGGAGTCTTACCCCTCTGCAGAGGTGCAGTCAGTGTAGTCTAACGCCCCAGCCGACAGGGTGGACATATATGAAACAATATACAAAAACATAGCAGGCCATCATAACTTCATTGTAGGCTTAATAGAATCTGATCTTAAATTGCTGAGTAGCTGATAGTTTTTTTGATTAAAAGGAAATTATTCAATGAAGAAATAATGCTAATAAGAATAGATGTTATGTTTAAGTAAAATCCTGGTTAACGAGTGATCCAAAATTACAGCTAATACATAGTACAAAGAAAATATTTGTTATAATGGAAAAAGTACAAAATATCAAATGATGCTGGTTCTCTGAGGGGCAGGTTTAGCCCAGTTGGTAGAGCGTTCGGATAGGAATCACAAGGTTCCTGGCTCAATACCGGCCGCTCACCAACTCAGCATATGAGTAGCACAGGGGTCTAGGTGTGGCACTCCACCTCAGATGCTAAAACAATCTCCTTGGTCTAGCGCTAGTGAAAAGGGGACAGACTCCCTTGCTGTCTGGTTGATACCGACATTAAGCTGCCCCAACGACGACTTATGCTTGGAGATGAAGAAGACAAAGATCATAATGGCCCCAATTATTGGATTAAGTTAGAAAGATAAACTAACAGCCCCATACTCAGGAAGCTAAGGTTTTATTTCTGATAAAGGGACAAAACCAGAAGTCATGTGCCAGAAACAAATAAAGGGCCATTAAAGGAGATAAAGAATAGGGAATCTAACCTAATATGTAAAAAAGTATAATAATGTCATCGGAGTGGCCTACAGTCGGTATCAGTCAGACAGCCAAGGGGTCTATCCCTTTTTACTAGTGCTAGGCCAAGGAGATTGTTTTTAGCATCTGAGGTGGAGCACCACACCTACCGCCAGCTCCTCACTTTACCACACAGATCCCTGTGCTACTCATATGCTGAGTTGGCAAGGGTTGGTATCGAACCAGGAATTTTGTGGTTCCCATGTGGACACTCTACTGACTGAGCTAAATCAGCCCTAATGTGTAACACAATATAATTACAGTAGGCACCATGAGATAATTATGACTAATAAAAATAAATAAAATGAATTTTAGTAGTCTTGTATAATACATCGAGGAAATGTTCATAATTGCTTCACAATTTTTGGAGCCAAAACTAAATTGGTGATTTTATTTTCACCCTCCATATTCATTGTTTTCTTTGAGTTTCTTTTCTCTTGCATGAACAGCAAAACATCTCATCCAAGTTTCTACAAAGACTTGTTCATCTTGGTGCAATAAAGATCCTATGGATTCTATAGGCAGCACTATATTATTTGTATGGATTCATATCCTATTCCAAATATTGAATTTGTACAACACTCATTTGTAGAAATGAATTTTTTTAATGAAAATTGAAGACATTGAACTTGTAGTAACTCATATATCTGAGTTAACAGAGAAAGTTGGAAGAAAAGACAACATATATTTTAGGTTAAGAAAAAGATACAAGTGAAGTCAGCAATCAGTAATTGACAGATTGTATTCACAAGTCTGTGAAGTCTCGCTTGTTCTCACATCTGAGGTTTACTATTTATAGAAAACAGATGATTCCATTGTCTTCTTTTAGGTACTATATGACAGAACTACAGACTGGAAACACTATAACTTACTTGGTAACATCATAACAGCTATTAACACACTGTCTTCTGTTTTGCCACTGGTTCACATTGGTTAACAAATTCAGCCTGTCTGTTGTTAGATTTGGATGACACTTGATATACAGAGTAAAACATAGTGAGAATTTAGGAAAAAATGATCATTAAAAGGCAAAAGATTTTGGGGACAGAGAAGAGAAAGAAAAAAACTTCAGAATGAAGTTCAAGCATTTCTTGCAGTGTGTTAATGTTAATTTTGTAAATATTGAAAAAGTAGTTTAAATCATGTTGTCTAATCTTAAACTAGCTAATATTATCTAATGTGAATAGACTGATTTAAATTAAAAACTTTACTTTTGTTCATTTTCAGTCAGTTGACTTTTTATCAAAGGAGGTGCATGTGGTGTAATGGTTACTGTTATTGTAAATGGATACAGCGAGACATGTTCAAATCCTGGCTGGTTGCACTTTACATAGCGTTAATACCCTTTGGAAAGGTACAAATCCTACTATTTTCCCTCCAGCTATGGGTAAATAATAAAGCAGACTGGGCTCTTTAACACTGTTTTGGCAATTGGTCTAGGAGAAGAAAAACTCTGAATTCAAACCAAAGGCGCTCTCTTCTCATTATTCAAAAAAATGGGGGGGGGGATTTATTTAGATGCTTTTGCCATGTTGCGAAGATGAAGAACCACACTGTTCAACCACCAAATAATATTCTAACTTGTTTTTAATTTTATCATCATCAAGGTATGCTGACAGCATGGATTCCCTTGGCTGTCTCTTACCATCCATTCCTATCAACCATCACCCTTGGTAAGTCCTCTAGATGGCATTCAGTATCTGCATGGAGCAGATGAATGTAAATATTGGCTGGTCCATGTGTAGGAGTCCATAGGAGAATATTCCTTATGAGTCTTTCCTTACTTCTCCAGCAGGGTTCACAGCATGTCTTTGTCTTACTCGGATGGTTTGTGTGACAGGAATTAAGTGGTTGTGCAGCTGCTGTTTGTAGGGTACTACTTCCAGGATTTGTTCAAAACAGCATGCAAAATTCTTGAATAGTTCCCATCTAGCTTTTTCTCAAGGGGTTTCATTTGAATCCAAGTGACTACTGACACGGCAACAGCTTAGAAGAATTCCTGTTTTATTTTATGATAGAGATCAGATTTCCAAATGGTTATTAACCAAGTGTATTTTTATGACAAGTTAAACTTGCAAAGTTCTTATTTTAAGTAAAAGTCAATAGAACACTAAGTAAATTTTAATTCATTGATAATATTTTCTGTTTATCAAAAATAGATAATTTGGCAGTTAACAGTCTTTTGAAAAGTGAAAATTAGTTAATTTTAGTCATTTTTAAAGACAGTCTTACATATGCTGTTCTTAAAGGCAGTTTTGCATATGAAGAATCAACTCACACAAACAATGCACATATGTATGTTTAGTATAAATAACATGTAATAACCAATAACAGAATACATATGCCCCAAACATCTTAACTGTATAATATATTCCATTAACAAACAATAGAAATTGGTTATAAAAGACTTTCGGTGTCTTTCATAGTTTTTATGGTGAGGTGCACTAAATACTATGATAAAGTTGAAGGCTAATTGTATGTATGATGAACAGAGCTGAAAAATATGTCCTTTTCGCTCAACGAATGAGGACCAAAAACAGATAGGTGTTGTCCCTTCAAAGAAAAGGAACAAAAAATAAAGTTTCAATGTAATGTAATTGCATCTGTAAACACACTAACCTGAACATTTGGTAAGGAAATACAGACAACTAACTCACATGAACAATGCATATATGAATGTTTAATAAACATAATATGCAACAAATAACAGAATACATGTCCTAAACAAGTTAATTTACAATATATTCCATGATCAAATAAAGTGTAATTAGTTATAAATGCCTTATGGTATCTTCCATAGTGAGGTGTAATAAATTGTGAAAAAATTAGACTAATTGACTTTATTCTGCTCTATGAACAGAGTTTAGAAATATGTCCTTTTTGCTCAACAAGTGAGGACGGAAATGGTATAGGTGTTTTCCCTTTGAAGAAAGAAGATAAACGAAAAAGTTTCAAGGGTCCCATGATATGTGAAGCCACGCCTACAATCAATTATGTTTGTCTCCCTACAGTGTTAACTAAAAGCCAATTTAGCATTAAAAAATACCCATACTTTTACATATCACAATCCCTCCTTTACTAATACACTTTTGATTATCTGGTGTCACTTAATCACAGATTTATCATTTGTCCCATTTTATTTCACCCAATTTTAAAAATGAAACATTCCAAATGGTCTTGCGTCGCTTAAATGCCCAACGTAAAATTAAAATAAATTAAAAAAAAGAAGTTACATGTTTGTTTTATTTGTAATATTGAAATTGTGAATTACAGATGATATTTTGGTAATTTTGATCTTAATGTTGTCCAAGGCCTCCTGCTTTAATTTATGCTATATGATGAGAGTCACCTCCCCTTTATGTAACTCTTTAGCTTTGTAAAACTATATAAACTCCCAAGAGAACTGCAAATGTATTCAAAGTCGAATAAAGCTTATTCAAGAATGTTCTCTTATTACTACACTAGTTAAGAACAAATTCAACAAAGAACAATTTAAAATCAAAAAGTAAGTAATTGTAAGTAATTATAAAGAATATATTCTATTTGTGTTATTACTTTTGTTCATTTTATGTGATCGAGCAGATTCCCAGCCCCCACGAACGAAATGAGTCCGGATATGTTTGGCCTGTGCAAGGGGGAGGAGCATGGCGAGTGACCATGGAAATTGAACTCGTCACCTCTTCGTTGCTGAAATGCTGGTGAAATTCCGCACGAGCAGTCCAGAGCAACCCGGATGTAAAGTCTTGTGACAATTGACGCCATGCTGATGAATGTCGAATGTGCAGCACAGGCAATTGAGAGTAAGGAGCCCGGATGAAACACAGCAATTGGGTATTTAATGACCTGCCCTCCCAGATCGGGAGAAAAAAGACTGCAGTAGCATTTTGGCTGTTGAAATGAGTGGGAGAAAACAACGGCAGTAGCATTTTGTCAATGAGACGAGTGGATACTGTTGGGAGAGTGTTTAGACTGAAGACTGTCAATTAGAAGAAGATTGCGTTGGACTTGACTGTGACCCACAGAGATTACTTATGTTCCTGATTAGATTTTATTTACAGAGAGATTGCATATTTAACCTTAAAAAGTGTGGTACCTCCTAATATACACAAAATATTTTTCTCTATGCCACTAAGGGTTGTTGCAAAAGGGTTATAGATTGTTATAGTAGATGATTTTTCACTATTAAAACTGCATCTAGAGGTGAGGTTACAATTCTTGAGTTCTCTGGAATGTGGAATATCCTTTAACTCTTAACGTCCTATACTCATTCCACCCGGCCAGAAGTCATTTGTTTTCCTAATCCACCCCAAATGATAGCCTTTGTTTAAATGTAATATCAAACATATTTAGAAGTCTTTGATTTAAGTGAAACAATTGTTAAATTTAAATGAAAAGGCAATTTTTAGCCATCTTTTGATAAATCCTTATAGGAATGCAGCTCTGAACTTAGAAAATTCTCAACAGGATGTTAAAAGTTAATCACCATTGCTTCCTGGTTGACTCTGACCTGGAGTAGTAGTACCTATTAACGTCACATATATGTGTTAAATAGACCAAAAAGTGAGTTTTAAAAAAAAAGGTTTAAAGAAAAATTAGGATACCAAACAGGAATGAATAAATAAAAAATGTCATTGGCATAAAATAATCCAAGGGTTACCATGCCATAAAATATAACCAACAAACTATTAAAACAATGTGTATGTGTATGGTGGTGGTGCTGGTGGTAGTAGGGATTAAACTATCGTTTATGTGTGTGATGTATGTGATGGTAGTGGTAGAGATTAATTCATAAGTTTTTAAGGTTTGGATTAAATGATAGAATTGCCAAATTATATAAGAACAGTGCACAATATAATCTGGATTTTAGGTCCTCAAATTACCATTTGCTATTGTGTTTACTGTGCACTTTTTCCTTCAAAAGTATTCTATTTTTCTCATTTTTCATAATATCTTGTGACCTTTCATTCCCAACAGAAAGCAAAGTGAACTGGCTTTTAAAAAAAAATTTTCTCTGAAATATGGGTAGCACCATATATATTTATAATATGCTTAGATTATGTACTCCGAACATCATTAGATACCATAAAAGAAGAAGGCTTCACACTAAAAAAGGTAAGAAGCAGGCAATATCCTGCACAGACTATCATAGATGCCGACTATGCTGATGACCTTGCACTTCTTGCCACAAATAGATTATCGGTCATATGGAGGTCCGATCTCCCTAACAGGCTGAAGCGACAGTTCTTCCAGGCTGTGGTTGTGTCGGTGCTGTTATATGGCTGCACCACCTGGACCCTAACTAAACGTCTTGAGAATAAGCTAGATGGGAGCTGAACAAGGATGCTGTGAGCAGTGTTGAACAAGTCATGGAAACAGCACCCAACAAGGAAACAGCTATACGGTCACCTGCCCCCCATCTCACAAACTATCCGAGTGAGACGGACAAGGCATGCAGGACACTGCTGGAGAAGCAAGGATGAGCTCATAAGCGACGTTCTCCTGTGGAAGCCAACACATGGTTATGCAAGTGTGGGGCGCCCAGCAAGGACCTACATTGACCAGCTATGTGAAGATGCTGGCTGTTCCGCAGGAAAATGAATGATAGGGAAGGTTGGCGAGAGATTGTCATGGATATCCGTGCTAATTGCGCGACATGATGATGATGATGATTATAGAGGCCTGCGCAGTATATATGGAAGAATACGGTAAATGTTTTGGTTTGGTTTGTTTTGTTTTACGGCATATCAACCTCAGTGGGTCATTTAAAGCCAATAAAGTTTTGAAATAAATCAATTCAGAGTGGACCAGGGAGCAATGGTGATGAAGGGATGCTCCACATTCCCCAAACCTCCAAAACTGGAACCTCACCATCAGATAGAGTTTAACGTCATTCCCAGGACATGTAGACCCGCAGCCACTGCCTTCTAGCACCCATATGATAAAAAAGGAGTTGGGGCTTGCCATAAGGGCAATAGGGTTGGGAAAATCATATAGGTGCTAGGGCTTGACGTGACCAGCCGATTGATCGGAGGGGGCCTCTCCGTTCGCCCGTCTAGCCCAAGATAGGGCCAAAGTGGAGTATTGCATGTCATGAACTGCTCATCCACCTGGGTTCTATCCTTAAGCATCACGGGTCGCCACCCACGGCCAACAGGTGGTCCAATTGGGGGAGTCTTACCCCTCTGCAGAGGTGCAGTCGGTGCATTCTAACGCCCCAGCCGACAGGGCGGGGTAAATGTTTTAAAAATAAAAAAGGTCTTAAATGAATTTAGGTTACTTTCTCAAATAACAAAAATCCAATAGTGTAAATTTAAGTCTTATTTTATAGAAGTAGAAGTAGACTGCTATTATTGAAAAAGATAAGTTTAGTGTTCTAATGACAGCATCAAAATCCACACTGATATATTGATTCATTTATTTTTAACATTTTTCTTTTAAACAGACATTTTGCTGAAAATAATTATGAATACAGCAATCTGTTCCCATTCAACTGTATCCTCCTTGGTGCACTAACTATTTACCCAACCCATTCACCATGGGTAGGATGTCTGACACAAGGTCACAAGTATGGGGCATCCAGTGAGGATTGAACACACTATTCAGTAGTAATGGATCTGTGAGACTAGCTTGCTAACCATTACACCATGATGGTACATCTTCAGCATGTGACATGTGATCAGTCTAACAAGTGGTGCCATGTCCATACAGATCCAATCTTTATGACCATTGTCACACTAGTGTCACACTAGTGTCACACTACTCTGATCCTTTCCCTTTGGTAAAATAAAAGTGTTGCCATAGGGTTGGAATCCCTGGGATCAGGATTACCTGAAGTTTTCCCCGCATCCTCTCCAAAGACAAAAAATATGACTGAGAAAGATGAACAGTTACCACAATTCAATTTCAGCCCAAAAGCCAAGAAATTCATCATCATCATAATGAGGGCATACAAACAGCATGTATTGCCTTGACTCTCTCTCACCATTCCTACCTATCAGTCATTACTCTTGCTAAGTCCTTTAGATGACATATTTAGTGTGATATTGGGAAGTTTTATGGGGTGGTAATCATGTAAAGTAAGACCTTACTTTTTTGCCTTTTTTTGCCAATTGTAAAGTGTTTTTGGTGTCTGATAATTACTTGTAAAGGTCCAGAGTAATTAGAAGAAAGAATCCGTTTTACTATATCATTTAGTAAAAAAAACATATTCACAGTTGTGAAGATCTTTTGGTGAGTAAAGGCTTTTTTTCTGAGTTCTTGTGGGTGTGAAAACTAGATCACCCATTCTTTGTTTAAAGTTTTGTGCACTTCCATAGGTGTCACGAAATTTTCTGTATCCATGTTTCAGTGTTGTTTAAAATTAACTACACACCTATTTCATGTGCTTGTATGAATAGAAATATCTAGGAAGTTATATCCTAGAAAATGTTGCAAAGTCACCAATATTTGTGGGAGTCGATAAAGATGAATGTCTGTGGTTTTGGTAATGGTGTGCGTTAAGTCGCTGAAACTTTTCTTAGTCTTCCTCTGTCTACCTAACTGCATCAATTCATATGTCAAAGGTCTCCACTTTGATGTAACCCCGGCGGAAATGGATTCCACTTCTACAAATGAAGAATGTTAAGAGTTCAAATCACGTTGGTGCTACTGTTTTGAAGAGTGCTGGTGAAAACGAATTTCCATTCCCTCAGACAAAGATAGTTTTGTGTTCAACTCATGTCAGGATCAACCAGTTTGTAGATGGCTGATAAGAGTGAATTCCAGTCGGTGAAGACAAATTCTGGCTGGTGAGAAACAAATGCTGACCCTGCTAATAATATAGGGAGGACAATGAATGAAAAGACACAGGTAAGGCAAAAAATGGAGGAATAACAAACACAGGGTATAGAGTTAATAACAACAAAGAAATTTATTCCATGGTTGTTGGTCGGTAGAAAACTGGATAAATTAGGAAAGGGGTCTATTACTCACAACCTGAAGATGAATGTCTCATTTGTTGATCGAAATGATAGTATGGGTATCATATTTGGATTGTTGTTGACAACTGGGTATAAATAGCCAGATGTTGTCATGTCTTTTTATGTTATTAGCACCTCTAGTTTTAGGCCGGTTGATGGAGTTGCTGTTCATCAAAGTCATCATGCTACGTGCCGCTGAAAAGGTTTGTTGATGTACGGCCGAAACAAAGTCCCACCATGGTAGTGTGCAGTGCCTCTGCAGTTTACATGTTGAGTGGTCGATCAAAGTCTCTACTACCTGCATGGGTAGGGTCAGACTGACTTCATGATTTGTATTCTTGTTTATATATGTACCTATCAGCTCCGGTTTGGTGTTTTTCTTTTTGCCTGTAACAACCCTCTTGAAAATTACATGCACAGACGTATGTGTAAGCACCGCTCATGATTTGCCTTATCCAATCAGATTCTAGAGAATGCTTAATTATTTTCTTGAATCTTATTTGTATAAAATTGTAGAAGTTTTTGAATTTGGATAGGAGTCATGGTTGGTGCATTTTTTACTATTTTTTTTTATTGGTTATAAATTATAGGAGTTTATCCAATAAATCTGTAATTGTTTACAAAGATTATTATTAGTTACTTGAATCCATAACTGTGTGTAAACAAATGACTATTATTAAGTAGAAATAATAACTTGAAACCATTATTAGTATTAGATAGGAATACTTGATAACTTATAAAATATAAAGTATCTCTATTAAGAATAGTTACTTGCATATGTAATTATTTACAAAGGATTATTATTAGTTACTTGAAACCATAACTGTGTAAACAAATGACTATTATCAAATAATTACTTGAAACCATATAATTATTAGTATTAGATAGGAATACTTAAATCATACAAATAATCAAGTTAACAGGATATTCTCATTATGAAGTTTATGGGAAGATGTTTACTTTCATTATTTTCTATAAAAGTTACATAAAGTGATAATTTCAGATCTACTTTCACAGAAGAGATAGGATTTGGCTTTTAATATGAGAAGTTTGCTAGAAAGTTACTTGTGGTTTTTATCATGATTGATTGGCCATAAGTTTATTTTATCTTACCTAAATAGACTCTTCCTATATTTACTGACTGAAACTTGAGGTTGGATTTTCCCAGTCTTTTTTTAATTTATACTGTAACCTGCTGATAATTCACTTACCATAAAAACAATATCCTATATTCAAAAGACCTAAAAGCAAAAGATCAAGGTCAAATAATCTAAATAAATCTCATAACACTGTCATACAGAATGCTTACAAAAGACATAGTTTTAAGACATAGTATTTATCTATCTTTTCCTTTTTTTTTTTCATTTTCACTCTGTGATCTGCTGGTACAGTAATATCTGCTAGAGGACAAGTTCTTTTTTTCTTCTTAATTAGCACCAGGTCTGGTATTCTTGCTGGGATTTGGTGATTCATTTATCGCTCAAAATCCCAAAGAATTTTAAAAGTCTCATTCTCTATGACAGGTTCTGGTTTGTGCATATACCATTCAGTAGTATGATCAAATTTAATTTCTTGCACAACTCCCAATGGATCATCTTTCCCATGCAGTCATGCCTAGTCTTGTACTCCCTTTGTGCTAGTTTTCTACATTTACTTTTTATTAACCATTGTTATTGTCGTGTTTTATACCCCTTATTTCTGGATATATATCTTGAGGAGAGGGATACCTGTCTGGACATCTATTCTTTTATGAGGGTCATAGTTTCTTGCACATTTCCCAGTGGATCACCTTTCCCTACCCAGTCGTGCCAAGTTTTGTATACCTTTTGTGCCGGTTTGTTGCACTTACTCCCCAAATTATTTTTATTATTATTAAAACCATGAAGCCAAGAGGTCCAGAAGAAAGTGGTGGCAACAAAGCACCAGCACATCAACATCTTCTGGGACAGCCTTCACATGCGACATCTGTGGTCGAGAACGTTTTTTGATCATTGTACTTCACAGTCACAGGAGGCACTGTAACTTCAGGAGCACAAAAACTATATAGTCTTCCAAGACTGCAATGCCAATGAATAATGATAATAATAATAATAATAATAATAACGATGATGACAATGACGACAACGGCAATGATGATGATGATGATGATGATGATGATGATGATGATGATGATGATGATGGTGATTTTTATCTTTCTATTCAATGATTTCAGTAATTGTTCATTGATTTTTTTTCCTCATCACAGGAATAATGTTTGCTTCTGAAATGCTCTTTCATGGAGCTGAAAAAAGAGCATTTGTCCGAAACAAAATGGCATTACTTTTTCACTCACCCTCGTAACATGCATATTTTTACATGTGTCTGAGGAAAGTAAAGTTTTTTTATTTAATTCTATGAAAACTACAATAGATACAAGAAGTATAGTAACATCGTTGGACAGTATAATTTTTCCACTACAAACACTATTTTCCACATATCAACCTTCACTGACTAATTATTTTTGTTTGTGATGAACAAGAGCCAGCATTTCATATTAGTAAAAGACTATTATTTTGTTATACACAGAAGCAGATGTTAGTGATATGGCAGTAGAAGTTGAACTGTCTCATCAATAACTCATAATTGATTTTACCTTATTACAGATAGCAGCTGAAAAAATGGCATCTGACATTAAACTAGAAGTATGTTATTAAAATCATTTACAAAGAAACATTTGTACCCACTGAAACAGAGTTCATGTTTTTTTTAAATAAGATGGTAAGCCTCTCAAATTAGTAGACCATTTCACATAACTAGGTAGTAATATCTTATCTACAGAAAACGATGTCAATATACACATCGGGATGGCATGGACTGCTATAGTCATATGAAAATTTGATCTCACTGATAGAATAAAGTGAGAATTCTTCCAAGCTGTAGAGAAAAAGATAGATAAGAACTATACAAGGAGGCTGCATGTTGTCTTGAATAAATCCTGGAATTTATCGGCAACCTATCAATTATGTTACAAAATTATCAACATTTGTAAATGTGAATTTCACATAAATGTACCAGTTCTTACTGAAATACGAGTGAGTCAAATGTAATGCCATTTTCTTTATTTCATGTGAAGTTTTCTTTATAAAACTAAGGCCTACATTGAGACCCTAACGAGGCTCAGAGCAAGAATCTGATGAGTAAGACCCAACTTGCCAATCGACAATGTCCTCCTTCTGCTTGACATACAAGCATCAGGACAAGGGAGAAAATTGCCTCATTCAGGTGGACAACTTTACTGCTTCCTCCATACTCACCAGATTTAG
>CM042159.1:80527043-80539543 GCA_023376005.1 Doryteuthis pealeii | reverse complement strand
ACAATTAACAAAGGAGTGAGACTCCAGTTTTGGGGATGAAGGAGTCACCTCTTCACTGGCATTACTCTCAGGCCCAGTCTGTCACAGAGTTGGAGTACTTTTTAGGGTCCCATCAGTGTTATTGAAGGCGTAATCCATAGATTAAATAGATTTCTTTTTAAATAATTGGTATTAGAACTGATTACTTGAAACCATTAATAATAGTGAAAAAAAAATTGGTCCATTACTAATTCATCAAGAGATAGCCACATAATATATATATATATATATATATATATATATATGTATATTTAATATACCAAACTTATTGGTAAATCCTTGCGGTGAGAAAAAACCCAGCAAATAGTTTGATTGTAAAAATATACTACCAAACCGGGGAGAAAAAAATTTTTGGAAAAAAGAAAAGACAAAGATAATCGTACCAACAAAAAATAATCTATTGGTACAATATTTTGGCCAAAAGAAAAACAATCTATATGCATATATATATATATATAAGATATATATATTCATATAAAACCACCAGGGGACTAAAGCTAATAAGTAAAATTATTTAGATTTATCTTTATTATACATATATATATATAATATATATATATATATATATATATATATATATATAATGAAGGTGCAGGGTGTAATGGTTAGAGTTGTGGGAAATGGACTCGTTGACCTGAGTTCAAATCCTAGATGAGACTTTACATTTCCCATAGCGCTAATACACTTGGGGAAGGTATGCATATAATTACTCTGCCTCAAACTATGGGTAAATAGTGGGTCAGACTGGGATCTTTAACCATGGCTAGGTAACCAGTCAAGGAGAAGGAAAACTCTGAATTTAAACCTCTTAAAGTCTGCTTAAAAAATTAAGCTTGTGTTACATCCTACACGTGCGGAAGGGTTAGTAAAAACATATATATATATATATATATATATATATATATATGAAAATAAATGGAAATTAATCTGACAGTATGAATTTAACATTTTTGAAAAAAACAAATGATGTTTATAATTGCTGACAGAAATCTGTTTCGACCGTTTTAATAGATCGGTGTGTCATTTATTTTCATATTTGTCTAATGAAAAAACAAAATATCTGGATTTTTACACCTCTGAAGGCTTTTATCTACAACACTACGGATTTATCAACACCACAAGTGATTTGAAACTTTACATCTTTCTTCAATTACGCTATGGACTTGTAAATTACTTTTTTAATAGCTGGAATATATCATGAACAATTTTGATACTCATTATACACTTTTATATAATTTTACATCAAACTCTTTTGAGTTTTATTATGAACTAAAATGCTTCTGATTTTTAACAATAAAATTTATTTCATTTTTAACACAGAACACGCATTTTTAAAAATTCCAGCATTGAATAATAGCGTTTTGTTTGTACCCTTTCTTCTAACGGTTATTCATCCCGTCTTTCTATCATATGTTGCTCTTGATGATGACCAATCTATTAAAACGGTCGAAACAGATTTCTGTCAGCAATAATTGCTGACAGAAAACATCATTTGTTTGTTCAAAAATGTTAAATTCATATATATATATATATATATATATATATATATATATATATATCTTCATATTCATCATCATTCATGGGCCAGGACTCATAGGTGAAATGACAGTTTTGTTAACCAGGACAAACACATCTTCTCTGTCACAGTTTTATTGATCTTTTTCATTTAGATTATCTCCACTCTATGACAAACTCTCTGGAATTTAAGACTCGAATTCCTACATTTGAAATCAGAGTTGTCCATCTAACCTGATTGATTGTTCTCTAATAATCAATCAGGATAGATGGAAAACTCTGATTTTGTCAAAGATACCAGTCTGTCCCACTATTTTACTCACAGTTTGGAGGCAAGGAGAAAAATGGGTCTGTGTCATTCCCAAGGGCATTAGTACAAAGTGAACACACGATCAGCTGATAACAATTACATCACATGCAACTCTTCCTTCTGCTAATATTGGAATTTTTAATTGGAAAAAAATGAAAAACAATTCCAAAAGTCAAAATTTGTTTTAATTCAGAATTTTAATTGCGTAACTGTAACCATATTGATGTGCAGCCATGTTCAGAATAATCAGAGATGTTTGCTAGATTTATTTAAAAAAAAGAATGGACAAGATTTATTTATTTGTTCTAAAGACGTTTATATATTGTGTATACCATTGATGGGAATCTTATAGTGGTTTGTTGTTGCCTAGAGAGAGATAGTCATTGGAATAATCTATATTTGCTGTGATCTACAAGTTAACAAAGACAAATCATAATGTATTCCTCTGCAGAATAAAATCTTCATTATTGACTTGTATTTTCGCAATATTTTTATTTGCCATTCTGAAATAACTATTCATCAGCTGAACTTGTTTTTTTTTTTAATTGATTTAACAACAACTATTAGTGTTGCAGTCTTTTTAGAAAAGGAATTTTACTATCTATATATTACTAAAATTCTCAAATTACAATACTAAAATTGCATTGTATATATAATATATATATATATATATATATATATATATATGAGAAGTAAATACACAAATGATGTGTTTTGATATGGCTTTTTTAGCTGACAATTTTTGGGAGAATATGTGCTTAGTCGTACCTAATTTTTTGAAAGTTAATTAATTAATTAGGCGGGCATACCTATTCAAATGTAAGGCTAAACAAATCGAGAAAAATCAATCTCTATGTACATTTCGGCCTATTAGGCCTCATCAGCAGAGCTATAGATAGGAAGACCGCCTTATGCGTGATTCGAACCCTGACTGTCAAGCATATATATAATATATATATATATATATATATATATATAAACAATTTTTTTTTGATGAAACAAAGAAAATACACTGCTCAACCACAAATTGTGAGAGCTATTTATTTAATTTGTTGAGTTTTTTAAAAAATAAATGCTTATTATAGACAGCTACCCAGGTTGTCTTGCTAGGTCGCAATCATCATATATATATATATATATGTATGTGTGTGTGTTGTGTGTGTGTGTGTATGTGTGTGTGTGTGAATATATATATATATATATATATATATATATATATATATATATACAAAAGAATAGACATGTAAACATTGGTAGAAAAATTATATATAGATATAAATTTTATATAGTATAAATTTTCTGTTGATGTTTATTTCATGACTTTTTAAAAAATTTCAGGACTGAATGAGGGGTTTCATTCATTTCCCTAGGGTATTAGTACAAAAGTGAATGTAACAGAGTGACTGGACCTCAAACTCGCTTACTGTGATGTCACAGACCAGCACATTAGCCACTAAACCATGGGGACTCCATTGTTACATCTGAATCTGAAATAATGAACTATATGTTTGTATGCGACTTTGAAGTAAATTCTAAGATTACTGGCTATCCTGGTTACTTAAAATGTCATTTAAGCTCCTATGCATTATCCTAAGAGGTCATATTTTGGTGTAGACTGATGAATTGATGTGACCGGTACTCCTTGTGACTGGTACACAGTCTACCCATACAGTTTTTGGTGTCATTGGTCCATTTCATTGTTGGGTAAATACATACACCCATGTGATAGATAGTATCTTGTCTAGATATCAGTTCTTAGGTTCAAATCAATTTGAAAAAACAAAAAAACAAACCAGCTCTTTAGTTTATATTATTTGGATTATTTGAACTATTGTCCTCATCTTCATTGTTATCTGTACAATATTTTGGCCAATATGCACTCTGGCCTTCTTCAGATATTTTTTGATGGACTCAGGAGCCTTCTTGAAGAAGGCAGGAGGGCAATGAAGATGAGGACAATAATGAACAATGAAGATGAGGACAATAGTCCGAATAATACAAATAATATAAATTATCAAGCCTCATCTAAAAAATTCAGAGAAATGGCTCTTTATTATGTTTTTACCTGAGTTAATTTGCATCTTTAAAAAAGTATTATGAAAAGAACCCCAACAAAGCCATCGAATTGTACATCAGAATGATAATTGCCAAATCCCTGACCGAGCCATTTTATCATCTGCAATTAGACTAATGGATATTAACAAATCCAGTGTGTCTTGATATTAGTGCCTGTTGGTGGCATTTCTACATAAATTTGTTGTTATACATTAATCATTTGTAAATGGCCAATGGAACAAAGCCATGTTCAGTGCACAGCAGTTGAGAATTATCTCCCTTGTGGGCTTTCAACTCTCACTCTGTAATCTTGATGTTCCTCTGATCTAAAACCAATGTGTCCATTTTATATCGCTCCACTTGTACTTTTATCATTTATTATAGAAAACATTAATAAATCATCTACTTAATATAAATGATAGTCTATCAATAGCATTGGTTTTATTTCACTTTGAATTTCATCACATAGCAATGCTATAAATATCAGTTAAATGAGAAATAATATCATGAGGGATAGAGTACTGTCCTGGAGATCTCATGGTCAGTCTTGCTCTAGATAAGTTCAATAAATTTAATAAAAGAATCTGCAAAATTTGCATATTTCTTAAGATTGTATGAGTAGGATGTGACACAAGGTCAATTCTTAAGTGGGGTTTAACAGGTTTTGAATTCAAAGTTTTCTTCTTCTAGACTTGTTGCTATATCAAGATTAAAGAGCTCAGTCTACCCTATTATTTACACATAGCTGGAAGGAAAATAGATGATGAATACCTTTCTCAAAAGTTATTAGTG
The DNA here is from genome assembly GCA_023376005.1 of Doryteuthis pealeii. Classification (NCBI taxonomy): domain Eukaryota; kingdom Metazoa; phylum Mollusca; class Cephalopoda; order Myopsida; family Loliginidae; genus Doryteuthis; species Doryteuthis pealeii. The sequence continues at coordinate 80,534,832 of CM042159.1, read as the reverse complement.
CTATGGGAAATGCAACCAGCCTCACGTAGGATTTGAACTCATGCTGGCATGCCCATTTTCTACAATGATGATTAAGATTACACAGTTGTAGAGAATAAATACAATCCTAGTGAGAAAAAACAAATTCAGGAAGCGATTATTACACTTTTAATATTCATAAGAGAAAATTAACCTGTCTCTTAATTTCACTTTCACTTTCACACACACACACACACACACACACACACACACATCTAATGAGTCAGATAAACCTACTAAAAGTTTTGCTTAATGCTCTTCGTCAGATCTTAGACCTGAAGAGCATTAAGTGAAACTTTTAGTAGGTTTATCTGACTCATTAGATTTATCTTTATTATTTGCTCTACTTAGGTATTGAGCACTTTTTACTTATTAGCTTTAGTTTCCTGGCGGTTTTGTATGAATATATATATCTTATATATATATATACATATAAATTGTTTTTTTCTTTTGGCCAAATATTGTACCAATAGATTATTTTTGGTTGGTACGATTATCTTGGTCTTTTCTTTTTTTCCAAAAATTTTTTTCTCCCCAGGTAATGTTTGGTAGTATATTTTTACAATCAAACTATTTGCTGTTTTTTTTCGAGGATTTACCACAAGTTTGGTATATTAAATATATATATATATATATATGTAAAAATGGAATTGGAATTGAATCCGACGATATGAGGAAGAATGAATAAAGAAAAAAAAGTACAGAATGGATAATAAAAGATGAATTTAATCAATATCACTTACACATGTGTTTCGGTCAGTTTATCTATGTGTACACGATTCAAACTATTATTATTATTAAATAAACAAATGAAATGAAATAATAATAATTTGTTTATTTAATAATAATAGTAGTTTGAATCGTGTACACATAGATAAACTGACCGAAACACATGTGTAAAGTGATATTGATCAAATTCATCTTTTATTTTCCATTCTGTACTTTCTTTTCTTTATTCATTCTTCCTCCTATATATATATAATATAGCTTTATGTATGCATTTGTATGTGTCCTGGTAGTTGGATTGTGTGTGTGAGCATACATATACAAATATGTGATAGTTTTAAATAATCTTTAAATAAGATTTAGTCCATTTAACTTTCTCTATGTCTCATCATTTATATATTAAAAAAACTACTCTAACTGCTTGTCTGCTTGTATGTTTGCTTATTTGGGTCTGGGTTCTACATAAAATTGTGTTGCCAAAACAACTGCTTCTGCCTGCCTCAGTATTTACTTTACCTCTCTGCCAAGAGCAGGGTATGAAACAAGGTCAATTTTTTGAGGGAAACTCTCTTGCACACAAATGTATGGACACGAGCAGTGATAGAATTGCTTTGTCTCCATCAGCATTTCTCCCTTGGGAGGAGATATCCTTTTAGACAAGGGGGCAGGTTTGCCTTAGGGGGTAACCCTGAAGCCAAGCTTTTCCATATACCAGGAAAAATCAAAACTTGCACTTCTTACTGCCACTAACAGATTTCTGAGTAGACTGCTGTAATAATTCATAGTAGTAAAAGTAAAGTCTATACCTTTTCACTAGCGCTAGGCCAAGGGGTTGTTTTGCATCTGAGGTGAACGCCACACCTACCATCAGATCCTCCCTTTACTGCATAGATCCCTGTGCTACTCATGCGCTGAGTTGGTGAGGGCCAGTATTGAACCTTGTGGTTCCTAGGCAGACACCCTACCGACTGAGCTAAACTGGCCCATATATTAAATCTTTTCTTTGTGGAAAATACATTATTCCATTGTGTAGAAAATAGAAAAACAACATATTCCAAAAAGATTAATTCATTCTAGATGGTGAAGTCAATGTTAAAATGTTTTGGTTTTATCAAACTTTCATCAGGACATTAGGATTAAAAAAGTGTTATCTGAAAAGTGATGGATAATTTTTCAAAGTAAAACAGGGATGAGGAAGTGTATAAAAAAAAAAAAAAAACAAATGCTGCCAACAGAAAGAACATTTTTCTCTATACATTTCCTTTGAAAAGATATCCATCAATATTCCAACAACACTTTTGCCATTCTAATGTCCTGATGAAGGTTTGATAAAAACCAAAACATTTTAATGCCGACTTAACCATCTAGAATAAATTTATCATTTAAGGAATATTTTGTTTTTCTATTTTCTACAAATTGTCAGATTTATTTTCATATTTTCCTCCCATTATTCCATGTGTAATATGCAAATTTTACTTTAAAAACTGCTTATCAAAAAAAGAAAACAATCTATTAGAAAAAATAAGATTAAAAATTCCATACAGTTTTACCTTCAGTTGATCTAATTTGGATCTGCTCATAACTAAGATATGGATTTAAATTGTTGACAGAGTGGCCTATTATCAACCAGACAGCAAGGGAGTCTATCCCCCTTTTGCTAGCACTAGACCAGGGAAATTATTTTTGCTGATGTGAAGTGCAACACCTACCATCAGCTCACACTTTACCACACAGATCAGCACTTGAGCCACTATAGCATGCCCAAGCCCAAGCCGTACTACTCATATGGCGAGGGCTGATATAGAACCCAGAACCTTGCGATTCCTAGGGGAATGCTCTACCGACTGAGTTCAATTGGCTCCAGATATGGATTTAAATGATCCTTAATCTAACGGATCAATCTTTGGGATTTGATTGTTTAGCAATTAAATAATAATTTATGTCTATTTATTGTGTATTTTTTTTTTTCATCAAATCTCATTAAATGTTGGAGGATGCCTCTCAAGGGGACAAGATCTCTTCCTTGCACACCTCTAAATCTCTAGCTACACCCAAATAATAGAGGCACTTATTGTGTAATGGTTATTGTCATAAAATAAATTTTAATTATACTTATGACCCTTATTTAAAGATGGTGTGTCCTAAGCATGACACTGAGGCTCCCATTCTGGGGAGTGTGGAGTACCCCTTCATTGCTATTACCCCCAGTTCCTCTCTGACTCAAAGTGGTAGTACCTGTTAGGGTCCTATCCATGGGTCAAGTAAATCTGTTTTTGAATCATTCATATTTAATAGGTATGTGCAAAAAACTTAAAAATCTAAGAAACAACAATACAAAAAATATAATATGAAGAATGCGATTCCCGAGCCTCTAGATATAAAATAACCCTGGATGGGTTGACATGTCATTAAAATCAATCAATCAATCTAATTCTGTTCATAATGAAAAAACAAAAAAGAAAGAATTCTTGTTGCTTAAGATGAAATTCCATTTTCATTTACCAATCCTATGTCTAATTATTTCTTCTTCCTATCATCTTCTTTTGCACCGTACAAGCGCACCACTTCTCACCCCACTGTGTTTTCAATGCACATCCTTTCCTGACACATCAGATAGATTTATATTCCTGTATCTATTCAGAAACCAAAATGGCTACCATGCCAGACAGATGACCACAGTCTGCTTTTTCTTACGTTGGGACTTGTAAATGGTCTCCTTGTTGTTCACCAAAATGGCTGATTGAGTGCAATGTTAGTCATCTAAAACTCTTTCACCATCAAATCTTCATTCATTTACATCTGCCTCATGCAGTGATGGTGATAGACATAAGAGAATGTAAACAGGACGGGGGGGGTAGGCTATCAACTCTGTCCTCAGCTTGTAGATGACTTGAACAATTATTCACAAGCAGGAGGAGGAGAAGGAGGAAGAGGAGGAAGACGAGGAGGGGGGAGCAGATTATGACTCATCTATGATTTCTTGCAAACCAAAAGTCTGCCTGGATTCATTCTAATCAGATATCTACAAAAATGGATTCATAAATTTTTCAGCTCCAATGAACAGCAATAAATTCAATTGGATCCAGTTTAATTCACTTTCTACTTGGCTGATTTTTACTCCTTCGTGAAAAAAAAAAAAAAATTCTGTAAGTTTGTCATTTGCTTAATCACATTCTCTCATTTCTCAACTTTAAAAAAAAAAATTGTTCATATTCAATCATTTTAAATTGTTTACAGTAAGGGATTTTCATTAAAATACTTTTGAAGAAATTCTAATTAATTCATCTTATTTTAATTCATTGAATTCTCAAATTGTTATTGCAAATTGTTGCATTTTAAAAGAACTTGATAAAAATTATAACTTAATTATACAATTGAGAAAAGAAATTCTAAAAACTGATGATAGTCTTATTTTTTTAATAAAGATTTTAGAAGTGATGAGTGAAATTTTTGCTGTCATCCTCTCCTTATTTCTTCCCTCTTTCCCCCCCCCCCACCCTGTCAACTTGCAATCTTATCCCTCTGCAAGTTGATATATTCTAGAGCCAAGGGAATTACATCCATTTTATATTCAGATTTACATTTTCTCTGTTGATGTTTCTCAATGTTCCCTAACCTCTAGGCATAAAATAACCTTAGATGGGTTGACATGCCATTGAAATAAATAAATTAATCAATCACCAAAAAAGGTGTCATAGGTATGAAACTAAACTGCATCTGGAGCTTTGAAGAATGTTGAGTCACTCATTCGTTGCCATTACTCCCAGTGTCCACTCTGGTCGAGGGTGGTAGAACCTGTCCATTTATACGTCAAACAGATTTGTTTTATATATTATTAGTATTAGATAGGAATACTTGAAACTGGTAAGTTTTCAAATGTTTGGCATACAATTTCATCCAACTGTAAGGTTCAAAGTTATAACAAAGTCATAACTAGTTGAAACAGCAACTCCGACACATTTCCGAGACAAAACATTTTATATAATACAGCACAAGAATAAACAAGATACATAAACAATGGAAGATAGAATAGTGTACATAAACATACATACATAAAAGTCACTGACAAGATAATATAAAAGTACACATAATATAAAGGTACAGACATGAGACTAAGAATAGTCCATGCTGTATAAATTACTTACAGTGACAAGTAGCCGACGTTGAGGGCCGAAGCCCCAACGAGAAAGAAATGACAATTGTGGGTACCTACGAGGAGAGGTAGAAAAGAGGAAGAGAAGTTTGAAATAGCCGCTTAAATACCAGAGGTCCCCTAGTGGGAACAAACGACAACCAGTGGGTATATAACTCCTCAGGCAAATGGGAAAATAATCCCTACACAACAAATATTGACATTTTGAGCAGTGATGTTCTGGATCAAAGTTATATTCTTTGACAAAAACTTGTCTTAAAAGAATCAAAGGTAATTTATGAGGAAGTGCGTTCCAGTCTCCTGCCTCAGAAATTGCTACCCGGTGACTATTAAAATAATGTCCCCAGCTATGTCGTCTCAGATTTTCTTTTATTCATGTTTATTTAATGTCTTGTTTTTAGTTTAAATAAACAAGAATTACGACAAAAAAGAAGCGATACCCCACAAATACATTTACTTGCAGAAAATATCTATCTATCTATCTCCATTTGTTCATATCTATTATATTATTTTGTTTATCTATCTATCTCAGTCTATTCCAAACTATATATCTATCTTCATATCTAAACAAGAATTACGACAAATTTCTATAAATGAACAAGAATTACGACAAATTTCTATAAATGAACAAGAATTACAACAAATTACGATAAGTAAATAAGAATTACGCCAAAAAAGAGAAGCCCCCCTCCTCTAAAATACATTTAACACCCTAAGTTGGTTGTTTTCTTTCAAGTAACACCGATATAGCTGGGGACATTATTTTAATAGTCACCGGGTAGCAATTTCTGAGGCAGGAGACCGGGATGCACTTCCTCATAAATTACTGAATCAAACAAATAATGATTCTTGTAAAAAATATTTGATTGATATATAATATACAATTCCATCTTCTCTTTCAATATTTAAATGTTGCATTTTGGAAACTAACATAAATATATTGGTTAAATAGTTTCAGCAAAGCCTTTAATTTGAAAAAAAAAAAAAAAATCATCAACTGAATTATGGTGTCAAGTGGAATTTTTAAATCAATATTGTATTGCTTTGAAAGATCACCATACTCAGACACTAGAAAGATGTGTTAGTAAATATGTCTTTCTCTCCAGATAATATTTTCTTTTTTTTTTAAAACAACTAATTAGTGAATATGACTAACATGCACCTTTCTAAAATTTTTCATTATTTGTAGGTTAGTAATAATTTACTATTTCTCTGAATGTTTGAGATGAGGCTTGAAGATTAGTATTATCTGCGTTATTCGGACTATTGTCCGCATCTTCATTGTTATTTGTACAACGTTTCGGTCAATACGCCCTCCGGCCTTCTTCAGGCATTTCTTGTCGGACTCGGGAACTTTCTCGGACTCGGGTTCCGTGATGGTTCCTGATTATGACAAAAAAGTTCCCGAGTTGGAAAAGAGAGTTCCTGAGTCCGAGAATGTTCCCAAGTCCAACAAGAAATACCCAAAGAAGGCCGGAGGGCATATCGGCCGAAACGTTGTACAAATAACAATGAAGATGGGGATAATAGTCCGAATAACGCAGATAATAGTAATAATTTAGTTCACCACATGCCCACCTCTACTCAGATTCCAGCTGTATGCTTGCCAGGCCTTTACTTGAGATAGCCTTTATATCTAAAATCATATTAAAGAACTCTTAAACTTTGTTCCATATTATTTCAGTAATATTTTATCTTTAGTCAAGAGTTACTAATGAATGGAAAAATAGCCACAATTATCATTTTTTACCTGAGCTTATAAAATGCTTCTGAGACGTAGATTCTATGAAATAAATGCTTTGAAAAAAAGACTGAAACACTCGTTATTTTTATGTAATCCTCAAGAGTTTTTTGGTGTGGTGCTGGGGAGGTGGCAATCACTCAACAGAAGATTTTTGATAGCAATAAAATGTTAGGATCAAAGGGGATAAAAAGCAGAAGAAAAAAAATGAAAAAATAGATAAATGTAAATTAAAAAGATGTAAAAAGGCAGATGCATATTTGAATAAGATTTCAAATGTGGGACCTCAAAAGGAAAGAATCAGAAAGAAAGAGAGAGATAGAAAAAGAAACAGATAATATTCTCTCACATCTTTTGTTAGAATAAGTGATGTGAAATCCTTATGCCAAGATAAGATATTATGGGTGAAGGCTTCTAAAATGTGTAAATGATTATTGGAGCACATTCTATGCAGAATACTAAAATAATTCTTATTATATTGGCTAGCAGACTGGGGGATTATCAATTAGGCAGTGCCCAACAGCAGAATCAACTAAAGTTTGGATGGTCCCTCTTGTCCTCTCCAAATGTGTCTCATTTTATAAACAGATGACATATTCTTGTTTCTAACCATTGCATAGTGTTACATAATCTATGTGGTTGCATAAGATTATTGTCAATCCCCTGTAATTCTGAGGGGATGACCCTTTTCATATCATGGCCGGGTCCTTCTATGGAAAATTACAGAAGCCCGCCAAATATGTGAAGTCAAGTGGGACCTTTTTCAGAGTCCCCAGTTTTTCAGTTAGACGTCAGGCAGAGAAGTCAGCCATTTTAGGTCCTACCTAAAACTGGAACTCACGTGCGCTATGTTAGTCAGATATTTAGTTACATGAAATGTATAGTTAAGGAAATAAAAGTTTGTATAAGTAATATGTTCTTGTGGTTGATGAATGTCTTGGTAACAAGACTAAGAAATGAATCCAGGATGACCAGCCAGCAAGAACATAGCAAAAGAAAACCAGACCTTAGGAGATCCGAGACGCTAGACCAGACAAAGTCAAGATGTTAGAGGATATACCAAAGATGATCAGAAGCATACCAAGACGGCCAGCAGAAGAATAAATGTCCAAGTAAGTGAAGAAGAAGAGGTATGCAACATTATAATTATC
>CM042159.1:80507043-80522043 GCA_023376005.1 Doryteuthis pealeii | reverse complement strand
TAGCTTATAACGGCCATTTTGATTTCTACACTATTGCCATAAATATTAGGCATCTAATAATTATGTAACAATACCAAGGCTAAAGAGCCCAATCTGACAGATTATTCATAGCTGGAAGGGAAGAGATGGGTTCATGCCTTTCCCAAAAGCATTAGTACAAAGTGAAATGTAAACAATACATTAAGATTTATTACATAGCTGGTTTGTTTACCTTGATTTTTTTTTAACCTGAAGATGATAGTTATTATGTTGTTGAAATGTTGACTAAAACAATTTAACAGTGAAATATAGATGAATCAGCTCAAACTCAATGCATGACTGAATGGGATAGTTGATCCAATTGGAATTGTGACAGAAATTAAATTTTAACCATAATACAAAATGGTATATGCACAAACCAGAATCTGTCCTAAAGAATGAGATGCATAAAATTATCTGGTATTTTGAGATACAAATGGATCACTTAATTCTGGCCAAATGACCAGACTTTATGTTAATTAACAAGAAGAGATCTTGTCATCAGAGTGAAAATGGAAGAAAATGAAAAAAATAGATAAATCTTGAGCTACCAACCCTAAAATTGTTAAAGAAATATGTAGTAACACTTACTACTATATTTGGAGGGTTTTTTTTTTGGGGGGGGGGGGTTGTGTGGGTGGACAGCAAGAAATTTTCTTTGCTGTCTGATTGGTCTGCTGTTAGCCAATGAGATAAGCAGCCACTTGAAATTAAGAATGTTAATGGCTGTAAAAGGGTCAATAAATAAACTGATTCATGCCATTATCTTCAATGTCTACAAAAGTTTTGAAAAACATACACAGAGTTATTAACTCTTAATATCCTATACCACCTCATTCCAGAAGTCATATTCATTTTCCTAATCCACCCCAAACAATAGCCTTTGTTTAAATGTAATATTAAATATATTTAGAAGTCTTTAATTTAAGGGAAATAACAGGTAACTTTTAGTGAAAAGGCTATTTTTACCCATTTTTGATAAATGGTTATAGGAATTGGGCTCTGAACTTAGAAAATTCTCAACAGGATGTTAAGAGTTAAGGTAGTTATGAGGAACTCGTTTTTTTTCTTACTCAGAATGGAGTAAAGTCATATTCTCCAAATTTTGAAAGATGGTTTACATCAAATATCAGGAGATTCTTAGATTATTTTTTTTCTCATGAGAAATCAAAAGTTGAGAGTTCAAAGGCAGATTATGCCTTTGTATAAGTTTATCTGTTTTTCATGTGAGAAACACATTTTTTAACTCAAAGTAAAATGGAGGTTTAACAATACTTATCTAAATGTTGGAAAAGTGAGGCAGGTTATGCCATTGAATAAGTTTATCTCCTTCTAATGTGAGAAGCATTTTTTTTTTACCTCAAAGTAAAATGGAGGTTTTACTAATACTTTTCTAAGTGTTTGAAAAGTGAGGTAGGTTATGTCATTGAATAGGTTTATCTGCTTTTAATGTGAGAAGCCTTTTTATTATAAAGTAAAATGGAGGTTTTACTAATACTTTTCTATGTATTTCTCTGAATTTTTGAGATGAGGCTTGATAATTTCTATTATTTGCATTATTTGGACTATTGTCCTCATCTTTATTGTTATCTTTACAACATCAGCTGAGGTGCTCTCCAGTCTACTTCAGGTATTTCTTGTCAGACTTGGAACCTTATCACACTTGGGAACTTTCTCAAACTAGGGAACCATTTCAAATTCGGGAACCTTCTCTTCAAACTCGGGAACCTTCTTGTCATTATCAGGATCCTTCACAGAACTTTGAATTCAAACCTTTATTCAATCCACGGGGGTGTCCTGTTCTAAGTCCACTAACCATGACTGGGTACAAGTGTTAAGCTATGTTAATTATTATTCTATGTTCGTCCTTGACCTGAGATAACTGTCACTTAGAACTGTATTACGCCTGTATCCATTATGCCATGTGTCCAATTCTAAGTGTTTGTAAAGTGACATTTTATTTCCAAGAAACTAGTGAAAAAAAAAAGAAAGAATATATCTTGTATGCCTTCATGGTAGAAAGAAAATTGGAAATTTGTTGTTCATAATTGTTCCAGCAGTTATTTTTGTTGGTTTTTATCTTAGAAATATCTTGTAAACATTTTTACTAAGGATACAATTTTCCTATTAATTTTTTTGTATCCAGCATGTGGGAAATTTGTACAATTCTTTTTAATATTATAATTGCTAATTTTTTTGTAATTTAATTGAATAAGTTGTTTAATTTTTTTATTCACTTATGCTTTTCTGCTTCATATGTGAGTGTAATTTTTTAAAATTTTAATGGTAATTTAGTAACTTGAGTTTTTTTTATAAGTTTCTTTAGTAACTATAAATAACTATAAGTAACTATTAGTTAGTTTTAACTGCACATAGTTAAAATTATATATATATATATATATATATATATAGAGAGAGAGAGAGAGAGAGAGATAGATAGATAGATAGATTGATAGATAGATAGATATTCCCAACACTTTATCTTTAGTAGAGTGACTGGTCCAGAAAGAAAACTCTGAATTCAACTTAGCTATACTATTCTTAAAAATTGGCCTTGTATCTCATCCTGCCCATGGAAGAGAGGTTGAATAAAAACATACATTGACTGGGAAGTTGTGAATACAAAAAAGAACTACATGACATCAGACATTCCCCTAATGTGATGGAAAACCAATAAAGTTTGGTGGTATTGTAAAGTTTTGCCGGGGCACTCTGGGTTCATAATGATGATATGAATCTGAAACTTATTATCATTGTCTTATTGAAAAAATAAAAAAGTAAAAACTTCTATGACATTTTCTTTTGACTCAAATAAATAAATACAGATAATTTTTTTATTAATGGTTTGTTAAAAATTATTTATTACTTGATAATTGATTTGTCTATCCAGTTCCCTAAAAAGTTTGAAAACAGATGTATGTATTCTTGTTTGTATGATCAATTGATTGATTGATTTTAATGGCATGTCAACCCATCTAGTGTTATTTTATACCTAGAGGATAGGGAATTGCATTCATTGTACATTAATATTTACAATTTTTGTGTAGTTTCTAAAGAATTTTTTTTTTTTGGCATATGTCCTATGAATCATTTTTTTGCATATATAATAATTTTTTTTTTTTGCATATATAATAAATAATTTCTTTGCATATGTCCTATAAATAAATTTTTGGCATATGTCCTATAAATAATTTTTAAACAGATCTATTTAACTCCTACATAGGGCCCTAACAGGTATTACCACTCCAAGTCAGAGTTGACTTGAAAGTAATAACAATGAAGGAGTACTCCACACTTCCCAAATCTCTTGAATTGGAGTCTCACCTTTAGATGTAATTTAGAGTCATTCTCAGGACATTTGTTTTTTTTTTTGTTTTTTTTTTGTAGTGGGAGTCTTACCTTCTGAACGGGTTACAGTCAGTGATTTTTATAGAAATATAGAAATAGAAATAGAAATATTTATTAACAGATAGATAGAATTACAACCAAATTCATGAATATTAGTATATTACATCCATAAAAAATTAGTATTACATTCATTACATTCACGAAAAGGTAGTGTAATTACATTCATGAAAATTAGTATATTACATTTGTTAGGTGGAGCTCTCTAAGTAGTTTAACTAACGAGAAGAGTGCCCTTAAAGTTCAAAAAAAAAAAAAAAACATTTCTAATAATAATCAAATTAACTTCATTTATCAATTTAATATGTGTAATATTTCAAATAAAAAAAAAAAAAATAGCAGCAATACTGTAATAATAATTACTTTAAGCGCGGAAGACGATCTCTACATAATGTTATTTGAAATTATTAATTTGAAATTATTAAATGTTTTTTTAGTTTCTTTTTAAATGAGTATTTAGTTGGAGAATTTTTAATGTCCATGGGTAATGTATTCCGTTGTTCTTTAATCCCTATGAATGGAGCAGTCTTATGTCTGGCCATTAAGGTAAAATTTTGTGGCATTTGTAAAAAGTGAAATTTATTTTTATTGAAAGAAATTGTGTCCAATGTTTAATGTTGAGGTAACTAAGTACACATGGCCACTAGACGTGTGCTCTTCACTTCTTCCTCATTGTGGAGACAACACATTGATGACCTGGACGATATGTCAAACACTGACCACTTTTATTGACTTTTCCCAAGTGCACATGGGCCAATTCTACTTATCATCCACTTGTTAAAACCTACAAGAGAAATGTATACATTCCACTACATACTTAGACTTAGTAGTGTGTGTATGTATGTACATGTGTGTATGTCCTTCAAAAGAATGTTGTTATAAGTGCATCCAGGTATGCATGTATTTACACATCCATTTAGTTTTTTAAAATCTTTGTTGTCAATTAAAATTTTACACTGAATGGTTATAAACATTAATTGTTACTATAAATATAAATCTTCATTATCAAAAAGAGATGTACTAATTATGTTTTATATTATATGCAGGAAATGCAGTGGTGTACTGGTTAGAGTCGCAGGAAATGGACTCGTCGACCCGAGTTCAATTCCTGGACGAAGCCACAGTTCACATAGCACTAATACCCTTGGGAAAGGTATGAATCCAACTATTCTCCCTCCTATTGAAGTCAGTCTACTGTTGGTTTGAATAACAGCAGCTAGCTAAGTACAACTGAAGCAGTGTCCAAGACAGTTGGTATTTGTAGAAATCAAGAATGATTCATTCACGAATTTGGGTGATTTGGGTGATTCCATTTCTTGAGTTTTGATTGGCTGCTTGATTTGAATGATATTCTGGAGTTTTATAAATACCCTGTCATTCTGCAGTAGACTTTGCAACTATTCGGGTTTGTATTGGGTTACAACCGTTTGTTACCATGTCTTCCCAATTCAATGGTAATTGGAACTTTGATTATTCTTCACCTCCAGCTATGGGTAAATAGTAGGGCAGGCTGGGCTCTTGAACCTTGGTTACGCAACCAGTATAGGAAAAGAAAAACTCTGAATTCAAACCTGGTCACTACTAGAATAGACTCAGGCTTACTTAGTGATCTATTTCAATTTTTTTGTGAAAATTTCACTGAGTCATGCTTAAAGCATCTATTTCTGCAAGATCACTGAAGTTAAGCAGCGATGAGCTTATTCAATACTTGTGTGCCCACTTAAGAAATAGCAGGTACTGTAAGCAACCAGTCCTCTGTTTTATAAAAAATTACTTGATTCAGCATTAAATGACCTGAAAAGGGTTGATATGCTGTAAAACAAAACCAGCCAACCAGCCAACCAGCCACTGAGTTTTGTTGAGAAATATTTGTTAATTTAAGTGAGTAATGCTCAAGAGATTTATCGATTTTAAAAATTTTTGATTTTTGTCTGAATTGTTCTACACAAAGTAATAAAGTCATTAAATCATTTTACACCCCCAAACTAACAATAAACCAATTTTTAATTAAAAGTGAAAAATATTTTAGTAATTTTTTTCTTTTAAAGTTTGGAAATTTAAATTCTGTATAATTACTTACATCTTGCAGCAACATAGCTTCTTCTTGATTATTATTTATTTTTATAGACCCTCTCTTGATGAGAACCTCTACATTTCTTCATGAGGAATGAAGATTTTTTTTAATTAACATTTTCCTCTAGGTCCAATAAGAATGTATACCAAATTTGGTAGTTCTATACTAAACTGTCATATATATAGACTATCTCTTTTGCACTTTTTATGGGTCCGTAAATATGGTGGAGTTGGGTGGTGTAATGGTTACTGTCATAGGAAATGTATATGGTGATCAGAGTTCAAATCCAGAACAAGACTTTGTATTTCACATAACGCTCGTATATCCCTTAGGAAAGGTACAAATCCAACTATTCTCTCTCCAGCTAAGGGTAAATAGCAGTGTCAACTGAGCTCTTTAATCTTGGTTAGACAACCCGTCTTGGAGAAGGAAAACTGAATTCGAAATAAAGGGGCCCTACTTTGAGAACTCCCCCTCCTCCTCCTCCTCCTCCTCCTGAATTTGAAAGTTTTTAAAAATCCTCATGCATTCCTAAGAAATATTGTTGAGTAAGGTCACTAAATCCTTAAGAAGCTGATATTGGATTATTTTTTGCCTTTTCAATTAATTAGAGGGTGAGACATTTGTCATTGTTGATATATGTGGATATTTAAGGAAGAAAGCTAAAAAAAAATTAATTCTTTTTCATTTAGAATACAAAAAGATTTTAATTTTATCTGTCCATTGGATGTCTTCCCACCTCCTGAGTCGTTTTCTGCCATTGGCACATTTCACAAACCAAACTTAGGCTCAAATATCTTGTCTGTGTGATACAATGCCAAAAGCTTTCATAGGTACAGGAACCATACGTTAACACACACACACACACACACACACACACACACACACACATGTTCATTCATGTACACACACATACACCCTTTATTCCTGTACATATACACATGCACACACATCCACCTTTATTCCTCCGCCCTGTCGGCTGGGGCATTAGAATGCATTGACTGCACCTCTCCAATATTCCACTTTAGGCTTTCTTGGGCTAGATGGGCGGTCGGAGAGGCCCTCTCCAATCAATCAGCTGGCCACGTCAAGCCCTAGCACCTATATGATTGCCCCAACCCTATTGCTCTTATGGCAACCCCCAATCCTTCTTATCTATGGGTGCTAGAAGGCGGTGGCTGAGGGTCTACATGTCCTGGGAATGACGTTAAATTCTATCTGATGGTGAAGTTCTGATGTAGAGAACCCCTTCATCACCATTGCTCCCTGGTCCACTCTGACCCGGAGTGGTAGTACCTGTTAGGGTCCCATCTATGGGTTAAATATAAAAATGTATTTATAAAAAAATTGTATTATCCATTAAGAATTGATTTATTTCAAAACTTTATCGGCATTAAATGACCCACTGAGGTTGATATGCCGTAAAACCAAACCAAACCAAACCTTTTAACTGTACACATATACACATTTAATTCTGTACACACACACCTGTATTCCTACATAGACACAAATCTTCATTCAGGTACACACATACACACAGACACAGACACACACACACACACACACATACATTTTATTCTTGTATACATACACATGTACTCACATATTCCTTTATTCCTGCGCACATATACAATTTTAATTTTGTACACACATGTACAAACACATACACTATTAATCCTGTACACACATACATATGCACATACACCTTTATTCCTGTCACACACACACACACACACACACACACGCACGCGCACTTCCTTTTTGTATCTTCATTCATATTTTACACATGAATAAATTTGTTTATGTCATATTAATGTCTATTAGATTTTCTCAAATGGAAGATTTATAAAACTTGTAACATTTGTAATTACAACAATGACATAAGGAAAAGGTCTCTCTCTCTCTCTCTCTCTCTCTCTCTCCCCCTCTCTCTCCCCCCTCTCTTTTTTCTCTCTCCTCCCCTCTCTCTCTTCAACAATAAAAATCCATATTTCTCTATCAAATCTTGCTTTATAGCATAAAATCATATAAACAAAAATCAAGTCTCTAAATTAATAAGAACTGGACACCTTCTTTGGTGTAATGGTTAACAACCTAAATAAGTGGACCATTGTAAGTGACTTTGATTCTCACTGGGTGGCCTAAAGTCGGTATCAGCCAATCAGCGAGGGAGTCTACCCCCTTTTTCAATAGCGCTAGACCAAGGAGATTGTTTTTAGCATCTGAGGTGGAGCGCCACACCTACCATCAGCTACTTACTTTACCGCACAGATCCCTGTGCTACTCATACGCTGAGTTAGTGAGGACCGGTATCGAACTAGGAACCTTGTGGTTTCTAGCCGAACACTCTACCGACTGAGCTAACCCAGCCCATACTTAAGGTCTTAATGCCAACTAATTTATGAAAGATGCAGTAAATAAAAAAACTTTTGATTTTACAAGTATATATTGGTAAGTACACTTAAATGAGTGTAATTGTTATCATCAGACTTTTTTTTTTGAAAGATTTGGTTGAAGTAAACATTCTTTATTTAAACCTGGACTGATAATGTAATAGATTAGATCTTTCTAAAATGTTGTTGGTACTATGTACTGACCTGTTGCCTGGCTTCGGCTGGGGGTCCAGTGTGCTTTGGCCACTGGATCAGGTTAAGTAATAAATAATAGCGTCGATCCCATGGGGCTTTCCCCCCAGGCAATACCTGCCCCTTGCGGGCAGGGCTGGGTTTAATGCCCAGCGCCTGAGGTGCCCCCTTGAGGGGGAATGCTGAAGGGATCAACGCAATTTTTGTTCTTTCCCACACATGAGCTTCGGCTTGTGGGTGGGCCCACGTTAAAACGAGGCCTTGTGCCCAGCCCATACAAATAGGGTATGAGGCAAATACCTACTATGTACTGATATTTTGTTTGTTTGTATTTTTATTTTCTTTGAGAGTGTTTGCTCATCTCTTATGTCTATCACTGTGATACATCATAGAATAAACATAAAGAAGAAATAATTGAAAAAAATATTCATTTAGGTAATAAAAATAAAAAATATATTCAATTACAATTAAGAAAGAGAATATGCTGAAAGAGAATACGCATATAAATTTACCAGAGGCAATAGGTAGGCAAGTTACAAATATAGATTCAGTTATAAATAGTGACTCAATATTTTCAGTGAAACGTTCTGATAAAAATAAGATATGAAAGAAAGATTTGGCAAGAATAATGTTCTGTTGAAATGTTAGTAATGTAAGCAAAATAGAATTACTACAATTATTTATCCAAATGGCTAAGTTTCTAAAACATTTACTTGCATTTACAAAACAAGGAAGAATACTGGTCATAAAATGGACTTTTAATTCTTGAATGAAGAGGGTAGTGTGGGGATCAAAATAAAGTCAAAACAAAAAAAATAACAAAGTCCCATGAGCCTTCACACTGGAAGAACCCTCCGAGCATGTGCAGAAAAAGAAACCCCCAACATAATCTCTCAGGCATTCAAACCTAGGCCTTAACTGAGACTAGACACAACTACAGGCCAGGGAGAATTTCCTTACCACATGATGGCTATGACCCGTGAATAAAGCCTAAATCCTAAAACTACCTTTTGTCTTTGTCTCTTTCTTTTCTTTCTTTGATTCCTTTCAGCGCTACCACTAAATATGATGGGTTAAAAGCAAACCCTAGGTATATGCGCCAAGAATAACCAGCCACCTTTAATCCTAAAGCATTAAAAAAAATGCCACCCCACAGTAAGAAATATACTTACAGATGTAGAAGAATGATAGTTTGTTAAGTGTTGATTCCTCATATGGTATAGTTATAAGAACAATTCAATTGATCACAAAGATATTTATTGCCTGAGAAAACTTAATAGAAGAGAATACAAAATGTGATAGAAGATACAAAAAAATAGCTCCTTCATATGTGTATAGTAGAAATGACTCAATAAAAAATATTTTTTTTTATAATAAAATCTTGAGGCTTCTGGTAAAAGAGAAAAGTATAAACACTTACTGTTAAGTATGTTCTTATGTGTCATGCAACATGATATTAGGGGCTCAAAGCCCTTCTGTCCTGTAGACAGTAGATGCAACTGGTACATGTTCTTCTCTTGAGAATAGAAGGTAAAAAAGGACTTTTGATTTCACTGCTTCCACTTTTGTAATTCTGCTGTGTGTGCCACTTAGTGGCTATTTGCAAACATGGGAAGTAATTAACTTTCATGTCTCCTAGCATCAAATAGGAGAACCATGGCAAGTAAGGAATGTAATTGCTACAGTAGTAAGCAAGTAGTAAGGTTATATTTGCCAAATTGTGTGCCAATTATTCTAAGTTTTTTATATCTTTATTTCAAGTTGTTTGAGGCTATAAAAATCCTATTTAGATAAAACTTGATGAATAGACAACTCTATATTTGATCTTTTAATTGTGCAAGTCTCAATGTTCTACACTAAGTAAAAAGGTTTAGAATAATCAAACCTTTTCCAAACACAATGAAACTTATACTAGAGTTGCATTTGAAACACTACAATTGTTTCTCATAAAAATGAAATTGGATATTTGTTCAATTGTTTCAATATGACATATGGTCACTGTGTATAAAAATTAGATTCTAAAAATTAAATGACAACATCAAACTGTAAAAAAATTGAACTAAAATTAAGTTGCTCAAAATTTGAATATTTTTAATTAATTTCAAAATGGGAATTAAAATTATACGACCTGTTTCCAAGCAGATTTTGCAATAATGTCTTTAGTTCCTGGATTCACTTTAAACAAAATAAGATAACAAAATTAAGTTGCTCAAAATTTGAATATTTTAATTAATTTCAAAATGGTTCTAAAAAAAACTAAATTTCTTTAAAAAGATTTTAGAATTAAAATTATACGACCTGTTTCCAAGCAGATTGCACAGCCAACTGAGAAGTGCTTATTAATTTATAAAAATAATAATAATGTCTTTAGTTCCTGGATTCACTTTAAACAATGTTTTATGATGTAAACAAATTTTTAGTTAAACTTTGTAAAATAAGATAACTTTGTAAAATAAATTATAATAAAAATTAAGTTGCTCAAAATTTGAATATTTTTAATTAATTTCAAAATGGTTCTAAAATAAAACTAAATTTCTTTAAAAAGATTTTAGAATTAAAATTATACGACCTGTTTCCAAGCAGATTGCACAGCCAACTGAGAAGTGCTTATTAATTTATAAAAAAATAATAATGTCTTTAGTTCCTGGATTCACTTTAAACAATGTTTTATGATGTAAACAAATTTTAGTTAAACTTTGTAAAATAAGATAACTTTGTAAAATAAATTATAATAAAAATTAAGTTGCTCAAAATTTGAATATTTTTAATTAATTTCAAAATGGTTCTAAAATAAAACTAAATTTCTTTAAAAAGATTTAGAATTAAAATTAAACTATTATTCACTTTAAACAATGTTTTATTATGTAAACAAATTTTTAGTCAAACTTTGTAAAATAAATGCTCCAAATTTGTATGTAAATTTAATGGCAAGATTTCAAAAAACAAAAACAAAAAAATGGATTGAACATTTTTGGACCAATCTGGTTTCTATTTAATTATTTGACTGAAAATCTGTAGAATAAAATTTCCAAACTGACATAAAAGAAAAAACACAAATTGCATATTTAAATTAAACTGCAGAATTTCAAACACAAAATAGAAGAAATGGCTTGAAAATTTTTCGACCAATCAGAAGTCTGTATTTGCTAAAAGTTTTTGTATTTTTTCTGATCCTATTGAATCCTTAAAATTTGGCAAAAATTCCTTAAGTTTCAGATTAAACCATTAAGACCCAAGGGACAGATGTCATATAGTTGCCTGCAACTTGGCTATTATGACAGAGAAGTAGCAAATATTTTGTTTTTGACCGTCTCTGGGGAACTTTGTCATAATTTTAACATCCTTCTTTGAATGTATGAAAAACTCAGAAAAAAAATCTTTTTAATTGTATTTATTACCAAGGGAGATAATAATAAAAACAAATTTTATATAAGCAATAGGGTATTATATATAGGAGATCCTTCTTTTCAGGAGATGCAAACTAACATGGAGTGATAATCTGATGGACAAGATGAATGAAAAATAACTTTCTTAAACTTTGGATTCTTGTTTATTATTTCTTACAAATATTTTTTTTTTGTGGCAAGTTTGAATCTGAGTCACTTGAGATCTCTAAATTAGTCAGGTTAGGTTAAAAATAGCAATGGACAATCCATTTTTCTAAAAGAAGATTAAATAAATTCTAACCTACCATTCCTGGATGTTGTTGGTCAAGCGATCAGCAAATGAAAACATACAAATCTGATTGAAATCTCAGTATTAAGTTGTTTTTGTTGTTTTTCTTCTCTTTCTCTTTTTATATACGACCTGTTTCCAAGCAGATTGCACAGCCAACTGAGAAGTGCTTATTAACTTATAAAAATAATAATAATGTCTTTAGTTCCTGGATTCTCACGCCTGCTTTTCAAGTACAAATGATTTAATACCAGTCCTCTATATTTTCTCTGCTTGCTTACTTGGATAGTCTGCTGTTTAATGGGACACGGATTTGCATAAGTCACAGCATCAACATTTTGCTTTTAACTTGTCTTTTGATTAGTTTCATTATGACATTCAAACTCTGTGAAGAAATTATTCATTTACTGATTCAGTAGATATTATGGACTCGCCTGGCGTACCTTGTGTAGAGAATGAATGCACTGGTCCAGGACTATTTATACACGGCTGTCTGAGAACATCGGAGTGATTACTGAGATTGCAAGGATTACGGAACCATTACATGAATCGTTTAACCTCAAGGTTTTAGCACTCTGTTGCAAGTTACTATATGTCTGGCGCACATGTAGTTTGAATGTACTTGTATATTGAATACTGTATGATCCAGTATACAAGCGTAGACAATGTTTGTGGCCAATATTCAAGGTCATATTATGAGTAGATTGCTAAAATTCAGCAGGAGTTAAACACATGATGATGATGATGATGATGATAAT
Organism: Doryteuthis pealeii; assembly: GCA_023376005.1. Classification (NCBI taxonomy): domain Eukaryota; kingdom Metazoa; phylum Mollusca; class Cephalopoda; order Myopsida; family Loliginidae; genus Doryteuthis; species Doryteuthis pealeii. Next base: position 80,509,528 of record CM042159.1, on the reverse strand, counting down.
GATGATGATGTGTTACAAGATGTGAAGTTTAATCCTTTATGACAGCAAAGTGACAAAGTGTTTTCATAAATTAACTTAAAAGAAAGGAAAACTTTAATTCCAAACCAAAACTAAATGTATTATTTTTACTAGCAAATATATGCACCCTCCTGATGCAAGTATTTAAGTTTTAATGTAATAAAATATTATATTAAATTAGAAAAGCAAGTGAAACTAAATAAGAATGCAAAACTAACTATTCCATTATTTTCCATCACTCCTGTCTTTCATTGCTAATTTTTCCTAATTTAACTATTTAGTTAGAATAAGAAGTAAAGAATAAAATTGCAGTTATTTCTTCTTGTTAATGGATTTCCTTTGGGATTTATCCCGAGATTTTTGCTCATATTCATTAAGATAAAACCAAACAATTAGAAATCAATAATACCAAGCACATATTTATTAAAATCAAATTTTTAAGATCAATATGCAAATTAGCCTTCCCATTTACACTGTAAACCTCTATTTTGTTGTATATATATATAAATACAATTGTATATATTAGAATGTAGATATGTAATAATGTAAACAATTTGATTAATATTTGAGGTTTAGATAAAAATAAAATCATGGAGGATATGACGTAAATAACAAAGGGAATTATGACTTGAGTAGTAATATACTTTTGTTATAGACAGACGAACACACAATCTCCATTATAATAAGGTGTTTTGTACTGTTGTCCTCATTTTTATTGTTATGTACACAACATTTCAGCTGATGTGCCCTCCAGCCTTCTTCAGGTGCTTCTCATTGAACTTAGGAGTCTTCATGTTATAATTGGGAGTCTTCACGGAACTTCTAACCAATCCTTTATTCAATCCATTGGGGTAGACTGTTCTCATTTCACTAACCATGACCGGGTCAAGTGTTAAGCTATATTAAGTATTCTATTTTATTATCGCCTCTAGTCAGGATTGAACCTACAACCTACAGATGATTGTCACTTAGAATTGTATTAACTCAACCCCTATATACATTGTGCCATGTGTCCAACTGGACAATCTCCCCCTCAAAAAAAAAAAATATCACAATATGTGTCAAGGTAAAAAATCATGCATACATATAAAGGCAAATATTCTAGGTAAAAAGAACATTAGGTTTATTAGTTCAAAAAATTCACTGTCCTGCTATTTACCCATAGCTGGGGGGAGATCAAATGGATTTGTGCCTTTCCCAAGGGCAATAGTTCAAAGAGAAATGCAAATAGCCTCATCCAGGATTTGAACTTGTGATGCCAATTCTATTTCCTAGAATGATAACCATTATATATGTTTAAATGTTATATATTTTAATATGTTATTATACATTTAAAATAAATTAAAATGTAAAACAATTTTTCTTTATTGACCCTATAACTATAATTATTCTCATATTTCCTGATAAAAAACTCACAGTATATTAATGAAATATCAAACAGAATAAAATATAATACAACCTTTGTCCCATAATAGTTGTTGCATTTACATATAAATTTCAAACACAAAATGTTTTGTAACATCACATCTATTAATAATGGAGATTCGCTTCCGTTTTTGTCTGTAACAAAAATTATGTCACTGCTTATGTCGCATTACCCAAAATCGTCATAACATAGAATAAAATTTATTCTACGATTTTTGGCATGTTCAAATTTTGAGTGTATTTATTCAATAAATACACTCAAAATTTGACCATGCAACATTAGACAGTCCTCATTGTTTTTTAAAACAAGTTTTAATAAATACATGACTGGTATTATATATCTATATATAATTTGTTTTATTTTAATCCATATTTAAAGTTTACATTGCAAATTGCTTTATTTTTTAATCCTTTAATGAATTTGATGATTTTACTTACTTAGGGTACAAACTCGCTGACATTGAATTTTTTACTCCCACCCCTCAGGCAATATGTTTCAAAAATTTATTTTTACATCACCCGGAGGGTGTTTTTTATTTTGTACTAGTGTACATAATGTAAATAATAGAACTACTTAACTATATCATATGTATTTAATTACAAAACGAAATTAGATACATTAAGGAAACAGATATAAAGATAAATGAAAAATTATTACTTATCCATGATATATGGACTTCTAAGAAAAATACAGAGTCACTTGAAACACGCAGTGTGGGCTGGGCCAATCTATGAATGCAAGTCCTGATCCAGTAGCACAGTACCTGTGGGGATTAAAATTAAAATAAAATAAAATAAAAATTTAAAAAACAACAAACTCTCATGAGCCTTCTCCGCATGTGTGAGAAAAAGGACTGACTTCCGACCCCCAAGATAATATCTCGGCAATTCGAGTTTAGGCCTTAACTGAGTGTAGTCACTACCATGTCCAGGGGGATATCCCCTTGCCATGGGTGACTATGATCGAGAATAAAGCCTAAGTCATAAAACCACCTTCTGCTTTTGTCTCTTTCTTTTTTGTTCCTTGAATTCCTTCCTTTTC
>CM042159.1:80134543-80502043 GCA_023376005.1 Doryteuthis pealeii | reverse complement strand
GAACCTTCCATTCGAACTCGGAAACCTTCTTGTCGTAATTGGGAACCTTCTTGTTGTAATTGGAGCCATCATGGAATTTTGAACCAAACCCTTTATTCAGTCCATGGGGGTATCCTGTTCTCATTCCACTAACCATAGCTGGGGTACAGGTGTTAAGCTGTGTTAATTATTATTCTATATTACTGCTGCCCCTGACCAGGATTGAACCTGCAGTCTAGAGATAACTGTCACTAGGCTATATGTCCAATTCTGAGAAATAATCAGCAAAGGGTTATGCTAATAAAAAAAAAGCAGCAGTTCTTCTGCCTAGATCAGAAACAATGTGTATATAACACCGAGACAAGGTTACAAGGTCTAAATGATCAAATAGTAGGAGTAGGAGTTAATAACGAGCCTTCTTGAAAATAAAGGTAAAAAGACAACAAAGTTGTAAAGGTGTGACATTTTTTCTTAACTTAATTTTTTCTTATATCATCTCTATAAGTACACAATTCAGTATTCTTTTCTAAGAGAGAATTTAGGTTAGTAACAATTACTGACTGTAATTGTTTCATCTTATTGATTATCAAGACTTAAATAACTATTCCTTATAAAAAGAAAGTATTTATATGCTTCTGTTATTTCAAAATCAATAATAAACCTTTCAGTCGAGCAGATTGACAGGTTAAATTTAAATAGGTTATGGCTGCCTTTTAATGCAACAACTGGAGTGGGTGTTATTTAAATTGAAGGTTAACGCAAAACTGCCCAACACAAATTATCTGTTTATTATCATCTTCAACCACAACAGCTGTACAATGTTTCTCTTCCTTTGTCATAATTTGTGTAGATTTTGTGCTTTACAATATATTGGAATATATTTCCTTCAATATTTATTTTTGTGGTGATTGACTAAATTCCTATATTTTTCTCATTCATCTGCCTCATGAACTACTGCTTGGTGTACAGTGAAACTTACACAGTTGATAGAGTAAATTCAACAGTATATATTTTTTTTCAAATTGTAGCTACTATATTTAACTCACATAAGAGAAAATAAGAAACAAAATTTTCGGACCATATGACCCTTCCACGATCTTGACTCACAAGGACACTTTTCTCATTTACACCATCAAAATCCAGTTGTTTGTTAGGGGTTAGGGTTAGGGGTTAGGGTTAGGTGTTAGTTTTATGATTAAAAAACCCCTCTAAAACTCGTCTGTTAACAATTAACCGGATTTTGACTGTGTAAATGGAAAAAATGTCCCCACAAATTGAGATCACAAAAAGTCAGATGGTCCAAATTTTCCAACAAGAAGTAAAACTGTCAGTGAAAGTATATCTATTTATTGGTTATTTAAACCAGTGTTTCTGGACCTTTTCTTCTTTGTGGCCAATTTTTGGAGTTAAAATAATTTCAGGAACACATATGTATTTACCCAACCCCTCCACCAAGGGCAGGATGTGATACAAAGTCAATTTTAAGTGAAATTTAACAGTTTTGAATTCAGAGTTTTACTTCTCCTAGACCAGTTGCCATACCATATTTAAAGAGCCCAGTCTGCTTAAATATTTACCGATAGCCAAAGGGAGAATAGTTGAATTCATACCTTTCCCAAGGGTATTAGTGTTATATGAAATGCAAACAGCCTCTACCAGATTTCCTACAACGATAACCATTAACCTAGAAACACCTCATTTTAGGCCCACATAAGCACAAATTGAAATTACATGTAACAGGAAATACATTTTATTTATAAAAGCAAAATTTAATATGAAATATAAATCCTCACTAATGACTACACTGCTCCTCCTGGTTTCTATCAGCTCGTCAAGTTGAACTTCAAAATATTGGTTCAAACTCTCTTTTCAAATTGCAACAAATTACATTTTTTGTGAGTACATTTTGCTGCAGAAAATCCCTCCTCAACCAAAACAACTCCAGGTCTATTTAAAAAAATTTTCAGGCCCATGTTGAGAATCATTGATATAAACAGTGACATATACAGAGTGAATTGCTCACTCTTGGCTCTTTGGTTGAGTGATGATAAATATGGTGGGCTGCTCTGAGCATAGGGTGAAGTCAACCCACATACAATACATTGTTATGGTGCACAAAGCTATAGAGAAAATATTTCAAATTTCTTTTTCATTCATTTCTGCTGAGCCTAGTCACATGTTTCTTCTTGACTAGTCTTTCTTTTTCCATAACATATGTATTTATTTCTTTCAATGCATTTGTTTATGTCTTTTTGTTTCTTGTAATTCATATTACTTTTCATTCTTTCGTTTCATTAAATATTATTCTTAATAATGGTGGTTTATCTAGGATATTCACAACTATAGTGCATTTTTTTTAATAAAAGCACCAATTTTAATGCTGAGGTAACCCAATATATTATAAATAAATGTGGATGAGGAGCCATTGCTCAACTGCTTGCTGTCAGTAGTAGCGGCCATTTTCCAAAATGGTTGCCAAGGAAGACATTTTGGAAAATGGATGCCACAAATGCCAGTGAGCTGTTGGACAATGGTTTTACATCCAAATTCGTTTATGATATATCAGTCTACCTTTGTGTCAAAATTGGTGCTTTTATCAAAACATGCACAATAGATTAGCTAACTTGTGGTACTATAAATATATTGCATCATATACATTTACCTTATCTTTCACAATTATATATTTTACCAACACAGAAATATCTGGATTCCTACATGTTTGAAGAACAAAGAAAGAACAACTTGCCACATGTGAACTAATTGCTGTTATTATCACTAATAAGTATGGTCATTAGCTGCTACTGACCATACTTCCTTTTGTCTTTCACTTCACGAAGATACCAAGCCCTGTTGATAAAGTTAGAATACACAATATCCTCTGCAGAGGGTAGGAGTCCCCACCCCCCAAAAAAGGTGTGTCCTGAGGAAAACACTAAACTGTATCTGATGCTGAGGTTGCAAGTTCTAGAGATTTGGGGAGTGTGGAGTACCCCTTCATTACCATTACTCCTAGGTCAATTCAGATCTGGAGTGGTAGTACCCATTAGGTTGGTTGGATGATTGGTGGATTTTAATGGCATATCAACCCATCTGGAATTATTTCATGCCAAGAGGTTAGTAAATAATATATGTTGTGTATCTATATTTACACTTTTGTAAACGGTTTTAACAATGCTAGAATCATTGGGGATTGTGTTGAGGGATTAGTTTTGTATGGTATTGATCAGGATTATCTTTATATTTTTTGGTATAATTTTATTTCTCTCAAAAAGGAAAGAATGTCATCTATGTTGATCTTTTTCAAATAGATCTTTCATATTATTTGCATTTAAAAAAAAAACGGTTTCTGATGTGAGCAAAAATCCCACATTCTATGCGTAAGTGTTTTTACAGTGCAAGGTGTTTAACATGTTTCACACTGTGGTTGTTGTTCTTGTTTGAGTGTAAAGTCTTGTGTGACTAATGCGTGTACCCATTAGGGTTCCATCTATGGGTCAAATAGATCTGTTTAAAAATTATTCTTAGTGGAGCCCCGCCATCATATGCAGTTTAGTGTCATACCCAGCGTGTAAAGAATATTGAAAAAATAAACAAAAAGTAATAGAATGGAATAAAATGAAAATATTGGAGGCATGTGATTTAATGGTTACCATTGTAGGAAATGGATATGGTGACACGAGTTCAAATCCTAGACACAGCTGTTTGTATTTCACATAGTGGTAATACCATTGGGAAAGTACGAATCCAGCTATTCTCCCTCCAGCTATGGGTAAATAATAGGGCAGACTGGACTCTTTAACTTTGTATGGCAACCAGTCTAGGAGAGGAAAAATCAGAATTCAAACATAAAAAAGCACTCTCTTCTCAGTCAAAACTACTATTAAAAATTAAAACAACTACCTACCATGGTCTACTTAAGTAGGCTGTGCTACCTATATGTATATTGGAACTTTCCAAATGCTTTCTTGTAAAAGAAACGTCATAAAAAGAAATCATTTTTTTCTCCTGGTGATGATGGTCATGTTTATATTCAACAACTCTATATCTGAAAAGTACATATAGGAAGCACGTGGTGTAATGGTTAAAGTCATGGGAAATGGACTCGTCGCCCCGAGTTCAAATCCTGGACATGGTAATTGCATCTCACTTAGCGCTAATACCCTTGGGAAAGGTATGAATCCTACTCTCCCTCCAGCTATGGGTAAATAGCAGGGCAGACTGGGTTCTTTAACCTTGGTTAGGTAACCGGTTAGGAGAAGGAAAACTGAATTCAAACCTGTTGAACTCCGCTTAAGAAATTGACCTTGTGTCGTATCCTGCTCGTGCGAAGGAGTTGGTAAATATATATATATCTGAAAAGTACATAGATACTGAAAAAGACAAAACCAAAGATGGAGCCAATGCTGAGTAAGTTTCTTTTTCTTTTACTTAAATTCATAAGGACATCCAAAATGGAACCCTGACCCACATTATACCAAAATGTTTAATTATGAACATTCTTCCAAAGAAATGACTATTTAAGCCATCAACTTCCTGTGAAAGATGTAAATATAAATTCATGCTTATGATAAACATTCCTCAGAATAAGGAAATTAATTTTTCTAAAAACTTATTCATATTTCCTCACTGGTAGACCATCAATATTTAAAACCAATTCATTTATACTTTTCAACATGAATATATCTATATATGTTATTTGGGGGGGGGGGGGTACTGTACAGCCACTTGCCTCCTATCACACAAACCATCCAAGTAATACAAACAAGTCATGCTGGATATTGATAGAGAAGCAAGGACAAACTCTTGTGACATCCTCCTGTGGATGCCTACACATCAACATACCAATGTAGGCTGACCAGCAAAAACACACATTGATCAGCTCTGTGCAGATACTGGATGACGTGGGGAAGACCTGCCAGGAGTAATGACCAATAGGGATAGGTGGTGAGAGAGAATCATGGGATTCAATGCTATCAGCACGACCTGATGATGATGATGATTATATATTGATTTGGTTTGGTTTGTTTTACGGCATATCAACCACGGTGGGTCATTTAATGCTGACAAAGTTTTGAAATAAATTCATTCATAATGGATAATCAAGTTTTGTTTATAAACTCATGTTTTTCTATTTAACCCATAGATGGGACCCTAACAGGTACTACCACTCTGGTCAGAGTGGACCAGGGAGCAATGGGGATAAAGGGGTGCTCCACATTCCCCAAACCTCCAGAACTGAAACCTCAACATCAGATCGAATTTAACGTCTTTTCCAGGACATGAAGATCCTTAGCCACCGCCTTCTAGCATCCATATGATAAAAAGGGTTAGGGCTTGCCATAAGGGCAATAGAATTGGGATAATCATATAGGTGCTAGGGCTTGACAGGACCAGCTGATTGATTGGAGAGGAACTCTTCGACCACCTGTCTAGTCCAAGTAAGGGCAAAAGTGGAGTGTTCTATGTCATGGATTATATATATGTAGTTGTAGAAAATTTTTTGTATCAACAACAGTTTTGGTTCTTATGAGGCCTCTTCAGGCTGTATTAGAATGAGTCAAAAGTTTTACAATATTTTGGTAAGGTATAGGATAAAATCCTATATTTTATATCCAAATAAGGATAAATATAAAAATCACACAAACACAATTCTTTTTCCAAACTTAAGGAAAATAGATAATACATTTGTCAGAGTTTGATTGAACAAATCGGTGCTTACAACTACATCTGCGCTTTAGCGCCAAAATAATATATCGAGATCGGAGCCACCTAAGAATTATAAAAACAGAGAAAAAAATCAACAGCCAGATTCCATCTCCACTCCGAGACAATGCTACCATGATCGCTGTCACTAGCATTTCAATTGAAGAAACATGTTCGAGCAAACGATTCATATTGCTGATGACAAAAACAAAACTTCAATTTTCTGAGTCAATGACAGTTTTCACGGTTACTACTGGTGCTATCAACAATCACTGTGCCACTGCGATTAACATCAGAAATCCATTTCTCAGGTCGTAGGTACCAAAACTTTATTTTCCTATCGAACTTTGCTAATTCTACATACAAATTTTTGCATTCGTATTAATGTTGGGAACATTCACATTTTTTTTTATTTATACAAATTTATTCACAGAATAAATTTATTTGTTATTTATCAAATACATGCCTTGTCTTTGTTATTTCTCCGTATTTTCTGCCTAAACTGTGTCTTGTTATTTTATCATCATTTTAAATATTTGTGAAGTCGGAACAAGCAGCACCTTTTTGATCTCCATCTCTCCAATACACGCGGGCATGCCTACAAAGTCAGAAAACAGCACTGTTCACGTGACTTTTGGAAACATTTTTTCAAGCTCAGAATTGCGGAGACATGGAATAAATTGCCTGCATCTGTTGTAGGCTGCCGAAGCACTGAATCTTTCAAAGCCTCCATGCTTCCTGTAGTCCGCCAACACTATACCTGATGCCACTCTCCACATACACATGCACACACATACATGCATATTACTACTGTGAACTGTTCATGTTCCTGACACAACATTATTCTGTGTACTTGACATGAGACTTTGATGAGTTGTGGTGCACCTGAGCACTGTACACAATAAATTACATTATTTTTATTATTTTAACACCTGCCTCTACAAGTGCTAGTTTGTAGCATGTACATCACATGACAAAGCAGTTCAATCTGTGAGAGGTATTGCTGTGGTTGGCAACATCATGGGATATGCTGTGTGTTGCTTCACTAATGTGTGATTTAAAAGTTGCACAGTTGAATATGCAATGCAGGTTAATTAAGTCACTCTTATGCTTTACAAGTTCGAACTTGGCTATAATGCTGTGGAATTAACCAAAAACATTTGTTGTGGAAAATGTGAAGACGCAGTTGTTCACAGTACACTAACCATATGGTTTAAGAAGTTGCAAGAACCTCAACAATTAGACAAGGTCAGGGAAGCCTAAAACTATGGATTCTGAGGTCATGCTCAAAGCCATAGAGACGAATCTGGTGTGTAGTACTCAGAGAGTATCAGGTGAGCTTAGCATTGTTTAAGTTTATCAATGAGTATTTAATTTATTGTCAAAATAGGGCCGGGATAGCTCAGTTGGTAGAGCGTTCGGCTAGAAACCACAAGGTTCCCAGTTTGATACCGGCCCTCGCTAACTCAGTGTATGAGTAGCACAGGGATCTGTGCAGTAATGTAAGGAGCTGATGGTAGGTGTGGCGCTCCACCTCAGACACAAAAACAATCTCCTTGGTCTAGCACTTGTGAAAAGGGATAGACTCCCTTGCTGATTGGCTGATACCGACCCGACGACTTTACTTACTTACTATGAAAATCTGAGTTACATTTGCCTCAAAACAGCCCATATTATTAGTGCATTTAAAATCCTGTAATGTGTCTTATATATCACTAAGAAATAAAGGTTTACATAATATATGGTTTGGTTAATTTGCATACTAGTTTTAACAAAACTGGGTTTAATGAATAATTACTTGGTGTTATTGATCTCTAATATTATTGTTTTATTCTTTAATGTATTAAGATCAATTCTATGAATGATTTTATATTGAAATCGGAATTCATTAGTCTTTCTAATTCAATATAAGTAAAGTAAAGTTGTCGGGGCGGCCTAAAGTCGGTATCAGCCAGGGAGTCTATCCCTTTTCAATAGCGCTAGACCAAGGAGATTGTTTTTTGGCATCTGAGGTGGAGCGCCACACCTACCATCAGCTCCTTACTTTACCGCACAGATCCCTGTGCTACTCATACGTTGAGTTGGCGAGGACCGGTATCGAACTAGGAACCTTGTGGTTTCTAGCCGAACGCTCTACCGACTGAGCTAACCCGGCCTCTGGATGGTGCATATGTTTGCTAGTATGTATAACATTAACTTGCTTATAATTATCTAATGGTGCCTATTATTATCAGGAATCATGATTTTAGAAAAAAAAATTGTTAGGTTGTTTTGATGCCCCTTATCGAGCATTGTTTCAGTTCTGCTTGTAAGACGTTGTACATAAACCTTGTAAGTAGCAATGATTTCTTTCAGGGAAAATCTACTTGGTTACTAAATGCTTCTTAGTAATACAAATAACTAATGATCTGTGCATAGTGTTGATTATTCATCATAAACATTTATCTGAAATTGTTTCTTTTTATATTATTGCCAATAAGTAAATATACCATTGACAATCTATCTAATAAGTTGATTATCTTCTAAACTAAATATACGTTGATTTTATTATGATTTCTAGTAGAACACTCAGACTGGATCATTTATTACTCTACTTTTGGAATGAGATGAATTATTTATTGTCCCATCTTCATTGTTATTTGTACAACGTTTCGATATATCAACTCGGGAAAACTCTCATCACAGTTATTAGTAATGGCTCCCGAATACAAGGTTCCCGAGTCTGAGAAGGTTTCCGACAAGAAATACCTGTATATTGGCCGAAACGTTGTACAAATAACAATAAAGATGGGGACAATAGTCCGAATAACACTAATAATATATAAAAGTGGTGTGTTTTATTTTTTTAACTGTTACATATCTATACTTTTGGTTATAGATTTTCAATGCTGTAGAATTTGGTAATAAATAATACCTAATGATATCCGTTTTAATTCTATAATGTTCCACTAGAAATAATAAAATGTTTATGTATGCTAATATTTCTTTTTTCAACAAAGTTGTTGGGTCCGATTTTTCTGAATGATAACACAAATTACCTCTCTTCCATTAGGATCACGATTTAAGTTCACTTAAATACATTTTCCAATGCAATATTTTTTTTGGTTGTGTAAATTAAAAAACATCAGACAAACAAAATTGTGGTGAATAGTTTTAAAGAAACCAAGAATATAAATGTATATATCACTTAACAAAGGGAATTAATTCATCTATATTTTTTAAGAGTTATCCTCCTTGATTCACCTTTGTAAACTATTAATTTCTGAATTAGTAGTACATGGTATAAATTACACTTTTTATGTTTTCTTTTTCTTATTTTGACATAAATTTACAAATACATTTACAAAGAAGACTTTATCAATTAAAAAAAAAAAGCTTTAAATTACATTATATTTGATTATAATTTCTGTGCAAATTACTTTGTGCAAATTATCATTATTTATTTATAATTAGTCATTATATTACTTGCTTGCAAATCAAATAAATAAATTTGGGTAATTAAACCAGTTCGAATTTAATTTTCAGTTTATTTTCAAATGTTAATAAATAAATACTGAAAACTTTATTAAAATTGAATGATTTATTAACTTTAATAGAAACAAAATATAACATCATTTTTTTGTTATCGTTAAAAAAATGAACTTCCAAAATAATTTTTCTAAATAAGCATTCTCTATTTCTTTCTTTTGCTCATTTCTCTTTCTATCTAATTTCCCTTCATTTTTTCCCCTTCTATTCTTTCCTTCCATTTCATTAAAGCAAATAGGAGAGGGAGGGATAGGAGGAGGTCTCAAAGTTTTTAACTAATAAAAAGAGAGTCCCTTCTGACTGGATTCAGAGTTTACCTTCTCCTAGACTGGTTGCCATTACAAAAGTCAAGGTTATTCCATTGTTTTAATGCTTATAATATATAGAGTTTAGCAAGTGAGCATTTTCTAAGCTCCGCTAACAAGGTATTCTTGTTCAGAATTTAAAAAATAAACTGTTGAGAATCTCAACTTTCAATCATGAGTGACCTCCCCTTACCAGAAGTCAGAAGGATGAATGAATGAATCTTTACAAATCAGTGTAAAGAGTTTCTCAGCTTATACTCTGAATTCTTTTTTATTTTCATTCTTATATTTATGTACAGTTCAGTTGAATAAATCCTGTTGATTTTTTTATTTATTTAGATATTGATCATATTTTTTTTACACTAATAAAGACAAATTGCTGATATTCAATTATTGCTTCATTTATTGATTTTTTTTTAATGCTCAAGTGAATTTTCTTCTTGTTACTACCTTATTTTTTTAAATGTGTTCTAAAAGAAAAAAATGCTTTAACAGCAGGAACCTATCATAATGGGATGATTTTATTATCCTAGCCTGACTTTGATATTTGTAAATTACAAAAGTCAAGGTTATTCCATTGTTTTTAAGGCTTAAATAACAAGATAGAGTTTAGCTTTGTTAAATCATTTTATGTCAAGCCATAGCCCAACATATCATACCATTATGGAGTCTACTGACTCCATGAACAAATTAAATACATTCTGGACCTGCAATCCTTAAATTTTGTTTTTAATTAGTGTGATTATTTTCAGCGATTCTTTTACATTAATTTTTTTGCAATAAATTTTTATAACTTGGAAAGAAATTTTAAAATTTAAAAGATTACACTTATTTTAATTATATTTTGATTAGTTTCTATATAAAATCATTTATAGGATTGATTTTAATATGTAAATAAAACAATAATTTATTAAACCTGATTTTGTTAATACCAGTAAGTAAATTATCAACACCATATATCATGTGAATCTAAGCTTAGAATATGCTGACTGTATATACTGCAGAGGCTAAGACCATCCTAAAAAAAGATATATCCTGATGGTGAGGCACCAGTTCTGGGAAATACTCCTTCATTGATATAACTTCCAGGAGTGGTAGTATCTGTTAGGGTCCCATCTAAAAATCAAATAGATCTATTTGAAAACTATCAATATTGCATATTTACCAACCCCACAGCACAAGTAGGATGTGACAGAAGGTCAATTTCTTAAGTGAAGTTTAACAGGTTTGAATTCAGTTTTCCTTCTAGACTGGTTAAAGAGCCCATTCTGTCCTACTATTTACTCATACTTGGAGGAAGAAAAGTTGGATTCATACCTGTCCCAAGGGTATTCGTGCTATGTGAAATATAAACAGCCTCATCTAAGATTTGAATTCGTCTTACCGTATCCATTTCCTATGACAGTAACCATTATATCACACGCCTCCAAATTATTTGTATTAGACTGGAATACTTGAAACTTATGACTGTGTGAAATATAAATAAGGTATGATTATAATTAGGAATCAAATTTTGGCATTAAATAACCCATAAAGAGTTGATATGTCATTAAACAAATAAACAAAACTTATTCAGTGAAAAATGAAAATATAATCCAATCTATTATGACCAGATTTCCAACATTAGTTACAAGATGAACTGATGTATTATCTTAATCTGTTTAGACAATAAAAGATAAGTCATCATCATCATCATGGCGTGCTGTTTGCACGGATATCCATGACAATCTCTCGCCAACCCTCCCTATCATTCATCAACTCTGGGAGCTCCTCCACGCAGCAGCCAGCATCCTTACATAGTTGGTCAATGTAGGTTCTGGCTGGGCGGCCCACATTAATGTGCCCATGTGCCGGCCTCCACAGTAGTACGTCGCTCACCCTTTCTTCTCCAGCAGTGTCCCGCATGCCTAGTCCGTCTTACTCGTATGGTTTGTGAGATGGGGGGCAAGTGGCCATACAGTTGCTTCTTTGTGGGGTGCTGCTTCCACGACTTATTCAGGACCGCTCGCAGCATTCTTGTGCAGCTCCCATCTAGCTTATTCTCAAGGCGCTTCGTTAGGGTCCAGGTGGTACAGCCATACAGCAGTACCGACACAACCACCGCCTGGAAGAATTGTCTCTTTAGCTTGTCAGGGAGATCGGATTTCCATATCACTGATAATTAGTTGGTGGCCAACCATGCCTTTCTTATTCGTGTGTTAACATCGCTTTCTGTGGATGAAATATTACTACCTAGGTATGTGAATCCAAGTCAGTGGAGGGATTCACAAAAGATAATTAAGTTTTACAAATGTTTCAAGTCCAGTGCTGTAGAATAATTTTCTTCTTTATTCTTCTCTCTCTCTCTCTCTCTTAATGAGAACAAAATTGTGTCCATTATTTTGCCCTTCAATATACATTTACATTAATGACAGTTTAAAAAGGTGACCACTTAAGTAACAGCAGGTACTGTAAGCAACCTAACTCCTTTGTTTAACAAAATGACTTAATTTGGTATTAAATGATCTGAAAAGAGTTGATATGCTGTAAAATGAAACAAGTTTTAAAAAAAAATCTCTGAAGAACTCCTGTGTCAGGCATTAAGAGAAATATAGCAATGCAGCTTCACACCAAGAAGAGTTTCAGAGGTGCTTTGACCAAGGAAAAACTCACTGGAAAAAGTTTAAGGGGCCATTTTGAAGAAAATTAATGTTTTATCGATTTCTGTTTTGGTAATTGCAACTTGAGTCTCAGTGATGCTGATAGCTTTTTGATTTAGTGTGTCCTGGGACACACATATTTGATTTGAACGAGTCTCTGGGAAAATTTATGGGTCCCAACTAAAGCCATCTAACTCCTACCTTGTAACCTATCCTTTGTAATTTGTTTCTAAGAAACTATTGAAATGTATTTACAGTTAGCTTGAAATGGTAAGGGAAGAAAAAAGAAAAACAATGGGATGCATGGATACAATTTTACTGTGACCTTTTAGATTTTTGTGCATCAGGACTCTCAATGCTTTTTAAACACACCTCATAGTTTTTTCTTTTAATATAACAAGGATTATTTCTCTTCATGTAGAAAATTAAATATTTGTTGATTTTAATAATTTTGAAATCAGTATTATTTGGTGTGGGATCAAATTATAAATAATTTTTTTAATTGAAGTCATCATCATCATCATAGCATCATAGCATGCTGACAGCACTGATTCCTTTGACTCTCTCTGGCGATCTGTGCCTATTGGTAATCATTCTTGGTAAGTCTTCACGACAGCATCTAGTTTCTGCACAGAACTGATGAGTTTTTGCTAATCAACAAACACTGGTGTTTCCACAGGACAAACTCATAAGTGATGTTTGTTCAATAGACTTCTTGAGTAGATGGTTGATATTATTTATTGATATTACCTATGCTATAACAGAATTCAGAAAAAAAAAAGAAAAAAAAAAAAAAAAAAAAAGAAAGAAAAGGAATGAAAAAGAGAGGAAAGAAGCCGACACAGAAAAGAGAGCCAGAAGGAAAGAGAGACAACTGCAATTCCAGCAAGCATTACTGTTCGTTTATGTCACTGCAACAGAGATTGCCATTCAAAAATTGGCCCGTTAAGCCACTTGCGCAGATGCAGTTTAAAAAAAAAAAAGACACTACATCATCGTCTTTAACAGACGGAAAGATGCTAACAATATTTGAAGAGTTAGCAAATATTTCATAAATTAAATTCATTTCTTAAAGCAGGAAAAAAAAAACAAAAGACAAAAAATTGAAGGTAAAGAATTTTTATTTTGAAACAACAAAGTGGAGAATAATCTTCACAGCAGTCATGGATTTGTGTGTTTGTGTGTCTGTGTGTGCATCGGTGCAAATGGGTGAAACTGAAATAAGGGAGACAATTTGGAAACAAAAAATATTTTTTTTTTTTTTTAAATGGACAAAATCATAAAAAAACGCAAGAAAATCTGGCTAACAATACATTACAACCAAATTTTAAAAAATATATACAAAAACCAAATAAAAAAATATTTCAAGCACAACAAGCATTGTTTTTCATCACAGAAAATATTTATACAAAATAATAATAATCTCCATTTAGGATTTGCAAGAATTCTTGCTTCCTGTATCAGAGAATAAGGAATGTTGAAAATTAATATTTTAGTCTCATTTGCAGAAGTTATTTCTCCCAAGTGATAGTAAAATCTTCTATTGTTATAAAAAGTATATATTACACAAAACACTTGTAGACCAAAGTAAATTAGCAAATATATTTAACTAAAACTATAATAATTGCAAAAATAAATTTAAAAAAATGTATTTACAAATCATGTTGTAAAGTGAAAGAAAAAGATAGAAGGTTCAAATAGTTCTACTAATCTGTGCTATGACTTATTCCATTAAAATAAAAACAAATAATTTTTGAGATTCAGTTTGGTTGGAAATAAAATTAAAAATAGCTAGCTGAAAGCCAAGCATTTGTAATGAAATATTAGATAAGTAAAGTATATTCAAGATTAAAAGAGAAACTAAATTCTTATAGAATTAAACCTAAAGCTAAACAAAATAAAAAATAAATTTGGTATAAAAATAAGATAAGACTCAGCATTAAAATCTTTGAATCATTAAAAAGTGTTTTTAAAGAGGAGAAATTGCAATTTTTCTTCTCTATGAATTGGGAAAAAAATTTGATATGTATCAGAAAAGAAAAAAAAGAAAAGGGATATATTTATCCAAATAAATTTCGAAGTTTAAACCAACCCACAGGAAAAGAAAAATGAATTTGGTAATGTCATAATTTACTACCAATTTTTAAAAAATGTCTTAACAATCAATGCTGAATATTCATTTTCCATTTTATAAACGACTATTTATTATTTTTTAAATATCATTTTATACCTAATCATATAATATATATTTTGTAATATGATATGATTGAAAACAAAATCAAATATGTAGATATCTACAGACAAATTATATCTAATCTTTTAAATGCACAAACCAAATTCAGTGATAGACATAAATATTCTAATAAGAATAAATCTCTATTAAAATTAAAATACCCACAAAGGTTCTAATTGATACTATGTTAAAAAAAAAGTTATTAAAAGAATTCATGTATCTAGACATAATGAAAAAGAAAAAAATCTAAAATGATAAAAGGGAGTCATTTTAAAAAAATAAATAAATAAAAAAATAAGATTGTAATGATGTTGTTGTGACAGCCGTGAGTGATATGCTTCGATGATAAAGTGGATATACATCAGCACATATACAAAAAACACAACAGGGAGAAGAAAATATCAAGCCACAAAGTTCTGAAGTGTCTTTTTACTACATTTTTGTGTCAGAGTGAATGGAAATACAAAATTACAATATTATTTCCAAGTGTTTATGTATAAGTCAGTGTATAGCAGTTCTTTATGTATTTACGAGATTTCAGAGTTTATTTTTTTCAAGATTTTTTTTCTATACCAGCAGTTTTAAAAGTCTAAAACAACAAATGACAAACGGGGGGTAAAAAAAAGGGGGGGGTATTTAAAATGCCACAATAATTCAGCAACAATTGATTGATATGGTAATATAACTTGCATAACAAATGTAAAATACACATAAAAAATAGAAATTGAGGTTTTTCCATTCAATTTCTTTATTTTATTTAATCGAAAACTTTGACTGATGTAATTCAGCCAAAGTTGAATCAATATCCAATATAAATGGATAAATAATTGAATTTAAAAAAAAAAATCTTAAAGTAAACTTAATACACAAGAGAAAAAAAAACAAAGGGTTGTGAAGAATATATGACCATGACCAGAGAGATGATATATTGCCAAAGATAGAAATGAAATATTGGCATGAGGGACACAATATGGAACAGTATTTTTCTCTCTCCACATAAAGACTTGGGCAGGGGGAATGCAGTAAAAGTATATCACTGTCTTGTCCCAAGGTTCATAACAGTTGACAAAAAGACAGTCTTCTTTACTATTTGTCAATGCAAAAACAAAATGATGCTTGGCACTATGTGGCTCGTATAAAGTATCGATGTATTGTAAAAGAACTTATAGTATTAAAATGCAAAAAATAATTACAGCACAGAATTGATAACAGTGTACAGAGAGTTTTTTTTTTTTTTAAATTACTTAACTTCCCAGATTTAAAAAAAAAAAAAAGAAAAAAAAAGGAAATACTTTTTATAATGCCAGTGGGTATAGTTACTTTGAAAATAAAAGTTAAAAATATGTCTGATGAAATATCAAAAGTTTCAATTAAAAAAAAAATTGAATTTTAAAAAATTGAAAAAATATCTGAAGTAAAAATTGTTAAAATTTTTTGCAACTATAAAATTTTACAAAATGGGTCAAATTTTCAATTTTTAACATTTTAAAACATGAAAATAAAAAATGTTTGACAAATCAAATTTTCAATTACTTCACTTGTCAATTTGGTTTTTATTCTTTATTTTCACTCAATATTGCAAATTTCAAGTTTCATTTTCTACCAATTTACAAAAAATGGCATTTTATATTTATGCAAAACTGGTTTTTTCGATGTTCTAGAAGACGAATGTGAAACAATTATATGAATTGAACTGAATTTGATGTAAATTGTTTTTTGTTTTTTTTAAATGTATACGTTTACTGGGCATGTTTAAGAAATGAAAATAACCCAAGATTTTTAAATCATGTAAAAAAGGGTTTAAAAAAAAAAATCTTTTTTTTTTTTTTTTTTTTTTTTTTACATTTAAGGCATGAATTTATATAAAGAAAACATAATAGCATTTTTAATCACTTAACTTGAACAAGACAAAAAGCTAATGGAAATCCCAAAAGCCAAATCTTCTCTGATCAGACCTCCATAGTTGAGGAATTCTATTCTTATATTTCCATTAAAAGAAAGAAAAATGAAGATAAAAAATTGTAATAAAAACCTAATTGCTATTTCATCACATTAATTAATAGTAAGCAGATGCAAACAGTAACAAGAAATAGCAGTTAGTTAACAATGTAAAAAGCAGCAGTTAATATTTAACAGCAGAGTGGGTTTGTTGTCACAAAACACTTGACCTGAGAGAGAGAGAGAGAGAAAAGGCAAACAAAATTATGCAGAGGAACTATTCCTCATGTCCCTCAAAACCACCAAGGGGATCACAATGTCCATTTAAACAAATCGTCTTGTTCCAAGTTCATAATTTTCAGGGATTGAGCAAATAATAGAAAGACCCCATCTTTATTTTTGTTTTTTATTTAGAGATATATCATTTCAGATTAATGTTCTCATCTTTGCAATTTCTCTGATTACAAGAAATACACATAAGTAGTTATTTTCAAGTTCAGTGATATCTATCTATCTATCTATCTATATATATATATATATATATATATATATATATATATAATCATATACAAATTTGGCACATTACCAAATAATGATATAAAGAAATACTCAAATATTTAAAGGTGTCTAGAAAATATGTTTTCATCTAATAGCAGATTAAAATAAAAAGAAAAGAAAGTACAACCTCTGTCCCATAATAGTTGTTATATTTAGTGTATGAAATATATATGAAAATGTAATAACTATTACAAGACAGAGATAGTAGTAGTACTATTTATAAAAATGCATATTTATATAAACTGTATATAAACATATTAAATAGGAATTAATTCTTTAAGAAAAAAAAAAAGAACTAGTAAACTGTCAATCCAAAAATTGTTCAAAGAATTGATCCTCTTCTCATTCTTAATGTTAACATATTTCAGTCAATCTTTGTTAATGAGTTTGATTTTCACTAAGTGCCCTATTCTCCTGGCCTTGTGCCATATCTAAGCTAAGCTTAGAAAATAACTATTTTAGCCAATCTATACTTTAGCCCTTGTTACATGCATAATCTGAGAGAGAGAGAGAGAGAGAGAGAGAGAGAAAAAACAAACTTTCTCTTCCTAAAAAAAAAGGGGGAAAAGACTTAGAAAATGGTCACTTGTGGATTAGTGACAGTTGGTATATTAATAACCATTTCTGTGCTATTTTTTATCCGAGGAACTTCATTTTTTTTAAGATTATAAACCTGACAAGGGGTGAAGAAAAGATTGACAAAAATGTTAATAAAATCAATAAAAAGATTATGTTTAATTGAACAATTTCTGGTATGTTAATGATTATTCACAAAATCATCAACAATAAAAAAAACAGTTGTATTAAAAAAAGAACAAAGATGAGGATATTACTGAAAAGTTTCTGAATCTTAAGCAACATATACAGGAAATTCTAATGATTCAACAACTGCTCTTGGAATTTTGCCATGTGAAAAAGACTACAGATAATGATAATCTTTTAATGCTTTGGTATATATTAGGTTTTTTTTTGTTTGTTTTTTGTTTTTGTTTTTACACATTAAAGTACATATGGTTTTGTGTATTCATGGAATATACGTGGTGGTGGTTATTATTGTTATTGTTATTATTGTTATTATTACACACAATTCCAATATGTCAGTGTTATCAAGTGATATTTTTGAGACCAGTAAACAATAAAAGAATATAAAAAAATGTGCCCCACCAGATAGATACCATTCAAAGACAAGCTAGAAACATTTGGTGCCAATTTTTGGTGTATGGTTAAATAGTTTGCATTAGAAAAGAATTATCACAGGTTTGAGTCGTCACAAACAGGATGAGCTGAACAATAGAAAACACAAGGTGCAACAGTCACACCAATACGTGAGGTCCTTTTTTTTTTTTTTTTTTTCAAAAAAGGAAAGGAAAGAATAAGTTTAAAGAAAAAAGAAAAATACACACAAATATTAATAATGGCTGACAGCAGGCTTAAGATGCTAAGAGAGACTTCTTTTTTTTTTTTAAATTTATTTTTAATAATCTTCATTATATTATGGATCTTGTTGATTGATTTAGGGAAAGGATAGTCAATTAGAAAAGATTGATGTTAATCTTAAAATATTCTGTACAAAGACAGTTATTATGAGGATAACTTATTCGTGGATATTCTGGATTTTAACTTTGATGAAGAATACGCCAACTGATTATATATTAACAGTTAGTGATTAACCAGGAGTATAAAAAGTGGTAACGTTTGGATCACCAGCCTTCATTATTTTCAATTTGTGTTTTGTACAAAAATTGTATTATTTAAACAAGAAACTGAACTTATTCTCTTTTCCTTTATCAAATTTACATTCTCAGTCATCAGATTTGTTTATTTATGTTTATTACACTTTGTAAATCATAAACAGAAAAACTGATATTGTTTTTGTTGCAAATTAAAGTTGTATATAATTTTCTGATGAAATACATTTTTGTAATTTTTCTTTTCCTTTTCAATTTTGAAATTTATTCAAGTTTCCAATTGCTAGCTCCATGATATAAAAGAAATTTTCAACATGAATGGTAAACACTGACCTAACTTCAATAATCACTTTTTTAAAATAATGTTATGAAAATTATGGTCATTTAAAAAAAAAAAAAGACAGAAAATGGTTATGCATTTCAAACTATGCTTAAAAAGGCAATAAATGTTTCTTGTTAAAAATGAAAATTCATTAAAATATTAATTCAAATGTTTTTTTTTTGTTTTTTTTTAAATTGACAAGAATTTTTCAGAAAATCATGCCTTGATTGCAGTATTATAAAGAGATAAAAAAACAAATCTTTAAACTCAATGATTTCAGATTGTTTTCTCACTTTGAATAATCTCAGAGAAAATTCAGTTTAAAATCAGCAATACACAGATTAGTATTTCTGAATATTTAAAAAAATCTTATTTATAAAGACTTAAAACAATTCCTTCCGTGTTTTTCCTTTTTAAATTTTGAGTAATCACAAGTGAAGAGATTTAGAAAATATTCATAACAAGTTCAATACAAGTTTCATAAAATAACTACACTCCATAAGACTTATAAACAACATTAAAAAAAAAAGTTGTATATAAGACATTTTTTCCATCATTAATATAAAGGAAAAGAGAAGAGCTATTACAACAAAATTCAAGCATAACTAGCAGAAATAAATATTCATAAATCTTAAATATTATGAACTTTGATTACAGTTGGCATAGAGAGTGTGAAAGATTTGTTCAAGGTATAGACGTCTGCTCCTAGGCTCAAATTTTTTTCTATTTGAGCCACGATACCCAAACCTTGATTTTTTTTGTAATTCACACCAGATGGGCAATGGGAATTTTATAAACACAACAGGTAAGTTATGTGAGACTTGCCCAGGATCCCAAAGCAGCAGCTTATTAAAGATCCAATGTTATTATTATTAGCTGAGTCAAGGCACCTAATCCACAGCTATTTTGGTGTTTTAGAATCTTTTAAAATCATTAACGAGTGGCATGAGAGTTTCTAAAATACCATTTTCTAAATGTGGAAAGATAGTCAATTCTCTTTTGATGAAATTCAAGTTCACCATATTTTCTTTTGTGAATCCAAATACAAACTTCAAATGAAGAAAAATTTCACAAGACTCTGAAATTTGTTGTTTTTTGTGTTTTTTTTAAAGTTCTGTTGATACTGCAAAGATTTTTTTTTAGAAATATAGTACTGCAGTCACAGAAGTTTTTTTTTCTTTTTTAAAGTTTTTTTTCTCTCCATTTTGGCATGATAAATGAGAGCATATCCCATAATGCTTTCTGTAGAAGTTTTGTTGTACAAGATTGGTCAATTTTTCAAGGATTGTAGTATTAGAAAAAATATTTTGGAATTTCAAGACAAGATCCTTTAAGGAAATCATTAAACAAAATAGAAGTTGGTTAATGGAAAATAGTTCTTCTGGGTTTGGGATTGAACCCTTTGCCAACTAGATTGTCTAGCACTGCTCATAATAGCAAAGGAAGTTTGAAAACATCTTTTGAGATTCAATTTTTTAAATTCTTTCACATGGTAAATTAATATTAAATTCAGATATTATTATTGCCTGTTTTTATTAGACAACAGTTTCAGATAGGCAAAGGGTCAACTTTTTAGCTAACGTTTTGAAGGAGAAACCACAAAAAAAATGTACATAAATTGAAAGGAAAAAAAAGTAAATGAAATAAAATATATTTAAAATCATAAAAATAAATGATTAATAAAAATCAGTAAGCCAATCAGTTTAAAACAAGATAAGATGCACATCATGCACTGAATGGCATTTTAATTTTCATTATGTTAGCATGAAATAAATCAGTAGACTTTGGTTTTCAAACCTTGTCACCAGCAATTAACATTCTGATGTCTTTTATAAACACACAAAAAACAGTCAAGATGTGAACATTGAAGTTGTATTAAAGTAAAAAAAAATATAACAAAAATGTCCAAATATGACTTGCATCCAAAAATGCAATGAAAACAGCCCTATTTCTTCACAACACAGTTTGTGTGTTTACTTAAATGTGTTTTTTGTTTTTATATGTAAATGACATTTTTTCTATGGAAACATAATGAGGCAATACAAAATACTTAATAGTATATTTCTATATATAAAAAAAGATTTGGCAAAAGACATTAAGTATATTATAGTATAATCAATTATGAATCACAGAACTATATTTTCAGTTGATTTGGAAATAGGGAGGTGCATGAATGCAATTTGGAACATTGAAATGAGTTTTTGGTAAATTTGAAATTGAAGCTAGCTGAATAAATTTATTTTTCTAAAAATATTTTTTTCTCTCATATTTTTTTAAAACTAATGATCTAAAATTTAAAAACTTTTACCAAAATGTTATTTTTTTTTTAATTGTCAAGATCATGGTATCAAAACAATTTAAATATTTTTTAATTCAAAAATACATACTATTTAAAAATTTAATTTCACTATAAAATCCTATGTTCTAAGAAAATTAAGTATTAAATTAAAAAAATAATAAAACAATAATTGAAAAATCACATTTTTTTTCACTAAATAACAAATCTAGTACCTTATAAAAATGAATATTTTTGTTAATCCAATTTTTTAGATAATAATTAAAAAAATATTTTTTTGGCCAAATGATTTATCTGTATTGTGAATATTCAGGATATGATGAAGTTTTAAGGCAAGCCAGAATAGAATGCATAAAAAAGTGCAAAAGAAACATGAAGAAAAAATGAGTTTCTGGTTATCAGCTCAATATGAATACAACTTAATTTTCATTTAGTTTAATTTTTATTAAATCTTGTAGAATTCCATTAAAAAAAAAAGAAGACATGTGTATCACATACAAGCTTGTTTGTCTAAAAAGGTAAGAAATTCCCAAAAGTTCCAAAACCTTTGCACATTGAGATTTCACGGAAAATTGACAAATGTAAAAGGTATAAAAATGATGGCTTATTTAGAATTGTTTTTTATATAGAAACCCAGAAAAATGTTAAGATGTTTTGACAGAAAAGAGATGAGTTTGATACTTATAAGATTTTAGCTATGTGGTCACATTAAATAGTATTGATTAAATTTGAAAGTGTTTAACTCTTAATGACAATTGTTTTAGTCCAGTGACTAAATGTAACCAAATAACTTGAAACTGTTTATGAATGACCATTTTTATATAAAGATAATACTTCTGACACTTAGAGTCAAAAAATTAATATAAAAAAAGGACTAAAAAAAACAAAACAAAACAAAAACATGTTATTTAAAAAAAATTAACTGATACATCCTAACTTATACATAAGAACAGTTAATAAATAAAAGAAAATAATTAAAAACAATTTTTCTTCAATCTCTGTCATAATGATAAAATATAAATTTCTATATCCAACAGATAAGCTTATATATTTAACTTAATTTCCAATTTATTCTAATAATTTTTGTGAGATAAAATTCATAAATACTTTAACTTGTATCCTTGTAAAAGAAAAGAATCAATATACTGATATATCAGAAATAGTTAAGAAAAAGAATATCTTACAAAGTTTTAATGTCAATTAAATGTTGTTTTTGTTGAGTTTATTATAATCAAAGATTAGAATAAAAACTAGCAACATTATGTAAATATTATAGAAGAAAATATCTTACGTTTTCAGAGGAAAAGGATTTTGTTGTTAGTGTGCTTGTTAGTGAAATAGCATGTGATATGAATAAAAATGATGACTGAAAAACAGTTTGCTAGCTTCATACATCAAATTAAGAAATAATTTTGTAAAATTTAACTTGTATAAATTAAACATTTTACAAAAAATATTTAGTGGGCAAACAATATATATCCATTACTGAACTTTTAGTAAGAAATTTGCTTATAGACAAATATTATATGGTTGTTTCTATAACTATCTATAATAAAAGGTATTTTTACTTGCATGATTAAAATACAAAAACTTGTCAGTTTTATATAAAATCTCAATTATGTATAAACCTGAATATTACTGTTGCCATAAAATGTAGAAAAAGTATGAAAATGATATCTTGATAATATGGAAATCAGTACAAAAGCATAATAATATAAACAGTTCTATGTTTTATAAATTCATTGATGTATATAATGTAAACAATATAGTAGGGTCAATTTCAATATGAGATTACAAAGTGGAATAAAAATACCAACAGCTGGAAGACATATTGAATTATAAGGAGTAATTTGGATATTGTTTCTAATTCATTTAGAGAAGGCCATTTTTGTCTAAGGCCTAAGAAAGAGAACAATTTGTTTTTGTTTATTTACAAAAGATGTGATTTTTATGGCAAAATAATGACTAACAAGTGGTGGGCAAATTAATGTTTTTTTTTTTTTTTTAATTTACTATTAAGCAAAGGAATTTCACAGTGCCCACAGAATTTTATTGCAAACAATATTGCTTTTTGGATATATGTTTTTGTAATGCATTAAACCTGAATATATAAGATGGTGTTATTGTTAAACTAGTTTGATGTTGCTGATACAATGTGAGGGAAGAGGCAGTGAATAAGAAAAGAAAAAGAAAAAAGAAAAAGAAGACATTTGATTAATTAAAGAAATGTAATTCAGCATACAAACACATTGTTTCTGACAATCTAATATTGATATTTACTATTTGATTTGAATTGCTTTCATACTATTTTCTATGCATTTAAAATATTAGATTTTGTTATCATATCACTAATTTTTAACTTTCATTTTTGTCATTTCTGGGACACAATAATGTAATCAAATATTGTCATCTTGATTGTTATCATAGTCACAACATTTTACACTTTGTATCTTTTCAGGAAATTTAAAAAAAAACCTTATTTATTGCATAGGGTACAGATTGTTCTTAATCCAATCTTGAATCTTAATCCTTTCCAGTTAATTCAAATTAACTTGTAAGAGTTAACTGATACAAATATCCTTTACAACAACCTAAATGTGACAATGATTTGATTTCTTTGTTTAATGACATATCTATCTTTTGTGGGTTAATGCCAAAGAAAAACAGAGGTTGTATTATTTAACCAAATAGGGTGAAGGTAGGGTTCATACAAACTTGACTATGATACCAACCAAGATGGAGACATTAGTCTGGATAGAGCAGTGTATAATAACTATTTATATTAAATATTTACTTTTATATTATTATTTTTGTGATTCATTTATATGATGTTCATGCTCAGATAAACTCAAGACTATTTGAATAATTTAAGTGATATAAAATTTCTAACTTAAAATGTCAAATATTTTCTGTTCTCATAAAACAATAAAGTTGTTTATCTGTAATGTATATTAGTTTTTCTATGATCATAAAAATTAATAAAATTAATAAATGGCAATATACCAATTTCTATTTTAAGTGTCAGTGATTCAATCACTGAGTTTTCCCATTGATATGTATTATTGATTGTTCTTATCAAAAATCAACCAGAAAGTTAGGAATATGGCTCCTTGCTACATCATCTGACTACAACATAAAAATCCAAAGAGATATAAAAAGGCTTTGGATAAAAAGGGAGCCCACTGTTCATTAAGTTTTGTATGGTACTGAAATGTAACTGACACTCTTTTCTTTTTTTTTTTTTTTTTTTAAAATTTCCTTTAGTCAATTTTATTTTAAAATAAAAATCTTGACTGTATGAAATTTTGGCATTAAGATAATAAATCTGCAACCAACCAAATACTTCATTTAAGACTCTTATTGCTTGGTGAATGATTTTACTGTGAAAAAAAAACAAAAGACAAAAGGAGTATGAAAGGTAAAAAAAAAAATTTTTTTTAAATTTGCACATTGATTAGAAGAAAAAAAATCATTTCAACACTTTTCTTTACAATTATGTAGTTTTTTGTGTTTTTCAAAATATCATTTGACACAAATTAATTTGTAATCAATTTATTATTTGTTTATATGTAGAGGTCAAAACTAATGATTAGTTCTAAGCTACTTGGGTCATCTCCATCCTTCATTGTAAATGATCATTTCAGAGAATCAGAGTGAATGGGTAAGGTAATGGAATCGTTTGAAATGTAGTCAGTAAATGCATAAAAATGTAGCTTCAAGCAAATTCATAACTGTATTTTTCTTTTCAGTTTAGAATAATTTATCAGAAGCAACTGGGAAGACAATTGTATACAGTAAGAAATATAAAATAGCAACAAAAATCCTTGTCCTCATTTCAATGATAGTTTATATACAAGTGTATAATAAAATATGTATGCTTTTAATGTTTAAGTATAACTAAAGTAAACATGGAAGAGAGAGAGAGAGAGAGAGAGAGAGAGAGGAGAGAGAGTAAGTAAAATTAAGACATGACCCATGATATCTTTTTAAAAGTTTTTAAAATGTAAAAAAATTCTTCAGTTTTGTGGCTTTTTTCCCAGATTTTTTCTAGTGCACTGAATATGAGCAAGAGATAAAAAAAAAATTCAACATAGAACATTCAGTGTAATAAGAAAAAAAAAAAAAGAAAAAAAAATGGCAACATAATATTTAGGAATGGAATTGTCTTTTGAGAATCAAGATGGGATTTCATCAAAATGATCAAGGAATATCTTTGGATTTATAAAAAGGTAAAATAAACTGCCTAGAGTTTTAATTCATTTTATCACTTGTTTGTGGAGGAAAAAATGGCTGCCTCAAGAAAATGGTAAGGGGCTTGCTTTTATAGATGCATGATTAATGAAACAAATCTCCATATCTGCCAATCCATGTTAGCAGATATGAAAAAGAAATCGTGGTGGAGGAAGGTCGTTGGCCATTTCATTATTTTTTTCTTTGTTATACCAAATTGTAAAATTGATCTAGTCATGGTCAAAAATGTTAGCGGTCATTTTTTTCTTCATTGAAAAAGCTCGAGAATTTTTTTAAATTCAGATTGCTTCATGGAAAAAAGAAAAAAAAAAAGGAATGTCTCAGCCAGGAATAAATAAGTCAATGATATATGTACAATTTCATTGAAGGTGAAACAGTAGGGCTTAGTAATAAGCACGTTACCATTTGGTGGTAATGTTTACAGTTAGTTGTTTCACATAAAAGTCTGCCCTCAGCAATTAGGAATCATGACAAATTATTAAGAAAAAAAAAAAAAAAAAAAGAAAAAAAAAAAGGTACTAACAGTATTCATTATTGATAAATTTTCACTCATTTCCTGCTTTTCAATAGAGAGGAACCCATAATGTTTTTTTTATTGCTAAAGAAACTCCTGTCTTAACTTTAAATAATTTATGATGATTTTTATCAAGAATAAATCAAGAATAGGAAAATTATGTAAACTGAAATATTAACATAAGAAAAATAATATAATATAAAAAAAAACAATCAAAATAAATGTATATTTTAATTTACATTAAAAATCTTTGTTTTAAAGTTCTTAAATAAAGAAAACTAGCCTGATTAATAAAATGTACAAGTAAATATAGTTATAAATTGCATTGTCAAATACAATAATTACTATTTGTACTTAGCTGGTTAAGTAGGACAGCATCATTTAGAAATATGATTTAAAAGATTACTGAAGAAAATCCACAAATTATAATTATTTTATTTGGGTGGTAAATTTCATATATAAAAACGTTCTTCCCTCACCCACTTCATTAAAACCTGTATTCGTTCGGAAATACGCGAATGAAGCAGAATTTAAATCGAGTCTAGTGTAAGGGAGGTAATTCTTTTAAATCTTGATTTCACTATTTAAAAAATTACTATATTTTCAATTAGAGAACTAGTTCTATTGCATAATTGCCTTATATAAAAGATTTTTTTTAAAGTTAAGAGAAAGAAATATTGTTTATGTATTGAATAGGGTTCAAGGTAAAAGACTGTAAGGTCTCCTATGTCCCTGGAGACCAGATAGAATTTCTACAGGTAATACCAGAACCATTACACAATGAAAAAGATACTTT
Source organism: Doryteuthis pealeii (assembly GCA_023376005.1). NCBI lineage: Eukaryota > Metazoa > Mollusca > Cephalopoda > Myopsida > Loliginidae > Doryteuthis > Doryteuthis pealeii. The sequence goes on along the minus strand of CM042159.1, from coordinate 80,475,293 downwards.
TAATGCACTCATTCATAATTTATGCCAAAATAATTTGTATGTTAATAAATTCAAATCATCATATAATTTACTTTTACAATTTAATCAAAAAAAAATAAAAAAGATAAATAAATAAATAAAAAAGAAAAGCACAACTGATCTGTAATTCTTATTTCAAGCATAGAACTTAGATATTTTCATACAAATTTAATTTTTATCATTATATATAGAATCAGAATTGGATATATAACTATTTTTACATATACATATAACTATAGTAACTGTATCCATCAATATCAGTACTGTTGAAACTATGCCTGATTTTTGTAAAGATAAAAACTTATACAGAGATCTGTAGATGAAAATCAAACAAATAAGATAACCAAATTTATAATAAAAAATTAAAATAAAAATACTTTTATTCTATATTGATATGTATATAAAATTTAAAAAAAATGATAAAATTCTACTAAGATATATGGTATTTTAGAACTGACATTTTAAAAGTTTTGATGGTGGACTTAAATTTAAAAAAATATTCATATCAAATTGATAACAAAAAATAACTACAATTTCTTTAAAAAAAATAAAAAAAATAATGTATAATATAAAGTGAATTTTAAGTATTTCCACCTGTTAAGTAAATGGCACAAACTATGAAAGAATACTCAGTTAATTAATTCCGTATGCATAGATAGCTTAATTTAATACTGAATGATTTTGGCTGCTATACTTAAAAGCTAGTTAGAAAGTTAAGACAGGAAAACTTTAGATGAATTCTTTGCTATTATCAACAAGATATTTTTGAAACAATTAATATAAATCAATTGTATGATAAACATAACATAAACAAGAAAATCAAAATTCTGTTTGCACTTCGGCTGCATTCATAGCATGAAATGTGTAACAGGTTGGTCGGTGGAGATTTTATTTATACTTCAATGGGTTCAGTGGCATCTTTCATATCAAATGGAAGCCCATCAGGAGCAGAAGTGGTGCTGAAAGAAAGAATTAATTAAAATTTTGAGAATCTAGCTAAAATAAATCTCAGTAAATATAGAGTTATGAACAGAGTTTTAAATAGATAAAAAGAAAAGTAAAGACAAAATAAACATTTATTTTGATAGAAGTATTTTTTTTTTTAATTGAATGTACTAGTAAATATATGCACTCTCTGGGTGCAAGTATTTAAGTTTTAATATAATAAAATATTATATTAAATTAGAAAGGCTAATGAAACAAAAGAAGAATGCAGATAAAAGATTTGAAATATAATCAAAAAATAGAACAACTGAAACTTACTCTTCCATCACTCCTGTCATTCATTGCTAAATTTTCCTAATTTAACTATTTAGTTAAAATAGGAAGTAAAGAATAAAATTACAGTTATTTCTTCTTGTTAATGGATTTCTTTTAAGATTTATCACCAAGATATTTGCTCATATTCATTAAGATAAAACCAAACATTAGAAATCAATAATACCAAGCACATATTTATTAAAATCAAATTATCAATATCAATATGCAAAATACCCTTCCTATTTACACTGTAAACCGCTATTTTGTTGTATATATAAATACAATTGCATGTTATTAGTATGTAGACATGGTCAAAAGTATTAATAATGTAAAACAATTTTATTAATAATTGAGGTTTAAATAAAATAAAATCATGGAGAATGTGACGTAATAACTAAGGGAATTGACTCAAGTAGTAACATAGTTTTGGTTACAGATAGTAAAGCACACAATCTCCATTATAATAAGATGTTATATTCTTTAGTGAAGGTTCAAAAATGTTTTCTAGATTAGTTTTAGCAAAACTCTCTCTCTCTCTCTGTATACTGTCGACTTAATCAACTGGGGATATTCACCTTCAACCTCTTTGCTTTAACTATCATCCTTTCCTATCTTAGTATGAACTTCCTTTCTGCACAGGAAGTGGCACATTTTATGTGACTTTTCTCTTTAGGACAATGCTGTTTGCTTCTGACATTTCAACTGTTTGGGAAACATATATTGCACATTTTAACATGTATTTTTACTTTAATAAAAAACTTTCTCTGCTGTTACAAACAAGCATCTAGTCAGAGGCTGAATAAAGTTATATATATATATATATATATATATATATATATATATATATATATATATATATATATACACACACACACACACACACACAGATGCTAATAGAAAAATCTAAAAGGACGCATAAAAATCATATCCACGCATCCCAGTGTTTTTTTCTTCCCAACCATTTCCAGCTAACTGTAAATACATTTCAATATATTTTTGGAAACGAATTACACTGTATAAGGTACAAGGTAGGGGTTAAATGGCTTTAATTGTTCATAGATAAAAACTCTATAATTTAAGAAACTTTAGTTGAGACCCATCAAATTCAAATCAAATTCGTGTCCCAGGATGCACTAAATTAAAAAGTTATCAGCATGCTATATACATACATAACTGGATGCAGTTTAGTATTCAGACATTAAAGGAAAATAAATATCTAAGTGGGTTTTCAAACTGTTCTCTACTAGTTAAAACACTAAATTAAAAGCAACTGTCACATCTTTCCTTATCCATTCTGTTTACTAATCTATTAGTAGTAAGCATTATTCTAAAGGATGAAAATAAGGAATTTCCTGAACATCTTTAAAATTACTAGAAATATTTTTTTTTATTCTCTATAAGACTGTCCACTTTTCTTCAAATGTCCCTATTTATGCATAAACAAATATCGTTCTTCAATGTCTGAATCTAATGTAACATGAAAATTTATCTCAAAATGTAAACAAATAATTTCTAGTATAATTAATAGAGTTAAAAAAATCTATTTTTTTAAACATTGTTTCTTTCAATCCCTTTGAAAAAAGCTAAAGCATTTTTTTTAGAGCTGTCTATTCTTAAATGTTTTGTATTCAGTTAGAGGGTTATTTTTGGTTGAGATTTTATATATATAGCTGTTGTGTCAGTCTGCCATTTTTATAGAAGTCTGAAGTCAAGGTGTCTCATCGTGGTGTAATGGTTAGCAAACTAGACTAGCAAGCTATTACTAGTGAGTTTGGGTCTCATTGGGTGCCCCATACATGTGACCTTGAGCCACAATTAAGCAAAGCTTAGTAAATAACTACTTCACTGAAATCAAAGAGCAGACGAGGCATTTTAGCCTTGTAAGGCAATCAGTCCATGAAAAGGAAAACTGAATTCAAACTAGCTATAACTGCTTAAAAACTGATCTTGTGTCACATCTGCCTGTAGCGGAGGGGTTGGGTAAATAGATACTTTGCTGAAATTAAATTACTTGAATATTTATAAAACCTTCTATGCTCTCATTCCATTTAAAATCAATAGCTTATTTTACATAACTTGCAATTTTCTTTTTACATATCTGCTTCACTCAAAAAGTTGCAAGATATTTAATAAAAAAAATTGACTGCCATTCTCTTTGAAGTAAGTCTCTTTCTAAAATGATAAATTATTCCCAATGATTTTGCAATGCTGGGAAAACTACCTGGAAGTCTGGCTCTCTTTAAGCACGTCAAGAACCATATTCAAATTAACTGGATTTTATCAACACTGTCAAAATGGTGACCTTTTACTTCTTGCTACCCTACATTAATGTTCTACCACGTTTGAGTGCCATTCAAGACATCTTGTTTGTCTTGTTGCTTCATCACCTGCTTCAACATTTCAAGTGCTGATTTCCGGGAATTTGACACAGGATTTGATATTTGTTCTTTGCTTAAGTTTGAAATCTGTCTTGAAATTATAAATGAGCCTATGAAATGGTCACAAAAATGCATGTAACACAGATTTGAATGTCCACAGCATGACGCCATGTGATATACTGATTCACACCAATTATTACTCACTTCCTGCTGTGTGCAAATGATTGTCCCATGTTTAGTTTGACATAACAAAACAGTCTCAGAACTTTTTTTTATTGCATGTATTACCAGTAGAACATATAGGATAATAAGATCTATAAGACACACTGATGCGAACAACGTGATTCCCTTGTCAGGGAATGTAAATAGATTGATGAGGTTAAGAGTCAGAATTACCTATCACACCTAGTTAGCAGCTGATGAAGGTAGGGTATTGCATTTGGTAATTATTACATGTTGTATGAAGAAAAAAAAATTAACTAAGGGGGAATGTGGCAATCAACAAAGAAAATCTATTGTATTTCTGGATCGATTAAATAATTGAATCTTTGAATTAACTTATATAGAAGATTCAACCCATCTAGGTTTATTTTATGCCTAGAGATCAGGGAATTATATTCATTGTACGTTCATATTTACATTTTTTGTGCAGTTGTTTAAGAGGTTTTGTTTTTTTGACACATGGTCCTAACAAATACGAAAGCTATTTATTCATAGATGGATCCCTAACAGGAATTACCACTCTGTGGAGCTGGGACTGGAGAAATGATAATGAAGGAGTAGTCCACTCTACTCATATCTCCAGAACTGGAGCCTCACTATCAGATACAGTTTAGCGTCATACCCAGGAAACCCCTTGGGGTGTGGGACTTACTCCTCATCAGTTAGCATATTCTAAGCCTCACCATCAGGGCTAGAAAATATATTTAGTTCAGGATGAACCATCAATAAAGTAATAAAGAAAATCTGTTGTATTTCTAGATCAACTTAGAAGTTGAATCTTTGAGCTAATTTCTATTTAAGAGACAATGAATTATGATTTTAATCAGTTTTTATTAATGTAATTATATATGTATAAAATGTTACCCTAAATTTGGGCTACAAAATTCTGCTGCCACCCTCTCCCCAATATATTTGTATATAATATGCACTGACTTTTTAGAATTTGTAGCAGGTAAATTTAACATTTGTCCAACCTTTTATCCAGTTTGTATAGACTAAAAATAAATATTTATACAGTTTACTTATGTTTTGAAAAAAAAAAGTTTATGCAATATTTAAAGCAAACACACAGACATGTTCACACAAAAGTCCACCAAGCTTGTGGCAAAAATAAGTCCACTATAGGAGAAAGAAAATTATAAACAAACACACATTCCAGTGATTGTGTCTCTGTAGTGGCATAAAACAGAAGTGTTTGTTACACATTAGATTTGATCATAGATATGACTGTTTTATATTGGAACATAGAATGTTTGGTATACTAGTACATCCAAATAAAAGTTTGCACTAACAATAAAGTACTTTTCAATAGAGTGCTAATAATTGAAGTTGTAAGTAGACAATTCTCGTAATGTTCTCTGATTGCTCTAAACAGCAGTACACAAGTAGTCTTGGACCAGTTCATTTACTCTCTAAGAAAAAGGTAAGATAGGCTAGTCCACAACAATAACTTACATTCAGTCATACCACTCTGAATATGGTGATACACATTGTTGGATAAAAAATTAATATTTAGTTCTTGTATATAATATGCACCCTTAACTATTAAGCTTAAAAATGTGGGGAAAAAGTGCATGTTATACACAAATAATTAATTATTCTAATCAGGTTTATTTGCTGCATTTATTCCATAATTGCATATTTGACAATCACTCATTAACATTAATTATTCATTATAATTTTAATATTATGTCAAACTAACTTTCTTCCCCCCCCAAAAAGAAAAGAAAATAGAAAATAGTTTGTAAACCAACCTTCTTTCCGAACATTCACTGACGTTCGAAATATCATCTCTTATGAAAGTGGACATACATTTGCCACTCCTCTCACTGTAAGAACTTGTGCAGGTATAGATCTCATTAGAACTGTAAAAACCATTAGAAGGATTTTCTTTCTTATAATAGCCATTGTTGTTGTTATTGTTGTTGTTGTTATTGTTGTTGTTATGCCGGCTTCTTTTTAATGGCAAAGGAGGTTTGCTACCTGGTTTGTTCCCTTTATAGTAAGGTACTGGCACACTGCTATAGTAGCCACTGTCTGCAGTGCCACCATTCATACCCATCTTATTGGTAGGAACCCTCGTACTTCCTCCTCCTCCTCCTCCTCTGCTGCTACTGAGGCTCCCCCGGGGATTATGGCTGACACTGTTTAGATGACAGCTGTCATGGGGAATTGCATAGATTGGCTGAACATCCACATCGGATATAGGTGTGCGAGTTAGTTCTGGCACAGTCGTTACATCTTGCTGAAAAAGACAAAAGTAATAAAAATACTTTAAATTATTACATATATAGTCATTAACAAAAGCTTGTGATGTAATGGTTAAAGTCATGGGAAATGGACTCGTCGCCCTGAGTTCAAATCCTAGACGTGATAATTGCATTTCACTTAGCGCTAATACCCTTGGGAAAGGTATGAATCCTACTCTCCCTCAGCTATGGATAAATAGTAGGGCAGACTGGGCTCTTTAGCCTTGGTTAGGCAACCGGTCTAGGAGAAGGAAAACTCTGAATTCAAACCTGTTGAACTCCGCTTAAAAAATTGACCTTGTGTCACATCCTGCTTGTGCAGAGGGGTTGGTAAATATATATATATATATAGTCATTAACATATCAATATCTAAGTGGTTAATACAAATACTTAGAATAATATTTTACATCATAATGCATTAACCCACCCATCTACATAAGCAGAATAATCTAGGCTGCCCATGTATATATTTCTTGGTAATGGCATAAATACCATCTGACCTGGTAAACGCTCATAAGGTCATTAATCATCTTAACAACAGCAACCTTGAGCACCTTTTTGATCTCCATGTTTCTAACACACATGGACATGCATACAAAGTCAAAAACAGCATTGCTTACATGATTTTCGGAAACATTTTTTCACGCTCAGAATTGCCGAGGCATGGAATAAGCTGCCTGGGTCCATTGTAGGCTGCCGAAACACTGCATCTTTCAAAGCCTCCATGCTTCCTGTAGTCTGCCAACACTATACCTGATACCCCTCTCCACACACATATGCACATGCGTGCACACATACATGTATATTATTACTGTAAACTGTTCCTGACACTAATGCATTATTCTATGTACTAGACATAAGAATTTGATGAGTTGTGGTGCACCTAAGCACTGTACACTGTAAATTTCATTATTATTAATTTGGGTTGTAAGGGTTTAAAATTAAATTTCTTAACCTATTTTCTATTTCTTTTTTGTATACATCAATTAATTAAAAATGCTTCCAGTTGGAGAAAGAAAAGAAAAATTCATAATCTACCTGCTGCAGTTCATAGTAGTCATTTAACATTTGTTTTGCCCATTCAAGCAATCCTAAAGCATCAGATGGAGGATTGCATGTATTCTCCTTGTTCAATAGGCCAAGTACTCTGCATAGCTGATGGATTACACCTCTGCAATAAAAAAAATATAAAAAACATACTTGAAATGTTTTGAAAATTTAAGATAGGAAATTTAGAGATGAAACATCCTTCACTATTATCAATATTTTTTACTAGCATTATCCATTATCATCTTTTAAATTCTAGTTGCTTTTTATTGTAATGGTACTCCACACTCACCAGAACTGGAGCCTCACAGTTTAATATCATACCCAGAACACCCCTTTTTGTAATGGACCTTACCCCTTTGCAGGGAGATACAGTCAGTATCTTTGAAGACCCACTGACAAGGCAAACATTGTATTTCAAAAATTATACACTAACTTGTAGGTGGGTACTCTGGTATCTTCACAGTCCATTGCTCGTAAACGGGTTCGTACTTGGCTAAGCAACTCCTCCAGTGTGGCTTTATGTATACGCATGTTTTCCAGTTCATAAAGGTAGAGATGGTCATCGATACCATTGTTCTCAACAATTGCTTCTTCAGTTTCTGAAAAGAAAAAAAAAAATAGTTTAAGCTAAAGTCATAAAACATATACTTTAAAAAAAAGTTTATAATGAACAACATAACTGATACATGTAACTGTTTTGTAAAAATTACTATTATTATCAGCTAAATATGTAAAAAAATTCAAACCAACTGGAATATTTATGAAAACTAGTAAGAATAGGTGCCTTCCGGGTGTAAGTATTTAAGTTTTAATAGAATGAAATATATTAAATTAGAAAAACAAATGAAATTAAATGAGAATACTTATTTTAATACATTACAACTGACTTCTTTATAAAAATATTCATAGGACTGATTTTAATACGTTGGAAAATAAAACAATAATATTACAGATCAATAACAGCAAGTAATTATTTATTAAAACTGTTTATTTTTAAACCAGTAAGCAAATTAACCACACCATATATTATGTAAACCTTTATTTCTTAGAGATATCTAAAACATATTGCAGGATTTTAAACACACTGATAACATGGGCTGTTTTGAGACAAATTTAACTCAGATTTTCATAGAGACATCATTAATAAATAAGATTTATTTTCTGTATTAATGACTGTTACTATAAATTAAAAACTCATTGATAAATTTGTTGAGTTAGACATTTTGTAATAAAACATGACAATAAATATAATATACCTACCATATCCTTTATTGTCAAAAACTGGAATCTGAAAATAAAAAAAGGAAAATACTTTAAATATCATATATTGCTTAAGTATCTTTATGTAATATCTATAATATAATCATGTGTTTTGACGGGATGATGATGTCAACAACTTTAAAAATATACAAATTCCAGAATAGATAAAATAATTCTAAAGTCTATAAGACTTGTCTGCTTTTTTTGAAATTGTCAAAGTATACATGGTCTGTCTACTTCACTACTGACTTTGATCTTGACATGATTCTTTTCAGATTATCAATGTTATAGAAAACTCAAATTGACTGACATCAAAAGTAATATCTCTGCTGTTTAATGCATAGTGCCCAGAAAAAATAAATAATGTACAACTTCTTTTTTATGATTATATAAAATATTTGTTGAACAAAAAAAACAATGTAAATTATATAGTATGTTTTAAAATATCTATAAGAAACTTATCCACAATTTCTTTTGAATACCTTAATTGATAGTTTCAAATGAAATTCAGAAGCATATCATACTAGTTTTCAATTTTTTTTAATGGTTAAAAAAAGGTATTTTTTCCTCACATTCAGTTGGCAATATTTGGTATAATTAATCCAATAACTGGGTTGAGTCAGTTGTGTTAGAACACTGAGAGGACAAGACTTTTGTGGTAAGATGATTTTGTTGCATATCACACAGTATATCACTAATAGTTTTGTATGGAATGTAATTTCAAGGCAAATTTTATTTGAATTCTTTTTTTTAAAGTTACTGGATGTGATTTACAAAATGTTGAAAGAATAGAGAGATATTTGTGTAAAGAAATATAAAATGTCAAATTATTAATGGAAGTTTATTGCATACTTACAGGTTCATTTTGATTATTATTGATTGATTTTAATGGCATGCCAACCTGTCTAGAGTTATTTTATGCCTATAGGTTAGGGAATTGTGTTCACTGTACATTCATATTTATATTTTTTGTGTAGTTTTTTTTAAAAGAGTTTAAAAATTTTTTTACACAAGGTCCTAATGAATATGAAAGCTATTTGAGCCATAGATGGAAGGCTAACAGGTACTACCACTCCGGGTCAGAGTGGATCTGGGAGTAATGGCAATGAAGGAGTATTCCACATGACAGATCTTCAGAACTGGAGCCTCACTATCAGATACAGTTTAGTGTCATATCCAGGACACTTCTTGGGGTCTCACCCCACTCTAAGGGATAGAGTCAGCATATCATTTTGATTAGTGTTCACTCTAATTACCAGATAAATGGTCACACTCTATAAATTAGTTTAATTGCTATATAATTGACTGTACAAATAAACCAAAAACTTGTTTCTTTATTTATCATATGGCAAACTTTTATATCTGTTAATAGTTATATGCTTTTTAGCCATAGAAAATAAATGGCTACATAATTATGGCAAAACATTTTCAGATATATAATGAATATTTTAAAAATTAAAATAAGATATTTATCATGCCTAACCAGTTATAATCATGTGTCAACATTTAATTTTTCAAAGATATTGTCTGAGGGGAGTGGGAGTTAAAAATTAAATGTCAAAGAGTTTGTACCATAAGGAAGTAAAATCATCAAATTTATTAAAGGAGTGAAAAAATAAAACAATTTTAGTTCTGATAAATTTAAATATACATCAAAATAGAACAAATATATAAACCAGGCATTTATTTATTAAAACTGGTTTAAAAAAACAATGAGGATTGTCTAAGGTTGCATGCTCAAATTTTGAGTGTATTTATTCTATTTTATGACAATTTTGGGTAATGTGACGCAAACAGTGACAGTTTCCATTAAAAGAGACAACGAGAGACCTAATATCCATTATTAATAGACATAAATTCTTACCTTTCTAATCTTTTCATTTGGCACATTTGTATTTTTTGTGGTTTCTTCAACAAAGTCAATATGGCCCCTGGGGATTAAATAAATAAATAAACCTTCAATTTTAAACAAACAGTACATTAGTGATACATATCTATTTTTTTTTTGTGTTTTGTTTTTTAGTGATTTGAAAAGTTTAAAAGTAAAGCACTGACTTTTGAATTTGTGTGTGTATGTGGAGGAGGAGTATTTGGATCTTTGGTTTGGTTTCTTTGATTAATTGCATATCAATCTTTGTAGGTTATTTAATGCTAAAGCCATCCTTATAGAAAAGCAATCATGGCACTATTTAATCCATAGCTGGTGGGGATGAGGGAGTTCATACCTTTCCCAAGGGTATTAGACCAAAAGTGAATGTAATAGTGCAACTGGAATTCATACTCACTCACTACAATATTGAAGTTGAATACATTAGTTACTATGCCACTTGGACTATCCAGTGTGTATGTGTGTGTGTGTGTGTGGGGGGAGTATTGAATTAATTTTTTTCCTTCATTTAATCAGATTGAATTTGAAAGTTTTGTCTTCCATCCATTTCTTAACTACAATGCTATTAGTTTTGCATTTAAATATTTTGATCTTATTTATTTAGGTTTATTGAAAACATTTTTTTTCATGGAGCAAATCAAGATTTAATTAAAAATGGTTTTGAAAGGTGATTCCGAATATATTCAGAATGAAACACACATCATGTGTATGGTGGATTTTACAAGTAGACCAATAATCTACGTTATAGTAAACTATGTACGATTTCATTTAAATGATGAACAGGCTAAACCAGAGCAAAAAGCCTCACCAACCCAGCATTCAAGGCAGTACAAATTCAAACTGCCTCCTTCATATTAATGAATGTTAATTTTTCCATAAAGAAATCTTAAATAAATATAAAGAAATCTTAAATCTTAATAATATACTTAATTAATAATTAATACTTAATTAGTATTAATAATATTTGGATTTTCTTAGAAAACAAAAGCAAGCAAAGAATTTATATTAAATTATAAGACAATGAATAGTTTTTCAAGGATTACCTTCAAGGAAGGTTAGTTTCTGAACAGAAGGATTTTTTAGTAAGTTAAATGATCTAACACATTCTCTCTTATGCTCAGCATAATCCTACATGACGTCACAACATTCCTCTTCCCATTATTTGAAGATTTAAAAACACAACAACCTGTATTTGACTGAATAATTTATACTATTTACATTTTTTGGACTGTTGTCCTGATCTTTATTGTTATATACATGAAGGCTCCTGAGTTCAACAAGAAACACCTGAAGAAGGTTGGAGAGTACACTGGCCAAACTTTTGCATATAACAATAAAGATGAAGACAACAGTCCAAATAATCTAAATGAGAGAAAGAGATAATGAGAGAGAGAGGGGGGAGAGAGAGAGAATGAGAGAGAGAGAGAGAGGGAATGAGAGAGAGGGAATGAGAGAGAGAGAGAGAGAGAGAACAATTTATACTATTTTTCTTTAATGGAATAATATTTGTTGTTTTGTCCAGCAAGTTAAAAAATACTTTAAATCAATTCATAAAAGCACATATATATCCGGTGTTGTTAATAATATTTCCATAGAAGAAAGAAAGAAAGAAAGAAAAATTAAAGACAGAATCTCTTACTTCTTTTTCTTTGTCCGACAGGACCATAAAATAAGAAGAACCACAAGACAAAGGAAGATGCCAGCAGCAGAACCAGCCCCAAGTCCAATCCACAAACTTTCATTCACTGGGGTCACTGAAGAGAGAAAAAAAAAATAATTGCTGTCATAAAAGCTCATTTTCATTTTTGATAAAGTTTAAAAGAATCTGAAAGTTTACAATTAAAATGAGAATGAATTTTATTTTCTTAATACATAATTTTAGCAATTCATCAATCTGAAGTGTTAACCTTTATAAATAATATTAAGTAATAATTATTTTTTGACAATCTGTGGAGAAAAATACAAGTTCATAAAATTATCCTCATGATTTATATTCTTTCTTACTACAAAAGAAAAAATCTCATTTATGTTACGTACCACATGCGAGATCTCTTCCGATTTAAGCAACACTAAAAAATGCTGATATTCCACTCGGCAGCTAAGAACGTCACCGGATGTGAACAGGACCGTATTTTTTTACAAAATGAAAAAATGCGGCGCTGCGCACATGGATCGGCACTTGCTGAGATGGAATTATCAAATAACATCAAAAGGGCCATTTTTCAACCAATCGGCGACCTTCACGGTCAAACCAAGGAGACATGAAATATGATCCGAGCTGATCCACTTAAGACATATATAAACACACAATTTTCCACAACCAGCAGTTTGGAGAGGTGAGGAACAATCAGCATCACCAAAATTTCCTTCACCTCCTATGTCAAGATACCGCCTGTCACCTACCAACCCTGACCATATCGTGCACACCAAACCCCTTCATCCCACTTCTGACCAGTGTTACTATCATGCGTATGGTGGCAAGGAAAAAACAAACACAGGTTAACGTTCAATAGAGTATCATTAAAAAGACAAACATTAAAACTATTAACTCTTGATAGGAAAAAAAAAAAAAGAGTTCTAATATTCCATTCCCAATTTCTAATTTTAAGTGATTTGTTTGCTTATCGTTTTTCTGCTTTTTAAACAAAAAGGCAATAAATTTAAAATCAAAACAGTAAAATCAAACTTCTATGAAATAAAATTTAGAGCTACAATTCAAAAAGAAACATGCAACAAAATTTCCATTTTTTTTCTTCTCTTCAAGATTCAATTTTTGATAGCATTATTAATCAATCTCTTTAAGCATACAAAATAGAAAAATGAAATCTTCAAACTAAACCAAAAGTAAAATAATAAGTAAAATATAATTAAAAAAAAATATTTCTATGCATGAAATTGATGCATTTGTAGTGCCAAGGAAAGTTCTAATTAAGAGCTAATTTTTTGGCAGATTCTTCAAATATTTTCTCAATTGTTTTTCCCTTGTTGAATCAAAATGTATCTTGTGTAGTTACTTTTTATACTGCCAAAAAAGTAGTTATAGACACAAATAGGGTAAAAAATGAATCCCTCATGTAAGAAAACAGATTACAAAAGATTTAACATACTGACCTCAATAAACTTCAGTTTTTCTTAAAGAAGAGGGATTGAAGAATCAATAAAAAAATAAGCTACATTAATTAAACTAGACATTATGCAAATTTAATCTTGTTTGTTTACAGTTTAAGATTGATTTTCTTTCTAGTCATTAAATTTTTTCTTCTTCTTCATTCATTTTAAATCATTAGGATCATCAAGATAATGAAAATGAATCTTTAAAGAAAAGATAAATTGAGAATATAAATTTGTATAACTTTCCCTTCACTTTCCCTAACTTTTTAAGAATACTTTTTTCTTTTGTAAATGCCCCTTGTAGATGAGCAAATTAGAATAAATAAAATGGAAGAGGAGAAGGAGGAGGTTTATGTTTCTACAGCCACCTGCTGTGATTTCAAAAACTAACACAGCCAATATAGATTAATAGGCATATGTTTTTTTCTTTGTGAATTGTACTTGGCAAGAATAGCTTTCTAACTATCAGCATACCCCCAACCCTCCCAATAACTTAAGTCCTATCAAACTTTGTCATTCAATTTGAAAGTCCATTGATTCTAGTGTCAAGTTTTTATTACCAAACAATCACACTGCTGACAAGAAGGCAGGTCTAAACACCATTTTCTCTTTCAACATCAGAAATAGCTGAATATTTTGATAAGTACTTCTAAACAATAGATTTGTCACTTCTTTTTAATACCAAAATATAAGGAGGTGCTGAAAAGTTCCAAGCCCAACTAAGAATAGAATAACAGAGCCATGAAATGTACATGCTATTGCACATATTCATCTCAGAGTTGACACATTGTTTTTGAAGCATCATTAATTCTTTTAAAAAAAATAAATTCCCTCCTTGATTAGTCCAAGAACCTTTCAGCATTCATCTCATACACAATGATGCTGATAGCTTTTTGATTTAGTGAGTCCTGGGATGCACATATTTGCTTTGAATGAGTCCCCAGGGAAATGGGTCCCAACTAACTTCTACCTTATAACCTATCCTGTGTAATTCGTTTTTAAGAAACTATTGGAATGTATTTACAGTTAACTTGAAATGGTGAGGGAAGAAAAAAGAAAAATACTGGGATGCATGGATACCATTTTACTGTGTCCTTTTAGATTTTTGTGCATCAGGGACACAGGACATGTACCTATCAGCATCTCTGCATACAATTACTGAATTTACTTTTGTTACAATACTTGGAAAAAAAAAAAAAAAAAAAAAGTTAAAAAAATAAATGAAATAAAATAAATAATAATAATAATAATAATAATAATAATAAAAAGAATTTGATAAATTATCAAAAAAATATTTATACAGAGATTAGTTTGCAAAATATTTTTAAAAACTGTTTTTACAAAGATACTGACAAAATATTAAAACCTAAACAGAAAAGGGAAACCTCTGTTTTCTTTTTGCTATGAGTTTACAAACATATATAGTTTTATCTACCAATATTCATCCAGCTACCTACCCAAGAATATAAACTAATAATGTAGTTTATTGAGTTTGTGGTATTAAGAAACTAGTTTCAGTAATTTTAGATTAGTCTGAATTTCTTGTTACATTCTCAAAAATGCTTCAACTAGGAACCACAAGATGTTTCCAAACATACAAGAGGCTGGAGATATTGTGAAGAAATGACAAGATGTTAGAAATTATCAGGTAATATTTTAGTAGCATATATAAATATTAGAGTTGGAATTTATTTATAATTTATGACCTACAATAAAGCTAAAAGAATTGTTACCCAATTCTAGTAAGGATACCATACAAAATAGATTTTGTGCTACAGCCTTCAAATATTTGAAATTTAGATAAAATGCTTCAAAACGAGATGGTCTGTTTTTATTTTTTTTTTTTTTAAGAATAAAGCTGTTTTCTTAAAATATCAAATATAAAAAAACAAAATAATTTTTGATACAGAATTTTAGAATATAAAGTACATTTCATTTACAGTCTGTCATTTCAACAGACATTGAATTAAACCTGACAATTAGTTGATTAATTCTTTTTGCATGCTTGAGGATTCTGAAAATGTGAAAAAAAATTAAAAAGAAATAAAAATATGGAAAACTGCAGGAAGCTGGCATTTTTACAAACATCAATTTCAGCTGTAATTATACTATCATTATCCTATTGTGATCTTTATGGTCAAGTCACACTGGAAGTATTGGTTCTCACTTGATCACCAAAGTTAAACAGTGGTGAGCCTGTTCAATACTTAATTGAGCCTGTTCAATACTTAATTTACTTAAGAAACAGCATGTACTGTAAGCAACCTAAGTCCTTTGTTTATTAAAAGGACTTCATTCAGCATTAAATGATCCAAAAAGGGTCGATATGCCTTAAAACAAAACCAACCAACCAACCCATCAAGATCATGTTTTTTGTAATCTATCTTAACTTTTTAACTTTTCTAACACAAGGTGGAATACTTTTGTCTCTACATCAAACAAAAATATATTGAAGATGAGTACATATTGTTATATATAAATTTTGTCAAAAGGGTTATAAAAAAAAGAAAAAAAAAAGAGAAAAGTAAAGTAAATACAACAAAATAAAATTAACAGACAAATGTTGATCTAGACAACCACTTCCTCTTGTATCACTAACATTTTCTGAGGAACTGGATGACACTACTAACCTGTAGGTTTGAGGAACATTAAAGATTGAACACTTAAAACTGTGAGGTCATATTAATTGACCTTTTTAATCAAGTTAGATAACAAATGAATGTTACTTACAGTTACAAAGATTTCCTTGAATCGGACCTTCTTCAACAATCCTCGAAACACCAGCACATGTATCCAAACATTCATGGCTAGCCTCATCAATAAAGTTGACACATCTTTATTGCAAAAATAAAGGGAAATTAAAAGTAACAATATGAAAAAGAAAAGAAAAGAAAAAGAAATAAAGAAAGAACATCAAAGACAAAAATTAAAGAATTTGAATAATTTTCAATTTTATTAATTATCTAGGGAGGAATCAGCTAGTTTTTATTTGTATCAATTAAATCTGTGATATTTACATTAAAAAAAAACAAAAAAAAAATCATTTTCACTGAGTTAACCAATATGGAAAAAAACAAAAGAAAATCTATTTCTCTTAATTTTTTAGATGAGGCTTGATTATTTGGATTATTTGGACTATTGTCCTCATCTTTATTGTTATCTGTACAACTTCCAATCGGACACATAGAATAGTGGATATAGGCATTGGGTTAAGACAGTTCTATGTGACAGTTATCTCTAGGCTGCAGGTTCAATCCTGGTCAAGGGCGACAGTAACATTAATAATTAACATAGCTTAACACTTGTGCCCAGCTATGGTGAGCGGAATGAGAACAGGATATTTTATTGAATAAAGGGTTGGGTTCAAAGTTCCGTGATGGCTCCCGATTATGTCAAGAAGGTTCCAGAGTCCGAAAAAAAGGTTCACAAGTTCGAGAAGGCTCCCGAGTCCGAAAAGAAATACCTGAAGAAGGCCAGAGAGCACATTGTCCGCAATGTTGTACAATGATAACAATAAAGATGAAGACAATAGCCCAAATAATCCAAAAGAAAATCTATATATAAAGTGACTTATTTTGTCAGAGGAAATTTTCTCTTAATTGCCCAGTCACCTACTATTAAAGGATAAATAAAAAAAAGATAAAGATGAAGGGTGATGTGTAAAAGGTAATAGATACCAGGTGAAAAGAAAGTGATAATAGGTAATATGAATTATGCAATATATAATGTAAATCTGTATTATCTGCATTATTTTCTGTACAACGTTTCGGACGATGCACCCTCTGGCCTTCTTCAGGTATTTCTTGTTGTAATCGGGAACCTTCTTGTCGTAATCAGGAGCCATTATGGAACTTTGAACCTAACCCTTTATTCAATACACGGGGGTAGAGGCGTTAAGCTGTGTTAATTATTATTCTATGTTACAGCTGCCCTTGGCCAGGATTGAACCTGCAGTCCAGAGATAACTGTCACTTAGAACTGTCTTAACCTAACTCCTTTATCAACTAGGCCATGTATCCAAACATTCAGAGAAATAATGTAAATCTGTAATAATATAATAGTTAGGGTGTGATTGTAATGAGCCTGTTGTGAAGTGAGAATTCCACCTGCAGAGCCTAATGCAAAACTTTGCTATCTACAGTGAAATCAATATTGTTTATAATACTAGAAAAGAAAAATGGTTTGGATATGATTTTATTGAGAAAATACATACCTAGAACATTTTTTTCCAGAAATGCATTCCAGACAATTTGTAATATTGCATGTACCTGAAGAATACAAATTATTGTCAAAGAGTTCAATCCGTTTGGTATCAATGAAATAAAAAATAATTAAAAAAATAAAATAATATATACAAATATACAGTGTCTTCTCTACTGGGTTGGCAAAAAAATGAATATGGTTTATTAAATAAAAATAAAGAAAATCTTTCAGCATTAACCTTAACATATCTACCATTTTGTTCCACCATTTTTAAAAATCTATCTCTTTTTTTAAATTTCAAAATTTCATCTTTCTAGAACATTCCCAGTGCTTAAAGGTGCATTTTACAGTTTTCCAGATACTTTTTTTCCCATTAAGAGCATTTTGTAAAGAGTAGAATAGATAATAATCTAAAAAGTACAATATCTAGTGAATATGTCCGGTTTAGCTCAGTTGGTAGAGTGTTAAACTAGGAACCACAAGATTCCAGGTTCAATACAGGCCCTTGTCAACTCAGAGGAGCTGATGGTATGTGTGGCATTCCACCTCAGATGCCAAAACAATCTCCTTGGTCTAGCACTAGTGAAAAGAAGATAGACTCCCTCGCTGTCTGGCTGATACTGACATTAGGCCACCCCAACGACTTTACTTTTTATTTACTTATGGCAGGAGTCAAACTTTCCAAGCCAAACTGTTGCAATTTTTGTTTGATCACCAAAGAAAACATACAATCTAGTATTATCTTGAAGGAATATTTTCTCTTAAGTAATTATGGACATTTTTCTTTGATAGCTACCTTCAGTTGGTTTAATCAGGAACAGTCCTATTTGAATAAATCATTTAGTTTTCCTGGAGTTCATAGCAGAGGACTCTTCTTATTCTACAACAATCACAGCATCACCTTCTTTGACCTTTATTATGGTTAGAGGTGGTTTAATTTGCTTTTTCTATAATCTCTTGCATTACAAGTTGTTATAAAATATCCACTTGCTCATTAAAATTTGTTTAAAAAATGAAAAAGACATAAAATAAACTTTTATAGTCCACTAGTTTCTTTCTTCACTGATATGGAAATCACACCAATCAACTAATTATAACAAGTTGATGCAAATGATATTCAACAGTTGATTTGGATATTTTGAATATATTAGCTATCTTGGGGTCAGATTTATAAGAGGTCAAAGGGGGTAATTGCCCCATTACCCACCCACCACAGAGGTACGCAGATGTCCTTTATAAAACCTATAATAATTTCAAAATTAGTTATATTATTGAAAAAAATAATGGTGATTTGTAGCAAGCTGGAAAGAATTATATCACTTTGTCGTATAATCCAAACTGAAAAATGTAGTAAAGGTTATTTTTATAGTAAATATAATTGAGAAAAATAAAACAAAACATTTTCTTCAGAACCTAAGCTATATATTTTTTCTTTTAATAAGTTAATTTCACTATGTCTTTTTTATTTTTTATTTCACATGTATCTAATTTAATTTCTATGTTGAGGCAAATTGAGAGGGCTCCCTAATCAGAAATGTGTCAGGCCCCAAGGTCTAAATCCCGCTCTGAGCTATCTCCCAGATTAATCTTAAGTAATATCTACATAACCATGGAGATTGTTCAGAGAGAAATCTTCAGCAAGCTGAAAATAATTATCACTTTGAGCACACAAATCTTTTTGCATTTGAGCTGCATTTTTACCTTTCTTAAAAAAAAATTAAAAAAAAAAAATATATATATATATATTGCATATTTTTTATGTTAATGATCAAAAACATGCACACTGATATAATACCTGTCACAATAGAATAAAAAATGATCTTTTCAAATGAAGTCAGTTGAAACTAAACGCTCCTAATACCTAGTTAGCAACAGAAACAGAACAATACAATACATGCCTCTATTGACAATGGCAAACATTTTTAGTGAACAATATGAATAAATAATAAACATCAGTATTGTAGATTGTTCTTTTTCTCATTGTCTTTTCACTATTGTTCAGTTTATACACATAAATGAAATGGAAAATACCTACATACATATACAATCAACAAGCATTTCTATTTGTAAAATTTTGAATGAATGGAAAAGAAGAAAAAAAAATAGACTACTTTCCATATGAATGAGAGGTTTGATTAAAATATAAACCACTACAAAAAGTAAACTTTTTTTTACAACATGTCCAGGAGTAGATAGTCAGAATAGTAAAAGAAAATTGAAAATATCCATGTATATTTTAAAGTATATGATATATATATATATATAATTCTTTATATATTCTTAAAGAAAATCAGGATGTTTTTTTTGCACTGTAACCCTCCAAATTAAGAAAGCTGTACTAGAAATACAAGGGCCCATTTGCCAATGACATCACTGCTATTGTAGAATTGACACATCAACATTTTAGAGCAAATAAGTTTAAAAGTCTTTGAAATTGTTGCACATGAAAATCCGGACCCTTACATTTGAGTGACTTTTGCAATTTCTGAATTAGATTCATTTTTGGGGTCTCAAATCTAAGATTAGGATAAATATGAATATTTTATTTTAAAAAGTCTAGAATCACCACCAGTTGTACTTTAAGAAAATATATAGTTTCTATAGTGAGTTATCAAGATAAAGAAAATATTCAATATTTCCAGATTTTTTTATTTTCTTGCATTTTTAAGCCCCCTAAGGATGAAAGACACTTCTAATTCAATGAGTTTTAGGTGTTTGGTTGACTACTCCAAACCTATTATTAAAGTGCAGTAAATAGAGCGCTTTAAACATACTTTGAATTTTTTAAAAATTGCCTTTCAGTGTTTTTGAAAATGCTAGACTATTAACTTTTCAAAGGCATCTAAGTTAAAACAATTGGTTTTAGCTGATCTTAAAACATTTTAGGGAGGAGATAAGAAAAACAACCTAATGAAGGCTTGTAACAAACCAAATTTCAAAATGCAAGCCTCTAAAATTGGAGAAAAACTCAAAATGAGAAATTTTCAGAAATTCTCAAAAATTTAAATGACCATGAAATAAGAATGATTGATATTCTCAGGCAGTAATATTCAGAAATGGTGAAAATTTGAAAAGATTTGAAGACCTTCAGGATGGTGCCTTGGCTGAAATTGGCTGAAATTTGCTTGCTTGTTATGGAGACCTAGGCTAATGAGCCAATCTTGTTGAAACTTGGCAGGATAACTCCTTGGGGTGGTGGGGTGGGGTGGATTTGGTGCTTGGAACATTTTTAGCTTAAAATTGATCCCAAATGTCTAATTTCTCCAGAAAATAAATAAAATCACCATCTGTGGGAGACTCATTGTATCTAAAGACTTTTTGGTTAATTGGCCAATCTTGTTGGATCCAATTTGAATAATACAGGATTTTATTTATTAAGAATCTTACTCACTTTCAACAATATTGTACAATTTCATTCATGAAAAGAAGAAATACTTTTATGATCAAACAAATCTCATATTAAGAAGACACATAGAAAACCACAAAAATTGAGTACACATATGACACACACATGCCGATGATCTAAGGTCAAAACTTGTAGAGAACTTTTAAAAAATAAATAACAAAAACATTCCTGCTTGTCTTATCACTTTTTGTATATATATATATATATATATATATATATATACACACTGTGTTTCAAATTATTAAAGAAGTGACACTTTTCCCTCCTATCCACAAACTACTGATTGGAATTTAACGAAATTATCAGAGAATAATGACAACCTGTATATATACATTTTAAGATTCTACAAAAAGGAACAGAAGTTACAGTCATTTACCTAATTTACTTAAATTATTCTTGTGTAATAAAAACCCCGGTAAAAAAGAAAATAATACTTTTATTGTTTCATTTATAGATTTTATGGATACATACAGTAACTAAAATAAAATTAAATTGAAATAAAAAAGTAAAAATAAGTAAAAAATGACAGTGAAGTTAGTTAATATGAGATATGTGATACTTTTTTAAAAATGACTTGGAAAAGGCACTGGTCCATCGAACATGTCAATTTCTGGATCTCCTCTGATATAATTTCACATGATACGTTGACTATCTCCTGCCACAAGTCATCTTTGCTTCTAAATTGACGTCCATTCTCATAAACACGTCGCTTCAGAATGCTCCACAAGTTTTCAATTGGGTTTAAGTCTGGAGTTCATCTTCCGAGGTCCACTCTACTTTTTGCAGGTACTCCGTAGTTTTATGCGCTGAATGCGAAGGAGCATTATCTTGCATAAATATGATGGTTCTCCTGAAGGTGATTCTCTGCATTTTTAGCCAAGATTCCAGGTGCTCTTTAAGGAAAACTATATAAACACCTGCGGTTATTTTCGTACCGTCAGGCACTCTCCACGGGCCAACCATGATACCTCCAATAATACCAGCCCAAATCATAATACCTCCTTTTCCTTGTTGGTGTGTAAAGCAGTGATGAGGATCTCGTCCATTTACGACCCAACCTTTGTTCCAGCCATCAGGTCCATCAAGTGTTGCACGAATTTCATCTGTGAACAGTACTTTTGAGAAATCGACCTTCATGCTCTCATTTGCCCATTTCAAATGTATTTGCATGTGTATTGTCAATCAAGGCTATGTCACTGGTCTCACTGATGCCCCAACCTTTTTCAGAAGATGACAGCGAGTACTTCTGGGCACTGTTACTTCTCCAATGCTTCTGAAAAGTGCTCCACTCGTCAGGCCTGGGTTATTTACAGCTTCACGTTTCATTTGTGACAAAGAACGTTGGGAAACAACCCTCGAGTGATCCTTATCGGCCCTCTTATGTACCTTCATAGGAGCTGCAATAAATCTTTTCACAGTTTGGTGATATCTTCCAATTAATTTGGATATTTCTAATGTAGACTTGCCTTTGGAAAGTTCAGATGTTATGATATCTTTCTCAGACCCATAATTGCAGGAGTATAATGACACTTGTTTAATGTCTGGGACACTTCTATATCATGTTGATATTGCAAATGGCCACTGTTTGTTTCCTGTTGCGCAAAACAAGACAGTTTTTATACAACCTGCGCATACACCTATTTCCATTATACTGAAAATTTTGTTAAATTCCAATCAGTATTTTTTTGTACAAAATGAAAAAAATGTCACCTCGTTAATAATTTGAAACGCAGTGTGTATATATATATATATATATATATATATATATATATATATATATATATATGTACGTAAATACTTAGAATAAGACAGAATATAGAAATAGAGCATATAGTAGAATAATAAAGAGATTCTGGTTTATAGTAATTAACAAAAAAAAATATAGTAAAACCACAGGTGTCTCAGAAAAGTAAAATATTCTATTAAAAAAGAAAAAACACATACTGTTAACACAGTCTCTTTTGTTGCTATGCAAGTGGAAACCAGAGGCTTCACAGGCACATGAAGAGTCAACACAATTTGCCTTCCACCCACAGTGTACAGATGTACATAGAGCTGAGGAACCTGTATAAAAAATAAAAAAAATGAAAATCAATTTTCAAAAACTAATACAAATATGCACACAGTCACAGAGAATTATGTTTATTCTATCCTCATTATTATATGTTGGGTTCCTATTATAACAGTGACCCATGATGGAATGGGTGCTTCTAATTTAAGGAGTGTAAATGATATTATTAGCATTTCATAGTTATCTTCATTATATCAAGAATTTGATCATTATTATTATTATTATCATTTATCATTATTAACATTATTTTTTATCACTACTATTATTATTATCATTACTATTATCACTATTATTATTATCATTTAACACTTTACTGGGAGCAATAGTACCACCTACAGGTGGCTCAGAGAGAATTTTGACCCTCCGCCTGAACTCTTCGATAGGACCTGTCCACCTGGTAAGTGTATACGCTCCAACACTTAGCGCCCCTTAAGAAATGAAGGACAAATTTTATGATGAGCTTGAATTGATTGTAAAAAACATCCTCAAACAAGATCAACTTTACCTTCTTGGTGACTTTAATGCAAGAGTTGGTGCTGACCACGACTCCTGGCCATCTTGCTTGGGTTATCATGGCATTGATAGAATTAATGATAATGGACAATGTCTCCTTGAGTTCTGCACATACCACAATCTATGCATCACCAACTCATATTTTCAGTCCATACCTTGTCACAAAATTTCCTGGAGACACCCACGATCAGGCCACTGGCACCAGTTGGACCTGATCATAACATGGCACTCCGACCTCAGAAGTGTCCTCCAAACCCGTAGCTTTCACAGTACAGACTGTGACTCAGACCACTCCCTCGTCTGCTGTAGAGTCAAACTGCAAATGAAAAATTTCCACAGAGTCAAATCAAATCATGTGGATAGTGCCAAAGCAGCTGACCCAACCATAGCTGCTGCCTTCCTCTGTGCCCTAGAAGAGTCTCTCCACCACCAACCACAGTGTTGCTCTGCCCAGCAATATTGGGATGGCCTACAGACCAGCATCCATAACACAGCCCTGGCAGTTTTTGGCAAAAGAGTGCGTAGGTCTAATGATTGGTTTGAAGCCAATGACTCTGTATTGTCACCAATCTTAGAAGAAAAAAATATCGCTTCCATTAATTACAAATCTCTGCCGAATGACAAGACTTTACATGCCCTTAGAACTTCAAGGAAGAAGCTACAACAAACTGCACATTGCTGTGCTAACAGTTACTGGCTACAGCTTTGCAGCAGCATTCAATCCAGTAATATCAAAGGCATGTACGACGGCATAAAAAAGTGTGGGAAGCCTGTTCTCCTAGAAAAACTCCACAAGCTCCTCTGCCTATGCTGGAGTGAAGGGGTTATCCCACAAGACATGAGGAATGCCACCATCGTAACACTGTATAAGAACAAGGGAGACAGGAGCAATTGCAATAATTACTGTGGTATCTCTTTACTCAGCATTACAGGTAAACTCTTTGCTAGAGTTGCACTAAATAGACTTCAGATCCTTGCAGAAAAGACTTACCCTGAATCACAGGCCGGTTTCAAAGTAGGAAGGTCCACTACTGACATGATCTTCTCTCTGAGGCAGTTTCAGGAGAAATGTAGAGAACAGAGAAGACCATTCTACATAGCATTTATTGACCTCACAAAAGCTTTCGACCTTGTAAGCAGGAGTGGTCTCCCAAAACTTCTCCGCATTCTTTAGTCCTTTCACATTGACATGAAAGGCATCATTCAGTTTGATGGGTCCACCTCAGACCCTTTCAGCATTCGTCGTGGTGTCAAGCAGGGATGCGTGTTGGCACCCACTCTGTTTGAGATCTTCTTTTCCCTCCTTCTGCACCAGGCTTTTGGTAAAAAACAGAAGGAGTCTACCTTCACACAAGGACAGATGGTACTCTGTTCAATCTCAGCCCTCTAAAAGCCAAAACAAAGGTCATTTCCTGATGATGCAGCAGTGGTAGCACACTTCCAGGAGCACCTGCAAACACTCATGGACCAATTCACTTAAGCCTGACCATTAGTATAAAGAAAATCAAGATGATGGGTCAGGGAACTGTAAATCCTCCCTCCATCACCATCAACAGCTACACCCTGGAAGCTGTAAACACCTTCACCTACCTTGGATCCACCATCACTGACAACCTGTCACTTGATACTGAACCCAGTTGCCGGATCGGAAAAGCTGCCTCAACTTTTTGGAAGCTCACAGCAAGAGTGTGGGACAACAGCAAGCTCACTATCCGTACAAAGGTACAAGTGTATAGGGCATGTGTTATCAGCACCCTCATGTATGGATGTGAAACAGGGACCTTATACTCCCACCAAAAGTGGCGGCTAAATAACTTCTACCTTCGCTGCCTTAGACGTGTACTGGGCATCACCTGGAGGGACAGGATCACTAACACAGCAGTCCTAGCGAGAGCTCAACTTCCCAGCTTGTACTCTCTACTGAGACAACGTCGTCTCCGATGGTTGGGTCATGTACGTCGGAAGGATGATGGAAGAATCTCGAAAGACATCCTCTAAAGATAATAATCTTGATTTAACTCTTTCTCACATGTTTTTCTTTCTTTTATTCCTTTCATCTTTTCAATATGCTCGATTAAAACAAATTAGTGTTATCGCTTCTGCGTGCTCACCTTCTCTGTCTATCTTTTCCTTACTCTTTCTTTTTTTCTTTCTCTTTCTTTCTTATATTTTTTCTGTATAACATGTCCTCTTTCCTCCCTACTTTCTTTATAATAAAAAGAGAATGGTCCATTATTTAGCTGAGGTAACGACACTCATAAGAATTAAGAATTTGGTGGATAAGCAAGAACAGATAACCAGAATTTACATTTTTGCATTTCATCTTGAGTGATTTGGACAGTCTCATTTTTAAGCATTTTGGTGGTACCTTGATTAAGATTTTCTTTTGTTAAGTGAATGGATAAAACTTGTCTAGTTATTTATGTATCTCTGCTTTTTTTTCCTGTTTTTTTAATGATTTACAAATGATATTGTGTCAGTAAATTAAAGGAAAAAAAATCATTTTATTTTACTCAGAAAACAATCCTTAAATTAATTACTTTTATAAATAGGCTGTTAGTATTTATAACTTTTCATATAAATGTTGAATGATATATTATGGTTGAATCGTGGTGTTCTATGCTAGTATGTTAGTATAGAACACCATGAATGCATATAAAATTAGTTTCAAATATCAGTTATATAATCAAAAAATAAATAAATACCTTTTCTTTATGTATAAATGTTCATATTAAAAAAACAACAACAACAAAAAAACAAAAAAGAAACTAAAAGCAAAAAATATTGTAATTATTTTCCTTTTTATTGTGTTGTGAATAAGCATATCCCGAAGATCATCTTACAAATTCATAGACTAAAAACATAATAAATTCTATGGGATAAACTTGTAAGAATTTAAACCAAATTTTATTTACCAAAACCAGGTCACTAAAATGTTGTGGTGACAATTGGAATCATAACAAAGAAAATAAAAATCAGATTTGTTTTCATTCCTATAGAACATGCAAACAGAAAAAAATGTCAGGTTTACAAATGTATGTCACTTGAGTATTTTAATCACACAAAATTGTCTTCATTTTAATAACAAAACAAATGTATCAATCAGGTTTTATGAAATGATTGCTTTTAAAAATCATCAGATCAGCTTTCAGTTCAAATTGGACATTTGTTTTTAAAAGGCAATTATTATTTTTTTTAAACAGGAGAATTAATACTTAATAAATAACTTCTTACAAAAATAGCAAGAAAAAGATGAAAATATTTTTAACAAATAAAATATTTTCCCCCACTTATTTTCAACAGCATGACCATTTAACTTACCTTATATATACTAGCAAACATGTGCGCTCATCTCCAGGTGGAAGCATTTAAGTTTTAATGTAATGAAATATATTATATAAGAAAGACTAATTAAATTAAATAAGAACTAATATAAAAAGATTACGCTTATTTTAATTGGTTTCTATATAAAATCATTTATGGGATTGATTTTAATACGTTGCAGAATAAAACAATAATATTAGAGATCAATAACACTAAGTAATTATTTATCAAAACCAGTTTTATTAAAACAAGTATGCAAATTAACCAAACTATATATTACGTAAACCTTTAATTCTTAGTGATATCTCAGACACATGACAGGAATTTAAACGCACTAATAACTGGGCCTGTTTAGAGGCAAATATTCTATAACTTAAATATTCTATAACTTAAATACTCATTGATAAACTTATGCAATTTCTGATGTAATTGTGACGTAAGCCTTGACATAGTTTTAGTTACAGACAGACAGGCAGATACTGAATCTGCATTATAAGATATACAGTGTATCCCAGAAGTTGCATACCATCCTGATATTCAAAAATACACCTTTATTGATGTCAATTCACTGTCAATGAGAATAATCATAAAAAGAAAAAATGCTCAAACTGAGGAATAGAAAATTAATTGCATCAATTACTATCAATGATTGTTTTTGAAATGCATAAAGGTGGGGTTTTTTGTGTGTGAAAACCAAGATGGTGCACAACTTCTGGGACACTCTGTGTGTGCGTATATATATATATATATATATATATATATATATATATATATATATGAATAAATGCAAATTTCTGAGTATGTTTCCACATCATTGTCAACATCAAAATAACCTATATCATCAAATTGTTAATATATAAGATCAATACACAATATGTATACTAACAAATGGCATTTATTATAGTTATGGGATATCTAATTTACATAATGATCTTAAAAACCAGGTTTTAATAAATAACATTCATGTGTTATTCATTTGTAATCTTATTGTTTTATTTTCATATATATATATATATATATATAAGCAATAATTTTGTGTATAACTTTTATAAGAAAGCAAAAAAAATTTTTTTTTAAAATTTTGTTTACTTTTAATGAAGTGGTGCAATTAGCAATGTACATCAACATTTAGTCTTTTTTCATTGCCTTTAAAAAATATGCTACATTGACAGATGTATGTGTGAGTAAAAAGACATGAGAAATCAAGAACATATTGTTTTGTTGATGATCATAATAAAAGCAAAAACAAACACCCTTGCATACACATCCAAATATATAGTATCAATCTTCATATTCACTCAGGTTCTATTAGGGTGGAGGTGTATTTATAAACAAAGTCTAAAATTGAAATCAATTAGGGTGTTGTCATTTTTGTAGTATATTTTGCATGTTTGAAAATTAAAACCCTACCTTGAAAAAAAAAGTCACAGTAAAGTGTGGGCACTATGGCTAGTTAGTTATATAATTGAACATTTTTTTAAATAAAAAAACAACAAAACAAACAACAACAAACAAAAAACAAAAAAACAAAAAAACAAACAATTACAAAGAAACTTTTGTATTATTTGGATTATTCGGACTATTGACTTGATTGTTATCTGCGCAACATTTTTGTAGATAACAATAAAGATAAGGACAATAGTCCAAATAATCCAAATTATCAAGCCTCATCTCAAATATTCAGACAAATACAAAGAAGCAAAAAAAATGAGTGATATATAAGTCTAGTTTCAGGTTATCTTATATTGTGTTTTGTATGATTATTTGATATTTGTTTTCAGCAATTGGATTTTTGAAGATCATCTTAAACTTTGATTTCAATATTATTCATTGAATCTGAGAAGAACATTGATTTTGATTTTTTTTTTTTAAAAGAAATAACAATGAGGTGGAGTTTATTTTCATCTTGAATTCTTTATGACCGATTATGAGGGGGGTAGGGAGTAAATATTGGCAGTTGTTATGTGAA
The DNA here is from genome assembly GCA_023376005.1 of Doryteuthis pealeii. Taxonomy (NCBI): domain Eukaryota; kingdom Metazoa; phylum Mollusca; class Cephalopoda; order Myopsida; family Loliginidae; genus Doryteuthis; species Doryteuthis pealeii. Next base: position 80,446,370 of record CM042159.1, on the reverse strand, counting down.
AGTAAAACTGAATATAGAAAGAAAGCTGACCCCAACTAATCAAACTATTTTTTTAAAAAGAAGACAACAAGAGTTTGGGGATGGTAACACATAGAAAACTTTACATATAACATCTACATATCTATACTCTAAAAATATTCTTGCAAAAAGCTTTTTAGATATTATCATTTGAATCTAATTATTTTAGTTGAGTTAAGAAAAGTCAGCCACTTAAAATAATTTGTTAAGAAAAAAAATTTAAATTAAAAGTAGTGTAAATTTTTTTATGAGAACATACTTTATATCCAATGACTTAAAAAGTATATTTTCCTAATAATGTTTTTCAAAATAACCACAGACCTTTCCATATATATTCTCTAATATATCAACAGCAATTTTTTTCTTGCTCATCTTGGGAATTATGACTCAAAATATAGTCTCTTATAGGTTATACTTTCACAATGACATGTAATTAAGCATTTATATAGGGAAATATATTAAAAAAAAGTAAGCTATATTCATACATCATATGAGGAAGTCAAACATTTTGGCTTTAGATGAGGTGTGTTCAAAAAGTATTAAGACTGAAGATGTATTTATGTGAAAAGTAAACCATGAACAAAATGGTAATTTTCTTCAAGATAGTCTCTTGGCATTCAACACATTTATTCCAGTAAGTTTTACATTGGAAACTTCTTTTACATATGGTATAAAGCTTCACCACTTGTATTTCTTTTAATGTTGTCCATATCCTCAAATTTTACTCTTGTGATTAATTTTTCGTTTAGGAAATAAAGAAAAGTCAAGAGAGTTAGGTTTGGTAAGCATCTTGCACAATCCTGTGTTTAGACAAAAACATTGTTCAAAAAGTATTGAGATTAGATTTATAACTTGAAAAAAAAAAAAAAAAAAAAAAGAAAGACATCATTTATAATAAAAAATGTTCAGTTTTGTACAAATTTTCATTTTTAATCTCAGCTGTACCAACCCCTCCACATGAGCAGGATGTGATGCAAGGTAAATTTCTTAAGCGGAGTTTAACAGGTTTGAATTCAGAGTTTTCCTTCTCCTAGACTAGTTACCTAACCAAAGTTAGCCCAGTCTGCCCTATTATTTACCCATAGCTGGAGGGAGAATATATGGATTCATACCTTTCCCAAAGGTATTAGCACAATGTGAAATGCAAACAGTTCAGGATTTGAACTCGGGTCAACGAATCCATTTCCTACGACTCTAACCATTACACGATGCACTTCCATATATTATATATTCCCAAGTTATTTTTAAAATGAATTGTATTGTAACACCTCTTAGCCTTTATCCAATTTTGCAGATTTATTAATTCTTCAAGGTTAAAAAAACAGGATAAAATAGATTCTCCAAAAATCACAGTACACTTGAGAAGGCTTATAACAACAGGTGGATTTTATACAAAACATATTGATAATCATTTTAAATTCATCATTAACTAATGGAATTTTTTTATCTGAATTTCTTTTCAGATTTCTATGTTACTTTAGGCAGCATTATTTAGTTATTAAAATAATGTATTGAAATTCTCATGTGCTATTGCTGCAAACTAATCCCTAACAATTGCTTTGCAAGAATATAAAAACAAACATGCTATTAGAATGCGTGTTATTAGTGCCATTAGAACAAGTGCTGTTATAAAACTTGACTGTATTAATATATTAAGAAGTCAAGTATAGAACTAGCTACAATTTAGACTGGAATTTATATATAATTAAGGATTTCTGTATTTATAATCTAAGTATATCAAGTGGCAAGCTGATACATTTTACTACTTGATTGCTAATGATCTGTCTTCTATATAATAATACACATCTTTACAATTAATAGACGCAACTCTTTCTCTTTATATGATGAGTCATAATAAAGACAATTAAATGCACTAGAGAACCCATTTGAATACAACTTATACAAGATATTGCCTTTGTGAGATATTCACAAATCATTATTCATAAGCCATATTTGTCAAGTATATATGTTTTAAATAATACCAACTGTGTGGTCATGTCTAGATTTTAAACTAAGACAAACAGATCTAAAATGAATATTATGTTATCTAAGCATTTGATATACAATTCTAAAATTTGATTTATTTAAACAAGCAAAACAGATTATGGGAGTTAGATATCATCCTTATGAATATTTTTGAAAAATTCTTTCTTATTACAATATTTAAAAAAAGTGAAATCTTTGAATATTTATTTGAAACATAATTGTGAGAAAAAAATTAGAGTTCATTGAAGCTGAACAAAACAGGTATAAATAATCCAGTCATCAGGGCTGTGGTCTGTATAAATGGACTAGCAGCAGGCAGATAAATTTCATATGACCAAGAGTAACCTTATAATATTAAACACAGCAAAGCAAACAGGATCTGTTAGGCTGGCATTGACAATATGATAATAAATCAAAATAGAGAGACTTTTTTTTAAAGACTGAAATATTGATTCATGTGAATATTTCAGTGCATTAAAACTACTATTTGTGGAATGTGAGTGACAAAGAGTATTTGAATAGGTTAGCTTTAAGATAATACAAACTGTTGTAAAGTGACCCAATATATTTGAAGATATTAAAGTTTAAGAGAGATTAGAGGGTAAAAAAAACATACAGCATAATCAAAGTGTAGTGTAGTGATGCCAAATTTAATTGGGCTCACATTTGATATTCATGAAAGCTTTTTATTTTCTTAGCTATCTATAAAAAGAATGAATGTAGATTTACTTTAATATACAAATATACAAGAACTATAATCAAATTTATAAAAACTCATTCTTTTTTTTGGTTATTAATTTAATTATGTTAGAAAGAAATTCCTGTTGGTTGTTTTGCTATGATATATATATATATATATATGTGTGTGTGTGTGCAGTATATTAAATGTCAAGTGGTGGCAATATGTTTCAAACAGGGAACCATCCTGAAGAGAACTTGACTCCCTGGCATGCACAAAATACTTGTCCAATGCAATCTGAGATGGGCTGGCCACTTAAACAGACTTGGGGATGACAGACTGCCAAAGCCGATTCTGTACTTAACTGAGAGAAGGATCACATGGAATCGGTAGACCAAAGCTCAGATACAAAGAGAAACCTGAAGGACTTTAACATCCCCATAGGCAGTTGGCAAGATGCAACCAGAGACCGCAAAAAGGATTCGCGTGGTGTCATCATCGGATAAGTATATATATATATATATATATATATATATATATATATATATATATATATATATTTGGAGACACCCATGGTGTAATGGTTGTCAACCTAGGAAATGGACACAGTAGCACAAGTTCAAATCTTGGACATGCTGGTTTCATTTGACATAGCAATGATACTCTTCCTTCAGCAATGAGTAAATATTAGGGCAGACTGGGCTCTTTAAACTTGGTATGGCAACCAGTCTAGCCGTCTAGTCATTTTTTGCAATTTAGGATCCAGCTGGTAAAGAAACTGTCCCATAATCTTTACCCTAGTGCTTTCAAACGTTTCGTCAGTCATCATATATATATATATATATATATGAGGAAGAATGAATAAAGAAAAGAAAGAATAGAATGGATAATAAAAGATGAATTTAATCAATATCACTTACACATGTGTTTCGGTCAGTTCATCTGTGTGAAAATATTCCGCACATAGAGAAGATTCGACCTTCATCAGAGTGAAATTTTATTTTGAATGAAAATAAAATTCAAAATAAAATTTCACTCTGATGAAGGTCGAATCTTCTCTGTGTGCGGAATATTTTCACACAGATGAACTGACCGAAACACATGTGTAAGTGATATTGATTAAATTCATCTTTTATTATCTATTCTATTCTTTCTTTTTTTATTCATTCTTCCTCATATTGTCGGATTCATTTCCAATTTCCATTTTTACACATATATATATATATATATATTGTTCTTTCCTTTTTTATTTCTAAAATATTTTATATAAAGTTGAAATTGTGAATTACAGAAGATATTTTGCTAATTTTAATCTTATGTTGTCCATGCCTCCTGCTTATGCTATGTTTTAGCGAGCCAGTGTCATATGAATTTCCAACCCAAATTTTCTTTCTGAGTCTTGTTTTTGTCACTTTTATCTTTGTATTATTCATTGCAAAGACAACAGTAGGATTAGTGTTAATTAAATGTATATAAAAAGAATAAACTTAAATCCTACTACAAAGGCTATGAGGAAAATATTCTGTTATAAGAGCAACTTTTTTCAAACTTTTACTGAAAAACAGAAAAAAGTATAGATATTTTTTAAAAAATTTGATTGTCTTATATTTATGTATTATTGGGCTAGTTGTATATTAGTCTGACACAGAAACATAGATGTCAGCAGATGAGTTGCCTTTTGGACTTGGCCAGATAAATGCATGATAAAAAAAAAAAATGTTCACTCTTGTACATCCTGTCATTGCAACTGATTATTTAGAACATCTCAAATGACTTCCGCTGATTTGAAACAATAATTATTTGCATTGCTAAGTAACATTAGATGAAAACTATAACCTAAAAATGAAAAAGCTTATAATACAAATATTTCATTTATATTGTATATTTAAATTCAAAAAATGTTACAAGATCTTTGTGTTAATTTAATCAAATTAAAAACGACTTTGCCAAAATTGAATCAAATTAAAAAAGAACTAAGACAAAATATTAAAACCATAACTTACTTGCTTAAAGGCTATTTTTGTCGGCTATTAAGCTTGATGTCAGATTCTGTTTATGTAATTTATACTATAATTGGATAAATAGGGGACTTACTATATAAATAACTTTCAATATCGCACTTGAGAATTTTAAATAATTGAGCTGAGTACAATTTCACACTTATTTGAAAATAGAAAATAAAGCAATTTCCAATCTAAGTGCATTTTGATGCTGTTGCCCTAACAAAAAACTTGCTACAATGTGCCATTTTTGCTGTGTTATAGCAATACACACATAAAAATTGGATGATTATAATATATTTTAATGCACAAAGGAGTACTGAAAACTTCTTAGCCCAACCAAGAAGAGAACATATGGATGAAAAAAAAAAAGTTAGATTTTTTTTTTCCTTTTTGAAGGGTTAAATAAATTTGAGAAATGATGTACCAAGTGTGGATGAACATTTATAATAACATTTATATTTCTTGGTTCTATTCCCTTCTTGATCAGGTCAAGAACCCTTTTACTGTTTTGAGAGCCACATGTGGCTCTCTGTATTTCCAATATCACATCTGAAAGCCATATGCAATAACTTGGCCCCATAAATGAATCAGGAGAAATTCTACTGTTATGGTAACATGAGTCATGTCCCTATAAAATGGGATTTCTCATTACTCATTTCTCAAGTTTATCTGATTGATTATATAAGGTTGGTTAGTTTTACAGCATGTCAACCTTTGTTGGGTTGTTTAATGCTGAAGTCATTTTTTTTCGCAAGCAATGATATGGTTGGTTGGATTTTATGGCATGTCATCCATTTGGTTATTTTATATTGAAGATGTTTTTGTTTTATTTATTATTTTGAAGTATTCAATTGTTTTTTAAACACATCTTTTAAAACCCATATTTTGATCTATTTAACCCATAGATGCGATCCTAACGGGTACTACAACTCTGGGTCAGAGTGGACCTGGGAGTAATGGTAATGAAGGGATACTCCACACTCTTCAGAGCTCCAGAACTGGAAACCCACCACTAGATACAGTTTAACGTCATACACAGGACACACAATTATAGGGTTTCAAGTAACTAATAATAATCCTTTGTAAACAATTATAGTTTCAAGTAACTATTCTTAATAATAATTTACATACAGTTATATAGCTTCAAGTAACTATTCATATTTAATAATAATCATTTGCTTGCACATAATTATATATGGTTTTAAGTATTCCTATCTAATATTAATAACTTTTAAACAGATCTATTTGACCCATAGATGGGACCCTAACAGGTACTACTCTGAGTCAAAGTGAACTGGGAGTAATGGCAATGAAGCAGTGACTCCACACTCCTCAGAGTTCCAGAACTAGAGCATCATCACTAAATGTAGTTTAGTGTCATAACTAAGACACCTATGGTGGGGAAGTGTCTTACCCTTCTGACAAGGCACTTGATTATACATCATATTGTACTTTATATATAAGTAGATTTGTAAGATTAACCTCAAAATCTTATAAATAACCAAATCAAATGGATGAGATCAAATCAATTATGACAGAATTTTATTTCTTTTAAAAAACTTTACAAGAACTAAATTTTGTTTTATTATGAATAATATTGTCTAATCAAATACCCATCATCATCATCATCCCTAAATAAACAAGCTATATAAGTAGATATAAAAATAAAAATAGGCAAATCCTTTTTAAGCTGTAGGAAGTGAGATGAGCAGATTTACAAAAAGTCAGGTAATCTTCATCTGATACTAACTAGCCTCAGATTTCAGGGTAAATAATTAAAGTTAAATGTGATTGTGTTGCTCTTTTAAACCAGACAAAAAAAGAAGAAAATTAATCTGCCAAATAAAACACTATAATATAAAACAGTATTAGTATATAAATGATCAGTTATCCATTTCACACCTACTGGGACACTAGTGTTCTAGTCAAATTTCTTTTTCATTCTAGCCCTTAAAATGTTGTACTCAAAGCATAATTTGCATATACAAAACAGAAAATAAAACAAAAAAAACAAAAAACAAAAACAAAAAACAAACAACAAACTTGGTAGTAAAAGGCTGGTTGTTTTGTTTTATAGCATATCAACCCTTTTGGGGTCATTTAATCTCAGTCGGTAGAGCGTTCGGCTAGAAACCACAAGGTTCCTAGTTCGATATCCGCCCTTGCCAACTCAGCGTATGAGTAGCACAGGGATCTGTGCGGTAAAGTAAGGAGCTGATGGTAGGTTTGGCGCTCCACCTCAGACACAAAAATAATCTCCTTGGTCTAGCGCTAGTGAAAAGGGGATAGGCTCCTTCACTGCATGGCTGATACCGACATTAGGCTGCCCCGACGACTTTACTTTTTAATGTTGAATCAAGTCATTTCAATAAACAAAGGACTCAGGTTGCTTACAGTACCTGCCATTGCTTAAATGGTCACCCAATTAAGTATTGAATGAGATCATAGCTGCTTAACTTCAACTAGTAAAAGATTTAAGATCTTAACAAAATATCTAATATATACAAGTTTTCTGATTATCAAAATCTAGTTTGAAATCATGCAAAACACATTAGTAAATATATTGGATGAATTTACATTAAAAAAAAAAAGTTTATTTTTAATTTAAAAAAAAAAATAAGATGCTTAGATTGATTTAGCTTGGATTAACACAAATACAAATACAATGCTTAGAAATGTCTGTAAATATCACTACATCCATAAATTTCTTTGTGAAATGTTTGTACAAAAGGTAAAACAGATATTTGATACTAATGCTTAATGATTGAAGGTATTTCCTTAAATTGTTTTGTTTACTTTTCTCATCATGCACAAAATGTAAATAAACAACATTAAAGAAATAAATAATGAAACTTGAACTTGCAGCTAATTCATTCTTTAATTCTGAAATCTAAAATCATTACTTTATAACTTTAGCATGTATGAATGTTTAATTAAACTGTGGAAATCTTGGATTTTTAAAAAATTAATATTTACTAAGCTTAGTACAGCACAAAACCAAATGAAAGTGGGATATTGAAGTAGGAGGATTGTGCTGGATCAATTTTCCAAGTGAAGAAGGTCTCCCTACCAGAAATTTGCTTGATGCTGGTTTGCTAAAACATAGCATAAATTAAGGTAGGAGGCCGGGACAACATAAGATCAAAATTAGCAAAATATATTCCATAATTCACAATTTCAATATTGTATCTTGAACAATTTGGACAGTCTATTTTTAACCAGAGGCTGTTGCAGGATGATAACGGACAGAAGATTTAGGAACACAAGTATTAATATATAGATCTAAAAATTAAAAAAAAATCCTATTCTTTTTCTTTGATTTCAACTATATTGAATTGACACCTAAAATAGAATTCATAACTCTCTAGGATGAAGATTTAAGCATTTCCAATAACAGCTACACTTGACTGATTGATTTTAATGGCATGTCAACCTATCTAGGATTATTTTATGCTTGGAAGTTAGGAAATCTTGCTCATAATATGTTCATATTTACATTTTTTTGTGTAGTTGTTTCTTAAGAGATTATTTTTTTGTACTTGAATTGAATACAAATAATTTTTAAACATCTCTATTTGATGAATAACAAGTACTACCACTCCAGATTACAGTGGATCTGAGAGTAATGGCCAATGAAGAGGTACTCCACTCCTCAGATCTCCAAAATTGTATCCTCCAATCAGATGCAGTTTAGTTTCATATCAAGGACACTCTTGGGGGGGGTCTTACCCCTTTGTAGAGGATGCAGTTGGCATATTCTAAGCCCCAACTGACAGGGCAATGGCTAGACTAAAATTCTTACTGTGTATCAATCTGGGTGCCTTGGGTGGATGTAATCATTAGGTTAGCAGATAATTATTAGTAAGTTCAATTCTCACTGAATGCCCAACACTTCTGGCTTTGTGCCAAACTAAGCTAAGCAAATTACTAGTGTATCCATATGATTAAATTTCATAAAAAAATTAAAAATTAAAAAAAAAAAATTAATCAATGAATTATATATAATGCTTTTTATAGGAATGAAAATATAAAGAAAATATCAAAGATATAAAGAAAATGTTAAAGATATCTAACAAATTAAAAGTTTCAGCATATGTAAAAAAAAAAAAGAATAAATTTGAAAAGTTAACAATGTTCATAAAATAATTGGTAAAGACATTTGTAATGCTTGTAAACTATCACAGAATTATTCTATTAGTTTTAACATATAAATATATTCCATTGTTACTTTTATTCTTATATTTTATGTTCATTTCTTGTTATTCCATATGGCATTTTATCAGAAATAGTTTGCAAATGCATTCAACTTGTTTTTCAATAAGAAATCTCTTTTTTCCTTAAACTTAATACTTTCTTGAAGTAAATAGTGGCATTAACCTCTTATCTACCAATCCCAACACATACTCACTTTCATGCATTTGTGAAAAATCTGTGGCTAAGAGATCTGCTGTATCAGTCTTCAATGAAATTACTATTATATTATTCATAATTTATTTGCTTGTTTGTTTGTTTTGTTTTATGGCATATCAACCTCAGTGGGGTCATTTAATGCCAACAAAGTTTTGAAATAAATCAATTTTTGATGGGTACTGAATTTTTTTATAAACACATTTTTTCTATTTAACCCATAGATGGGACCCTATCAGAGTGGAACTGGGAGCAATGGTGATGAAGGGGTGCTCCACATTCACCAGAGCTCCAGAACTGGAACCTCGCCATTAGATAGACTTTAACATCATACCCAGAATATGAAGACTCTCAGCCACTGGCTTTTAGCACATATATGATAAAAAGTGTTGGGGCTTGCCATAATGGCAATAGGGTTGGAACAATCATATAGGTGCTAGGGCTTGATGTAACCAGCCAATTGAATTTATAATTTGAAGTGTCATGTTATTTCTAAGGTTCTGGTATGCAAAGGAAGCAGGGTATAGTTTTCAGCCCGAATGCCTTGGGGTGGATGCATTTGGCACCTACACACTAGGTAGGTTTGGGGTTAAAAATAGTCAGTGAACCACTAAATAAAATCTAAGTTTGTAGGGTCAACAAAAGATTCCATAGCAATCTAGACATGGATGATAGTGAAAATGTAATCTCCTTCAGAGATGCTGATAGGTACACATCCTGGGTCCCTGATGCACAAAAATCTAAAAGGACATAGTAAAATCATATATGTGCATCCCAGTGTTTTTCTTTTTTCTTCCCTAACCATTTCAAGATAACTGTAAATACATTTCAATAGTTTCTTAGAAATGAATTACACAGGATATGTTAGAAAGTAGGAGTTAGATGGCTTTAGTTGGGACCCATAAATTTTCCTGGGGACTCATTCAAAGTAAATATGTGCATCCCAGGATGCACTAAATCAAAAAGCTATCAGCATCACTGCTCCTTATTACAAATAACAATCAGGATATTTGGGGAATGGTTAAGAAGCAAAGCACAAAAGAAGCATTCTTTATATAAACATATTTACACAAGAAAAACTGACTTTAATTGAAAACCTAAGTCTTTTTTTTTTAAATTGGCCTTGCATTTTTAATCTGTCTCATATCAAAGATGTGTAAGTAAAATTATTCTAATATTCAAATTTGATTGAATCTAACTTTTAATTAAATCAAGCTTCTTTACATAAAACACCAGAAAAAAAAAAAGAAAATATTAACATGGTTCATGCCTACTCATATGAAGTACATTATGTGTACTTAGTATCTAAATACAGATCTAATAAGTAAAATACATAATGCAATAAAAAAAGAAACACCATTAGCATCAACAGAACAAAATCAATGAATTTAATCACTTAAGTGATATTAAGTTTAGTATGTACAAGAATGACAGTGAGTGTGCATTGCAGTCTACAGACTTTTTTTTTTTTTTTTAATTATACCTCTTTTCCAAGTTTTTTTTTTAAGGAGATTGGAATGAGGTCATTTTGGAAGGAAAAAAACCCTCTATGGGTAAATGGAATTCTAGGCAAGTGAAGTTTATTCCAGTTTACTTTTTAGATAGAATCAACAGCAGAATTAGTTTTAATTATATGTTATCTATCTACTCATCTAGATATGCAGTGTGTATCTCGTAGCTTCTAGAAGACTGGAAGTGATAAAAGATATGGAGAACTGATTAAAGTAGTAGGTCATTAGGTCTGGGTTTACATCACTGCTTTTAGATAAATCAAAAGTAGTTAACTTTAAATCCTGTATAAAGAAATAAGTTTTAAATAGAAAACTTTCATTTCAAAACTAAAATAATTACAGCTTTTACTTGTGTATTACATCTATTTTGCATTGTACTCTGACTAGTATCCTCATTAGTATCATAATAATTCCTTACCTCAGAAATTCAGACAAAAATTCATATCATAAGAAAAAATTATTAAGCAATATTATAATATTAAAAAAAAAAAAAAAAATTTTTTTTTAAATTATATATATATAAGACATGCTGATAGCACAGATTCCCCTCACTCTCTCTCAACACTCGTCCCTATCAGCCTGGCAAGTCCTCTGCACACCATCTAATACACGCACAGAGCTGACCAATGTAAGATTTTGCTGGTCAGCTTACACTGGTGTGTAGGTGTCTCTCTCTCTCTCTCTCTATATATATATATATATATATATATATATATATATATATATAGAGAGAGAGAGAGAGAGAGAGAGAGACTAGAGAAGAGAGCAACTCCATAATGAGTAGTTAATACTGTGGCCAGACAGAAAATATGATAATAAGAATTAAGAGCATTTAGGTATTGAATAAATGATACTATCAACAAAATGATTTGCAATTTATTTTTCCTGCGGTATGAAAGATAGAATTGCTTATATTAGTTTGATATTCTTATATAGTATTTTTAAATATAGTATTCATTTCAATACAAAATATATATTCATATGGTTTAAACTTACCAGTCAATACCAATATTACTGAAGAAATTAGCTTATTATACATAAGCTAATTTCTTCAGTAATATTCATTAATTTTTCATTAAATAGGATTTAGGTATCTTGTATCAAAATGACATTTTATATAAAATAAGACTATTGATATTAAACTTTTATATCTATTTTTCTCTCTGTGAATTTGAAAACAGTTGAATTCTATATTAAGTAACTTAGAACACAAATTTTAAAATGTTTGAATACATTTCTAATAGCACCCTCATGAGTCTTCATATAAAATTTGAAACATTGCTCCTCAGTTTCTGTGGTGTTAATATAATAAATGCACATGCACAACACATAAAATTATACACATGGAAACTTGGAAAATTTACATTAAATGCTTTGGAAACTCTTACCACAAACAGTATACTATAAAGGTATGCGTGCCTCAATTTTGTGTTAATACAGTTGAACATTCTTAAACCAAATAAGTTTTAACTAAAGAAATAAAAAAATAAAAATAAAAAAAAGAATTACTAGGTTTTTTTCTTGAGTTTTAATTGGAACAGTTGATTTGATAAAATTTAGTTCATCAAATTTTATTTAAGAATGTTCAATTGTATAAAATTTGCAAGGAGAAGGTGATATGTTAGTTTATCATGGCTGGAAGGAAAGGATGCATAGGCATATAACAAAAAAAAAAAAATATCAAACTAAAAAAAACATAAGATTTACCATTATTTCAGAGAAAAATGAAAATATAAAAACTGAAAAGAAAATAAACATGAAAATAAATTAGCTAGGGTAGAAAATAAATAAAATAAAATAAAAATAAAAACAAAAAAAACAAAAATAAAATAATAAAATAGGATAACATTAGTGTACAGATAAGATACATATTCCAAATCATTTAAAAAATTAGGCAGTTATCTTAAACTGAGATTTTATATATATAACTATATATTAAATCTAATTCATAATTAACTTTAAATCAAGTCATTTGTATTATTTGGACTAGTGTCCTCATCAGTCGAAACGTTGTACAGATAACAGTAAAGATGAGGACAATAGTCCAAATAATCCAAATAATCTAAATTATCAAACCTCATCTCAAAAATTCAGAGAAATCAAGTCATGTTAACATTTTTTTTAAATTGTCTTCTTTAATATAAAAATTTCATGAGATGTCAACATGATTTATATTTGACCACACATCCTTTTACGTCAATAGATAAAAAGACATCCTTTTCATGACTGAGAATGCCAATCCTTCTTCTAAAGAAAAGAAAAAGTTAATGACCTGATATACAAACAAAACTTGTTGTCACAAGTTGTCTTTAGACAAATCTTTCTTTACTCCTACTTAGAGTAGCCAATCCAAGAATAGGCTTGAAAAATAATCAAATGTATGAAAGTAAAATAAAGTTATGTTAGGCATATTTGAAGAAATAACATTTTTAAGAAATAAAATTTAAAAAAAATTTTTTTAAAATCTCTTTTTGTCATCCAATGAATGTGAAAAAAAAAAATCTTTAAAATACTAATTTACATCTTTATCAACATTGTGGGATTCCATTTTTTTTCTTCTGATGGCAGAAAAAAATGGAACTCCCACTACCAACTTAAACACTCCTAGTAACATCAGCAATTGACCACCCCTCCCCTATTCATGATCTCCTAACTCACCAGTATCAGAATGACATCCATTGAAGCAAGAACTCAATCCACTGTCCTGAAGAAGGTCTAACAGACCAAAGTGTTATAACATTGACATCCCTACCTACAATAAACATTCATCCTGTACAACATCCTGTGTTTGTCTACCTTTCTCCACATCTTTATCAACAGTAAAGTCTAAACTACTTTCTTTTACCCTTAAATCTAGAATCCAAGAGAATAATTTCCCTTAAAAAATCTGGACCATATGACCGTTAGGCACCCCTTTTGTGATCTCGTTTTATAAGGAAATTTTTTTCATTTACACCGTCAAAATTTGGTTGTTTGTTAACAGACGATTTTTAGAGTTTTTTTTTAATCATAAAACTAACCACTAACCCTAACCCCTAACAAACAACCGGATTTTAACGGTGTAAATGAAAAAAATGTCCTTATGAAACAAGGTCGCAAAAGGGGTGCCTAAAGGTCATATGATCCAAAAATCTTATGAATTTTCAACAACAGTGAAAAGAGCTTAATAAATTCCCAAAGTCAAGTGATGAATTATTAAACATATCAATATCAAATCACACATTCTCAGAGAGGGTGGGAATGTCAAAAGGAAAATAAAAAGTGAGAGGAGACCAGAAAAGTTACAAGTAAATAAAGAGACAGACAGAGACAGAAAAGGAGTTTAAGCAAATATTAAAGACTAGTTTTAACAACTTGTAAGCTAGTTTTGAATAATTTGAAGTTCATTTTTTTAAAAGTGGGTGTACAGGTATGAAAGTTCATATAATGACATCATATCTATTGTTGATAACTTTTTTGACCAATGGGATCCAAGCACTGATGGAAGAAGTGTGTGAACCACAAGGAGAACTATGTTGAAAAATAAACTTCATTTGGTCACATTCTATGAGAGTATCTTGGTCAGCCTATGAACGTTTCAGCTGATCTTTATAATTAAACCAAATTGACAACAATGGAAATAAATATATTCATATGAGTAAAAATTATCCTTTTGTAATCATTATTTAAAATTAGCCTTCAGTGTGCAACATTATTTTGCTCAACACAAGTGGGGAAAAAACAAGAAAAGATACTAATATCCATATACATTTTATCTGGAAATAACATTCTCTATAAGCTTACAAAGGGAGAAGTTTCATAAAAGATTTCTACACATTAGATGGGGATGGTTTAGCCCAATCAGTAGAGCCTACCAATCCTTAACAATCTTTACCAACTCAGCACATGAGTAGCACAGCTTGGGTAATCTGATCTGTGCTGTAAAGCATCTGGTGCTCCAGTTCAGCAAAAGAAAAACAACCTCCATGCTCTAGTGCGAAGGAAAAGGGGATAGACTCCATTACTGTTCGGCTTATATCGACAATAAGCTACTCCACAGACTTTTACTTACACATTAGATATCTAAATAAAGTAAAATACAAATTGATATATCAATATTTCTGTAACTTAAATACAGTGATTATCTCAGCTTAAAAACAAATAACTCACCAGTCAGTGAGGGAGTCTATCCCCTTTTCAATAGTGTTAGACCAAGGAGATTGTTTTGGCATCTGAGGTGGAGTGCCACACCTACCATCAGCTCCTAACTTTACCGCACAGATCCCTGTGCTACTCATACTCTGAGTTGGGGAGGACCGGTATCGAACTAGGAACCTTGTGGTTTCTAGCCGAACGCTCTACCGACTAAGCTAACCCGGCCCCTTTACAAACAATAAAAAAATATAATTATTTTAATATTGTATTGTAAAATTCTTTTTTACAATAACTTCAGTAGTATCAGTTCTTGTCAAGTGAACATGATATACTGTTACATATTAATTGGATCCCTATTACTTTTTAAGATAGTATAGAAATCCTTATATCGATCAGTACAGCTGATGGCCTTGAGAGTGAGTGACAATGCTTGACCTCACTCTCACCTTGCTTTCTGGGGATAGAATCGTGAGAACGGAACCCCGATAGAAAGCCCCTTCTGGTTTAAGGAGTAAGCAACTCAGTTAGTTGCAGCTAGTCAGTTGCAGAGTTAGAAGCTAGCAAGATGTGACTCTCCGCGCGCATTTGTCTGGTCTGGGGTTCCAGAATAAAGTAACATCAAAAGTAAATCGAAGTCTTGTTGTTATTACTAAAAGCTAACAATGACACAAGGCTTCTGATAAGAAATGGTCCCCAGCAGAACCAGACATGGAACCCAGATAAGAAAGACCAGACCAAGATAGATGATAGAAGATATACCAGACCCTTAGAAGATAGAAGAGAAGACGGCCAGAAGAATAGACCAGAGTAAGACGCAAGAAGTATACAACGTATAGATATTTAGTGCCGTCAAAGAAAAGGCACTACGTAACAAATATATCTATTCGGTACGGTGACGAACGGCTACGTTACAATACACAGAATAGAGTTTGATCAAGATTTAAAGATAAAGTTTCTATATCAGTGAACAATAGTCTATATTAAATACAAGGCAAAATTATAAATAAAAATGGCCTTCACATCTAGAATAAATTTATCTTTTTGGGAATACTTTGTTTTTTCTATTTTCTACATACAGTCGGATTTATTTCCATATTTTCCACTCATACAACACTAACATATATTTTTATGGGCCGGGTTAGCTCAGTCGGTAGAGCGTTCGGCTAGAAACCACAAGGTTCCTAGTTCGATACCGGTCCTCGCCAACTCAGCGTATGAGTAGCACAGGGATCTGTGCGGTAAAGTAAGGAGCTGATGGTAGGTGTGGCGCTCCACTTCAGATGCTAAAATAATCTCCTTGGTCTAGCGCAAGTGAAAAGGGGATAGACTCCCTTGCTGATTGGCCGATACCGACTTTAGGCCACCCCAACGACTTTTTAAAAACTTTTTACAACACTAAAATGTAACTTATGGGACAGATGTAGTATATCTTAAAAACATTTTATAATTATTTAATAATTATTTTTTCTAGGCTAACAAAAGTAAATTAGATAAAAATCTTTGAAGGATAGTTATGTTTGCATGTCTTAAAATGACTTTCATACTTAGAAGATAAGAAAAAAAACTTTAAGGAATAAGAATTGTGGTATGAATCATAGATATCAACCATTAGATAGGTAAACAAAATGGTTTCCAGGAAGTTTTAATTAGAAAACTGCGAATAAAAACATTTGCAACTTTTCAAGTAAAACGTCTTGGAAACAGAAAAATTAGCAAGAGAATGGAACATACTAAAAAAATGTAATCTACATATAAGAACCCATGATTCTACTTAATAAATAAATATATATATATTTCTTAAGTAGAATATATATTATTAAATTAAATATGTATTTACCCAATCCCTCCTCATTAGCAGGATGTGACACAAGGTCAATTTTTAAGTGCCTCTTGAAAAATGGAATCATTTAATAATCTATATATTAATACTCTTGTTCCTTAATCTTCCAACCGTTATCCTCTTTCAACACCCTTTGGTTAAAAATGAGACTGTCCAAATCGTCCAAGATGAAATGCAAAAATGTAAATTCTGATTTTTAAGCAGAGTTTAACAGGTTTGAATTCAGTTTTTCTTCTCCTAGACTGGTTGCCATACAAAGGTTAGAGCTTGCAGTTTGCCCTACTATTTAACCATAGCTAGAGGGAGAATAATTAAATTCATACCTTTCCCAAGTGTATCAGCACTATGTGAAATGCAAACTGCCTCATTTAGGAATTGGACTTGGTTCACCATATCCATTTCTTACAATGATAACCATTAACAAGCGCCTCACAAATTAAATATATATCAAATAAAATTATAAAATATGAAATCAGTTTTGTTGAATAAATAGGTATGGCTGAATAGATAAAATCATTTAATGTATAATCTAGACTAAGTAAGTGGAATTCAATTACAGATTTAGATTAGGTTAAATTTTTAGACTTTCTTCTGAAGCTTCATATTGATTCATACCTGTGGATATACTACAGTATGATAATTTAATTATTACAATGTTTGATATGTTTACTTAAGAGCTATTGCTAAATAGTTCAACGTATAAAAAGTATAATAATCTCAGAGATGCTGATAGGTATGTGCCCTGCGTCACTGACGCATAAATATCTAAAAGGACACAGAAAAATTGTATCCATGCATCCCACCATTTCCAGCTAATTGTAAATACATTTCAATATTTTCTTGAAAATGAATTACACTGTATGGGGTACAAAGTAGGGGTTAGATGGCTTTAGTTGTTCATAGATAAAAACTCTGCAATTTATTAAGAAACTTTAGTTGGGACCCATAAAATTTTCTGGGGACTCATTTAAATCAAATAGTGTATCCTAGGATGCACTAAATTAAAAAGCTATCAGCATCACTGTAATCTTGATTTAACTCATTTTTTCTTTCTTTCTTTCCTTCTTTTGATCATGCTTGATTGACACAGATTAGCGTAATCACTTCTGTGCACTCACCCTCTCTCTATTTTTCCCCAACTCTCTTTTTTATCATATTTTTTATGTGTAACGTCCTTTTTCTTCCCTTTCTTTATAATAAAAACGGGATGGATAATCAACAGAAGATAATCAGAATTTATATTTTTGCATTTCATCTTGGACGATTTGGACAGTCTCATTTTTAACCAAAGGGTGCTGAAAGAGGATAACGGTTGGAAGATTAAGGAACAAGAGTATTAATATATAGATTATTAAATGATTCCATTTTTCAAGAGGCACTTGATTAGAATGTTACTTAAACTAAAATAATTGCATATTCTTTATAAAGTCATTCCATCAACAAAAATAGTAAGAAGTGGTTTCTAGAATAAACCTAACAAACAGGTTCTCTTCTAGTATCACAGGTAGATCAGAAGAAAAAAAAAAAAAAAAAACATGGATGACTCATTGTCATATAATTTATGGATGGTGACACAATAATCCTTTTCTCAGTATTTTTGTTTTTTTCTCTCTGGATAAGATAAAGATGCAGGACTTGTTTTTTTAATTTTTTTATTTATTTTTTTATTTTTTAGTTAAAAGAAATAATTTATTCTTTCTGTAAAGAAATATCCACATTTAGGGCTGGTTTAGCTCAGTTAGTAGAGCGTCTGACTAGGAACCACAAGGTTCAGGGTTCGATACCGGCCCTCACCAACTCAGGGTATGAGTAGCACAGTGATCTGTACAGTATAGTGATGAGCTGATGGTAGGTGTGGCGCTCCGTCTCAGACACCAAAACAATCTCCTTGGTCTAGCACTAGTGAAAAGGAGATAGACTCCCTCACTGTTTGGCTGATACTGACTTTAGGCCACCTCGATGACTTTACTTTCAAAAAAAATGTAAATAGCTAATGAAATTTAAACTAAATACAACCACCACATTCATAATCAAGATAAAAAAAGAACTGGCCAATTTAGAACCTTTAAAAATGTTGACGACTAATGTTACAGTATGCAGAATCTCATGAAAATTTGGAGGAATATATAACGAAAAATTTGGTTCTTTGAGATATTTTATGCACAACCTAAAATTCTATTTATATGAGTGTATCTATCTATGTACACAGACACAAAATAGCAATATATTAACCCTCATAGTTTTGCAAATCCATTTGTTATAGCTAATACCAATATTTTTTAAATGACTAATGCTCACAGGTAAGCAAGTATGCAAAATACATCAGTAAACTTCATGGTCTGTACCGTTCCATATTACTGTTAATGTGTAACACTAGCTTCCTTCTTGAGATATTTTGTAGTTAACACAAAGATGGCTGATTGCCAACAAGTAGTTTCTGTGTCAAATACTTTATTAAAACTATTCATCTCTGAACTTGCTCATTTGCTATGAGATTCATTACAACACACTGGATTTATTGGTGACTGGATATCTAATTGTCAAGCCTGACTGTTAGTTTAAAAAGAAAGAAGAAAAGAATTCTCAGCTACATGAATTTACTGGTTAGAAGGAATAATTAATTTTCTGATTAATGACATTAAATTCTTTTCTCAGAGATTTAGAAAAAGGCAAACAAATCAGGTTCAGTTTTTTTGTTTTTTTCCTGCACAAGTAGCAATAGCAACTTATCTAGCCAATTGTACAGAGACAAATCTGAGATATATATTTATACAGTATTTTATCAAATACTACCTCTCTCACATAATAGTTTTTATCTATATTTATAAAGATTCTATATGTATGTATGTCTGTTTGTTTATTTGTTTGTACAGTGACCAAACGCATGTCCTTTTATAAAGGAAAATTGGTGGAGACCAGCTAAGACCAAAGTTCTATAAAATCCACATCCTATTTTTGTTCAAGGGGCATAAAAAATGTTTACCCCTCATTTTCCATAAGAAAGTGAAATAAAAATATAATATGGGTATATGAAAAATTTAACTAAAAAAATGATTAAAAAATAAAACAAATAAGGATAAAACATAATAAAAGACAAATAAAAGAAAAAAAAAACAAACACAAACAATAAGAATAATATAAATAGATAAATTAAAAACAAGAATATATAAAGAATATAAGATAATAAAACAAATGTATAGAAAAAGAATTTTTATTGATCTACATATAAATATAGAAAAGAGATATATTTTTAACTTTTTAAATCCCAAGCAATGCTAGGTAACTCTACTAGTATTTATATATAAATTTCATCTACTAAATTTTAAAACTATTATCAGAAAATGGTAGCATATTAAAATTACAAATTTGAATAAATTAAAATCTTAATAATTGATTTCATTAACCTACAGCAAATTAGGAATATAGATAAATAAATAGAATTAGTACACGTCTATAGCTGTATAGTTCTACAAATAGGTAGGATAAGCATAAAAAACTAAAAGTAACATAGATTGATAGAAACACAAATAGTAAATTTTAGTTGGATTAAAAATATTTTTGACTTCTACCTGTACTTACCATACAAGAAAGTTTCTCCTCCACTTCAATAATTTGAATAAGACATGTATGTACTAAGCTAAATGAATTG
The DNA here is from genome assembly GCA_023376005.1 of Doryteuthis pealeii. Classification (NCBI taxonomy): domain Eukaryota; kingdom Metazoa; phylum Mollusca; class Cephalopoda; order Myopsida; family Loliginidae; genus Doryteuthis; species Doryteuthis pealeii. The sequence continues at coordinate 80,426,143 of CM042159.1, read as the reverse complement.
ATTAAAAATATCTCATGACGTGATGAGACATTTAGCATTTTTTAATTGCTGAAGAACAACTATCTATATTTTAGAAGATATTTCCCTTATTAAATAAACAAAAAAAAAATCACATACATGCACAATAAACTCAGTTAAAAAAACGCTGAGAATAATATTTGAATTAATGAAGTCTTCAAATTAGAACAAATAAGGCCAGACAAAAATTAAGAACAGTTAATTCAAAAGCACACTAAGATAAGCAAAAGGTAGCACTGACTTACCTGTTGTAACTGGTAACAGTACTAGAATTGTCCAGAGCCACATTAACGCCATGACATCCTTTGGCTAGCTAGCAACTACAGCTAGCCACCAATCACCACCTGCAATTATAAATATGCATTTATTTACATTGTTTTTACTCAGTAAATGTAAGGTTTTTTTTTTAAAGCCAATTCATTATAAAGAATTTTACTTCAAACAAATCATTAAAGATTAGATGGGTTGTTAAAAGGCATTGAACAGGTGATATTTTTGAAGTGAGAATTGTAACTTTTTACATAGAAATTTGTATCAAGAAAAACTTGAAAGAGAATCAGGATTCATTGAAAGCTTAATGATATTCATAATAATTTCATTAATGAAGATCAAATAATAGCAAGATATAAGGTTTATCTAAATGACACTTTTTCAAAAACAAATTTATTGCTTTATGTCTGGGTTTCTCAAAGTGGTCTACATAAAACCCCTAAGGGTCTATACAACAACTCAGGGGGTCGTGTAAGTATTAGAGGGGTCTACAAGGGATCTATGGAATCTACTAAGCCTTTTTAGAAATTAGAAGAAATTAATTCCACAAGAATCCTAGAAAACATGCTCATGTTGATATATTTTCAAAAGTTGAAGCCCAATATTCATGAACTCATCAAAAGTCATCAGCTTCACCCATCACATTAGGAAATATGCTTCCTTGGTAAGTTATTAAGTTAGTATTGAATATTTGCAGCTCTTTTTTTATATACTATGCTTTACAATTATTTTACAATTAACAGTTTTTCATAAGTTTTTCATAATTCATTAATTACATAATTGGTTGCAACAAAACAACAGCAAGGTGGACTAAGGTATATAAGAGGGGGGGGGGTTCCATGATAGGTCAATCAAATTTTTGTAGGGGTCTACGGACTTAAAAGTTTGAGAACCCCTGCTTTAGGTACAACTTAATAAGATTTTTTTCCTTCAAAATAGTTCTCTCAACTTTTAATATACCGCCCCCCCCCCCTGGAACCTGGATAAATGAGCAAGTTCTGAGATGATAATTTTAATAAGATATTTGAGGGATAGTGTGCAGATCTTGTAGTGTATTGAAAATGATTGACTTTTCTGGGTGTGTTTCATAATCAGCTTTGGGAAAAGGCTAAAGGGGTAAAATCCAGAAAGCAGAACAATTATCCAACTCTTGACTCACTATGACACAGCACATATTTTGTGGCAATATAATACATTATCAGTAATTCTATTAAAATCATATGGTGTGAAAATTTACACATCACAGCATGAACTTTCTCAATGTGATTGTTGTGATTGATTTTAGTTGATGTTCTTGATTTGAAACATTGTTACCAACATTAATAATAATGATTAACATACATTTTTACTTTTATTGTAAATCTTATGAAGTTTTCGTGCATATATTCCTAGTATTAATGTATTTCATATATTTTGTTGAGGATTTTAATTTTTATCAAATACAATATGAATAAGTTAATAAATCATATTATATTCAATTATTATCTAATAATAAACTATATATTGATTATTGTTGATTAAATTATATATATATATACATATATTCACCAACCTCTCAGCACGAGTAGGATGTGACACAAGGTCGATTTATTGAGCAGAGCTTAACAGGTTTGAATTTAGAGTTTTCCTTCTCCTAGACTGGTTACCTAGCCATGGTTAAAGAGCCCTGTCTGCCCTACTATTTATCTATAGTTGGAAAGAGAGTAGTTGGATGCATACTTTTCCCAAGAGTATTAGCGCTATGTGAAATGCAAACAGCCTTGTCCAGGGTTTGAACTTGGGGCGACGTGTCCATTTCCTTCGACTCACATTAGACCACACACCTCCAACTTATAAATATCATGACAATGGAAACAATCTTCTCTATAGACAAGTTGTAACATTTGAAACATAATTTCAAATAAAGACATTGTTCTATAAGATCCTTCAATGTTCTACAGTGTACACATCAATACTAACTGATGTAGCATGTTGCTTTTTCTTTAAGGTCATTACTGTCATACAAGATTTCAGTTATGAGCATATATATACTGTCTCATTGGTGCACTGTTTAAAAATTCAATTTCTTTTTGGACACAATGTAATAGACAAAGAAACCTATTGAACAGTAATCATCCACACATGAACTCCAGAAATAACTGCTTATCTTTCAAAGATAAAATACTGAATCCAGTTAGGAGTGCTTCAAGATTATTTATTAATATTCTTTCAGAACTGCTATGGGATTTAACGTATTTGACGGCATATAGGACGCACTTTTTTTCCAAAATTTTGGCTGAAAAAATTGTCCTGCATCTTATACATCATAGGTGAAGTTTGAGACCTCTGTAGGCCTAGTCTAATCTTCTATATGATGCTCACTAACCCAGCTTAAATTCAGTACTTTTACCTACCCTAAACTCCATGCATCCTTATTTTATTGCTGGTATTGTTATGTTTTTGCTTGTGTAATGCACAGCTCGACTGTTTTCAAAAATATATGCTTAAATACACTAAAAACTTTTTTTTCTGAATCTGACCTGCTGAAATGGGGGTGCATCTTATATGCCATCAAATACTGTAGTTAAAATTGATTATACTTGAAATTCAAATAGTTAATAAATTAAAATGGTCTTCATAATCTTCAAAACAAAGAAAATTTACATATACCACCTGTAGTCTGATAATTTCTTTACTTTTTACAATATAATTTGATTTATTAAATTATTCATATTGTATTTGGTAATTCCAACTGGGTGCTCCATACTTATGACCTTGTACCACAACTAAGCTAAGCTTAGTAAATATATATACATATACTTATGTAAATATGTAAAGTGTCTACCTTTAGAATAATGGCAAACCAAGCTAATCTCAATGGCCATTGAGTAGTGAATTTAGTCTTCACTGGGTTTCAAATTATCCCCCCCCCCCAGTGTCATGTTAAGCTAAGCTAAGTAAATATCTACATGTACACAACAACAATATTAGGAAAGAGATAGAGAGAGGAGAAAAATAGAAAGAAGTAAACAAAATGTATTTAGTTAAGACAAGAGTCAACTATTCATCCTGATTTTGTGAATTTATTATGTAAGGCTAAATATAAAAAACAAAAAAAACAAAAAAACAAAAAAAAAAAACAAAACAAAAAAACAAAGAAGTATAATCAACAGGCAAGTTTTGTAGAAGCAGTTGTGATAATGGACAAGTTTTGAGGTAGAGATGGAGGAGAGAGTGGAGCCAAGAAGAGAGAAATAAATTAGTAGAGGCATGAAAACAGGTGAAACTTAATCCTAAGTGGGTTATAAGAGACAAATCATTCAAAACAAAAACAGGATTATTGATAATTATAAAAGGTCACATATGTTTGGGCAGTCCAATATTTGCTAAAAAAAGATTTTCTTAGATTTAGAAAAAAAAAAAAAATACATAAAATAAAATTCAAAACAAATTCTTAATTATTAAGATTGAAGACATAGAAGATTATACTACTATAAGAATACCAGTTTATTTCTGTAAGATTAATCAAGACATTTTTGATGATCTTATTAGGTATGAAAAGGCTGGTTTAGCTCAGTCGGTAGAGCATTTGGCTAGGAACCACAAGGCTCCTGGTTCGATACCAGTCCTCGCCAACTCAAAGTATGAGTAGCACAGGGATCTGTGCGGTAAAGTGAGGAGCTGATGGTAGGTGTGGCACTCCACCTCAGACACTAAAATAATCTCCTTGGTCAAGTGCTAGTGAAAAGGGGATAGACTCCCTCACTGTATGGCTGATACCGACATTAGGCCGCCCCGATGACTTTAATCAGGTATGAACAAAAACATGCACTTTTGTAGACACTTAAAAAAGTGCCAACTTGAGATTTTCACTCCCAAAATAATTCTCTGATTTTAAGAAAATTTGTATTATTCAAATAAGAAAAGACAGTTTCTTTTAAAAGAAGTTTCCATTAGAAATTTTGAAGGCAGCATGTTCCCCCCCCAAAAAAAAAAAAAAAAAAAAATTTTTTTTTAAAATTATAATGAAATAAAAACTTTTTTTATATTTCAAAAAGATAATTCACTGTGAAATATGTTGGTTGTTTTTTGTTTAAAAAAAAAAATTGTCTTATTTTTGTAATGCCTTTTTAGGAAATTAAAAATGTAGATAATAAATTAAATATTGTTATTCTCAAGGCAATTTTTTTTCACTTATATTTTTAAGAATATGATCAGTAAAAAAAAGCAAAAAACATTCATGTTTTTTTTAAAGAGATATTTTTCTAATTGACAATTTGGTTCACACTAACCATCCTAGTAAGATGAAGACATGCTGGACACTGCTGAAGAAACAAGGATGAACTCTTAAGTGACTTTCTCCTGTGGACACCTACACATTGACACTTCAGCAAAAAAATTCATTGGTCAGCTCTGTGTGAATGCTGGACGGAAGACCTGCCAAGAGCAATGACCGATAGGAATGGTGGGCAAGAGAGAGTCTTGGGAATCCATGCTGTCAGTATGACTTGATGATGATGTTTATATACTTTCATAGTTATTTAAATCTAACAAGGCTGAATAGATGATTGAAATACTGAGAAGTATTTGAATCATTTTTATAAGTTTACTTTTTGTATGTGATTTTATTTTTTTTTAGAATATTTTTGGTATGGAGCGATTAAAAAATTGTGTACATTTCTTCATGTTTTTATTTCCTTTTTAGCAAGAAAGGCTTTACTTTTTAAAAAAATGGAAATTCAAAGATATACCATTTAGGGAGCATGATCCACAAACATAAAACTCAAAGCACTATAAAGATTATTGCATATTTTCTATCTCCATTCTTTTGAAAGAGAGTAGCGGATATAAAAAGAGTCAGTCAATGTATTGTAAACCCAGAAACTAACCAATTAACAAGCCAGTTTAGGTTATAATGGATGAAAGTAGGTTTTCCTTTTTTTTTTTTAGACAAAATTTGGGATTGTTTCTTTCTAACCCAAAAAAGCTTAAAATTTCTACATTCTTAATTTATGTTTTAAATATAGGCTACTGAAATTTCTGTCCCTTCCCACAAAAAGGAATGTTTCATACCTACTCTTATTTTTCATTTGTTTTTGCCATACATTTTTTACATGGAATTTTCTGGAACATGGATTTAGGGACTTTACATTCTTTTGAGGTGTGACCAGTTGATAGTTTTCCATAAAAAAGGATTTATCCTTTTACTTTTACAAGAAAAAAGAAACTAATTTTCAACATTTTTAGAGTAGTATATACAGCTCTGTGCACATACTGGATGTCATGAGGTGGACATGCCAGGAGTGGTGACTGATAGGGACAGGTGGGTGGAGAGAGAGCCATGGAAATCTGTGCTGTCAGTGAGACATAATGATGATATATATGCAGAAGTTTGGGTGTCTATCAGAGGATCATGACTAGATGGAAAATCACAAGGAGCAGATTTTTAAAAAAATGAATATTGACTTGACCTTGGGCTCCAACAAACGTCAGTGGATCCATTTTCTGATATTCTAACCATTAGACCTTTAAAATCATCTAATAAACCCTTTGAAACTGTAAGCCCAATATTTTAGGCTGAGCAGTATTTTACTATACACTGTAGGTCTGATATTTTGGGATCAGAGAGATCACTTCAGAAAAGATTTAATACAGCAACCATTCAGTCTTTTTTTTTAATGGAATGATGAGATAGCTTTAAACAAAGATGTCTGTACCATAGAGCAAAGTCTAAATGTGTTTTGCACACAATATCTTTTTAATTTTGTGAGCTCATCTGTGGAGTAACCAGGGACCTAATCGGCTAGGGGTTTAAAGGATTTGAACAAACAAATATATAGCAAAGAGCATCTTGATGTCTCTTACAAAAGTACCCCCTCAAATAAAAAAAAAATTAAAAAAAAAAAAAAAGATATGATATAGGTTTACTTCAATCTTTACAGGGATTTAAAATCTAAAAAATGTATATTTTCTAAAGAATTTACAAGCATTTGTACTTTAAGATACTTGAATGTAGTGATATTGATTCTATATTTAATGAACAGATTTGTACAATGACACAAAATAAAAAAAAACATTAAACTATATAAAGACAATACATGTCAAATTTATACTTTGCATGCTGAATTCAATACAAGTAACAATATCAGAAATAATATTTTTTATTTCTAAACTATGCTGAATTTCATTTTATTATTTGATATCAAATAATCCTTTTTTTGTTTTTTGTTTTCATTATCACAATTAATTTTTTTAAACAATAAAAAAATATTTGAAATGTAATCACTGAAGTATGAATACTGTAGAATATTTTTTTCTATAAAGAGATTCATTGGCAAATTGGAAATAAGTAGCAGCACAACAGCAAATTTAGAATTGGCATTAAAATGTATTTCTTTACATCTGGATTCTCTGCCTTCCATCTTATTATCATTTGTTTTTGTTTTTTTTAACTATTTTATTTTTATTTTATTTTTTATTACTGGGGTTGATGTAAATGATGTATTATGTGAGAGAAAAAAAAAATTGTTCTATTTTTACTTTCTTAGGTCAAATCAATGACAGATTAGAAAGTAAACTAAAAGGGTACTTAGCATGAAAAGGCATAAAAGCTATCCATTAGAGCCAAGAAGATTGTGCCATATTTATGACTGATGAATTGAAGATAAACCAAAATATCTGAATAAATAGAAAGTGATATAGGTAGGTAAAAAAAAAAAAAGAAAAGAAAAAGAGGTCATTTGACAGGATAAAAAAAAATAAAAATAGATAATTTCAATCTGAACATTATATGAAATCAAATCATTAGAATTTTTAAATTTAGGATCAACCTTTATTTGGTTACAAATCATTTGTTTTATTGGACCATATGACCTTTAGGCACCCCTTTTTGATCTCGATTCAGAAGGACATTTTTCATTTACACCGTCAATATCTGGTTGTTTGTTAACAGACGATTTTTAGAGTTTCTTTAAAAATTATAAAACTAACCCCTAACCCTAACAAACAACTGGATATTGATGGTGTAAATGAAAAACATGTCCTTCTGAATTGAGATCAAAAAGGGGGTGCCTAAAGGTCATATGGTCCGTTTTATCTATTAAGCCTAAAGCATTATAATTTTCAATTTTATTTTCTATTTACAAGGATTGGTTAGAAAATTCATAGGCTCACCAAAATACTCTAATGGAATGTGACCAAATGAAGTTTATTTTTCAATATAGTCCCCCTAACGAATTTACACAAACACTCTACCACAAGCAGGATATGATACAAAGTCAATTTTTAAGCAGAGTACAAGTGGTTTGAATTCAGTTTTCCTTCTCCTAGGCCAATTGCCATATGAAGGTTAAAGAATCAAATCAAGGTGGGGTAGAATTGTTGAGTTCATAATTTTATCAAGAGTATTAGTACCATATGACATGCTAACAGACACATCCTGTAACTTGTGCTTTTGACAAAGGCATGAACTTAAACTTACTGATTTGGTCCATTAACTTATGCTTTAGTTCGCACTATATTACACTGAAGGATAAGTAAGTGAAGTCGTTGGGGTGGCCTAAAGTTGGTATCAGCCAGACAGCGAGGGAGTCTATACCCTTTTCACTGGCGCTAGACCCAGGAGATTGTCTGAGGTGGAGCGCCACACCTACCATCAGCTCCTTACTATACCACACAGATCCTTGTGCTACTCATACACAGAGTTGGCGAGGGCCTGTATCAAACCAGGAACCTTGTGTTTGCTGACTGAGCTAAACCAGCCCAAGTGATATTTCACCAGTTTTGATTCTTTAATTTAGGATCCAGCTTTCTTTGATTACAAATAATTTGGTATAAAAACACACTTTTTCAGTTTAATTTTCTATTTATGAGGATAGGTTGACCAAGATACTCCCATGGAATGTAACCAAATAATGTTTATTTTTCAACATAGACCCCCTTGCTGTCCACACACTTCTTCCATTTGGTTTTGGCAGTGGCTTAGGTCCCATTGGTCAAAAAGTCATCAACAGCAGATATGACGTCAGTCAATGAACTTTTCAGCCCACCCGTGTAGTTACTTGTTTTAAATATGCTTTCAGATGTTGTACATGTTATTTAATATCTTATAAAAGCTAAAAATCATTTAATATTAATCTCTAAAATCTGTATATTATTAAAATTCTCATACATACATGTACATATGTGTGTGTGTGTGTACAGCAAAAACAACATAACATAGCACATTTTTTATTAGTACAATACACTGAAAATACTCAGAGAATAAAGTAATTTCCAGCCCAATTTGTAACTGAATTGTAGTTAGAGGGGAGACTTGCCCAGTGGAGCAAAGCAGGTGCAAACCCATTTGGCTTGCAGGATGAGTAAGTAAAGTAAAGTTAAGTCATCGGGGTGGCCTAAAGTTGGTATCAGCCAATCAGCGAGAGAGTCTATCCCCTTTTCACTAGCGCTAGACCAAGGAGATTGTTTTTGCGTCTGAGGTGGACCTACCATCAGCTCCTTACTTTACCGCACAGATCCCTGTGCTACTCATAAGCTGAGTTGGCGAGGACCGGTATCGAACTAGGAACCTTGTGGTTTCTAGCCAAACGCTCTACCGACTGAGCTAACCCAAAGTTTTTCTCAGATCACTATACATAATTTTGCTCACTCTAAAAAGGATTTTTAATCATCCAAATTCTTGATATAACAGATAGCTATAAAAATGCTTTACTCCTTTCTAAATAGAAACATCAATATCATAATTTCTGTTACAACAGGAACCCAATAGGTTTATGGGTAATCTGGTAATTCTTAAAAACTAAAGGATGACTAAAATTCAATGTTAGTATTTAGATTTTTGGCTTCTAAAACTGACTCTTCACAGCAGCAAAAATCAGTGTGTAGAATTTAAATATCAAATGCTTGAATGATTTCATGTGGTAGTGAAAATCAAAGCAATCAATTAGTCCATTCTACCAAAGTTTTGTCTTAAGCAAATTAAGTGGGATAATTAATTAATTTTCTAAATATGGGCCTCACTCATGAAATCTGAATTAATCCCAGATGATAAAATAGCAACAGAAATTATTTAAATTAATTTTTATTGAGATTGAAGAGAATTTGGTGGTTCTAACTTATTTGTTACAAGTGCAATGTTAAACTATTTATATAATAAAGAGTGTAAGAGAAAAAAATCTGGAGAAATTGTATTCTGCAGTTAGTCTAGTATTTGTAAAAACTGTAACATTTCTGTAGTTAAATATACACTGGTAATGGCCATAACCAGTTATTTCCTATAACTCTAACATAAACAAAGGGAACCACTCTTGGCTGATAAATTATTTGTTTATTTTCCCATTAAACTAACCCTAAACACTAACCCTGTCTTCTTTTTTCCTAGTAGATCAATAAATAAATAAATGATTTATCAGTTAAGAGTGGTTCCCCTTTGTTTATGTTAGACTTATAGGAAATAACGCCATAACCTTTTTCGTGGATATACACTAAGTTGGATATTGTGAATATTTCAGATATAAAGTAAAATATTGTTGATACCAGCAGGACAGCAAGGGAGTCTATCCCCTTTTCACTAACACAAGACCTGGGGGATTGGTTTTGCTGAGGTGGAGCGCCACACCTACCATCAACTCTCCCATTTTACCACACAGATCAGATTACCCAATCTCTGCTACTGATTTAGTGAGGACTGGTATCGAACCAGGAACCTTGCGATTCCTACACGGGTGCTCTACTGACTGATCTAAACTGGCCCAAAAATTTCCTTTATCATTATTATTATTATTATTATTATTATAATTAATATCATTCCTTGTGAGTTTTTCACATCAGTGTTAGCTGGTGGTCTTTCACTGGAGTTTGAGTGACAGCATGTCTCCTCAGATCTCCAGGACCCATCTGAGTATTCTAGCCGATCTTAACAATATTGTTGTCTGGATTGTCTCGATTCTTCCTCTAGTTTCCAATTTATCCAGACCCTTTTCCAAACACTATTTAGACTGGTATCAAACCATCCCAAAGGCACCACCAGTATCAAGACCATTCCAAAAGCACCAACTACAATTGATACAATTTTTATCATCACCATTATTATTATTATTATCGTTATTAATTTGATAAATTTTAAAAACATAATGTGACAGAGAACACGAGGTGAGTGCCCGGATGATAGCTATGAGGATTCTGGCGTCCGGGATTGGTTCGAGAATCTCGTGTGTGGGGCGCAGACACCTGGATATTGAGGGGAAACTAGTATAAGTAGAAGTGGGATGACGACAGGAGGTCAGTTGCGATTTTGAGTTGCTGAAGAGTTTACAACGACGGATTTTTCAGCTGCTGAGGATTTTGAGTTACTGAAGATTTTTACAATGACTGATTTTTTTTTTTGTTGCTAAAGATTTTTTTACGCCCCCCCCCTCAACAAGTCGAATACTTATTTTTTCCCCTCTATTTTTTTTCCATTCTAGACATAATCATATACATGAATACCTCTAGAAACTGTAAAGAACAAAATGTACCTAATTGGTACAGTTGCAAGTGAACTTTAAGCAAAGTATTTATCAACCTTGCATTTATTTGTATAGTACTGAAAAACGCATACAAAATCAAATGAATATACACATATATGCACAAACCATGACAAAGATAAAGCATAAAGGCTATCTCATAATAAAAAGCAATTTTTTGCAGCTGAATATTTCAATTTGAAAGGACATACTATTTTTAATGGTATTGACAATTGTGCATATGGTCTTATAAAATTTCACCATGGTTTTCCATACAAATTGTGCACAAATATTTGCCTTTTTTTTGTGGAGGTTGATGGCTGACTCTTTAGTGAAAAAAATAAAATGGATCATGTGCTATGTGCTAAGATTTGGCAGGTAGCCAGGAAATTCACCTGATAATCTTTGAGTCATCATCATTTATTGAAAAATGTCCTCTTGAATTTGCCCAAAGAACAGCAATATTTTCAACAACATTTGAAATGGCCAATTGAAATTTGGAAAAATAAAAATAAAAAGCAAACAAATGAGCAGAAGCTTCTTTTGCTCATCTGAAACTAGGTTAGATTTTGTTAATGTTTCTAGTGTGAAATCAATTTTGAAATATTGATTGTACATTGATTTGATGCTGCCTGCAAAAAAAAACCCAACTTTTCTCATAACACCTTTTGCTTAGTTAAGAATATTCTGAACACTGTAACATGATCTATATTATTTATATCATGTATTTGATCTACATTAAAATATTTGAAAGTAGAAATTATATTCTTTTTAATTCTTTAAATAAACATGGGCTTTAAATCACAAATCTGTAAATTTCTTTATGAAATTTGATCAAATCCAATTAGTTTAAAGTGGAAGTTTGATCAAAAAGATATTATGGAATGATTCAAAAATTACATGTTCAAATTTGCTGATAAGTAATATACTGGAATTTCCAGAAGAAATAGTAGATGCATATGTACTGTAATACAACAAGGTTTAATCACATCAATTTTTATATTCAGGCAAACATATAGATATGCAAAATATCTCTTAAAAAAACACATCAGCTGAGACACTGAGTTAAAAACAATAAAGTCAAAGATATAAAGTTCAAATAACATAAAATATTGATACAAGAACAAATAATTAAGAGGAGAATAATGTTTTATCTATTATGAATTGTTTTGCATAATGATAAATTATCATAGGACACAATCGTAGTTGTAGAATGTGTCTATCCAATACCTCTGTTACAGGGAAGATATGAGACAAGGTCAATTTTTAAGTGAGGTACAGCTGGTTTGAATTCAGAGTTTTCATTCTCTTAAACTGGTTGCTGAACCAAAGCTAAAGATCCCATTCTGCCCTACTGTTTACCCATAGCTAGGAGAGGAAGAGATGATTCAGGCCTTTTCTAAGAGTACTTCAAAGTGATAAGCTTGTCCAGGATTTGAACTTGGTTTGCTGAGTCAATTTCCTATGATTATAACCATTATGCCACAAGTGCCTCCATACAGGGGCTAAAGATCCCAGTCTGCCCTCCTATTTACCCATACACTAAGGTTGTAGAGTAAAATACAAAGACAACCTGATTAAGGAGTCATTACACATTTCTAACTGTTATACTGTCATTAGGTATATTTTCTATTTCAAACAACAATTAAACTTTACATGATAGCTCTAATCCTCTATGCTCTTTTTTTCTTTACATAGTGTGAAAAAACTTTAAACAATCTTTTGTAATGATTATAATTGGATAGCAAATCCTTCAGACAGATTTTATGATACCATGATGGCCTGTGAAAGAAATAGGAAAACCAAAACATGCAGGTGTGCCAATCAAAGCTGGCTTAAGATCTCTATTTTTAAGAATTGTCAAGATGTGTAAGGAATTTCTGGGAAATTTTAGCTATCACTAATTAAGTCACAGTAACTTTTATTCCTTAAAGTAAAACCTAATTTATAATGTTAATAATTATTACCTATAGGCTATCTTTCATTATCATTAATTTGGAAAGGTCCAGAACTATAAGTAATAAAAACAGGTGGGGGTTGGGAGTTTGCATTGTTTACCTCCATTTTTGGAATCTATTAAGTGGAATTGGAGAACGTCTTTCAAATTTCTTTAACATTAATAATTTTGCATTAGTAGAACAATTTTACCATGTAAGTTTAGTAGAACAATTTTACCATGTAAGTGAAGTTGTCGGGATGGCCTAAAGTTGATATGAGTCAGACAGCGAGGGAGTCTATCCCCTTTTCACTAGCACTAGACCAAGGAGAATATTTTGGCATCTGAGGTGGAGCACAATACCTACCATCAGCTCTTTATTTTACCGCACAAATATTTGCATCTTTTGGACAAAGGTCCTCTGGGACTATGCTACTTATACGCTGAGTTGGTGAGGGGCGGTATTGAACTTGGAACCTTGTGGTTCCTAGTCGAATGCTCTACCAACTGAAGCAATACTAACACGAGATAACCAGACTAATTCTAACTTGAGTCTCCTGTAATAACAGCTTCAACTGTAGCTTAGATGTCTCTGTGTTATGCATGGAAAAGTCATGTGTTTTAAGTTCATATTTAGAAAACTGGTAGTAGACAGCATTTGCTCTACAAGATGATCAGTTTAACCCTTTAAAACCCAAGCGGACGGTATTTGTGCCACTAACTAGAAGTTCGTAAACCCAGCAGCTGGAATTTTGGTTCAAGATTTCTCACTTCTACACTGCTATTGCCAATATTGTTGGCATCCTTCAGTCTGCAAAAGACGATGGCTTAGTGTCCAAATTTTTTTTTTTTTTAACTACATAGCCTAGACAGATTGTTATGAAGGATGTGCTGTTGCCCAAGCAGCAGATCCCCCCCCCTCTACACACTGCTGCTGCTGTGGTCCAAAGGAAAGGTAAGAAACTTATACAGTTTGGCAACAGCAGTGTTGCGGCATAGCACTGAAATTCAGCGTTACACTCCTTACAGACTCCGGATCTGGATTTATTTTCAGGGTTTACTCCCCCCCAGTATAATATGAAAATTTTATATATAATTTTATTTTTCTAATATATTTAAAATTGTCAAAAGAATGTTGTAACCTGTTATTTAACAGCCTGTAAAACAGTTAAATAATAGATTATACCATTTTAGATTTTCAGCTATTTTTCAAGCCCAGAGCCCCAGAGTGAGAGGTCAATGGTTGTGGGAGGCTTTAGGGTTCTAAGGGTTAAAAACCATTCTTGTTACAACACCTGACCTCATTGTTTTTTGTTTTTTTTTTCTTGTCTGAATCTAGATTGCCAAGATCATAGTAAATACAATTCTCTTGGAATTGTATCCTCCACCCTACCCCCTGGCAACATGTGGTGGGTGTGGTGTTGCCATAACATTTTTGGAATATAAATTACAGTTCTCAGGCTACAAGTTGTGAAGTCATTTTACTAGTAGAAATTAGGGTTACATTCTGTTCTGATATTTTTCTAGTTAAGAAAACAAAATCCTTACTTGTGTCAAATGATATTTATATTCACACTGTTCTATTTATCCTTTAAAGAATTTAACTTGTAAAACTTAAGCTACAAGTTAAAAAGAAGAAAATAAAAACAACTAGAAATTGTGATTAAGTGTTTTAAATGTACTTAGTTTTTAGAACCCAGTCATGCATTCAAATATTTTTCCTGATAAAGTTATTTGAAATTCATGTTTATAAATCTATCATAAAAACTGCTGAGTGGAATCTAGCTGTTAATCCACCCCCCCCCCCCAAAAAAAGAAACTGACACATGGATGGGTATTAAGTATTCTTGTTGAAAGCAAGAACACAGCTTCTAAAATAAATGTTTCTTTTAAACTAAAAAAAAGTTTGAAATAAAGATCATCTTTTTTTGTAAGAAGAGTTAACTTAAAAAAGGAAAGTGCAAAGTGTTCCAAATTGTTCTGTGTTAGTAAAAATATCATCTATAATCCACTAGCAGCGGCTACCCGGCGTCGCCTTGGTAGAGAGAGATTTTTTAAAGTTAGTACCGCATATCCATTATTACTGAATCGCAAGTTGAATCCTCGTGGGATGCCCCATTTAAGCCCCTATGTAAAAAAATAGACCTCAGCTACTCTGAAAAGAAATGTTAATGTCTACTATCTAAAATATTAAATGAAAAAAAAAAATCCATGCTGTTATCATTTAAATTTTATTTTTTAATCATCTTCACAGATATAAATCAAATCTCTATTATTTTTGCTCAAAAACCAAGCCCTGGTGATATTTAATGTGTATATATATTTACTTTGTTGTTAATTGTTTTATTTTCAAAGTTTCCTCCGGACATACATATACACACAACTGCCCTTTATAGATGTATAGATAAAGAATGGTGAAAATTGCTCTGTTTATTTGTAAATGATTTTAATCTAATGCTGTTGTTTACTATTAAATAGTTTTCTGTCATCACTGATTGGTTCTTGCTCAATTGTGCACATCCTATGAGCAGTAAAACAAGTGTGTAACTTAGAACAACATGCAAGCTCAAAGCTTGATTATTAACACACTGTACAATTGAAATTAAGAACACACACACACACACACAATGCTATATGATAAAAATATTAGTTTCTGTTATTGATTTCATTTGGTCAGTGAAGTTATAGGATCAATCAGAAGGCTAGATAGTTTATTTGCATTTTTTGGACAAAGGTCCTATGGGACATTAAATTACTTCAAGAGGGAGATCACTGAGGTGACAAGAAGTAGATAGTTACCTAAAGAGTAGCATACTATGGCTGAAGAAAAGGGATCTGTTTGAAAATCCCAAAGAAATTATTGGATTCAACATACACTTGATCAAGGCTTTAAAAGCACACAAGATTGATCAAAATGTCTATTCATGCTTTATCATAATTAAAAATGGCTGAACTTGCAAATCGGTCGGAAAATTAAAACATATTACAGGGTGACCCAGAAAAAACAGAACCTAAATTATTCATTTTCCCATTAAACCCCAACCCTAACCCTCCCTAGTTAAAATTAACAGTTTTATTACAAAATTTGTGGGTTCTGTTTTTTCTGGGTCACCCTGTATACATAGTGACCCAGAAAAACAGAACCCAAGTTATTTATTTTTCCATTAAACTAACCCTAAACCCCAACCCTAACCCTAAACCTCCCTAGTTAAAATAAGTTTTATTACAAAATTTGTGGGTTCTGTTTTTTCTGAGTCACCCTAATTTTCCAACTGATTTGTAAGTTTAGCCTTAAAAACATCCCCCAGAATTATGTTACATCACACTTTTTTTTAAGTTTCTTATTAGATATCTATCTGAACCTTAAGCTTATTAGCAATCAAATAATATGTTAAATATTAAAAACATAAGCCAAAGTTATTCCAAGATTGATATCATCAAGATTAATAGAATATTATATACTCACTATGTTAGCAATTAAGTTTAGGGATTTTAATTTTATTGCAAGTTACCATTTATATATTAATACACTAATACCTCCGAGTGTCACACCCTGTAGTCACCTCAGATAAATAATGGACCATTCCATTTTGATTGTGAGGAAAGAAGAGGAAGAAAAAAACATGTTGCACACCAGAAAGAAAATATATATATATATAAAAAAGAAAGAGATGAAGCCATAACAGTAAACAGATGCATATCGTCTGTTTCAATGGTAGGAAGGAAGGGGAGAAAACAGAGTAATCCAACTAGTTTTTATTATAACAACTATATGTATGCATTTTCATACTGATTAAATTTAATATTTTTGATTTCTGGGAGTTGCAAAAATCCAGACTGTAGGTCTTATCTTGCCAATGAAAGTAATATTTTCTTCAATATACAAATTATTATACTAGATTCTATTAAAATCAAGAAGTCAGTTCAAATTAGGATTGATATTTTCAGATTACATATCAAGAATTTCCATGAGATTATGAAAGTGTA
Source organism: Doryteuthis pealeii (assembly GCA_023376005.1). Classification (NCBI taxonomy): domain Eukaryota; kingdom Metazoa; phylum Mollusca; class Cephalopoda; order Myopsida; family Loliginidae; genus Doryteuthis; species Doryteuthis pealeii. The sequence continues at coordinate 80,409,448 of CM042159.1, read as the reverse complement.
TTTGTACAGCAACAGCTTGACAATCAGGATTATATCCCAATTGCCATTCTTGTAGGAGTATAGTCATCAATAAATGGAGACGTGGATCAAAATATCAACACAAAGTTAAAGTCATTGATATCATCTTTCTCAAATTTAGATAAATAATATCAAACAAATCTAAGCAACAAAGAAACTTACAATCAAAACTTTTTCAATACCACAAATCAACAGCTGCTTATTATTCATTTCTATGAAAGACTATTAACATAACACTACCAGTTTGGTTTGGGCTTAAAAATCTTAGAGATTAATATAACAATTAGTGGGATGATTTTTTAATAGATGTTTTATGTTAGCAGGGTAGACTCAGAGATTCATTACTACTGTATAGCGAGTTCAATACTCGCTGGATACCCCATACTTGTAAATTTGTGTCACATCCTGCCCATGACGAACAGGGTGAATAGATACCGACAGTCATTTTTTCATATACGTTGTGCAACAAAAAAGAGACATTAAAAGAATTGTTTAAGTAAAGATGATTTTCAGGTTGACAGTCCACTTTCAATTGTTAGGTACAAATGATAACTAAAAAAAAAGATAGAGTGAATGATTATTATCACTAATAAAAAGAACTGATAAGTTAAACTACATACTCATAAAACTTATGCAATAAGATTAAATCACAGCTAACATATGCTTTTCATTTTGCTTAGAAATCATATTGAAATATATTACTAAGTTTCTTATTTTCTAAAAGTAAGTATCTAATAGTAATCAATGTCTACATATAAAGTGATGGATCAATTGAAGCTAATATGATTTTACAAGTACAAAATGTACCAATAAAAACTATTATTTTTACCTTGGTTTGAAAACAATTTTAAAAGATGCCAATTTATCACCTTATGACCTTTATCATTGTATTGTTACAACATTCCCAGTTCAATTTATGTGTCTTTTGATAAGGCTATCTTTGTAGAGACATAAAATAACCTAATGCTTAAATGTTTACTAAATACAATTAACCTTTCTATTCATTAATTTGAAAGGTTTGTTGTATCTGAAACTAAGCTATTTGCTATTTCTTTTCTTTTACTTCTTACAAAGGAAATGTAAACAAGACATTCCTTTATAAAGTCTACTACTTGAAATTGGTGACAAAAAAAGAGAAAAGTTTGCTACTTTCTTATAATACAGGACATCCTACTCAAGTCATATAGATGTGCCAACAAAGTTCTATGATTTTTATAACTTCTTTAAGAAGATAATTATAAAATATACCATGGCCATACATAATGTTTCATAAAATAGATAAGTAGTTAAATTTAGGACAAGTGATTTTGGTTTTGAATCTCTGGAGATTGGTGTTGTTTTTTAAGAAACAACACATGTTGAGGCCTGAATACAATAAGAATAATAAAATAACAAAACATAAGCCATGATAGAAAATGAACCCAAATTAAAAGCTCTGAGGAACAAAAGATTCTAGCTTTCTTCTATTATAAATGGATAATTCTATTTTTAAACACAGATAAACTATGTTTTCTTTACTATATTTTTTAAAAACATGAATTTAATCTGCAGTGTTTAACACATTCTTAATATTTTAATTGGCATATGGCCTAAAAAGATAGCAAGAAATGTGTTCAAGTCAGACTTTGGATACAATGTTCAGAAGAGAAGACATTTTGGAAAAAATTGTTCTAGCTTACCTATTTGATTGATTGATTTTAACAGAATAGGGTGATTTGACATGGATTTAATCTAAAGGGATCTGTTTAAAAGTTCCATGAAGGCACCAAAGTTTGACAAGAAAAATCTGAAGAGGGCCAGAGAACACATCATCCAAAACTTTGTGTATGTAAGAATAAAGATGAGGACAACAGTCCAAAAAATCTAAATAATACAAACTGTCTAGGATTATTTCATGTTAGATAATCACAATTTTTTTTAAGTTTAAAAATTATTCATCTTCGATAGGATCATATGCAAAAAAAGCACATGATCCTATCGAAGATGAATAATTGATTTTAAAGCATTTTGTTTATTTTTATTAATTTTTAAAAAAGATTTTATGTTAATATTACTTTTTATAAATAAAAAATGAGTTTTGCAAATTCTAAAAATCTCCTGGTGCCCTTAGCCATTGCGCCCTCATTTTTAAGGGTTTAATACAGTGTGAAGAAAGGCACAATGTCAAGCAAAATTCATAAGTACAAACCCAGACTCATACCAATAAGAGATGATCAGCATTAGAAACAATCTTCAGAGTAAAAAACAAAAAAAACAAAAAAAAAAAAACAAAACAAACAAGCAACTTTGCAAAGATAATGTCAGCTCAAAACAAGTAAAGATCTATGAGAATCAAGGATGATAGTTGGAAAATTGCCAAAGTCTGTCAGTTAAATCAGAGAGATGTTAGAAAGGATTCTAAGGATCAGTATTCAAAATAGAATTGAACACTGTATGGGAATCTTTCATTAGAAAAGAAAAGATGTTAGATTTGAAGCTTGAAAATTTCACCACTATCCTGAGTAAATATAAGTGTTAGCTAGGTATGCTAGGTACCTTCGGGCACGTAAGATCTAATATCAAAGTTAAGTAGTGAAATTCATATATTTGGGTTTAGGGATTAATTAACTTAGATAATCAAGATATTCTCTACTATAGAGATCGCACTATTGGCAGGGATTAGAATACACTGAGTGTATCCCCTACAAAGGTGTAAGACCACCCCACAAAAGTATGCCCTGGGTATCATACTAAACTGCATCTGAAGGTGAAGCTCTAGTTCTGGGGAGTATGGAGTACACCTTTATTGCTATTACTCCCAGGTCTATTCTGACATTGAGGGGTAGTACTATCAATGAGTCAAATAGATCGTTTAAAAATTGTTTGTATTTGATAGGACCATGCACAATATAAAAATCTCTTAAACAACTATACAAAAAAATGTAAATATAAACATATATAGAACATGATTCCCTAACCTCTAGGCATAAAATAACCCTAGACGAGTTGACATGCCATTAAAAATCAATCAATCTACTATTGAGTATGGAAAGAGAACAATTTACATTCATAGATTGGTATAAAAGGATCAGGTTAAAAATTCCTAGCAAGTTACTAAATAAGTGAGGTACTTGAAGAAAGAATAGGTACAAAATTTCATGACCATAAACAACAAACATGAAGATAATAATCCAAACTAATCAGTGTATAAAATGGATAGGATAATCTTAGAAATTCAGACAAGAATCAAAATAAAATAATTATTTTAGCTTATCTATTAATAATGGAGATTCGCTTCCGGTTTTTGTCTGTAACAAAATATACGTCACTGCTTACGTCACATTACCGAAAATCATCATAACATAGAATAAATACACTCAAAATTTGAACATGCAACATTAGACAGTCCTCATTGTTTTTTAAAACAAGTTTTAATAAATACATGACTGGTATTATATATCTATATATAGTTTGTTTTATTTTAATACATATTAAAGTTTACATTTCAAATTGTTTTATTTTTTAATCCTTTAATGAATTTGATGATTTTACTTACTTAGGGTACAAACTTGCTGACATTGAATTTTTTACTCCCACCCCTCAGGCAATATGTTTTAAAAATCTATTTTTACATCACCCGGAGGGTGTTTTTTTAAATTTTGTACTAGTATAAATAATGTCAATTAATTATATTGAACTTACTCAACTGTATACTTTTCATTAAAAAAAGTAGTGAATTAAATTAGAAAGTAGAATTCAACCCAAAGTTATTTACATACATTTAAACTGCAGATTTTAGACAATGCACTGACCATCTATTAAGTACAATGAGTTAGTGCTGTCCAACAATGGATCATTGTAGCCAATAGGGAATATGACTTGCTCTTTTTTACTTAAATACTTAATCTTAAATTGTTATCTAATATTCTTTCATTAAAAAAAATTCTAGTACTTTAAACTTTAAAGTAGTGGAAGTATTTCACTGAAAGTTCATGAACAACATTTGTTAAAACAAAATTATGTTAGGCAAGGGGTTTTATCTCTAGGCTCCCATAGGATTAATTAAAGTACCCAATTAAAAGGGGGGGGTTTAACATCTATTGAAACTGAGGAGTACAATCAGAGTTAAGTTTAGCCTTTTTATCACAAAGGATTTATAAAAAAACAACCTTTTGTTTTTATTTTTTTTTGATATGATTTAGAACTTCACACAATGAAACAATGTTTATCTTTTCTTTTTTTAAAATTATTCAGAAATCGGTAATTAGGCAAAATTTTTTCAAATTTAAATTTTCTGGAAGCAATGAGTTTATAAAAAAAAAAACCAGCAGTCTTGTTTTTTTTTTTTTTTATCTTACTTATAATGTGTATTTGGTGATAGGAGGTAAGTTTAGACATTCAGCTTTTTATGACTGCTGCTTCTAGGATTTGTCAAGGCAGTACACAGAATCCTTCAAGTTTTGTAAATCCAGGTGCTTCAGCCATACAGTCAGTACTTACTGCTTCAGATTGGAAGAATTTCTGCTTTATCTTATCAAAGAGATCAAATTTCCATATGATCGATAATCTTTCTATACGTCCATGGCTTTCCTATGTGTATATTGACATCACTTTCTATAAATGAGATAATGCTACCCAGGTATATGAACGGTTCTACTAATTTCAGAGGTTTGGTATTTAATGTGTAGATGTCTCCATTTTGTTTTATAAACACATACTTTACCCACATGCGACACATTAGCATAGTGGGTAAAGTGTTGTTTTAATGACTTTCTTAAGTGACAAGTTATCTTTATGCTGTCAGGTTCAATCCTGGTTGGGAAGGGCCGACACATAACCATAGAAAATAATATAAAAAGCTTACACTGGTACCACCAGCTAGGTAGCGAATGAACAGGATACCCTCATGATTGAATAACGCTGGTTTTTAAATTCCGTGAACTGGGATGATATTCTTCTCGAAGTCTGACAAGGGGAAGGCGATTTCGACCGAACGGTACATGATAACATAAAGATAGGACAATAATCACTATTATGTTAAAAAGAATTTTTATTTTAATAAACTTTTTAGGCTTTGTTTTTATTCTTATGTAGTTTTTCAAAACGATATTTCTTCTACAGTACCATAGGAAACAAATATAAAATGAATTTATTAACATAAAAAACACGGGATTATTACACTTATTGTTACAAGTATTCTAGATTACTGATAAAAGTCCCTTATATTTTGTACATCCAGGCAAAGTTGTTTTGATGATTTGTCAACCAAAAACAAAAACAAAACAAAAAACAAAAAACACTTTACACCTACCTCATGTATGTTGTTACAAGGAAGTTACAGGTCGAAATTTTAAACCTGTGGCTTTTTTTATGCCGCCGATATATTTATGTAAATCATGAAAAGTAGAATTGCTCACTTAATCTATTACTAAGATTTAAAATCTATTTACTTACATTTTATATTTATACAAAACAACTTACTTAAGTGATGCAAGAAAAAGAAAAAAAATCGTAAAATGTGTAAAACATTATACAGGGCACCTCCACTAAAAAAAGAATTCGCATGTTTTTTTTCTTCTTTGTCCTGCCTACGTCTTCTTTTATGCTTTTGTTTGAATTATGTCACTTGACCCATTGACAGTTTAATAAAACCATTTTTCTATTTAAAAGAATAATTAATTAACTACTGTTCAAAAAAAAAAAGTTTAAGACGGTGAAAGTACCTGTTAACTTTGTAGGTCCACAGAAAATTGTAACTGACATCACTACAGTTAAAGTTCTCTCATCAAGCCAGCATGCTACTAGACGCTTTTTAATTATTTGTATTACATTTAAATAAATTTAATTGTTTTATTCATTCATTGTTTTGTTTGAATTACTGCTCGTGAATAAATATACCATTCTGATAATTCTAGAAAAAATAAATAAATAATAAATAAAAATGATATTTGAAAGCAAAACAAAAAACAACTTTCACTTTAATTCAGTTTCAATTTTTATTCTAATTAGTCAATAATGACAACTACAACATTTTGTTGTTGTTATGATCAAGCACCGGTTATCGAAGTTAAGTATGTTGAACCTGACAATTGTCTTTATAACGTAAGCGAGGCTTGTGTTGCATATCTAAGAAATGTTTAAAAAATAACAACTGGTTAAAATGCAAAATAATTACAAATATACAATAAATAAAACAAACAAGTCATTTTGCAGGTTTTGTTGATAAAGAAAGTATTTAACGCGGCGTTAGACATATTTCTCTTTCGGACAAAGTTAACAAGTATCGATAAGGTACACTGTACAATCTCAATAATCTCAGGTATATCAACAAGATTTATATAAGTATTACTTTTATTTTAAATTTATGGAAACGCATGAAAAAGCTGAAAATTAATACAAAAAAGTACTTTTAGTTGTTTACTAAGCTTAGATGTGGCACAAGGCCAGAAGTATGGAGCACCCAGCGAGAATCGAACTCATTATCAATGGTATGGTTCGCTAATCTAGTTCGTTAACCATTACTTCACATGAGGTGTCCATGTACTTTTAAACATTATCAAGATCAGATTAACACAACAAAACTATTTATTTTGAGTAAAATAAATAAAATTGCAAATTATTAATTTGTTCAATGCATCACTCTCATCAATGTAGTGTTTACTTAGTCTTTAAGAATCCAAAAACAATAACTAAAAAAACTATATTGTATTATTTTTTTATTTAAAAAAAAATCTTTAACCAGGTTTTTTGTTTGTTTTTAAAAAAATTTTTATATACACTTTGCTGTTGTTGAATTTTGATAGTTTAAGATTTTATTTGTTATGAAGAAATAAAAAGCTAGAAACCTTCGATTAGATTTATTTTTCCCACCTGTAATTTCTTCTCTTAATTAAGAAATAAGTAGAGTGAAAAGAAGTACGGTTTCCATAAACGAAAGATTTGATGGAGTCACAAATATCAGTGAGTGGGCTGGACAGTAATCAACATTCAAGTCACTCTTTTCAAATCAATCATTAACTTAATTGGAAATCCTTAGATAAGACTTTTATCTTAATGAAATCTTAATTTTCTTTTTGTGCAAGAAAAATTAGAATTCGAAAAGAAACCATCAGGCCAGAATTAGAACAAACAAAGCAACTAAATGTATCGATCAGTTGATATGTAAAAATCAAAAAGTAAAAGAACGAAGACAGTAAATCACGAGTTACAAGACGTGAGGCCCACTAAGCCCCACCAAAACAAACACGATGTTATTGTTAACTTATTCACATTGACCAATCATAAAAATAAATAAAAAAGAAAGGCTTTCAAATTTTAATAAATAAATTGTAATTTGTCAGATGCTATGCTCGAGTGGGTTATGTCAGGTACATTAAACAATAATTATTTTAAAAAGTCAATTTTGTTCACTTTACAACAGTAACAAGATCAGTTACGCATAATGACACATTTTAGTTTAATTACTTAAACTTATGCAGCTACTAAAATCAAATAATATCGGTGATATTAGATAAAATTGATGAATGAAAATTAAAAAAATAAAAAAATAAAAAAGAAAGATCACGAGTTACAAGCCAAAGAAAAAAAAAAGAAAAAGACATTATTTTTCAAAATGAAAAACAACACATGTGATGTGAATGATAAAATTCAATTTTGTCATATATGCAAACATTACTGAAGATCAGTTTCTTTTTAATTAGAGGCACGCCTTTTTCACAACTCAAATCATTCTGTTTTGTGCCTTTTGCGGAAGTAAAGAAGGTGAACAATAACAACAATTAGTTAAAAATGGGAAACATAAGCGAAAGCATTATTGGAAATTTAAACGATGATTCTTTCTTATAATTCAGTTGTTTAAAGAACAGCAATCTTTTGTACACAAACAGTTTCGTCAAAATCAGCTTTGTTAAAAACAACCCTTCACAACAGGTGTCGATTGCGGTAAAAACAACCAAAGGAAGAAAAAAAAGAAGAGAAGGAGATCTCTCTCTTTCAACTTCCCTTCTCCCAAAACAGCAGGCTAAGGACATGATGAAGATATTTGCAGGATTACTCTGGTGGAAACTTCTAACATGGTCAAATAAATGTTAACCAACGACGCTAAGAAATTAAAAGACGGGCTAAGTCTACACGATTGGAATCTTATGCAGATGAAAGTTTATGATTTGATTCTGTGAGGTGATAGAAACCAATCCAGAACTCACCTTTATCGTCTTTTAGTGTTTGGTACCAGTAGTGGCTTACAGACTGGCAGCACCATTTTGTTTAGTGGCAGTTTCTTACATACGGGCACTTGGCCAGCTCTTCCATCAAACATCCACTTCCCTCTCTACAGAATAAAAATTACAACCTAAAAGAAAAAGCAACATAATCAAATATAAAGTCACCAAAACTCTAAATATTAATTCTAGGAAAAACTTTAAAAATTTCAGTTTTGAAATTCACACTCAAATCGGCTTGACACCAAATACATTTTTTTTTATTCCTCGCAAAATTGTTTCTATGTGTTCAAGAACTGCCATTCTATTTACCTCCCCGTATCAACAAACGAGCAAAACAGGAAGCTGTCGTCGCCATTTTTAGAGAGGAGAGTCGTAGATAGTTATTTCCTGCTGTGAGGGTAAAAAAAAAGAAACAAGCAAATATTTAGCTGAAATCTGTGAGTAGATTTAATCTTGATATTTCTTTATGGATCTTCTGTTTTATTTCAAATTTCTGATCTTTTTTTTAAATTATTGGTCAATCTCTTTAATGCGTGCGTGTTGGTTGTCGGTCATCGACAAGATGATCGCAAAGTGGGGGGTTTATTTCTTCTACATTTTTTAGTTGAAATTGATCCTCCACTTTATAGCCAGTGATGTGTACGTGAAGTAACTGTTAAAGGGTGTAGAACGACTACTTTACTTACTTAGCTTTTCTTTTTACAAATGATGAGAATTTATGAAGAAAAGTGGTACTCCAGTGCAAAAATTTAAGAAGAAGAAGAGGGTTAATTGCTTTATTAATACTATGTTGTCTTCCTTTCTTCGGTTTGAATGTTGATATCATAAAATATTTGCCTAAGTAAGTAATGAACATAAATCAAATGTGTATAATGAAAGAGAAAAGATTTGCAGTGGATTTCATCATAGAATCTACACTCCTTTTTTAAGATTATTGTGTATATGTGATGTTTAGGACCGGTGACGTATCTGCGATCTTTTAGACAAACCAGTGACAAAGTAAATATCTATTTTTATTATTCTCTACACTTGAAGAATGAAAAAAGTAAGCAGTAGTTGGAGACTTCTGAAAAAAAAAGAAGCTCCCTCTTAACTTAACAAAATATTAACTACGAAAAGTTAATACACGAAACATTACACCCTGAAATACCTTATTATCTACTGCTTTTCGTTCCTTTTGTTTATTTTATTGTCATCATCATCTAAAAGTTCATAATTATTAATTTAAAACGTTATCAACGGTGATCATTGTGAAAACTTAAGTATTGAATAATATTTTTTTTTGTTTTTATAAAAGTAATATTAATAGACTTTAAAAAATGTTACTTGTGATATAAGCAAAAAACGTCTCTTTTTTTTATGCTTATTGCTTAAGTACTGGATTTTGTCGGCTCGTTTAAATTACACAAGTGCCCAAGTGGTGAGACCGTGAGCGAGACGAGGAAAAAAAAAAAAAGGAAGAAAAGAAATAGCAACCTAATTGAAATATGATCTAATGTTTTACTTTTTCCGAGGATTGAAACCCTAAACATATTTATTTTTTCTCAATTCCTCATTCTAACAGCTGCTATTCTCATACCACATGTTTGTTTTTTGTTTTTTTTTAAAAACCCTTTTGCACATTTCAAATCGTCACTTTTCTGCTAGTTTTCCAACATGTCGTCTGAGTCAAAAAAGCAGACAAAACTGACCACACAATATGTTCAAGTGGACATTGACATGTAAAAAATCTGCAAAGTGAACATTTTAATACTGCATAGAGAAGTACCATTGTATTGCGCATTACTGTGTATATTATTGTCCTACACTCACCAACCTGTCATCTGTGTGGCCTATACACACTGTCAGTGAGTTTCTCTATCTTCTTCCAGAGTCCGATCCTTTATTTTTAAGATGAAAATTAAAAAAAAAGAAGACAACTTTTCATTCGCATCATTGTCAAATGTCAATCAGTTGTCTACTATGTTTAATTTTAAAACCAATGCCCTTGGCAAAATCCTTTTTTTCTTTTTCTTTTTTATCATCGTTTCTATTTTTGAATGTCAAATATTGTTCTTTTTCTAGTATAGTGTTATATTTTATTTTCAATTATTTTTGTTTTACGTAACCTAAAAGATTTGAAGTTAGTGAAAGTTAGAAATATCAATACACAGAATGCTTTGGATAAGTACCTGTTGGTTTTTATGCATTACTTTTTTTTGTTTAACTTACAAGAAGGAACATAATTGCATGTATTTTGCTCAGTTCAGCTTGGAAAACAAATTCCAAGTAAACGTCTACAATATTTATGACTTTTTGTTTGGTATATTATATCCTCATTTTTGACTTTTTCTTTGGGTGGGGCTGAAGAAAAGAAAGAGTCATTCATTAAATATTTTACAATTGTTCGGTTTCATTTTTAAGTTTGATTTCTAAATAATCAACTGGTTTTCTACGAAGGTGTTGTTTTTATGATCAACACGAAACCAAAATTGAAGATTTTTTTTTTTTTTTTTTTTTTTTTTTTTTGTTAAAAATATTGATAATGATAATTTATTATCTTGCAAAGAAATAAGAAACTTAGAAGATTCAAGAATCGAAAATGTTACCAATGTTTCGATTCGTAAATTGTTATTTTTCATTTAGTAGTGGTTGGAAAAAAAATCTAACGAATAGCAATAAATAAATAAATAAGACTTTTCTCGTCCCCACCCCATGCTATCAGCTGATAAAGAATTGGGATTGACCTAAAAATGTAACCATTCTAACTATGAGATAAATATTGTTTATTTTCTACTTTTATTTATTTATTTTTACTTCATAATTATAAAAAATAATGTAATCTAGGTATTTTGATGATAAATAATATCCCATTTACAAGTTTATGACATACCACTGAGAAAGGCCGGTTTCGTAGATTTTGGTTAGTCTCATGTGCTGCTTCACCTTTTATCAGATATAATCAATATTCACAAAAATGTCAAATCATCATCAGTGATACTTCTCTGCAGTTAATGGTTATTAAATAATAAAATTGATGAAAACGTGTCTTTTTAAAATCCTTTGATTATTGAGTGAGATTTTTCACAAAATTCTTTTTTTTTAAATGTATATTTTAATAGCATATATTACACGCCTGTGTGTCTCTTTTAAACCTATCTTAGTATAAGTTATGGCTTTTGCAAATGATTTGAATGGTAATTTTTGTGGATTTAAAACAAAATTGAGTTCATCATTTTATTAATATTTTTAAACTCTTGCCTCCAACATTTTCCAGTTTCCTTTTTATTGAATATTCTCATATATTCTCATCATATTTTTTGAAATACCTCAAGAAGTATTAAAATTTTAAGATGTGTCATAATTACTAATTAGAGTTAATTAGGAACTTTGGAAAAAAACATTCACGCATATATGTTTGCTTATTCTAAATTTTGTATTTTATCTAATAATTTGCCCATCCTTTCACATGTGCATTCATTGAAGATAAGTCATTTTAAGATGATTGTTGACAGATTTTATTTTTTCATTCTCATAATGAAAGCACATTTCTATTCATATAGTTAGAAAAAATTGTATGCATAATTATATATAATGTGAATGTGTGTGAGAGACAAAGATGCTCTCACACACACGTGAAATGTTTATATTTTTGCATTCATGAATACAATTGCATGCATGCATGCACGCACATACATTGTGTGTGTGTGTGTGTGTGTGTGTGTATACAAGGTGTGTTATAAAAGTATCGAGATTGAAGCTGTATTTACCAAGTTAGAAATAAACAATTAATGGAACCTTTATCTTTTTTCAGAATACAAGTGTGTCATAAACGTACAAAAATCTTGATACTTTTTTGATGCACCTTGTATGTATATGTGTGTGTATATATATATATATATATATATATCACACACACTTACTAAGATACTGTTCATTATTCATCCCTGCATTGAAAATCACCATTGCTCCCTGGTCCACTCTGACCCGGAGTGGTAGTACCTGTTAGGGTCCCATCTATGGGCTAAATAGAAAACATGAGTTTATAAACAAAATTGTATTATCCGTTAAAAATGAAATTATTTCAAAACTTTGTTAGCATTAAACATTGTTTTTACCAATAGAAGTATTCGGCATAAAATAACCCAAGGGGTTGACATGCCGTAAAACCAACTAACCAAATCAAACCTTTAATTGATCAATTTTTAATCAATAAACTAAAAAATATAAAGAAAGCTACAAAATAGATGATGGAAATTTAGTAAAAATATTTCTGTATGTGAAATATACTTAATTTCAAAAGTAACTTGGAGTATTATTATTGTTAGGTAAACAACAATTGAATATAAAATAGAAGAAAAAAATAGTGACAAAAGATGCTCTGTCACACACACCATGTCTCTACCATGACAGTTCTGGTATGCATTGTCATAAAAAATGATGAGCTCCTAAGGATGTGTCCCAATCTCCTATATTCTCATTTTTCTGAAGGTTCTTTAATAGTCAAAGAACAATAAAAATCTGTAAAAAAAAAAAAAAAAAAAAAAGATGATGGAAAACTAGTTAAAATATTTGTAATTGAGGGAAAGTCTTTTATCTCAAAAAGCAATATTAATATGAATTGTTGCTAAAAAGATTTCATTTTTACCAGTTTGATTCATTCAGCATTAATGAAATTCTTATCACTTAGGGAATAGAGACTGATTTAAATAAATACAGATCCTAAAAAATAGAAACTTTGGCTAAGATTTTTGTCATTCCCTATGGATCTGTTGAAAACACCTTTTTTTTTTTTGATAAAATAAACTGAAGTATTTATTTTAAAATGTGAAAAACTACTTTTTCATTGTTTTAGAGAGGATTATGGTAATTTTTGCTATAATTGGTGTTTTTCTCTCTTTTGTATTAATGCACATGTTTAAGTCATGGCTGAGACTTCTTTATATTTTCCTAATGCTAGAATAGACATTTTCTGTAGTTCTCAATATCAGGTTACGCTTTATACTCATATGTCACTTACGGTCAAGTCACGTTAAAAGCACTGGTTCCTGCTATATCACCAAAGTTAGCCGTGATGAGCCTGTTCAATATTTAGATGGGTGACCACTTAAACAATGGCAGGTACTGTAAAGGAACCTAATATCAAAATGAATTGATTCAGCATTAAAAGACTCAAAGATGGTTGATAGCTGTAAAACAAAACAGCCAACCAATCATATATGTCAGTCTCATGGTGAATGACCCTTGATCATGAAATCATTAATTTATAAGAATTTATTTTTGAAGCTCTTTGTTATTCCAATTATATTTGAATTCATATATAGGTCAGAACCAATGTTTTTACCTGAAAATTAGGTCTACAATATTTGACCTATACATTAGTATACATATCTATGATGAATAAATCATGTGTCATTCGATATATATGGAATAAGTTTTGATTATCTATTAGCATGTTGCTAGAATAGAATATATTTACTTATTTATTGTCTATAGATTAAAATCTATTTTAATCATCAAGGTTATCTGTGATGAAAACCATAACAAACATTTCAGTTGACAGCTTTGTTAGTAAACTTATCACAAACTTCTTTGCTAATGTTTTTCTACTTATTAACTTGATTATAAAAATATTCTTGATTACATAATCAAGTAAAATTAAGCATCTTTTTTAAAATATGCTTTCTGCCAATATTATTGAATTTACCATTTTCCTTCTAAGCTTACAAATAAAGCATTTACTTTAATTTGACTTCTATCATCTTTCATCATAATTTACTTGCTTTAAATATTTTTTTGTTTTCATTGCTACTCACTCTGGTTATTATTCTATAACAATGAGGTAACAGCATAGATTGGAAATAAAGAATAATAAATTCTTGGTATCCTCTTTATCTTGGTGAATCTCACTGAGAGCTTATTATTTATTATTTTCATATATGTTATATTGTTATTTGATTGTCTGAGTGTTTGCAATTTAAGAAGGAAAAAAAAAAGAACTAAAAAGATAAATAAGAAATTAGAATTAGTGAGAATTAATAGTTGTCGATGCTTCATCTAAAAATGAAAATCTGTAAAAGAAGCGTTTGTTTTTAAGCACCATACACAAAGAATTCAGTTTTGGGAACCAATTCCTTTTCTTTAAAACTATATATAGCAAAAACAAACACCTGATTGGTTGATTCTAATGGCATGTCAACTCGTCTAGTGTTATTTTATACCTAGGGTTAAGGAATCATGTTCATTGTACATTCATATTTACATTTTTTGTGTAGTTGTTCCTTAAGAGGTTTTTTTTTTGTACACAGTCCTATTGAATAGGAATATTGTTTTTAAACAGATCTATTTGACCCATAGATGGGACCCTAACAGGTATTAACACTCTGGTATTTGTTTTTGCTCTATAAAGTTTCAAAGAAAGTCTGTAGACCTGGGGTAATCGTAATGAAGTAGTACTCCAAACTCCCCAGACCTCCAGAACTGGAGTTTCACCATCAGGTGCAGTTTAGTGTCATACACAGGTCATACCCCTTTGTAGGGGGGTACAGTCAGCATATTCTAAGCCCTGTTGATAGGGCACACAAACCCAGAGGTCTTATGTTATTCAATTTAATTCATTTTTCTTTTTGTCTAATTTTTCTATTGCCTTTTTGCTTTGATGAATTAAATTCATTTTTTGTTTTTGTTTTTTTAATTTGTTCCTTTAGGTTGACCACATAAAGTTTAAATTGTCCTCATTAGGTACAAACATTTTATTGGTCTAATTCCACCAAGTTAATGATAGAATTTACAACAAATGTATCTACTAAGTAGAAAGTTAAATCCACCTTCTAAAAACTTTAATTTTGACGGGTCTTATTCTTTTTTTGTGATAAGTAAAAACAAATTTTCATGCTCATATTCTATAAACTCACCCAATCTAAAATGTGAACATTAACACTAAACAATATAGAATTAAGATACTATTTGTCTGAATTTTTGAGATGAGGCTTGATAATTTGGATTATTTGGACTATTGTCCTCATCTTTATTGCTATCTGCACAATGTTTTGATGTGCCCTCCAGCCTTCTTTAGGTGTTTCTTGTTGAACTCAGGAACCTTCTCGGACTCTGGACCCTCTCCAAGTTCGACAAAGTACATTGACCGAAACGTTGTGTAGATAACAATAAAGATGAGACAATAGTCTGAATACATAGAATTAGGATGTCTCTAAAAATATACTAAATATTTAAATAAAAGTCCTTGTAAATTTACACAGAGCATCAGTTATGAGTATTGACATTTAAATTTTGTTCATTTCAATAACTAAGTCTTAATGCTATTTTCTATTCATATTTCATCAAAATCACTTCAGTTATTTCAAGATGTCTGCATGATATACAAATAATTTTAGTTTAAAATGATCTTTATTTCTTAGGACAACACCTCCTCAATGTTATACCTCATTGATGTTAGCTGTGATAAATCACATAAAACTTTTATCTAAGGTTTTGAGAAAAGTTAATATTCAGTGTTTTCTTTCCTCCTCCTCCTTCCCCTCCTCCCATAGTGTTTTGGCTATTTGATTCTCTTAATAATAAAAGAAAAGTCTTCAGAGTGGTCTCTTGTTGGCATCAGCTGAACAGTGAGGATGTCTATCCCATTTTCACTTGCGCTAGACCAGAAATTTTACCAGGTGAATGCTTTGAAGATAATACAAACATTTAATTGGATTTTATTTTGTTATAAAAAATATACATCATATTTTGTATGCGTGTTCTTGATTCAGTTTAGCTCAATTGGTAGAGCGTCCACCTGGGAACCACAAGGTTCCTGGTTCAATACCGGTCCTTGCCAACTCAGCGTATGAGTAGCACGGTTTGGATCTGTGCAGTAAAGTGAGGAGTTGGTGGTAGGTGTGGCACTCTACCTCAGAGGCTAAAAAACAATCTCCTTGGTCTAGTGCTAGTGAAAAGGGGATAGACTCCCTTGCAGTCTGGCTGATACCGACTTTAGGCCACCCCAACGACTTTACTTTTATTATATCAATGATCATCATATTTATATATAGATTTCTTATTTAACACATAATGCCTAATAATGAGTAATATAGCAGTAATATTAACAGCAATGCATCATCAGATATATGGGAGGAAAAGCATATCACTTCCTTATTGGGTTTATTACAAATTTTAAAATCCTAGAAACCTATTATTAAAAAATCTCAAAAATTTCTGAATTTTTTTATAGACCTGGAAAAAGGAAGAAAAAAAGAAAAGGTTCTTGTTTCTGAATAAAGAAATTATTTTTAAAGAAATATCTTAAGAATTGAAACCAATCATTTTTAGAGATTATAAAGCAGATATATGTGTTTGTGAAAGAATATTATGTCAGTTTGAGATCAGCTCTGCATTAAAGAATATCTTTTTATGCTTTGTTAATTTATATGTTTACTCACTTTTGTTTTAGCCATTCCCCATAATGTTAACTAGACAAAGTCTGTACTGTTAATATTTGTTAAAGGTCATAAAGCCGACATTGCTTGTGTAGTTATATACAATGATATTTAATTTGTATAGTTGCCTGCTCTAAAAATGTTTTTTTGGTGTTAATTATTCATTCAAATAAAGAATTAAAGTTAGATATTATGTCAATTTTATTATCATTTCTTATAAATGTATACAGGCTTCTAATAAAAATATAATTTAGTTCATTAGGTCATTTTCTTAGTGTCCCAAAGGAAATTTCTAAATTACTGATTGAGGTTAGTTAGGCAGTTTCATTGGCAAAAAAAAAAAAAAAAATTTAATGGGACCACATAGTTTACTAGTTCCACCCACAATCTTAAGTTATTCTTAGTTTGTACTCGTTTATATGTTGGTATAATCACTACTTAAACCCAGATAAGTCTCTTGTTCTTCTCTAGTTAACTGTATACAGATACAATATATATACACAAGTGCATGGTATTAGATTTCTTCTGGAACATTCTAAAGAAGAATGCCATTGTTTTGTCTGCTATCATGATGTATGCATTTACTTTATAACATAATTATTATTCTTGATATGCAGGAATTTTTATTAAGATATTTACCTTTTTAATATTTGATGAAAATTAGTTTTGATGGCAATGAAGTTTACTCTGCCAGTAGTAATCAAAGTTTAGTATTATGTTGATACATAAAGTTCCTGGCTTTTTCTTTCTTTCTTTTTACATGTTTTATTCATACTTGCTTGAAGGCTACCTTTGGTGGCCATTAAGCTTGATGTCAAATTATATCCTATTTATATTATAACTAATTGCAAATAGATAAAAGGAAGTACTCTAATTAGCATGTAAATGTTATCACACTTATAATGATTGGGATTGGTGTGAATACAGACTTCACACTGTTAAGTTACAAATTGAATTGAAATTTGCCTTATTATCTAAATTAGAGCAATAGCATTAAAATGTTCTAACAAAAATATTGGTAAGATGTGCCAATTTTACTTTGCTGGTAAAATACATACAAAAATCAGATTGTTATGATATAGATATTCACCTTAGTAATATATGAACAAGTCTTCTCTCTGGATATTCCTTATTGTTCTGGTTTCACCAAAAATATATCCTGCCATTTATGAATGTCAATACAAGAATTTGGTCAGATATCAAACAATATTTGTCAATTGATTTACAAAGGTATAAAATAGAGTACTAATATATTGGATTGATTCCAGAATCAATAAAAGATAATTGAAATTCAATAGGATTTTTTTTCTTTCTTTTCATGATTTAAAAAAAAATATTGAAATGCCTACTATTAGCAAAAATTCCTAATCTTAGAATATTTTATTTGTATATCAGTGTATTTTAATGTCTATTAACAAATATTTGATTTAAGTTGTTTTTATTCATTTTTTTAGTTTCTATTCATCAGTTATCACATTTTTATCAGATTTTCCTTGTATTTTATGGCTTGTTGCCACTTTACAAGTAAATTGTGTATTTCACCATAAACATATGATGTCAGTTTTCATCCAATAAGTTTTTCAGTCTTTAACTTTTTGAAACCACTGACTAGACAAGGAATGTTGTGTGGAATTCAACAAATAATAGTTTGAAGATGATTGGTCTGTAGAATGTTCGAAATGTAGGAGAATTGTATTCTGGGTTCTATTTTCAACACAACAATAGGCATTGTCCTGTAGCAAAATCACCAATTGACTTGATTTGAAAGAAAAAAAAGGTTTTTCTCTTCTAATGTCATTCAAACAAGCCAATGGCTCACTATACCATAACTTCAGTGATCCATTGACTGGCTGCACTTCCACTGTACTTTATTCTAGATTGAAGACTAAACAGTATGAATGTCTCTTTTATATTCAGCATGATTTTCACCAAAATAAAGTAAAATGAGCACCCTTTTCCTTTAATTCTATAATTTCCCTAACATTATGCAAAACAGGAACTTTTGCATCAGCCTAATAAATAAATGCTGATATATCCTGTTTAGGTATAAATATAAATCTTTAAGCTTAAGTTTGCAACTGACATGTCTTTCTTGCCAATTGTGACAAATAAGATGGCACATAAGATCCATCTCACCTCAGTTGTGAATATTAAGAAATATTATTGGATGGTACAATAAATATTAAAGAAACTTCCCAATTTGATCCAGTTTCTTTTTGTGTATTTATTGCAAATCTGTGAAATTTTAATATTTAGGAAAAAAAAAGAGGGTCTCAAATATTATATATTTAACATTACACTTTCTTATTACATGAATATTTATTATATATATAAAAATACTTACTATTGGGTCTTTTAAGTGAATGGGCTATATTTCATTTCTAAAAGAATTATTTGTTCATTAAGGTAGTCATGGAGGAATGGGTGGCATAATGGATACTCTTGAAGAAAGTGGACTCTGCAAACCAGGTTCAAATTTAGGATGAAGCTGTTAGTATTTGCTTCATGTTGATGTCCTTGGAAAAGGCACTTATTTATCACTTATCCCCTCAGTCCTGGATAAAATATTGGGTAGAATGGGATCTCTAGCTTTGGCAAGGCAACCAGTCTAGGAGAAAAACTTTGAAATCAAAATTAGGATCTCGAGTCACTAAGGCAGTTCAACATTATGTTCAACCTGATTTTCACAACTCCAGTGACAATACTGATGCCAAGTTGTATAGTCTATTGTCCTTCCCTTTGGATGACATTGATATCTTGAAGAGAGGAGAGGTTTGCTGCATGGGCATGGTATAACAACAAAATAGTCATTTCTGTTTTTGCTTTCTTCCTTCTTTGGTAAGAAAAGAACAAAACTATATAAAACAATTAACAAAAAAAGTTACTTTTAAAAAGTTACTTATCAAACAGGTCACCAAAAAAAAACCCAGATTGAAGAACACAGCATGAATATATTTTGTTTAATTACAGTTACAGATAGACTGATACACGTAGTCATCAACTTAGTTTTAAAAATGAGACAAGGAAATGTCAGTTTTAAATAGTTTTCAATAAACTGTTTTTACTTTAAATTTGTCTTGCTTATCTAGTGTGGGAAGTTCAATTTTCCTAAAAGTCTCATTTTACATCATAACATCTCTCTCTCTCTCTCCCCTCTTTGTATATCTTGTCCTCATTTTTTCTCTCTACATTGCCCTGAATAAATGTTTTTTTTTTTCTTTCTTATTAGGAATTCATTTAGTAAGCACTATGTAAAAAGATTTATATATTTTAGCTTGCACAGCTTTTATCTGTACAATTGTCTAGCCAATTTGAAAAAATTATGTCAGTACATTTTAGGAAATTGAAAAAAAAATTTAAACATTATAATCAGTTTTCCTTTTTTAACAATATGAAATTAAATCTCTTAAGAATACTTTTAAATGTATTTATCAAGAGAAGTTTTACTAAATTGCATAAAACTAAATTATAATGAATAAATTATAATTTTAAAAAATCTAAATATTCAAGAGCACTAGTCTTTTCTTAAATTTACAAAATACAAAGTATATATTAGATGGTTAGTATTATTCTATTTTGTCACTTTTAAAATTAACAAAATAATTTTTATTTTATTTTATTTTTTTCATAGTAAACTACACGTTCTGAAGATATAACCTAATTGTTTTCACAGCTTGAGCATAGCAAGTTTTAAAGACTTCTGTCCGAGATTTTGTAGTTTGAATATTCACTACTTCCTGAATTTTTTTTAATTTTACTTTTTTTCTTTATGTAGATGTGCAAAGGGTAATACTACTCTGACCTATTTTGCAAGTCTGTAAAAAGAAAAAAAATGATAAAATGATGGGGCAGTTTGTTCTACTAATTATTTAATTTTATTATCTTTTTGTGGTGAAATGATGAGTGATACTGTCTTATCAACATAGATAACAATGCACAACATGAATCCTATTCATATATATATATATATATATATATATATATATATATATATATATATAATGAAAATAATTTTGAAAAATATATTTGTAGGTAATCAATAATATTAAAGATCTGTTGATTTTCTTGGTATTTTGATATTTAAAACAAAAAAGATTTCACCATCCTAAGAAATATTCTGTTAATCAAATAATGATTATCTTTTACAATAGAGATGCTGATTGGTACATGTCCTGCGTCCTTGATGCACAAAAATCTTAAAAGGACGCAGTAAAATCATATCCATGGGTCCCAGTATGAATATATATAATTTCTTTTGTTCATTACTCACTAAATCATTCTTTTATCAACCTATTTTATTTTTACTTTATGGCCCTACCATTTTATTTAATAACATGATTTTAACAAGACACAAAGGGTTAAAATCACACTGCTAAATAATGCCTTAATTTTCATATATTGAATCCATCAAAAAATTGTCTTTATGATTTTTCTCTAACTGAAGCTGTATTTACATGTCAGTGGTCTGTTTCTATAAAATTAGTTGGCTTTCCCCAATTAAGAGCATTACTTTTTTTTTCTCTCTTTTCTGATTGTGTGTGTCAGCTGGGGTAGTTGTTGAGCTTTCAAAATAAACCCAGGTTAAGATTATTGTGAATTGTTAATCTGTTCAGTTGTAAATTTTCAGTAAACACTTTTTATAGCAAATTAATCTTCTTATAGTATGACAATGAAATCATTTTTGTAGATTTTACGTCAATGGTATTAACTAACTGCTATATCTCGTGTGTATTTTTACTACTTTTTATGGTCATTATTTAATGTTAAGTTATATATTTATCGGCTGTTTAAATCTTGACCAAAGCATGATAAAGAAAAAATGGTATGGGAAGTAATTTATAAAACTCATCACTATAATACATCCATAAGTTTTAGTAATTAAACAAAGTGTTATAATATAAATCATTATTTACATTATTATTGTCATAATGCAGAGATGCAGATAGTTACGCTTCCTGCATCCCTGATGCATAAAGATCTAAAAGGATGCAGTAAAATCATATCCATGCATCCCAGTGCTTTACTTTTTTCTTCCCTCACTATTTCAAGCTAACTGTAAATACATTTCAATAGTTTCTTACAAAACGAATTACACAGGATAGGTTACAACGGCTTTAGTTATTTCTCCGGATCATAAATAAGTAAGTAAAGTAAAGTCGTCGGGGCGGCCTAATGTCGGTATCAGCCAGACTGCGAGGGAGTCTATACCCTTTTCACTAGCGCTAGACCAAGGAGATAGTTTTTGCGTCTGAGGTGGAGCGCCACACCTACCGTCAGCTCCTTACTTTACTGCACAGATCCCTGTGCTACTCATACGCTGAGTTGGCGAGGGGCGGTATCGAACTAGGAACCCTGTGGTTTCTAGCTGAACGCTCTACTGACTGAGCTAACCCGAAGAAACTTTAGTTGGGACCCATCAAATTTCCCAGGGATTCGTTCAAAGCAAATTTGTGTATCACAGGACACACTAAGTCATAAAGCTATCAGCATCACTGCATAATGTAAATATAGCAGATAACTATATCAAATGTTTTTTCAATAATAATAATAATAATAATAATAATAATAAATTCCAATTTTGGTTGCAACTGTTGATGTTATATGCAATAGATTTGAATTTAGTCATCCTTTAATTTTATTTTCCATCATCTATTATGTTGATGATTGACCCAAAAATTGATTTTATTGTTAGATGGTATACGGAGCATTTGATTTTAACTAACTTTATTTGATTTGTGATTGCTGTCATAAAGACTTGTCAAAATTGGTTTTGTTTATTGATTCTAATATTGATAATAGAAGAAAATAAATATTTACACCCTTTTATTTTAAAGCTAAAAATGCAATTCAAACACACACAAAATCATGGAGAGAAGATACTGTAAATAATTGATCTGTCAAAAGTGGCTTTCTTAGTTTCATGCTCAAGATATCTCAATGAACAATGCTCCAAAAGAAAATAAACCAATTGAGAGTAATAGCAATCAAAGGAAGATATTATTTGAAAATAATCAATGTTATATGATGTGAAAGATTGAAAGCATTGAAACTCCTTTGTATTAGTTTAGTTCGGTTAGTCATTTTGGTGTGTGACTTATATATAGATTAATAGAAAAAAAGAACAGCTACTTTTCCGTGTGTCTGTGAGATAGAGAGTGAGATTTACTACTTAAATATGACTAAAATGTTCTGTTTTTAAAACAAATTGTGAGAGTGGTTAGTTTACACTAATGTGGAATGAGATCATAAAGCAAGTGAAATGAATCACCATTAACCATCCCAAAGGCCAATCTTTATCCAAAGAAAGTGATGCTACATATATGGTCAGATTGGAAGATACTTCTATGAAATCTTTCTAGAAATGAAAATGATTGATTTCAAGAATTCCTACTTCCAATTAGACCACTTGAGGCCATCAAACAATGAAAAGTATACATCTGGAATTAGTTAAAAGAAAATGTGTAATATGCCATCAGAATAATGTTTAACTATTTATTTCTTTGGTGAACAAGTAAAAATTGTTACAGTTTAGCTGAGAAGTTTTCACTCTTCTACCATATTCACTAGATATTGCACCTTTTGGATGACTATTTATTTCTGTCTTTACAGAATTGTCTTAATGACAAAAAATTGTTACAGTTTAGCTGAGAAGTTTTCACTCTTCTACCATATTCACAAGATATTGCACCTTTTGGATGACTATTTATTTCTGTCTTTACAGAATTGTCTTAATGACAAAAAATTGTTACAGTTTAGCTGAGAAGTTTTCACTCTTCTACCATATTCACAAGATATTGCACCTTTTGGATGACTATTTATTTCTGTCTTTACAGAATTGTCTTAATGACAAAAAATTGTTACAGTTTAGCTGAGAAGTTTTCACTCTTCTACCATATTCACAAGATATTGCACCTTTTGGATGACTATTTATTTCTGTCTTTACAGAATTGTCTTAATGACAAAAAATTCAATTCCCTGGAAGACTGCAAAAGGCACCTAGAACAATTGTTTGCCGAGAAAGACAAAAAAGTTCTGAGGTGATGAAATTTTCAAGTTGGCTGAAAGATGGCAGAAGATAGTGGAACAAAATGGTAAATATGTTGTTCAATAAAGTTAATGTCAAAACTATTTTTTACTTAATAATCTAAACAAATTTGTTGGTCAACCCAATACCAAGATGATAGATTGAAGAGAGTATGGGTGATGTAATGTAAGTCTCTCTCTCTCTCTTTCTTTCTCTCTCTGTCTCATTAATTTCCATTCCAAAAATAAGGAGTCCTGTTATTCTCTGACTGCTCACCATTGCTGTCAATTGTAGAGAAAACTGATTCTTCTATTATTAACAAAACCACATCATATTGATCTTGCCAATATTCAATTTGGGAATTATTTAACTTTACCAGAAGCTGTTATCAGAAATCTTGTTTATTTTTGGTGAACAGATAATCCTAAATTTGGAAGAGAAAAAAAAGGTTGGAAGGGTGATAAAGATTCATTCTATGAATTGTTCTGCCAAGTGTTTGCCAAGATTTATGAATTGAGTTGTCTTTTGGGACTCACATTGGTTTTGTTGGGGCTGTTATTGCATTGGCTAATAAAGAAGACGTTTTTAGCATGAAAATTGATATAACTAATTTACAGCTTTTACCATGTACTTTTTTTTTTTTAATTTTTTTTTTTAGATCTTTTTATATATTATTTAAAAAACGGTTAGTTTAATATATTGTAAACTTTTTGTTTTTGTACACCAGTGAATAGTACAGTTGGGTTTGATTATTCTAGTTTTGGCTTTTTTTTTTTTTTTTTTTTTTTTTTTTCTGAAAAAAGAAAGAAAAATTTGGTTGTAAGAACTGTTCTTAGATAGTTCTTAGATAAATTCTGTGTCATATTTCTTATGTCTTTAGTTTTCGTCTATTAAACAAAGATAATTAACATTCTTTGTGATACACAAGTTAATTGCTCCTACTAGACATTTTTAATTGATATATTTTATAATTTTAATGCAATCTGATATGCCAGATCCATATTGCTATTTATTATGATCACAGGATTATACTACTCGGCACTACCATGATAGTGTTGGGTAATTGTGGCTTTAACTCAGACATGGCCACAGAACTCAAGAATTAAGGTAAGTCACATCATGAATATGAGGTGGTTGGGTATCTATTGGGCTTTGTTACATAGTTCAAAGCTTGATAGTCCCCATAAACCTGCAATGTACCACCCATTTTTTTAAATTTATTTTTTTTAGAGATAGGATAGAATAAACTCAGCACAGTAAATGTTCAACTTAACACTTTTTGCATGTTTCTATATAAATGAACTGAATATTAGTTTTGACATCAGAGCAACGATTACATTGTAAAACAAAATTGTAAACATTTGAACATCATTGAATATTATATTTATCATAGTTATATTTTTCCTATTCTATAGGATGGAAGTGGTATACTTTGTTTTGGTTTCTGTAATGTACATGTTATTATAATTTCTTGAATACAGCAGAATAGATTTTTATTAAAAAGAAAAAAAAGATACTTACGAATATACACAATATAAAATAATCTTTGAAATAATGGAAAATAAGATTTTCATAAATTTGTCCCACTTATAAATTTTCCTTTTTTTTTTTTTTTTTTTTTTTTGTATGAGTTCTATTTTTGGATTTCTACATACAAGAAAAGGCTTTTTTTATATTAGATAAAATAATAAAATAAATAGAATTAAAGTTTATCAAATAACTGCAATTTGAAATGTTATATTCAAATATCAGCTCATTTACCTAACCTCTTTAAATCATTTTTTCTTAAATTTTAGTCTAGTACAAAAGATCTGACCATATTAAAACTCTCTTCTGCTGATGCTAATTTATATTTTTATATGTAATATCTGTTCTACAATACCTAAGAGGTATTTTTATCAGCATTTAACTTAACATTTTGGATAGATTTTAATAATTGTAATTGATAAAATTTGTACCAAAAAAAAATATATATATAATAAAACAAAATATACCCAATAATTCCAAATGGTTCATTCAGTCTCAGTATTGTTAGGTCAATTTAGTTAAATTCATGTCCCTAAATACTATTATGCACTAGAATGCTAATTTTTAAAAATTTCAGTGAAAATAGATATTTTTACATATCTTCATTATGCTATTTAGTAACTAGACTACCTAATAGTAGCTTTAATATCCATCTCTACAAAAATCAATTATCATACAATAATACTACTTCTGTTTGACATAATGTATACTGTTGAATAAAAAAAAATATCTGTTCGTATTGGAACTTGATATAATTTGGTTTTATAATTAAAAATTTTAAACTTTAAAGGTTTAAAGAATGTTTTTTCATCTTGTTTTCTTTAGTTAATGATGGCTTATATAGTACTGACTTACCACTAAAGCTTCTACATTACCTTCTAATGTAGATGATATTCTTATATAATAATTACTCTCATTTTGATACAACCACTTTTTTTAACAATTCAGTTCTTTTGAATCTTCTTTATCATTTTGTACAGATAAATTTTAAAAACATAACCAGAGCCGTGGAGTTAAAAGCAATTCTTGAGTTATTGGAACTAGAATCAGTAAAAATGTACAATAACTTCAATAAGTTTAAATTGTAATATAAATGTCAAATATTTCATAGATAATAATTGGATTAACTTTTAATCCTGTTTATATTTTCAAGACCTATTCTGATAAAAGTTCTTTGCAAATTTCATTTAGCTCAGTCGGTAGAGCGTCTACCTAGGAACCACAAGGTATCTGGTTTGATACCGGCCCTTGCTAACTCAGTATATGAGTAGCACAGGGATCTGTGAAGTAAAGTGAGAAGTTGATGGTAGGTGTAGCGCTCCACCTCAGACACAATCTCCTTGGTCTAGCACTAGTGAAAAGGGGATAGACTCCCTCACTATCTGGCTGATACCAACTTTAGGCCATCCCGATGACTTGACTTATATGAGTAAAAAAAATATACACCATGAAGAAATTGAAAATGGTGAATATAGTGTCAACAAAGTGAGCTGATTTTGAAAATTTTATCAACAGATGGGAAATATGTTTGTCAATGTATTACAGGTGATGAAAAAGCATGTGGTAAAAAATTATTTTTTTGTGGTGCTGATAAAAATGCACTTACAAAGGCAAAGAGCATAAAATTTAATGGCACTTCCATTAATGAAAGGCTTTGTGCTTTCAATCAATATAGAAAACAAATAATTAGTATATTTATCATTTCCTATATTGATATATGAATAAAGGAGTTGGAGTCAGAGGTACCATAAACTGGGAAGTTAGTCACAAATTTTATGTACAGACTTTACAGCTATGAATAGAACTCAAATGCTTGTTTTAATTTCAAGTTTAGTCTATTATTTGCTAAAGATAATAATTTTATGATGTTTTTAGACATTAGTCTACTTCTAATATAATAATAAGTCCCCATAGTGTAGTGGCAAAAGTACTGGACTGTGATATCGTGGTAAGCAACTTTGAACTCCAATCACGCTATTACATTCACTTTTGGACATTTCCTTGGGAAAGATATGAACCTCTTCATCCCCCCCAGCTATGGATTAAATAGTACCACTACTGTTCTTTTACAAGGATGGCTTTGACATTAAATAACCTATAAAGGTTGATATGCCATTAAATCAAACCAAACTGAACTTCTAATGTAAACCTACCCTCATACGTTCATAAAATTTGATTTTTGATTTTTTTTTTTTTTAATTTAATAGTTTTATAAAAATAGCACTTTGTTTTGAGAAATATGCTATTCTGGAGTACTGTATATTTTGACATCTACATTAATCTATTCTCAAATGATATACTTACATATATATTTTTCCCTCAATTGAAATTTTGTCTGCATTTTCCAATATATCATATAGTCTTGCTCTCATGTTTTAATATATTCTTTCAATCTTATATTTATTTTTTATCTTTTGTTGTTTTTATTCTGATAGAGATATTAGTCATTTAAAAAGCTCCTTTAAGATATTGAATTTAATTTTTCTAACCCTATACATGTATAGTTTCTTACCATGTAAAATTTTCATGATAAATTAATTTTTTAATTGTTGCCTTTTATATTTATATACCATTTGAATTACACAATTCAACTTTCTTTCTACTTTTCATGAATATGAAATTTACCAATTAAAAAGTTTATTGTAATAAATTCTTTTAGGGTTCTATTCATAAAAAATTTTTTTAGAATGGATGAAAAAAGTATATGATGTTCTTTCTTTAGCAAAATTTGAAACCTTGAAAATCATATTCACTAAAACAGAGTTTGGGAATATATCAAATTTTTTTATTTAGGATTATTCAAAATTTAAAAAAAATTTTTAAGTTTATAAAATAAACAATTTTGACTAATATATATTCATAATCCCATGCCTTAAAATTAAACTCATGATGCATTGTTCTCATTCAACAGTTGAATATTTTGTTTAGAAGCAGCAGCACAATGAACTGTGAATAACAGGATCTAAATTCCTTTCCTATACTGCTAAGAATTTCTACTATACATATACTTAGGAAAGCACTTGTTAACAAAACTAAGTAGAATATGCTTTGTATCTTTAGAGGTTTGTATAATATAGGTGGTATAGATAATAGTCAATGGTATTATAGTGTTAATGATAAAATCTTGCAAGTTTACTTATTAACGAGAGTGCCAAATTCAATATATGCATAATGTATAGAATGATGGCTGCTAAATATTGTCAGTGTTGATTAAAATGTTATTGAAAGAGGAATGTTGAATTCAACAAGTGTCTGAAAACTTATTTACAGTGTTATGAATGCTGTGCATTTAAAAACATTAATTGCTCAAGTCTACGATGCTTAATTTCCTCTTTTGTAATTTTAATGATGTCCTTTTTGTAAGAATTTGACTTAAAATTCCCTCAAGTGTGTGTTGTAACAGAAATAAGATCACATCTTGTAGAAATGTTGAATTTAATGACCAATACTTTGAGAACCTGAATATTTTGTTGTTGATGTCAAATAACTACTTAGTACTTGTTTTGTAACGGAGGAAAACTATACAGTCTTTCACTGATCTTTGTACTTTTTCATGTTAAACCATATAAATATTGATAATATGTTCCACTATAGATATCAGGTTAGGGATTTTGTTTTATACTTACCTTGGTAAAGTCAAGGTGTTCAATTTAGCCTGGGTGTATAAATATTACAATTAATTGTTGGTGTTTTTTGTGAGGTTAATTGAGATATATGGTATTTATTACCTTTTGGCATTACATTTCTACCAAATTCAGAAAGGTTGAATAACTTTAAATGTGTAAATATATATATATATATATATGTGTGTGTGTGTATATTGGTGGCCTATGTGTAATGGTTATATTGTAGGAAATAGTCTTAGCAACCCAAGTTCAAATCCTTTGGTAAAGGTATGCATCCAACTATTCTTCCTCCAGTTAAGGTAACTAGTAGGGTAGACTGGACTCTTTAATCTTGGTTAGGCAACCACTCTAGGAGAAGGAAAACTCAAAGTAAAAAAAATCCAAACCTGTTAAACTCCACTTAAGAAATTGACCTTGAAGGGTTTTATATATATAGTGTGTGTGTGTGTGTGTGTGTGTTAATTCTCAGACATAATAAAATGTTGCCTGGGGCAATAAATTCAACATTAAATTCTTTTACTTATATCAGGAAAAAATAAAAGAAACAATGGCAATTGAATACACTTAAAATGAACCTTGATTCTTCTAAAATTATTCAATAAAGATTACTGACTGGTCATTATCAAAGAGAAATTTGGCAGAGTTTGAAAGTATCTTTTTGAAAATTGCAGCATTGCTATCATTTAAGAAATAAAAAAAATGCTTTGTATGAGTTATAAATGGATTGATCTATGTCATTCCATTTTTTTTTTTTTTTCCTGGTACCTTCACTTTTAGGTAGTGCAACTGATTTTCTAATTCTTAGCCAACAATGAAGGGAGAGTGAGTTGGGACGAATTCAACCTTTCACTGAATTCTAGATTTGCAGAATGCATTTTTGTATTGGATCAATTGTGGGTTAAATGGATCATTATTGGCAAACTCTGGCCTTTTCTCTTGAATATTTTTAGGAATCTCTTCAATCAACTTCTTCTTGGTTTGTTGAACTGATCACTTTGATGTGGAAGAAATCTTCATCTCGGACATTTTTATCAAGAATTTTTCATTAAAATGAGATGAGGCATAATTTCATAAGAATGACTTCTTAAAGTTATTTGATGCAACATTTAAAACTAATATATGTAATAGTGGCAATGGCATAATTATAATATATAGAAACTACTGATGCTAACTAATTGAACATTATTCATTTTGAAAAAGGTGTAAAAATTGATATAGAACGAACTTTCGGTGCCGTTATAGTATGTGGCCTACCTTTTTGATTCCATTATAGTATGTGTCCTACTTCAGTAAGAGTATATTTATAGATATAAGTAGTAGGCAATTTAAAACTAATTATTTGTCACATATATTCAATTTCAAGAAATGCAATTCAGTCATAAGCTGTATATAATAATTAAGAATAATTAAAAAAGAATTTATCCATAATTTACATAAATCAGATCTATTTAATAATAAAATATTCTAAAATTCTGAAATAGGGTTAGGTTAGCAGTTATTATTATAACCTTATAATATGCTTTTATGATAGGCCACATACTATAAGAGACAAATTCAAAAGGTAGGCCACATACTATAATGGTACCAAACTTTCTTAATTTTTGATACCATAATTTGCTAAACTGTTAAAATCTGTAGAATGATGATCACCAACGTAATGATCAGATTGTATATCCTTCCAGACTTTGTAAATTCTTATGTTTACTAGTATCTCTAGCTGAATGCTAAACTTTAGTTTCTTTATTATCTGTGTCTGCTTCAACCATTGTATGCTTTCTTTCATTTTCTTTCTCTTTTTTTAATTACAGTTTTTCATTAGTCATGAGAATTATTTTCTTAACATTTTTAAAATTTATTTTTTGTATACTTGTAATTACTGACATGCCATGATATTTGAGAGAGAAGAGTACTTGGTCTAACCACTGTCCCATAATTACCCAGTCATTACAACAAAAAGATGTTACTCTCACAGCCAACCTTTTACAGATGTCAGCTATATGTGCATCAATGTGTGAGTGACTACATAACATGTATGTGCTTGTATTGCAATATTCATAAATACCTTTTCCTAAAATCTTAATTTGAAGAGAAAAGATTTTTTAAAGAAAAATAAAGATTTGGTTGGCAATTTGTATTTGAGCGTTTGAAATTCTACTAAAAGTAGGAAGATCTCTAACCGATAAAATTGTGATTGATAACCAAAACAAACAAAAAAATAGGATTAAAAAAAAAAAGATTAGTTTCTGAATTCAAATAATTTATGGTTGTTGTGCTTTGAAATGTAAATTAATTTTATTAGATTCATCTCTTATGGAGATAGTTAAATTACAATTCTATTACATGTGATTCTGATATTCAGCTGGTATATTTGAAGTAGATATCCACTTGTTTTTATTGAGTTAGTGGTCAATTACCTATTAAGCAGCAGTGTGAACTTGAAAAATTGCTTTAGACAGAAGACATTTTCACTTAAATGAAAAGTTCTTTTTAATTCTTTTTAGATGAATGCATTTTAATCATTGCTATTTTGTTATAAACATGTAAATAGAAAATGTTCATTTTGATTTTATAAACATTATATTTGCCTATCACTGAGAAAAATCTTTAAAATCTTTAATACTCAATAAATTAAAATATTAATTTATTATAATTATTAATGATTTTTTACTAGTCTTTACCTTATAACTGTATTGTGTAACTATTTTCTAGATTAAATAGCATCTACTTGTTTGAATAGCATTAGGAATAAAGTGTTAATCATATAATTGTAGATTTGTACCCAATTAGTCATAGGTTTCTGTTGTTAAATTGGTTAAAACATCATCTATGAAAGACAAATTCTTAGGATATGAGATACAAGTTCACATTAACTACTTTACTATTTTACAATTTTACACTACTACTAATAGTCAGAAGATATTTGACCTACAAAATTGCAATTTAAAAAAAAATACCAGTGAAGAACTAATGAAAATATATAAATAATTTATGATTGTTTCAGTCGATAGCTTCTATCTAGTTATTTTCTGTTCTAGAAAATAATTTGTTTCTTTAGTTTGTAATGAATTGCTAAATAATATAAATATTATGTCTAAAAGTTATTTTCTTGTGTGTGTGTGTGTGTGTATAATAAAAAAAAAAGTTAAAGTATTCATCTTAAGAATTATTAAAGTATACAATGTTTCCATAAAATACTCAATAGATGAATTTTACAAATGGCACTAAATAGATCCTCAAACCCAAGAAATGTAAGTTAAAACAAAGAGTATTTAATGAGTAAGCTCTGGCTTTAGTTTGTAAAGCACTGAGTCAGCTTTTAATGACTTAACAACAGAGCAGCTGCTGGTCCTTTTCCTAGTGACCTTTTATCAACACTTAAGCACTTAGTGGCGGAGGGTGGGGGATGTGTTATAATAAGGACTTTTTTTTTTTTTTTTTTTTTTTTTTAAGTAATGTACTGATGGGTTTTTTCTTTTATAAGAGATTGTACAAGATTATGAAATTGTAATTATTAGATTTAATTGTTATAGAAGAATAGAAACTCATTGTGTATCCTTATTTATTTTCTCGTGACTTTTTCAAATGTTATTTATCATCTTATAGGATTTGGGAAAAAAAGGTATTTATTAGTATTGTTTGTTATTCCACTTTTAAATTTCTTTTTTTTTTTTTTTTTACTATTTGAAGTATCTAAAAATAAATGCTTTTTTTTTTTTAAAAATTTTAATTATAAGGTATGCATGTGAGGTATAGGAAGATTAATAGTATTTTGTAGTTGATATTTTGAGTTGGCCTCTTAAAAATTGACTGAAGATGCAGATAAAATGATGAGAAGAAAAAAAAATCCAAGCTGAACTGACAAACTACACATGTTAATTTTTAGTTCTTGATTATTGTAGCTGTGATTTTGTACAATTCACCTCCTTAAAATAACTTCCTCTATTTTTGTCCTCCATAAAAAAAAGAAGAAACAATGAACTAATTTTATGCAGTACGGATTGGTTCAGTTTATTTACTGTAGCATTACATTTCAGTGTTGATTAATCAATGGCAAGTTAATTCAACTGATTGTACATTGGTTAATTTAAAAAAAAAAATATTATCTTTATGAAAATAGTTTATTTTAGAAGCTTGTAAATTTTATCAGTAATTTTCTTTAATCATTATTCAATATATATATATATATATATATATATATATAATATATTTTTTTTTTTTTTTTTTTTTTTTTAATGTTTGTCAACATTGCTATTGCTGTTCAGAATTACTAAAACTTTTACTGATATTTTTTCTTTTTTTTTTTTTTTTTTCTTTAGGTATAGAAAAATATGAAATTTTAAGGGTATTGTGAACCCAATTTTTTTTTTTAAACGGTGGATTTGAGGCTCTAACAAAAGTCCTAAAAATGCCAACTATTCGACGAACAATTAAAAATGTTGTTTGGAATTACTCAGATGCTCAGATCAAAGTGCGAGAAGCAACTTCTAATGATCCATGGGGCCCTTCAAGTACACTGATGTCTGAAATTGCAGATCTTACTTACAATGTTGTTGCCTTTACAGAAATCATGCAAATGATTTGGAAGAGACTCAATGATCATGGTAAGAATTGGAGACATGTCTACAAATCGCTAGTACTTTTGGATTATATAATTAAAACAGGGAGTGAAAAAGTGGCACAACAATGTAAAGAAAATATTTATGCAATTCAAACATTAAAGGACTTCCAATACACAGAAGATAACAAAGACCAAGGTATGAATGTACGGGAAAAAGCCAAACAGCTAGTATCACTTTTGAAAGATGATGAAAGATTACGAAATGAACGAGCAAAAGCACTTAAAGCTAAGGAAAGATTTGCCCAAAATGCCATGGGCATCGGAAGTAACAATAAGGTAAATCCCCTTCTTTTTTTTCTTTTTTCTGGTAAAAGTATTTGGAATTTAATTTGTAACAATACAATGTTTTTGTTTTTAGATGATATTTGATATTTTTCAGTTATTTTTTAAATGTTACTTATAGTAATATATAGACTGTTTGATTTTGATTTTGATTTTGATTTTTTTTTTTTTTTTTCCCTCCTTCCAATCCACTTCTTCACTGAACCATAATTGATTATGTGGCTAAAGGTTTATTAAAAATTGAAATTCGGTTTAGCTCAGTCGGTAGAGCATTCGTCTCAGAACGTTGCAGTTTCAATACTGGCCCTAACTTAGCACATGAGTAGGATATCTTGGATCTGTGTGGTAAAGTGGAGAGCTGATAGTAAGTGTGGTGTTTCAGCTTGGACCCAAAACAATCTCCCTGGCCTAGTGCTAGTGAAAAGGGGATAAACTCCCTCGCTGTCCAGCTGATACCAACAATAGGTCACTCCACCTACTTTACTTATTAGTCACTTATAAAACACGTAAAAAGGATTTACCTGTATTCTTTGCATTTGCAAAAAAAAAAAAAAATTATTTAGACTTCTCCAATTTAATCCTTATTTAGTCATTATTATAGTTTTATTATTGAGGCTGTTTGCATTTCATATAGGTTTCATACCCTTGGGAAAGGTATGCATCCAATTATTCTCCCTCCAGCTATGTAGGGCAGATTGGGCTCTTTAACCTTCGTTAGGCAACCAGTATAGGAGAAGGAAAACTCTGAATTCAAACCTGTTAAACTCCACTTAAGAAATTGACCACCCCTCTGCATCCTGATTGTGCAGAGGGGTTAGGTAAATACACAATTTTATTATCTCCACAAAATTTTGAGGAAAGAAATAATGATCAGTGTTATATGAACCATATACATATGAATATGACAGAATATTATTCCTATTTTACCATAAATTGATTTTCTCTGAGCAAGATACAATGCTAATATTTTGAAAGTCATTTGGCAAAATCTTTTAGAATAGCTTAAACATGTCTGAAATTCTTGTGGAAGTAATCAGCAATTTTATTCAGTCTTTTTTTTTTTTTTTTTTCAGGCTTGGATGTTGTTTTGTTTTTAATTTGATGTTTTTACTATATAAAGTAAAATTACATTTTCACATGTGGTATCTGAAGTATGACTTAATACAAAATGCATTCTAAGATATATTTGATTTTTTTTTTTTTTTTTTTTTTCATTTTAAAATACTTGTCCCATATTTACAACTGACAGCACTTTAATGAATTTTTATTTTTTCAAATTTATTTCTACTTTATTTTTGGCTTACCTTTCCTTACAGACCAACAACCTAGACATGTTCTTTGTTAAATAACCTTTTTTTTTTTTTCTTTTTAAGAGGGTTCTATTTTTGAAGTGAATCATAATATTTTCTAATAGCTGTGTAGAATATTGTTTCTTTTTATACTTTTTTTTTAATCTGAAGTTTTTTTCCTTCAGTTATTATTAGTAGATATACAAAACGCTGATTTTTCCTAAAAGACAGATATTCACTTGCATGTATCGGTGAATGCATAAATTTATCTTAAAATTTAGTATGGTAAAATATGAAATTTTTAAAAAAGTAAAGTCGTCGGGGCGGCCTAATGTCGGTATCAGCCAATCAGTGAGGGAGTCTATCACTAGTGCTAGATCAAGAATATTGTTTTTGCATCTGAAGTGGAGCGCCACACCTACCATCAGCTCCTTACTCTACCGCACAGATCCCTGTGCTACTCATACGCTGAGTTGGTGAGGGCCGGTACCGAACTAGGAACCTTGTGGTTTCTAGTCAACCGCTCTACCGACTGAGCTAACCCGACCCTGAATATGAAATTTAGTATGGTAAAATATAAACATTTAAACTTAGTTTTTGTGAGATTTTATATTTAACTTCATATAATGCTTGGTTTGTAAGATTTATTTCAAGAGTTATTTAAAGATGTTTTCTGAATTATTTTCTCTAATTTTTTTTATCCAAAATAAGTTTTTTTTATACAATAATTAAAACTAATGTTTTTATAAAGTTTTAACTGTTGCATAAAAGTGAACAGTTTTGATAAAGTACAATAAATTACATGTAAAAAAAAAAATCACTTACATTTGATAATTTTTATTTTCCTAAAATGTTTGACATAACAAAAATACTTCTAATATTAACTTGGAAAATATTTGTATTTTGTGTATTTTACATTCTTTGAATGAAAACTAAAATCAAAACAATGTAAATGTTTAACATTTTTTCAAAACATTTTAGGACATTTGAAAGAATTAAATCTATATTGCATTGTTAGTCTCTTATAAAATGTATCTAGCTACCCTAGATGGCAAGACTGCTTGATAAACTGGCCCAAAAATTTGAACATGCACACTTTTTGACAGCCAGAGTGTGCTAGACATGTTTGAATGGTGCTAAATTATTATGGAAAAGAAACCTGTTAACATGTATGGCAAATGAATTAGAGTTACTTGCCCCTTTTTGATTTGCTGTGATCATTTGTCTGAGATTTTATTGTTTTCAACCAGGGTAAAGAAGTTATATTGAGATTGTACTAAAATGTTTAAGAAATTATAGATATATTTCCAGTATTACTTATGACAGGTAATAATGTTAATTGATTTAGATATATACAATTCCTCTATATAATTGGGTTTTAAATTATGTAAAAATTATCCCGTTGATAACTTCTTTTCTAAAAAAAGGTTTCTGAGAAGAATTCCTTTTTCCAAATAATTTTCAATTTTTATTAAAAAGCTTTCATTTTTCAACAAAATTGTTTCACTATAATGAAAATGGTGATTTTATCTCTTTTATAGTGATTGTATTATATTTCATATTATAATAATAAGATACTTATAAGACTATGATAACTCTCATCACACAAATTTTGTTAGTTAATCTTTGTAGGGTCTCTTTCCAATTATATCATTTGTAAAAACAAAGAACCTTTATTTATTTATTTATTATATATATATATATATATATATATATATATATAGGTTTTACATATCTATTTATTAGGTGACAAAGGAACATTCACGACCATATTGGTTTCATGCGAGGCAATCATCAGGTGAAGGTGGCATTTGAAACATCTTCACCTGATGATTGCCTCGCATGAAACCAATATGGTCGTTTCTCACCTAATAAATAGATATGTAAAACCTTTATATATTTATTTTATTATATTATATAACAGCTCTATTTTATATTGAGCACTCTACCAATAATACTGCCTTTGGTACACCATTCCAGCAAAAGCTGAAACAGTGACCATCCACACTATATATATATATATATATATATATATATATATATATGAAAAAAGGAAAGGGTAAATGTACATTTTTATATATATATATATATATATATATATATATATTCAAAAATGTACATTTACCCTTTCCTTTTTCATATATAAAATTTTTACATTAAATGTTTCCATGGAACTAACTCCTACCTTCAATTTTTTTTGTATTGTTTTATTAACTATCTTTTCATAACTAAAGTAAATGTTTTCTTTTTATTTAATCTTAAATCTTAAATCTAGCATCAACCAAAATGGTTAATGATAATCAGGAATTTTCTATAAAGTAATCTGTTTATGCTACTGTCAGGATTTAAATGTTTTTCTTTTAAAAATGTGTTGCATTACAATTTTACATAAAAATCTAAATTTCTCTACTTTTTTTATGAATAGCATTGGAATGTAATCTTGAGTATATTAGTCAGCATTTATTTGATTAGAATTATCTATCACCTCATGCTTTTGCATTCTTCCCCAAGATAGAATATTTTGATTTGTATATAAATAGAAATATTGAGATGAGAAAGTATTACCTATATAAACAAATGTAAAAAATATCTACTGAAAAACTATTGAGAGCAGTTTGTCTTTAAAGTACTTTTAACTGGAATTAACTCTACCACTTACTCACTGTTTCTCTTTATTTGTTAACCTACTCAATAATTATCTCCCTCTTTTGGACATTGAAATTTAAATTTTATTCCAGGTGTCACTCTTTCTTATCGACCTTGTCAACAAAATGGTTACCAGCAATGTTTTTCTATAATCTTTCCCTCTCATCTAGATCTAAGAAGTTTTTGAAAGACTGGATTACATTTGGTGGGAAGATTTAAAATGAACTAAAATTAAAATTTAAATAGCACATGAAAAAACATGTACCTTTTATTTCATACTAATTAACCAATTTAGTATTAACTCTTAACATCCTGTTGAGAATTTTCCAAGTCCAGAGCCCCATTCCTATAAGGATTTATCAAAAAATGACCTTTACATCTAAAATTACCTGTTATTTCCCTTAAATTAAAGACTTCTAAATATGTTTAATATTACATTTAAACAAAGGCAATCATTTGGGGAAGATTAGGAAAACGAATGTGACTTCTGGCTGGGCGGAATGAGGTGGTATAGGACGTTAAGAGTTAAAACAAAAAATCTCTGGTAGTAAATAGATAAAGATGCAGT
Organism: Doryteuthis pealeii; assembly: GCA_023376005.1. NCBI lineage: Eukaryota > Metazoa > Mollusca > Cephalopoda > Myopsida > Loliginidae > Doryteuthis > Doryteuthis pealeii. The sequence goes on along the minus strand of CM042159.1, from coordinate 80,371,235 downwards.
CAAAGTATTGTAAACAAAAGCTACTTAGTGTTTGTTTCTTCTCACAATTTGGAACTCCACTAGTGTTGGTTAATAGAGCAAAGTGTTTGTAGTGTAATGGTTAACAAGCTAGTCTTGTAGATCCATTACTACTGAATAGCAAGATTGATCCTTACTGGATGACCTTGTGTCACACCCTGCCCATGGCAAATGGATTCGGTAAATACTTATTGCAAAGTGCTTGTGAACATGGTTAAAGGAAAAAATGTTTTTTTTTAATTTTGTTTTTTATTCTTTTCCACTACTCATTATTGTCTGTAAGATCTCTTTTTCTTTGTTTATACAAAATATATTAAAATTAAAAAGTAATATTACCTTTTAAAATCAGTCATTCTAGAGAATATAGCCTACACAATGATGATTGATTGTGGAGCTAGTTTCTGTTTTTGTATCATTGTAGCAATATTTAACCTATGGGTGGTGATGATTTTTTAATGTCATATCCATCATCACATTCTGTATGAATTTAATAAATATAACAAAGACCACAAATTCACTCAGGAAAAACAAGGACTTTCAATAATGATCTTTTTGAAATTGATCATCATCCGCATTAAAGGCTGAATGTTTCAACTTCTATAATTCACAAACAGCTTTAAGCCAATTTAAAAGTTGTCTAGAAAAAAGACTGACATAACTGAATATTAAACAATATAAAACAGTTTGCTAACTCAGAAAAAATTTTAAAAACTATATTTTGATTTAATTATACAGTTATGCTGATAGCTTTTTAATTTAGTGCATCCAAGGACATGTGTATTTGATTTGAATGAGTCCCCGGGACCCAACTAAAATTTCTTAATGAATTATAGTGTTTTTTTGTTTTTTTTATGAACAACTAAAGCCATATAACCCTTAACTTGTACCCCATACAGTGTAATTTGTTTCCAAGAAGATACTGAAATGTATTTACAGTTAGCTGGAAATGGTGAAGGAAGAAAGAAAAATAAAAATACTAGGATGCATGGATACGATTTTACTTCATCCTTTTAGATTTTTATGCATCAGTGACACAGGATGAGTACCTATCAGCATCTCTGATTAAAGATTAAATGAAGATAAAGAGTGCATAATGTCAAAAACAATGGCTGTCACTTAATGAAAACAAACTAGTGCCTATGTACACATAATGTCTTCTATTGGAATATAAACTTAATTTACTCCATACTCTTACAACAAGGCAAAACCATTATGGTAGAGATTCACTGTTAACAACATAAACATTGGAAGTAAGATTTATGCAAAAATAATTTATCTTCCTTTGGCTAATGAAGATATTCAATCAGACAGTACAAGGCTCCATTCAGCAAAGCAGATAGATTACTAAATTTTGAGGTTCTACCCCATTCTTTTTACCAGATTTATGGTGCACCCAGTGAGGATTAAACTCACTTGTAAAAACTTATAAAACTAGCAAACTATCTTCATTTATTGAACTGTTCATTTTTCCTTCACTTGATATATATTTTGAATAAATTAAACCTTTATTAAATTTGTATGGTTTGAATAACTCTAAATTAATGGGGCACTCCATGTGGTGTAATAATAATATGCTGGATTGCAACATCATAGTTAACAAATTCAAACTCTAATCACACTTTTATGTTCACTTTCAGACTAATACTCTTGGGAATAGTATGAACCCCCTTATTTCCCTAGCTATGGGTTAAATAGTACCACTACTGTTCTTCTACAATTGAACATTAAATAACCTACAAAGGTTGATATGCCATTAAACCCCCCAAAAAAATTCCAAATTTTTCTAAATTTGGAAATGCTGAAATAGTGTTTGATTAACTTTAAATAAGTACATATAAACCGATGATCCTTCCCAAATTTGTCAGTTGAACATAAGAAGATAAGAGCACTGAAACTAATTTTTTTGTCACCAACAAATTCTGATAGCACTCAATTAGATTTGTGTCTTACATAGTCTCAGATTATGTTATTTTATACTTTCAAGGCCAGCACAACTTGTGACACAAGTAACAAAAATGTTTTATAATAATGTCAACTATATCTCAAGAGAAGAGCATTCTCATTAAGTCTGGTTATAGTTAATTATTTTAGAATTACAACAGATGGTTTGTTGCTAGTAAATGGAAGCAGCTGCATTATTTAAAGGACATATTTCAAAACATGAGTACAATGTTATCTTTGATTTTTAGTGGACATTTTTTTTTCATTTAGAGGGTTTCTTTTTGCCAACTTTACTATATATCAAATTGTAAGTCCATATATTAGTTTGCCATATATTAGTGTATTTATATATTTATTTGTGCCTTTTTTTTTGCCAAATTTAAAAAACAGTGTTATAAACTAGCAAAATTAAACCTTTAGCTGTCCAGCATTCTAGTGGTTTATTTCATATATTGTTTCATGAAAATAAATGCAAAAAATTAAATAGGGTATTGAAAAAAGATTAATTATATAAACCACTTTAACTATTTATATAACAATTCAATCAATTGTCTAATAAATCACTTGCTGAATGTAATTGTAAACTAATTGAACAATTATAAGCATTTGCATAATATATTACAAAAATGTAGTGTCTAAGTGTTGTTGGTGCTTGATAAATCCTTCCAGCTTTTGTTACAATAAAACATTGTGCATTCTTTATTTCTTAAAGAAAATTAGATGAAATTCGTTCATCAGTTATCCGTATATGCAGCTATATGTTAATTAAAATGTTTACACCTGTTGAGATGCAAGTAAGGATACTTTTTCTGTTCATAAATGATAAAAACAATGTTCACTTGTCAATTAAAGCAAGATTTTTTTGTGTTACTGTTTGGTGCTACATTATTTCTGTAGATGTTAACTCAGAAATTCCTGTTCTCTTTTCATTAGAATTAGTTAATTTGTGTACCTGAAACATTTATAAACAGCAACAATATATAAATGTCAACCCCTAATCTCTAAATAAAGTAAGAAAGGAAAGTGCAAAATTCAAATTACTTTATCATTTAATCAGTTTTTAGCAAAACTGAATTTGGGAGATGTACTGTAAAAGCAAAATTTAAAACAATTTTCACACAATTTATTCACTTTTTTAAACTTTTGTTTTTCATGTAAATTTAAAAATGCTTTTTAATTGCTTATAGTAGATTTTAAACTTGTCTGAATATTGAATATTTGTTCAAGTTGCCCCTTTTTTTTAATCAAATGTACAAATAACATTAGAGTCCCCATGGTGTAGCAGCTAACGTACTGAACTGTGACATCATAGTAAGCGAGTTTGAACTCCATCACTATTATATTCACCTTAAGATTAATGTTCTTGGGAAAGGTATAAACACCCAATTTATGGGTTAAATATTACCACTACTATTCTTCTACATTAAAGTTTATATATTAAATAACCCATAAATGTTGATATGCCATTGAACAAACCAAACCAAACCAAACAAATAACATTGGTAGCATTTACAATTTTTCTTATTCATCTCCCATATTTTCTCAAAATCTCTTGATGATTGCAACTGGGGTTGCATTAACACTAATTTATCTTTATGACTACCTTTATTCATCCACCCTCCAAATATGTCTGTACATGTATGTGATTTTATAAAAAAAAAATTATGTGGCTCACACCTTAATATTTCTGATCTTTAGAGTTAGAGCTGTTATTTTTTAAGCAAATTATTCTTCACCCTTTCTTTGTTTTCGTTTGGTGTTGAGCTATCAGTTTTTGTTGATACTACTTAATTTGACATAAAATGAAACCTTGATTAAGAGGACTCTCAAGCCCAAACTCATTGATTGCAATCTGATCTGTCTATCAAACTAAGCTGATTTTTGTATCATCTAACCATTCACATTCTTGACACTGCTTTAATGGACTGGTCACTGGAGCTAAGATAGTAGTTATAATAAATCTAATGAATCCTGTTCCTACTGAAGATGCTGGCACAGTGTTCTGTTTAAGATGATGTATATTTAAATCTAACTCATGCTTTTCATGGGGCATCTGCTAGCTGATTCTGAACAAGCAGGTATATGACTAATTGAGTGATTCATATCTGCCTGCTGCCTATTCCACAGTGCTTCTTGTTAGTAGAAGAAAATATATTCCCCTCTCAACTTCTAGAATCTCTGCTTGATTCCATTGCTGGACAAGCTGCAGTTAGATGAGCCTTTTTTTTTTCTTTTTCCTTTTTTTTTTTAGCTTAACAAATAGATGAAATCACCTAAATTTCATGTGCAACAAAATTATTTGGTGTTAAGCCATCTTTACTGAATATTGGATCATAGCCAAATATTGAATAAGCTGTTCTGAAAATTGACTGTACTTTAGTTATTTTCTTTTTTTCTTTTTTTACCAACTTTCAGCACTTCATTAAAGGATTTTTTTTTTATTATTGAATAAAAAAATATTTTAGCAAAGAAATTTTCTCATTCTAAATTGATGATTTTAATCTCAATTTTCCTATACTTAACCTCTTTCTTTAACAGTTGAAAGATGTTTCATTTGCATGTGTACAGAAATGTCTAAGCTGTAATATTTTCAGGATCAGATCATAATCAATAATACATTTTCCTTCCTAATTTTGGACACAACTGCTCAGTTATTGATTGAATGACAAGAAAATCTAAAATCTAACTAGAGCTTCTTTTTAATAAATGTGCATCCATAGGTACATCAGACATGTAAACAAAACATCAAATCAAGCTTTAATTGTCTCAATATACAAATAATTATGTTACCTGTCAAATTATACAAACTATCAAGTTATCTTATTTGTATTGGATTTTTCAATCAAGAGCTAAAGTATTTTCTTAATTCTAATTTAGTTATGTGTTAAAGTTTTTATGATTTATAAGATACTACAAAACATTTACATAGGCAGTGATGCTGATAGCTTTTTAATTTAGTGTGTCCTGGAATGCATGCATTTGATTTGAATGAGTCCCTTGGAAATTTGATGGGTCCCAACTAAAGTTTCTTAAATTATAGTGTTTTTATTTATGAACAATTAAAGCTGTCTAACCTCTACCTTGTACCCCATACAGTATAATTCGTTTCCAAGAAACTATTGATATGTATTTAGAGTTAGCTGGAAATGATGGAGGAAGAAAAAAAAAACACTGGGACACATGGATACGATTTTTTTGCATCAATGACACAGGACACATACCTATCAGCATCTCTTCATAGGTACATAGGATTTTTAGAACTACAATTTTGATGATTATCATTCTCCATATAATAATCCTTTTCTTATAAGGACTGTAATAGTAATATCTTTACATATATCTTATAAGTTGATTAGAAACCAATAATATGAAATTAATTTTCTTTTATATTGAAATTCTAAAAATCTGAATGAGTTACAATCAGTATTAATAATTCCTTTATAGATAACAATTCAATTTCAGTATTCATTGTTATGTCATCTAAAATTGGGATCTGTGTTCCACTGTTTTATTTGTTTATCACTTGTGCACCAATTATCAGCATATAAAAAAAAGAGAGGCCTTCATAGTTTGTATAGTTTTTTGTTTTGTTTTTGTTTGTTTGCTTTTTTCAGTTTCTAAGAAAGTTAAAAATTCAATTTACCTAACTTTTCAATAATTTTGTGATAGTAATTATAGAAATTATATATAAATGACTTATATTTGTATTTTAAAACTAATAATGACTAAAGTGTGTTTATTCCTAGACATCCTGATTAACTATACATGCTAATATATTTTCTTATTTGTTATTAGATGTTTTATTCAAGAGTGCTTCATAGAACCACTATTTGATTACATTATTTTTCTCTGTTCACACTGTAATATTTTACTGTTTTTAAAGTTCTAAAAAGTATTTTCTTGTGTTTCAGATGTCTGGATCAGAAACTGACGTGAGTGATTTTAAGAATTCTTTTTTTTTTTTCACAGATGTTAATGTCTTTTGAAGCTGTTGTGCCAGCAGTATCCAATTATAGAAGAAATAGTTTGAACTTTTTTGTTTCAGACCAGTAATAATTATATTATTACTCTTTTAACATAATTAATTTAAAATATTTTTATATTCTGCAGTTTTTTGTTTTATTTTTCTCTGCAGTATCCTCCTTTTTAAATTGATATTTATTTTTTTATTCCTAATATTTTCTACTTGGTGTCATTACTTTTATTTTTATCTTTTGTTGGCGTTGCTAAGATGTGCTTATAAAATAAAAATGGTTTATATTTTGTACTTGTTTGGTCAGTAACTATTGACCCTACATCATAATGACCAAGAATACTCTATTTTCATTTTCCATCAATTTTCAAAAATCTCATATATCTATGCCATAAATGGTATGCTGATATATTCTTCTAAGCACAGGCATTTTGAGGTCAATTTGACCTCTCCAAGCCTCTCACTTCATTGGACATGAAGACTGGTAATTCAATTACTATGTGAATGCTGATTTTGTAGATACCATATCAGTTTGCTTAGTTTTGTTTTTACATTATTCTAAACTATTCATACCCACACAATTTCTAAATTGGAAGGTTCATGAAAAGCAACAAAAAAGTCTTATTAGCAGGAAAATAATAATTCATTAATGCTAATTCTATTTTGTTAGCATTAAATGTTATTTCTTGTATTTGTGACAGCAAATATGTCACCTCTTCATCCACAAGTCATTTTCTTTTCATAAATAAAATTCAGGACTAATATTTTTATTATTAATGATTGTATTGAGCATTTCCAATATATTGGAGTTTATTTTACCAATATATATATGGAGTTTATTTTTAAGCCTCATTTTTATTAGGTTGTTCAACAGGAAATTGTCAGTTTTTGTTTTAAGCAACATTTTTACCATATTTTTTCACATACTGTAAAGTTTTTACTTATATTTCCTTTTTTTTTTAAATAATAAAGTCCTTTTTGGGAGAAAAAACAACTTTATAAGCAAATAGTAAAAAATTTTCAGCTTGTAATTTTTTCTTTTTAAATATGTGAGTTTGACCTTGGATATATTGTTGAAACTCCAAGGAATAAAATGATTCTGCATTTTGAAGAAATACTGTTTGTGAAAGGATAATAAAATTGAGATTTCAATCTAAGAAATCTGAAGAATGGTCAATCAAAAAATAAAAATGAAAATTTGAGAGTTGTGGAAAAAAATGATTTCAAAACTAATCTGAAAAATCACAACAAACTTCAATGTATTATTTGGAACCATTTCAAAATAATTTCAGAGCAATTGGCAGGGGGGAATGTCTGATACATCTGTTCCATTTGGATCAGATAAAGATCACACAAAAAATAAATACTGTGTTAGTCCTTGTTCAATTCTAAGAAATTCATGTTTTCACATTGTATCATTTCTTGTGATCAAAAATAGATTTTATTATAACCAAAATATTCCAGTAAAATGGCTAGATATGGGTGAAGAGTGGAAGGATTATCCAAAATCACATTCTATCACCCATGGGAGGTTATGGTGAGTGAGGGAATAAAAGTGATTTCATACATCATAGTTTCCTTAAAATGACTAAGCAGTACATATAAATATTCATGTTAGCTTGAAATAGTGCATTCAAAACTTAAATCATTCCCTTTTTGGTAATAATGCTTACAATAATCTTGCAAAAAATAACATGATTAAAATATAATTGAGTTTAAGATGGAGATTTTTTTTTTATTATTCTACTTATTCATCCAACTTCTCTCCTATGGATTATATTTTTTTAAAGTGTGCAGATCAGTTCTTTAGAAGGAAGAATTTCTCTCAGAATCAAGCTGAAATTTATTGCTTCTTTAAATGAATTCATTAGAAAGGGAATTGATAGTCTGCTGCCAAGGTGGAATAAGAAGTGTATAGAAACGGAGGGGAAGGATATTTTGGAGTTTACTAAACAGTTTTTAATCTGGCAAACAGACCTAAAAAAAAATATTAAAGATAGATTTGGCATAAAACCACTAATATTGAACACCTAGTGAGAATTGAACTCATTACTCAGTTATGATTTTTATTTTTAAGATTAGCTTGCTAACCATTACACCATGACAAGGTACCCCCCATAAAGAAGGTTATTTTGATTTAATAAATAATTTTTTTCTTTATTTTTTATTTATTTATTTTGTTTAAATCCTTTGTCAGTTTCATGTTGAACAAACTGATATTTTTACCACTGGTATTCTTAGAGAGGATTTTACTTTTTCTTTGGTACATGTAAAAATCTAAAGATTTATTTATATAAGATCTTGTAATTAGAATATTCATGATGAATGTAACTAATCCATATTTGATTAATTTATTTATTTATTTTGACATTGAAACATTAAACAAATCAACTGTATTTTCTTGTTTGCTTAACCAAATATATTATTCTTGCAATTAACAACAAAAATATCATATTTTTTTCAAACATTTTGATTGATCCTAAAATGTGTTAAACCCCTTCATATTATCTCCATGTTAATTTATGCTCATCACAAAAAGAGGAATCTTATTCTCTATAAAATCATTATTTGCTAATTTTTAATACTAAAAGTAAAAAATATTATGAATAACAATAATGTTTTCAGTATATAAGCTTTTCATTGCTGTAACTGTATGCTCAGGACAGTAAAAACATCATATTGTTAATTCTGGAGGCACTCATGGTGTAACAGTTAATGTCATAGGAAATGGACACAGTGATCCAGGTTCAAATCCTGGTCAAGACTGTTTTCATTTCATGTAGTGCCAATATCCTTAGGAAAGATATGCATCAAACTATTCTCCCTCCAGCTATGGGTTGGACAGACTGTGCTCTTTAACCTTGGTATGGCAACTGGTCTAGGAGACAGAAAACTCTGAATTCAAACCTGCTTAAAAATTAACTTTGTGTTGCATCCTGCTTGTGCAGAGGGGTTTGGTAAATACATATTGTTAATCTGATCTTAGTACATGATTTATAGATGCAATTTATTTTCCCTTCATTTAGTGAATTAGAACAGTTTATGAAAACATTTGTGTGTAGGTGTATATATATATATATATATATATATATATATATATACACACACATCTGGGATATGTCATCAGCTAAATGATTGCATTAGTGTAAACTCTCCAGTATAATTCTACTACTTTCATGATTTGGATAGGTTAAATATTTTCAGATCCCCTTTAATTGCTTTAATCTGTAACAACAGCCAATAACAAGTGGAACTGTGACTTGATCATAAAAATCACTTGGGTCATGGACAACTATTTTCATGACTGTCATTTTAAAAGCTTCAGTTTTTATCATTTTCCTGTCAAATGACCTATTAAAAGTTTTTAGTTTTATTGTTAAAGATTTAATTAATATTATTTTATTCAATGAGAGGAAAGAAAATTGAATTGTGTTGCATATAAATGTTATAATCCTATAATTAATGCCATATATCCAACTTTACTGTTTTCTTTTAAAATCTGTTATTTATATCCCTTTTTAAAACCATTTTTGATATAACAGTTATACAGATATTACAACTATTTAGTCCAAGATCTTAATCTAAAATCACACCCTTCTTATATTGTTTAATAAAGTTTTAGATTACACTGGGTAACTTAATTTTCATTGAGTTGGATCTGACACTTGTTTTTTGACTATTTTTTGGCCTCTGAATCCAAAAGTGATCCCAGTTTTTGTATATCACATCAAGTTTTTGAGTTACAAGATACCTTTGATTTTTCTTAAAAGCCATAAAAATATAGCATCTAACAAATTTGTGCGTATTTTATGGAATGTTTTAAAAAATTGCATGTAATGGAAATTAATAAAACATTACACTGGGCAACAAAATTTTTGTTGAGTTAGATCTGACATTTGTTCTTGACTAATTTTTTGACTCAGAATCCAAAGATTTTCCCAGTTTTTCTCTATTACATCAATTTTTTGAGTAACGGGATACTCTTGCTTGGTCTCAAAAACCATTAAAATACTGCATGTAACAAATTTGTGCTTATTTTATAGAATGTTTTAAAAATTTGCAATTAAAAATAATTAAAAACTGCTTGTCTGTAATGTTTGTACAAATTTATCTTGTTCATACAAAGGATATTGTTACTGTAAGTCAAATTGTGTGCAAGTAGTTATGGTAAAAATTTACATGTATAGTTTTTTCTAGTGTTCAATCTGTGGACAATTTCACTTTATGCTCTAACAATAGTCAACCATCATATATACATCCCATATACCTTGATACCATTCCTCTATGAATTTCAAGTCTTGGTGGAATCATTTATCTTATTCATAGCTGTCCACACCAAGGTTTTCGAATAACTTAGCAAGAAAATAACTATGCAGAAAATGGAACTTGATTCTCATGCTGCAATCAAGTGTTTTGTGGCTGTCCAATTGTTTCTGGACAATTTCAGTGTAATTCTTTGCTTGTGTATTTCCAAGAAAGTTCTTGACAAGGTCTTTGAACAAAGCATTTTTTCAAGTTCTGAAATTATCCCGATAAATGTTCATCAACTTGCCAAACATGTAGACCATCAAAGACACCGGCTTTGATTTTTTTTTTTTTCAGTTGACAGGCAAAGAAATGCCAAAATAAGGTACTTAAAACAGTTGCCTTCAATTGGCAATGCTTTAATGAAATGATTCAAGAGACTTAGTTTCATGTGTGAGGTGCGAATATAATTTTCTTTATGTCAACAAATGAAAAATGTTGGGATCAACAAGTTGGAGGTCAATTCTTCTCTACCCAATCCTTCTCTAAAGCTCTATTGACCCACATGCACAGAAAGCAAGTGTATCTGCATTGCTGACCAAGAAGGAAGCATACCATTTTAAGGTCAACACAGATGATCCACCTGTATTTGTGATATTGCAACAACTCAATGATTCTCTTTATGCCTTGATATTTTTCATGAAGACAAACTGAGTGCCTAATTGGGACTACACCATATAAATTACCATTGTGGAGGAGGACACACTTTAAGCTCTGTTTTGAGCTATCAATGAACAGTTGCTTTTCAGTTAAGTTGTAGATTGGAATTCCCAATTCCTCCAGTAAAACCCTGTATGTCATGGCAATGCACAAACCCACTGTCATTTCAAAAGAACTGCAGAAATACATTTTATTTCAATCAAAAGTAGGATACTTTTACTCTTTTTTTCAAGCAAGTTTTTCTTATTTAGTCTTGATGCTGGGAATTGTGAATCATTTTTTGATAGTCCCAAAACTTGTGCCGAATCATTCAACTGATGCTGTTCAAATCCCCTATGAGTTGTCAACTTTAGTTTTAAAAATTGTATCATTGCTGAGTTCTTCATCATAATTGAGAACTTTAGGGTGAAAGATAACTGGCACTGGGATTTCAGCTGAATGAAGCACTGGACATATAGCTGATGGTCGACTAGGATACTCAATTTTACATTATGATATGGTGAGGTTTTCATTAAACAAAAATAAGTTTGTGCAATGATATTTTGGCTCTTGCCAAATCATAGGAATACCAAATGCCAACTTATCACATATTCCCTTGATCCACATCTGTAAACTCTCAACACACTGGTTACACATCTTGTGAGGGGCATAAGACTTGTCTTAATCACCAAGTTTTACTTCAAAATATGCAAAATAGACTAGCTCCACAAAAGCACTGATGTTTGCTCTTTGACTGGGAATCAATCTAGTCACCAGATCTGAATAAAATCTCCTTCCTTTTCAATAAAATAATGCAATCAGTTGACCAGTCCTTTTACTTACAGACAAATAATACAATTGTGCTTATTTGGAGAGTAAGCTCTAGAGAAAAAAACTTGACGTGATTGAAGAAATCTGACTGCAGTTTTGAAATCAGCATGCCAATATTAGTCTAAATCAAATGAAAAATCAAACTCAATTGAAATTATGCCCAAAATTGTTCCCTGGTGTTATTTTATATTGTCATGAATAACTTGGAAAACAGCTATTCAGCTCTTTTACCACAGTGGATATTAATTTGTGAATCCTTCTACCTTTAAACAGCAATTTGCACAAGGAAAATCTGAGACACTCTCAGATGGAGATGCTGAAGACAAGGATAGGGTAAATAATCCTTATTCAACAATGAATTATATACTCTTTTTGTTAATAGATAATGAATGAATTGCAAGATACTTGATAACATAACATCAACCTAACATAAGACACTTAGTTTTCCCATAAATGTGAGGACATTATCAAAAATTTTAGATTAACAAATTACTTGAATAAATATTGGAAATCCTGTAGAATAAAACAGTTACTTTAATGGTTATAAATCAAAATGTTTATATTTTCATCCAACTGTACTCTTATTTTCAAACCAAGTTTTTATCTTTTAACACATGGATAGTTTTTTCATAAAGAGTCATATTCCTGTAGATTATATATCACTGCATGTAATTGTTATTGTTTATTATCATGAATAACTTGGAAAACAGCTATTCAGCTCTCTTACCACAGTGGATATTAATTTGTAAATCCTTCTACCTTTAAACAGCAATTTGCACAAGGGAAATCTGAGAGACTCTCAGATGGAGATGCTGAAGACAAGGATAGGGTAAATAATCCTTATGCTCCAATATTTATTTATTTATATACTTTGCTTGTTTGCTTGTCTTTCATTTCACTTATTTTTTCTTTTAAGATTTGTCGGAAAAATGTTATATATGTTGCTATGTCTCGTCTATGTGCATTAATTCTCTGGTGTTGGTGTTTTTTATTTTAAAAAAAAAAATTTGTTTTGTTTTGTTTTTTGTGTGTGGTGTGTTTAGATAGTTGCATGTATGTCTAATGAGAGTGTAATCTGCTTGGATATTTATTATAAACCTTGATAATATTTAAAGCTTATACGCTTTTTTCTCACTTGTTCTGCTTTCAGTCTTTTGGTGCTTTAGATCATTTATTTCTTGCTTATTACTTGGAAGTTTTTCATTCAGATGCCCAAAATTATTAGGAAATCTTTTTTTCTTTTTCTTTTTTACATTCAGCCTTCAACATTTAAATACTTAACCTTTAGATATAATGATGACAATAGAATGTGACACAAGGTTGAGTTTAATCTAGAGCCCCCACCACCTCAAGTGGGTAAAATCAAGAATTATTTAGCTTTTGTTGGCATTTTTGGATGTCTGATGAGATGAACCCCTAGAACTGGATCTTGTCTTTAGACATCAGAGATTATCACAAATAGTTACGGATATTAAATAATTTTATATCCTTGATTTATCATATCAAAGTGGTTTTGTTACCACCAAAGACATATTTAAAATTAAGTTTAAAATTATCTTACTAAAATTTTTAAAACTAGTATAAAAAAACTGCAACTATGGTAATATTGGATACAATTATAATTTGTAAACATAATTACATTAATAATGCATTATTGTTCTATTTTAAAGTTTTATCTTTTAAAAAATACTGGAAAGATAATTGTAATATTTTGAATTTTATTTATGTAGCTTCATATCCATGTCAATATATATGCATAGGAAATGCATGGACTGTTCGAGACATATTAATCATATGTAAATCTGATCTTTCTGATAAGATAAAGTGAGAATTCTTCCAAGCTTTGTCAGTGATATTGTATGGCTGCACCACTAGGACTTTAATGAAACGATTGGAAAACATAAATAAGCTAGATTGGAACTATACAAGGATGCTGTGTGCTGTCATGAACAAATCCTGAAACCAGCACTCCACAAAAACGCAGCTGTATGGCCACTTATCACACAATCCATTAAAGTAAGACAAACATGCTGGATACTGCTGGAGAAGTAAAGACAAACTTAAGTAATGTTCTACTATGGACACCTACACATGGACACACCAGAGTGGGCTGACCAGCAAAGACTTACAATGATCAGCTCTGTGCAGATAATTGATGTCATGAGCGATGACTGATAGGGATGGATGGCAAGAGAGTTTTAGGAATCTGTGCTCTCATTGCAAAATGATGATATCTAAAATAACACTTTTTCTTTGATTGGTTTATTCATCAGTCATCAAATTCTATGAAACTGTATCTGAGTTATACCTCATAAAAATTTGATTAAAAAAATCCTATTACTTATAATTAGTCTTCTTTTTTTTTTTTTTTTTTTTTTTTTTTTTTCCTTAAAACAACTATAAAATTATAGTTATAATTTTTCTTCCAAAATGAATATTAATCAATTTTGATTACTAATCTCCATGGGTGCTTAATTACAAACTTTTATGCTATGGTTGGTTGAAAATTAAATTTTAACTGCATCTTGAGATAGATATAAATTTCAAATAGTTACATTCAAGAATGTCACATTTTGTAACTTTAACCTGGATGTCCTTGATCCCTTTATATCTTGCATCAATAACTTTTGCTTGAAAAAAATATATATTGACTTAATTGACTTCTAACAATGTTTTTAAAAAATAAAGCTGCTAGAATTGAAACCTTTCTATTTTAAGCAATTTCACAGAAACAAATTGGCTAACATTTGTCATGATAGTATTTTTTTAATGCATGTTTTTATAAATAGTTGATTGATTCACATACACACACACACACACATACAAACATATATAGTGTATTTTTCTTGCTTACTTTTTGTTTATGTATGTATGTATATATATATATATATATATATATATATATATATATATATATACTTTTCATGTTCTCTGTTTTGTTATGTGCCTTTTTTCTTTACTACTTTGTTGTTGTTTTTTTTTTTAACAAAAATAATTTAAATCCTCTCACAGTGCATTTTGTTTTTATTTGTATCTTTGTTTCAATCATTTTTACCCAAGTAACTTAAGATTATAATATATTGCAGTTTGACTCCTTACAGCTTAATTCATCAAATCAATTCTTATAACATGAGTTTTTATGTTTATTGGAGACCAACAATTAATTTTCTCTGAAGATTTTATTTCTTCCCATCCTAAAATCAAACTTCAAAAATTTACTATTATTATGTTTGCAGTTTATTACAGTTTATACATATTCTAACATAAAACATAAATTTGCTTTGAGTATTTTAAATGGATAAGCAAAGATTGTATATAAAATAGTGTCTTAAGTAACAAAACTCTTTCACATCAACTGAATTATACAATATTGATTCTGGCCATTAATCTGTAGTTAATTATAGAATAGCTTTAATACTTATAAAGCCATTTCTAGATGAAAGTGTATTTTGTCTGTTTGAAATAAATATCACTTGATATGAGTAAATTATAAGGCTTACTATGTCAGTTTATGACATTGGACTTCCGTTGTTAGAAAGTTAGCATTATCAAGTGTATTTAAAATTTCAATTTCTATTTCATTTGTAATTTTACTGGAGATGAGCTGTTAGTGTAGCCAGTAGAACATTCTCCTAGGACATACAAGGTTTTGGGGGTTTGATACTAGTCTTCACCAACTCAGTGCATGAGTAGCACAGCTTGACTAATCTGATCTGGGCTGTAAAGCATCTGAGAGCTGACAGTAGGTATGGGGGTCCACCTCAGCAAAAACAATCCCCCTGGTCTAGCACTAGTGAAAAGGGGATAGAGACACCCTTCCTGTTTGGCTAGAAATATAATTAAGTGATAGAATAAAATGACATATTATTTATCATCAAAGGTTGTTGTTTGGTAATCCATTATAATTTAAATAACTCTACACAAGAAATATTTATAAATTGATGACTAGCTCTTAATTAGTTCTTAAACTTTCCTCTAGCTTTTTTTTTACTTATTATGAGCAAAAATTATTTTTACATATATTCAGTCTTGAGTATGGTGTCATGAATCAAAGTATTCTCAGTCTACTGATGATTTTGATTGGTATGGAACCAACAATTTTTGTAACGGTTGGTTAATTGGTTAGATTTTACAGTTATTTTATGCTGAAGACATTCAGGTAATGGCAATGAAGGGGTACTCCACACTCCTCAGAGCTCCAGAACAGGAACCTCACCACTAGATGCCATTTAATATCATACCTAGGACACTTGTTAAAAGTTATTGATAAATATTCTTGCAAATTTTTATTAGTAACTTACCTACTCATCTATTGGTACTTCAAACATATGACACTGTTTAAGATATAGTTTAGTTAGAGTTATGAAGATGATTTATTAATATTAACTCTTATTTTTTAGATTTATTTATTATTTTTCCACATACTGTTGGATTTATTTCCATTTCTTCCTAAGATAGTTTAGTTCCTATTTGAAAAAAATTACAGTCATCATATAGACAATGAAATGATGCCTCAAAGTAAACTGACAATTATTAATGATAGTGTGAAAATACTCAGGAGAAATTCTATGTAAGATAGGCTACACTTTTAAAATGACATGTGTAAAAGTTACCGTAGCTATTTATTACCTTTGTCTCGGCATACATGGCTTTTGCATTTTAACAAATTAGAACCATTAATGTTTATGCATGTTCTCATCAATACACATCTCCATAATATAAAATTATCTGCTCATAATTTTTTTTTGTATGTAATAAGTGTCTTAATTTGAAAAAGAAAATTGCTTTTGCTATGATTTTTACTTTTACAGTAATGTGAGAACAAAGGAGTTCATTGAAGCATTTTTCTTTTCCTAATGATTGAATAAACCAGAGGCAGCATTAAATGTTTATTAATATATATAATATATATATATAATTTAAAAATCAACTATTTATTCATTTATTGCAAATTTCAGATCCAGTTTGATACTGGTAGTCCTAATCTCCAAAGTGATACTGGTGGGTTTCAAGTTCCTTATGTTGGTGCCACTGGTTATAACGACAGTGAGTATATTTTTTATACTTATATATATATCATTGATAATATAGTGTGCTATATTTATAAGTAAACAGTGCTCAATATTGTGGCTAGAGCATGTATATCTAAGTGAGGGTAGTATGGACATGGGGTCATATATATATTAATACATAGCTGGCACCAATTTTTTTTTATACTGCTGGTTGTGATTTTTCTTGGCTTTTTTTCTTTTTATTAAGGTTCAAATATGAATGGGGGTTCTTGGAATATTTCAGTTATTATCCAAAATGAAGTTACCTGAAAGTAGTTACAATTGCTTTAAGAATATGTTAATCTTTATCTCTTAAAAATCTCACAACTGGCTGTGTTAACATAAACATAACAGTGACTAAATTCTTATCTTTACTAACTTACTAATTTCAATAGAATTTCCCACTTTATTATCCTGTTTGAAATATAACAACTCACTTTTTCTTTTTTTTTTTGGTTAAAAAATGTACAACCTATCCGTGAGTATATGCGGTTATTTCCTACAACTCCAACCCCCCAAAAATGTATCTACAATGGCAAGAAATTGTTCTTTTGTTTTTTGGTCTCATATGTATTACTTTTTGTATTTTCTCTTTGTAGATTCGCCATCACAGCGTCGAAGATTATCTTCAGATTTGGAGTCTGCCCGTCCATCATCTCTGGGAGAGGAGGAACTACAACTACAGTTAGCTTTGGCTATGAGTAAAGAGGAACATGAAGAAGAACTTAAAAAGCAAAAAAGTGATGACATAAAATTAGCCATGGCAATAGAACAAAGCAAGAAAGATTCAAGTGATGAGGTAAGTAAATCATTTCCTTTTGATTATCTCAACAAGTTTGTCTACATAATTTTGATTTTTTTTTTTTAGACTGTTGTCCTCATCGTTATTGTGGTATGTAAAAATACAACATTGCAGCCACTTTATCCTCCGGGCTTCCTCGGGTATTCTCTGTCTATCCAAGAATAGCAATGACCCAACCTGGGAAATCATTTTAAATAGTTTGACTGTTGATCAAACAAGGCATTGAAGAACTTTTGAAGTTCCTGCTGACAAAGTAAGATACTGTAAATATGGCTGAAGTTGTGTATGTATTTACTCTTTCTTTGTTAGACATCATTTTATTATTACCTTCAACTTTGATCTAGATCTAGAGTGGTCGTGTGATTATTGAATTTAATTGATTCCGTCAAGTATTGGATACTCTCCCTGTTATTTACTATTGTCTATCCAAATAATAACAGAAATATATATTACCTGTTTTTTCTTTAACTTGATCAACACTAGGATATTAATTCTTGACGTTCTCTTCTAATATCAGCGTATCTGAAAATTTTAGTTTGATTTTTATTATTTTCACTTTAGTTAAGAGACTGGACAGTTATCTCTGCAAATAAAACAATCAATTAGTTGTATGTATCTTACAAGCAGCCATTTTGTCTCTAGAGTTGGAAATTAGTCTATAAAAGTAACTTAGGAATGAACATTAAATAGGTGGTGTTGATATTTGTGTTTGTGTTTGTCACAAGTCAATTTTTTGGTCAAAACTGCTGTTTAAGGTCAAATAAAAAGAAGTTTACTATGGAATTGTCAATCTCACAAATGAGAGGAATTAGTGATATTAATTCTGACTTGTGTGGTCAATGCAGATTGCATGGAAGTAATGGTGTGAAACTTACTAACTGCAAGTTCATTCTTCCTCCCAGAAGGAAAAACTGCTGATATTGTTTATCTAGAAGCATTATCAACATAAAATTTTTTTGCATTTTGTCAGAATACTGTTTGTTATACTAGAATTTACTCACTAAGCTTAAAGTTTTTATTTTTATTTTTTCTGAGAATCTCAAAAACGAGAATCTTTCAGTTGAAATAAACTTATAACCGTTAACATGGCTGATATTTAAGCAATTTCTTTATCAATCCTATAAATATTGCTCTATATATAATTATCAAATTATTATACATTGAGCTCTCCATGCTGACTACCAAAATTATTGATATAGCTATATTAAAAAGAATCATTCCCACCATCTCATATATATATATATATATATATATATATATATATATATACATTAACTTTGTTTTGATATTTTAAAATACATGAAATAACACAATTTACTTCTTTCTTTAGGTTGACTCATTTGAAGCGGGACCAATAAATACCAACCACAAGAACAATACAGATCCATGGGGTGTCTCCATTCAGGAAACTACCACCACCTCAGACCCTTGGTCAGCTAGTGGTGGTGCTGCCAGTGCTGGCGCTGCCAGTTTGTCTTCACCCAGATCTGCAGCAGCAGGAACAGAGACCACGACGACAGCTAGTGCCTGGGAATCACCTATTACTCAAAAGTCATCGTCCACTTTGAGAGCCCAAACCCCTGTCACCGATCCGTGGGGTGTACCTATAAGCAGTCCAGAACGGTCCACTCCACAATCAATGTCTACACCGAGTAAGTCATGATTGTTCTAAAATAGATTTCAAAGAGATCTTTTTTTTTTTTTTTTAATTTTTTCTTTTTTCTTTTTTTCTTTTTTCTTTTTTCTTTTCAAAATTCTAATGAAAGTCATGCTCTGCAATATTTTATATATTACTTAAACTCACAAAAGCATGAATTAGGATTTTTAAATCTTGGCTCATGAACTGTTTTAAATCTAATCATTTGCATGGCTCTTCACTCTGTAATGGTTGTTAGCATAAAATAAAACGTTTTTAAAATTTAAAAAAAAAACATTATTCTGAGCCATAATTAATACAAGTAACCCTTTTTATAAAAATCTGTAAAACAAAGAAATCCCCAACTACCTATTATAAAATACTGAAGGCTATATTTTTTTAAAAATCTATTCTGTACATATATTTATTTTAATGGGTACATATTTACAATATTTTACAAAAAAATTATCAGGATTGGACTTAAGTTTACATTTTTTTTCTCCCTAATCCCATTTGCATGATATCATTTTCATCTGCTATTTCATTTCTTTAAACTTTCAGCCCTCTACTCCTACATGCAAAAGAGAAAAAAAAAACAAGAAATTTACTAGTTGACAGGGCTCTTTTAAGATCTTTTAAAGATTTATCTTCAATCATTAAAATTATTAGAAAAAATATTTTATGGTTAAAAGAAATAAAAATATTCAGTCATTTTGAAGAAAAAAAAATTGATATAATTCAATTCCTCCAAACTAAATTTAAAAAATTATTTTGTATTTGTTTATGAAATTGGAAAATGATAATGTCTCTTAAAATGAATAGCTATATAATAAAAAAAAAATTAATTTAAATTTTATTGAGAATATACATCAATCTGTACAAAACTATTTCTTCCTGTTATCTGATTTTTATTTTATGCAAAATAGTTTTAAATTGAAAGAAAAAAATAATGAATTGTAACTTTATAGCTATTCAGAAACTGTCAACAGCAAATTTTTACACAAACTAGGAAAATATTTTCATTGTATTGGAGACATTTTATTGTTTTCAGATTATCAATCTTATAGGAATCCTCTGATTTTTTTCTCTCTTAATGATAAATTATATAAAAAACTAAACAAATTACATTGTCAGCAATATAATACACCTGTTGATTACTAATGATATTGATCTTATTTATCCATAAAATTCTTAGCATGGGAATTTAGCAATGTAAACATTTGAAAATGTTACAAATATTTAAAATTTGTCCCATATCTAATTTGTTTATTTAGGGCATATACAAAAACATTCTTGAAAATGTAATTTATTAAATTTACACAAATATTCACAATGAATCACTTTTTTAAAGATTCTTATTGATGCATAAAATGTTTACTTTTTTTTTCAACAATTAAGCTAAAATTTAAAATAGAATTTTAAAGCAAAAATTAAATTTAAGTTTTAACTATGAATTGTGTTTTCTAAGATGTAGCTTCAGTTCTATGTTCATATTTACTGTTCTTGAAAACATTCACAAATTTTATAATTGAAATTAAAGTGTAAAAATTTTCTGAAAGAGTTTTAGAACACAAAAATTAAGATTATTTGCACAAATGAAACCCATTTGGATTCTACTCAATAGAAAAGATGAATCTTCATGATTTTTATTTAAATTGACCATTAATGTTACTTTCAAAAAGATGTTGATATTTAAGAGGCTTTCTGTTTAATTTTAATAGAAAACTTTATATCCAATGAATTTAAGAGAAAACAAGTTTTATTTGGATTGTATCTACTATATTGGATTTTTTTCATATCATACACAGAATACTTAATTGAAATTATAGTTATTATAATTATAATATCCTACATATTTATGAAAAAATAGTGTTATTAGTAGCAAAAGGGAAAAATTTTTGTTTCTTATGTTGTCAGAAACAAAAGTAATAGCTGTAGGTATATACCCAACCTGTTCACAACGAGTAGGTTGTGACAAAGTTGCAAGTATTGAACATCCAGTGAGGATCAAACTTCTCTATTCATTCGTAACAAAAGTAATTGCTGTATGTAACAAATGTTTGAATTGCTAGAAAAGTATGCTAATGGGCATTATCCTTGGATATGCTAGAACATTTTGTAATGATTGGCAAGCAAGTCCTGCATATCCATTACAACTAAATAGCAAATTCATTCCTTGCTAGATGCCCCATACTTGAAACTTTGTATCACATCCTACCCATGGCAAACGGGTTGAATAAATACCTACTTTTTCTAACTTCCCTAAAACTATCAAATTTCTACAAAACTTTGTTCTCTTTGAGATTCAGTTTTCAGCCATTTTCTTGTGATCATAATTATGAAGATTTTATTGTGGGAATTGAGAAGAAAGAGAATATAATGTGTAAGAAAATAGAGTAACCGATTAAAAGGACTAAAAAAAAAAACGTTTTTATTTTTCCTACAGTACTATGCAAGCATGATGATCATTTTTTATATAAATCCTTTTTAATAGATATGAAAAATGCTTTTTTCTGCTATTGCATGTCATTCACTGAATTGGCACCTATAAACATTTTCTCTACACATTTGCTGATTTAACAAACAAAAGTGGTTTGCTCTTTATCTTTTTAAAATATCCAACCTGTGTTAAGCTGGTATTTTAGATTCAAGTGATACCATTCGTGTTTTAATTATTGGCATAATATGGAAAAGATGTCAACTTTTTTGTAAATAACTGTCAGTTACCATTGACTTCATGTCTCCATTACCCTAACTTAGAAAATTGTATTGGGATGAAACTGTCAGTTTACAAAAAAATGTAATTCTCTTTATATGCATAAATTAGTATTTTTTACTTAAAGTAATAATGCACACTCACAGCAAAAACATCAAAATCCAAGTTTTTAGCCATTAGAGTAAAATCCATATGAGTTTACAGCCAAACATTGTATTACAGTCAAAATTATATCATTGAATAGCATTAATTTAGTGCAATAATTTATAAAATAACCTCTATAGTTATTTTTAATGACAAAATAAAAACTGCCGTATTGCTCAATTTTAGCACATTTAACTGTGAATTAGTTTTTTTATGCCATCCGTGGTGATACCATCATTTCAAAATAATATTCTGATAAAACCCTTTAGAATATTGCCATGTAATTTTCAGACAAAATAGCCTTTGAATAGATCTTCAATTTGATATGGGAATATATAACAAATACATACTTGGAAAATTCAATTGTAACCGGTTGAAGTTTATTATAAAAGTTTCAAAAATGAATTATGATATTACTTTTTATCACTCGTATGTTGGTTAATAACGTTTTTCTCTATCTTTTGGTATAAATGTTGTAAAAAAACGTTTGTAAACATCACTGGAATTTTCGTTTGAATTTTGTAAAATTTTAGAGTTAAGTAAATTTTTGAGGCCAGCAGCAGCAGCGACACCCTCATTTCAAAATGAAATTCTTGCAAAACTATTAATAATATTTCCATGGGATTTTCCAATCAATTAGAATTTAATTTTCTCTTCAATTTGGTATATCCTATATATATATATATAATAATTTCCCCCCCCCAAAAAAAAATTTAATTCAACAAAACCTGGAAAAAAATCAATGGAACAATGTAATTTTTGCTCTATTATGAAGGGGAAGGATTTTTAAAAATTACTTGTAAAAATTATGTTTTAGTGTCTGCAAAATGGGAGAATTTTATAAATTGAAATCTGTATCTGTCAAAATGACGCATTTTTGCTATTTTTTTTTTCTCCCTTGAAGATATCAGGAACAGTCCCATTTTATTCCCTATATTGCAAACTGTTGTAGGAATTTTTTAAATTTATCTTGATAGTGAAGAAAATTGATTTTATTTATGAACAGGTATTTTTAGGGTTGGAAATCCTGATTTTTGCTTCCTATTGTTTTAAGTTTTAGAGAAATTCCTAATTTGGTACCGGTGAAAAATCTGAATTACTCGGCACCCATTCAATTAATTTTTAAAATTCAAAAAGCATTTTCCTTTTTTCAATGAGCTCTATCCAAAAAAATCTTTTATATACATTACATCAAATAAAAAAAGAATAAGAATTCAAGTGTGCATTGCTACTTAAAGGTATTTTTCGGTGATCATTAAATTTTTTGTTAAGTCACACCCTATTTAGAGAATTTTTATTATTAAAAAATAAGGGAGAGTACTATACTATTAGAATTTAATAGTTATTTCCCTTGAGAAGTTATAATGATTGGGGTGAGCACAATTACCCATACCTATATTATTAAGTTGCAAATTGGAATGGAAATTGCATTTTAATACTATTACACTAATAAAAGCCTCAAAAACAATTTGCCATTTTTGCTGTGTTATGGTAACATATCTGCAAAAAGTGGATCATTATGATATAGATTTAATTTGAAAATATTATTTTATAATTCAGTGCTAGGTATAAACCTTCACATTTGAATTATAGACTAAGTTCAGAATTAGCATATGAATAAATTTTATTCACATTGTAGGTATTTATCAAACCTGTTTGCCACAGGTGAGATCTGACACAAGGTTGCAAGTATGGAGTGTCCAATTTCATTCATATAGTATCTTTAAGGAGGTGTTTATGGTATAACGATTATTGTCATAGGAAATTCACACAGTGACATGAGTTCAAATTCTATACCAGGCTGTTTTCATTTCACATAGTGTTAATACCCCTGGGAAAGGTATGCATCCAATTATTCTCCCTCCAGCTATGAGTAAAATAGAGCAAACTAGGCTCTTAACTATGGTATGGCAACCAGTCTAAAAGAAGAAAACTCTGAATTTAAGCCTGTTAAACTCCATTTAAGAAATTGACCGTGTGTTACATCCTGCTTGTGTACAGGGGTTGATAAATATATACATTGATAGATATCAACTTACATCTTTGAATTATAGACCAAGTTCAGAATTGACACATGAATAAATTTCATTCATATAACAAATTTCATTCATTAAATATAAATTCGAATTAGAGTTGTAATTAAAAGAATCCTTAGTATTTGCAAGTTTTTTCTCTATTTTTTTAATGTTGAATCATTTCAGTGCTAATTAAAATTAAAACTTTTACTTTTCTTGCTATGGTCCACTTGGTCTTCTTAATTGTTGGATTTTTACTCTGCTGCATCCATCATTGTCGGTTTGTCTCTTTCTATATGAAATGTGATTGTTGTTCCCTGCTATGCTTTTTTGTTCTGTCGTTGCTGTTGTTATTGATGTATTGGAAATTGTTGCTCTAGTACTGGTCATGCAGTGTTTGCGTATTGTTAATTTTGTGAAGTGGAAATTTGTCAGGTTCTCACCAGTCAGATCCTTGGACTGTTATCAACACAGGTTCACAGCCGCAGTCTGCCACGCCGCAGAGTCCTTGGGGTTCTAATGCAGCAACCGCAACAACCCAATCTCTTTCACCTGTGCCCGATGCCTTTGCTCCTCCTATGTCACCTGCTGCCCCTCCTGCAGCCACCAGTAACGGGGTGACAAACATTGATGAGGCCTTTGACATGTTGAGCAATCGCAATACCACATCCCCAGTACTTAGCACAGATGACAGGACAGAGGTTTTAGATGGATTTGATCCTCTGGCTGACCGAGGACGCACCGTTAGTGCTGGTGAAGGTAGTGGTAAGTTATTAGATACATTTTTTTTCTTTATCACCTTCCTTGCATTCATATCTTTAACTACCTACCCTGCATGTTTATTTACATATACATATCTATATA
The DNA here is from genome assembly GCA_023376005.1 of Doryteuthis pealeii. Lineage (NCBI taxonomy): Eukaryota > Metazoa > Mollusca > Cephalopoda > Myopsida > Loliginidae > Doryteuthis > Doryteuthis pealeii. The sequence continues at coordinate 80,346,300 of CM042159.1, read as the reverse complement.
TATATATATCTTTATACATATTTATATTTCTTTTTATAATTTCATACCATGTAGATATTAGTTCAAATCCTCATTGTTATTGCTATGCACCATACTGTTTTATGTTTGTGTATATTTATTAAATGTTCACCACGTGTCCACTGTTAACTATTTGTTTACTAGACGTTCACTCTGCAGATATAGGTGGACCTAGCCCAGATACTATCACAAGAATTTTCAACTTGAACTAAGGCACCTTCATACATCATTGGGTTTATAGCCTATAATTTATAATGTACTTATTTATTGAATAATTGTTTTCATTCAATTACTTTCCACAGGTAATTCAAGTTCAGACCCTTGGCTCATGTCCGGTGTTGGGAAAAATTTACCAGATCAAGACCAAGTAAAAAAGAAAACACCCAAAGATTTCCTTGGTGAAAATGCTTCATTGGTCAACCTGGATAATTTAGTGTCAAAAACATCACCCTCATTACCAAAAGGTATTTGATTTGAGTTTTTTTATTGACATTACTGCTATACTATGAAAAATTTCAAATAAATTATGGAAGAAAAAAATTCACTTACTCACATTTTCTTTTCATTTTTTTTTTTTTTTCGAGCTAAAATCTAAGATATTGACTGAGTAATTAAGTAAACACTGTAGGCTTTAGGTTTTTTGGTTTTTTTAAATTCATTTTTAAAAGTCACTTAATTACTTTAAGATTATTTTTTTAAATAATCCTTATATGATAATATATGATAATTATTAAATAGATATACTATATATGTTTATTGTTTCTTAGATGCAGAATAAATCAATGTATAATTTTCGGTTTTGTGATAGGCACAAAAAAGAAAGAAATTCTGCAATAAATCATTTTAAAATCCTGTTAAGGTAATTTCTCTAAAAAAAAAAAACAGACTTTAAAATAATTTCAAGCATTAGTTGTATCAGTTCTGCTGTACGGCTGCACAACTTGGACTCTAATAAAGCATTTAGAGAAAAGGCTTGATGGGAGTTACATAAGGATGCTGCATGGTGTTTTGAACAAATCTTGGAAGCATCACCTTACAAGAAAACAGCTGTAAAGACGGTCGGTCAGAGAGCACCCCCCCTCCCGATCAATCAGCTGGTCACCTCAAGCCCTAGCACCTATATGATTGCCCCAATCCTATTGCCCTTATGCCAAGCCCCAACCCTTTTTATCATATATGTGCTAGAAGTTGGTGGCTGAGGGTCTTCATATCCTGGGAATGATGTTAAACTCTATCTGATGGTGAGGTTTCAGTTCTGGGGGTCAGGGGAATGTGGAGCACCCTTTCATCACCTTTACTCCCAGGTCCACTCTGAGCCAGAGTGGTAGTAACTGTTAGGGTCCCATCTTTGGGTTAAATAGTATAATGTGTTCATAAAAAAATTGAGTATCCATTAAGAATTAATTCATTTCAAAATTTTCTCGGCATTAAATGACCTACCGAGGTTGATATGCCATAAAACAAACCAAACCAAACCTACACATGGACACACAAATGTAGGCTGACCAGCAAAAACCTACATCAATTCTGTATGGATTCTGGATGCTGCATAAAGGATCTCCCTCGAATGATGACCAATAGGGACGGTTGGAGAGAGAGAGAGTAATGGATATCCATACTAACAGCACAACCTGATGATAATAATTTCAATTGAAATATAGTTTACTTAGATTTACTGATTCAAAATTTAATCAAGAATAGGGATATTTTTGCTCGCATTCATTGGTAAAGTTGTACAAAACAAAAGGCTATGAAATAAATCAAATATAGTAATGATTTAGGATCATTATATTATGAAGGGGAAACAACTCTTATATAGCCTCAAAATTAAACAATGAATATTTTGATTGAGGTACAATAGACTATAGAATCTTTTGTATAGAATCAGTTGCTTAACAGAAAAAACTTGTATGTATATATGTGTAAGATATATAGGAATATTTACTTTAGTTTCAATTTGCAATCATTTAGAGATAGAAAACCATTTTTAATGCTTAAATGAATTTATGGACTATATTCATATGTTAATTATATATCATCATAACAATTCATGATTAAATCAATATATTCATTCTGTTATATTTTAATGTTTTATTTTTATTTATTTAAAGACTATACAAAAATTATATTTAAAATAAATCTGTTTCATAAGCTTAATATTTGTTTTTTGATTTGAAATATTGTTTTACTGCAGATTTCTGCATCATTTATACAAATGACATCTGTTGCATGTTAATTATTTATACTAGAAGTAATGCTCAGTATAATATTGCTAGCTGCTGTTGCTGCCACTTTTGCTGTTTAGGGTTCTGTGCATGTTGCTAATAGATACTAAAGTGCACATTCTAGATAGCTCACAATTTTTGCTACCATTTTTGTTCTTAAACTTACTAAAAAAATATTTTAAAATTGATCCATTTTTTTTTTTTTTTTTTTTTAATTCTAAAATTTCTTTTTGCATCAAACTCCTGGGAATTTATTTTTAGCAAATGCTTTGAGTATGGGAAAAATAATATTTTAATAAGAAAAATTCTTACATTTACTTAACAGTGTAAATATGAATGACCAATTACTTTCTAGTTTTATATACAAACCAAGTCAAAATAAATTGCTTATGATATGCATTCAGAGATCTGCCTACTTTTAAACCAAGTTGGATTTAATGCTTCAAAGGTGCATTTAGACTCTCTTTGGATTAACCATTTCCATCAAGTCTTCAATACTTCCTGATTTTTATTTTTTATTAGATAAGGCATTGTCAACCATTATTACTTTTTGACTTGCATTTCTTTCATCTTGATATTAGTTGTTTTTTATCGCAACTACTCACACAATCTGTCTACAGCAGTGAGTAAACAGCATGGATCAGACATTGTTAACCATAACAGTTGCTTTGCCAATTGAACAACAAGAACTTCATTGCTAGCAGAAGATCAAACCTAACCTTATTTTTTTGTGAATGCTTAGCACTGTTTGTATTGAAATTAAGATGAAAGAAATACTAGTGAAAAATTAAGGGCGGTCTTCAATGTTTCTTTGATGAATCTTATAAATTTAATGATGGTTAATTGGTTATGTGCATAGGAGTTTAAAAATGTTATTCTTATGTCCTCTTTGAAAATATTTAGCAAGTTACTACTCACATAGTGTAGGAGTTGATTAATTTTTAAATGTCAAATGATTAAAAATAACTTAGAAGAGTTTGAATTGTTTGTTTTTTCTTTGCTATTTTCTCATGCATTTATTTACAATTCTCCCAATGTACTCTTGTTAAAAAAAATTATTTCACTTTAGTTATCATTTTCACATAAGATGGCAAAAAAATCAAGAAAACAAAAAAGTGTTAATTTTTGAGAAATCTCTTGTTTTTTACTTCAAAGAATTCAATCAGTAGTAAATTATAAGTGGAAGACTTTTCTACTTCTGAATTTTATTTATCTTCTTATGAAATAATGTATAGTGATAGTATTAGTACAAACATCAAGGTTTAAAATCTCAACAGTGGTTTCTCAAATCAAATTGGCTTCTTACTGTAAATAGAATTCTCAAATAATTAGTGTTAAAAAAATCAAATTAAAAATATCTTGATTTTTGTGAAATCTACTTTATAACCAGTTGCTTAACATTGAAATTATTATTTTTATTTTACTAATACCTTGTAAGGAGTGTATATATATATATATATATATATATATATAATGTAAAATTATTTATTTATTTATTTTTATTTTTCTTTTGCATGTTCATTTTCATCTCATATACTAAACACCTCAAAGTAGGTCTTTAATTTCTAACAACTTTTCCCATTTTTCTGGATACTTTACAAGAACATTCAATTTTTTTGGTTTTTTATTATTTCATACAGACTCCAGTTTTTGAACTTTTACATGGATCATGTTCATTGATGATTTAGGTTGTATTCTTTGGATTTAAGTCTAATAATTTTGAAAAAAAAAACACATTGCATCTTAAATGTCTTTAATTACAAAATGAAATTGATGCAGATTGTAATTATATATTTAATGGTTTTCCATTAAAATATACTTGGAAATCTGATATAAAAAGGAGAGCTAATTATGTAAATTATACAAATTATATTCTTTTGAACTTGCATCCTTATCTTGATTGTTTTTATTTATTTGTTTTGTTTTGTTCTTAACATAAACTTTAAAAAACTTATAACTACTTTAAAGTCTAGATGCTCTTAAACACAGTGTAAATGACATGTTTTTAGCAAGCAGGTTTTATCTAATCCATAAAAAAATTAAATATTGTATCTAAACATTTATGAATTCTAATAACCTGGTCATTTCATGTTTTAAAAAAAATAGGCTTTACTAAATTATTTTAAGTAAATGTATTTTAGTGTTAAGGCATATCTTACCCTTTTACTATTTCATGTTCAAAGCATTAAATTCATATTTTCTATAGGTGTGTATAATTTCTATGAAATTCATAAGGTTTGTGTTGTCATTTGAGGTTGTATGAATGCAATGTTTGCATGGAGACCTTCTCCTATTTAAGACTTTAAGGGACTGCTGAAATGGTCATCTTCTGTCCTCCTCTTCTTCTCCTCCTCATTTGACAATACTATTTTGTCATCTGCTACTCCTCACTTTTGATCAGCTGCTTCTCCTGTATCTGTCCTAGACATGAAAACTGCCAGTGATCCTAATCAGCTTAAAAATGACAACAAATACAGTCATCTATCCAGAACTTCACCATGTATATTTGAAGGTAAGGACACAGTGGACAAGGACTTCTATTAATGGAGCATTAAGGAAAGGCTCTTACTGTTTTCACTGGCTTCAAATGGTATGGTTTTCCAGACAAAAGTATATATATATATATTATGGAGTATCTATTTTCTAAGAACATTTAATTGGCTTGGGCTAAGAAATTTACATAAAATGTGCAAGCATATTTAATTTTTTTTGTATTCTGTACCATTTTAGGTTAATTCGGTATTTCTGACTGATTTTTATTTTTATTCTTTATTGTTATTATTAACGACAACAACATTTTTAATGCTATAGTTTAACCCAGTATGTTCAACAGGTTTTTTTATATATTATTGTCTATGACCACATTTTGAAGCACATGATGTCTAGAAATTAATTTTTATACTACAAATATGTTTGCATATTAATTTAAATCTTTGCTTTGTATAAGTTTACATTAATAAATCTTTTTTATATTACCATGGAATTTATCTAAACCATATTTGGAAATGTTAAAATTAAATTGCTATCACATTTAAATTATTCTTTTAAAAATATTTATGAAATAAACTAGTTCAAAGTAAAAAAAAAAAAAAAAAAATTCTAAAACAATATAAACTGATAATTTAAATGAATGTTAAAAAAGCCACTAAAAAAGTGGGATTAACAAAATGCAAACATTTTTTGTTTCTATATTAAGATGAATGCATTGTTTTTGTTTTACATTTTCTTTTCTTTTAATACTTTTTGTATGCAAAATATTGAACCTAAGTTGTTGTTTTTTATTTATTTATTTATTAAACTAATGTTACAAAACAAGGATATTCTTTTACAAACAAATGTTTTTCAGTAAAATTTGTATTACATTTACATTAATTATCCACCAGAAAAGGGAGAGAAATATATCTTTGTCTTAACATTAGGCCAAATATTCAAGTCCAAGCAGTGTAATAGGATAATGGGTTTAGAATACAAGTCTTTGCTCATTTTTATGGTTTCTTTATCTTAAGTAGCTAAATTAAAACAAATGTTATTGATGATTATAAAACACACATGATTGACATTTTTATAATTATATATTGATTATTATTTAATGTGCAATTTCTAACAAAATAATATAGGGTTATATTTTCCTAATTACACTAGTTACTTTCTTTTTGTTGGAATTATTTTGAAATGAAATGTAAGCCTTTTTAGATTAATTTTAGCTTCTTACCTAAATTAATTTTTATTTGTATCAGTGCTCATACTAGAAAGACTATATTCTTTTGTTATTCAGTTATTAGATATTTTATTTATATATTTGTTTTTAATAATCGGAGAAATGAAGATACTTGTTAAAAGTGAAAGATATAAGTAGAGAATAACTTTGATCATGTAAAATAAATTGAGATATAGTTTAAACATTAACATTTTTATCCATGCATATGTTTACAAAAAATATAATGATTTTTAGTGTAGATATTTCACTATTTCTCTGATTGTTTGTAATGAGGCTTGATATTTTGGGTTATTTGGATTATTCAGACTATTGTCCTCATCTTTATTGTTATCTGCACAACGTTTCAGCCAATCTGTCCTCTGTCATTCTTTAGGTATTTCTTGATAAGAAATACCTGAAGAAGGCCGGAGGGCACATCAGCCGAAACGTTGTGCTGATAACAATAAAGATGAGGACAATAGTCCAAATAATACACAATATTTCACTGTCAGCTTCTTTATATATTCTTAGGATACTTCCTTCTGATAACCAAATAATAATTTTCCCCCAAATCTGAGGCCATTAATGTTGATTCTAATATTTTCTCTAGTTTTTCTTACAATTATATATAATCTGCTTTATGTCTTCCTTGCTGATAAAGTTTATTTTGTTACAACACTGCATTTATCTTGTCAGACACAACAACTTTCCAACTATCATACCACTTTATTATTTTTTTTATATGCAAATAGTAAATCTTGCACTTGACATTTACCTTATATTACAACCTTTGGCTTAACACATTCTTTTTAACTCTTTTTCATCAATATTAAGTAATTTGATTCATTTAAAGAAAGAAAAAAAAGTTTTTTAAATATCAGAAGCTAACTAGATTTTTGTTTTTAATGTCAAATAACTGGTCTGATATGAACCAATATATTAATGTTCATAAAAATAGGAAATAGCAATGTTTCAGGGAGTTTGAAGTCTCTTGTTTTAAAGCCAAATCATTTGTATGTATTCTTAAATCAACACTAAATTTTTATATAAAAAAAAATGTCACACAGTGAAACTACCACTACTTAATGTTGGTAACTAGTTCAAGAGAAAATATTACAAATCAAAATGATATTTATATGATCAATTAAAAATAGCTTAATTGGTATATGTATACTGCAATCCACCATTAAGTGTTTCTAAATGATATAGAGGAAGTACAAATATCTCTGAAAATTAGATAAGAATTTATATTGAATTGATAATTCAATGAAAAAGTTTATAAATGTATCAGTTTCTTTCTTTTTTACTTGTAAAATAATTACATTTTTAAAACTTTTAACTTTCTTTTGGATCCGAATTGATAATAAAATGGAAAAAAAATGATTCTAAAAACTGCACTGCTTGGTTGTTTCCACATCACTCTGCACAGATCAGTCAAGTTTTAGGTTGTCTTTTACTTATTTAGTATATCACTGTACATAAAAAAAATTGTACAGGATAGTCTGAAAGTCTTTTCACCTCTATATATTGTTTTAATTTTCATTAATAATATAATATATAATATCATTAATAATAATATAATTTTCTATTTTATTTACAGCGGCTTATTTCATGTAATTATAGTTGATTGATTAGTTATATTTTAATAGGGGGTGACAAGACTTTAAGGACAAACTTGTACTACTCCTTCAACTTCTATATAACAAAAGTTTGGTTCTATTGATAGTTGAGGATTTCATAAGTAATTTAATGATTTTCAGCTTTTTTTTTTTTCAGGGATGCCAGTACATATTTTTTTTATTATCCTTTACTACATGAAAAAAGTTCAAATGGGTTTTAATACATAGTTGTGTATTCTGGGAGAAACTAAATATTGCCCCCTCCCTTGTTTTTTTTTTTGTTTTTTTTTTTTGTATAATTTAACTGCAGGGAAAAAAAGCTAAAACCAAGAAATAAGGAACCAATATTTTAAGATTAGAATTTCTATAAGTATATTGAAAGTCAAGTTAAAAACCCTGCCAAATAAGTCGGACATTTTCCTTAATATCTTCAGCAATGACTACAAAACATTAAAAATTATTATTAGTTTCTATGATGAACTTAGTCCTTACAATATAACAAATGTGTCAAATTATCAATGACTTCTCCAAAAATTTAATTTTTCCTCCTCTAGTTCCATAAATGACAGATTGTGATTGCTGCAAAATATTAACTACAATTTAAGGAAAACAAATTGTAAATATGTTCAATATTTTGACAGCCATTAAACTTAATATTGTTGCATTTTATTTATAGAATTTATATTATGACTGATTGCAAATGAATAAGTAAAAGTAGTTTATGATTTAATGATTATCTCTCTTGAGAAATTATTATGATCAGAGGAGTGCAAATACCAATCCCATATTATTATTATTATTATTATTATGTTTCAAATTGTATTGGAAATTACTTTATATTCTAAGAACATTTTAATGACAATGCACAAACAAAAATCTGATGATGGGCCATTTTTTATGTTACGGTAACATGCATTAAAAAAATTGAATCATTGTAATGTAGATTACATTAAATTTTATATATTTTATAACATTCCTGAAAAACAATAATTGTAACATATTTTTATGATGCCTGTTTTAAAGGTCTTCAGCTGGTTTGAATTCAGAATTTTCCTTATTTTAGACCAGTTGCTTAACCAAAGTTAAAAAGCCCAATCTGTCCTATTTGTCAATAGCTGTGAGACAAGATGGATTCCTAAGGCACCAAGTGAAATGCAAACAGCCTCATCCAGGATTGGAACTCAAGTTGCTGAATCATTTCCTAAGAAAATAATTGTTATACAATGTATATGCCTCTACTCCACTGGAGTAAATTAGATAATAAATCAGATTGTCTCCTAATGTAATTGATCATAGGGTTATCATGCATTGTGGCATTTTTCAGGTTAATAATGAATAATTTGTAATGCCTCTTGAATTAATGAGACTAGTTGTAATGAAAAATAAGTAACATTAAGTTTTTTTTTAAATATTTGTGTGTCAGTCATCTTATTACTATAGAATGAATTATACAATTCTTGTTTATTAAAATGAACTTGTAGCTTCTACCAGCTAATTATATTTTTAAAAAAATAATTTCTGACCTTTAATTAATTTTTCATTATTGTAATCAGACTGTTTTTGTGTCAGTCCTTTTACAAATAACTGCAGAGGGAATTCTCATGGCGTAGTGGCTAACGAGCTGGACTGTGACATCTTAGTGAGTTGGAACTCCATTCACGCTATTATGTTCACTTTTGAACTAATCCCTTTGGGAAAAGTATGACCCCCCCCCTTATCATAACACTACTGTTCTTCTACATTGATGGATTTGGCATTAAATAACCCACCAAAGTTGATATGTCATTAAACAAAGAAACCAAATCAAACAAATAGCTGCAATTAAAGGGTTAGGAGATATATATGTATATTTAAGGTACAAAGAAGTGTTTTGGTTATCCTTAAAGATCCTTGTGATGCCTTAACATTTGAATATCACATTGCAGCTATTTAAAATGAAAAGTTATCTTTAATAAGAGACTGATTGCTATACTTGCCTAATGTAAACTAATATATATCTGTTTTTAAGTACTAATTTATACTTTATTTTTTTATCAGATTAAAAACATTATAAAAATATATCTACTTGATAAAATCTTTTTATCTGAGAAATTTTATTAGTGTGAGTATAGTTTGAAGTCAGCATTCAAAGCCCATTCATATTTCCTTTTCAATGGTTTTTTTTTTTCTTTCTTAATTTGTTAACCTTAATTTTGACTTGTACTGACTGACTGGTAAGTAATTATTTCTGCTCCTTTTCTACACATCACTTTGCATATCCATACACAATTCAGATATGCATTTTGATTTAGATTGCTTTCACACCCCTCTCCCCCCAATGTTTGTCTTTCCTTATTTTTGTTTCCTCTATAAGCTTTCATTTTTCAGTTGTATTTATACATTTGCTATGTGCAGTATTCTTTTCTTTGGCAAGTTTAGTTTTCTATGCTCGTTGATCATTATTTCTTATGATTTAACTTACTTTATTTTTTTAAACTATCTTTATTATCTTTATATACAAACTGAAAGCTATATTGAATGAATATTTACAGACAGTGTTCTCTAGACATATTGTTCTATGATTATAAAATGGGGAAATATCAACATTTTTTATAAGATGATTTTTATATACATTCATACCAGTTCTTTATCACTGATATGAATTAGACATTACAGACCATAATATCATATCCTTCTCTTTATAATGAAATCTGTGATATTTTTCCCTGTAATCTCTTTATTGTCAATTGTTCAGATCATGCTATGTTGTGAAAAAGGATCAATTAAAAAATTTTGATACTACTAGCAGCAGCAACAACAAAAAGATACCCTCCAGGCAGTGTAAAAATTAATTTTTGAAAGATATTGCTTAAAGTGGATAGGAATTTTAAAAAATCAATGTCAGAGGTCTTGTATCATAAGTAAGTAAAATCATCAAATTTATTAAAGGAGTAAAAAAAATAAAATAAAACAATTTGAAATGGAAATTTAGTCCTGTCCCCCTCAAATAGAATATTGCTTGCATCTATTAATTATTAATTAGACAATCATTTTGAATATTTTGCACATAAATTTTACACAAAATCATAGGTATTTATTTATTTAACTTTTTGTTACTGAAAAAAAGGGGGAGAGTAAAAAGAAATAATTTTTAAAATTGCTTACTCAAATTTTGAGTGTATACAAACATAGGCTTGTTTTTATTCTATGTATTAACTATTTTGACTATGAATTAAATACTCGTTAATAGACACGCAATCATTGAGAATATTGTGATGTAAGCTGTGACGTAGTTTTGGTTACAGACAGAAATACACCCAATCTCCATTCTTAATAGATTATGAGAATTTTGAGGCTAATATGAATTATGTAGTGACAAACATTAAGTCTACTATCAGTAATATCAAATTTACATTTAATATCAGTAGGCATCAGTACAGTTGGCAGGGTGATGCAAGTATATAAGTTATAAGATGTGATAATATTTTTAAGTTATTGTAAATGTTTACAGCTTAATTTTTCTTTTCTATTAATTTGAATTTAGGATTGTGTGGGTATTATTTTTGATTTAGTGAAAAAAGGACTTATCATAATATCTATATATATTGATTAACAATACTTTTTTTTTTTTTTAATAAAATTATGGTCATTTGAATAATAGATTAGAATTCAAACATTGACACAATTTTTTTGAATTTCAAAGACAGGCTAAAATTAGGAAGATATTTTATACTGAAAGCATCCACTTATGCTATATTACTGTAGTTAAATAGCTATGAGCCTGTTCAATATTTAAATGAGTAACCACTTAGGAACAAAGCTAAACAAATTCTAAGATGATATTTTATATGCTACTATAAATTACTTTTCTTTATTTTTTTTCTAATTAAAAACTTGGTTAGCCATCAAGATGATTGGGTGGTAAGTTGAAATAAGTTGTATTGTTAAGAATGCAAGAGCATTGGTCAACTGGAATCCTTTATAACCCCATAACTAATGAAAAGAAAGTGAAGAGAATAAATTGGAAAGAAAAGGGAATTGTAAAAGAGAATGGAGATTGAGGTGTTTGGTGTAATGGTTATCATTTGACAGTCGACAACCAAGTTCAAATCCTGGATGAGGCTGTTTGTATTCCACATAGTGCTAATACCCTTGGGAAATGTATGCATCCAACTTGTCTCCTTCCAGTTTTAGGTAAATAGTAGGGCAGATTGGGCTCTTAAACCTTGTTAGGCAACTAATTGATTAGAAGGAAAACTCTGAATTCAAAGCTGTTAAACTCTGGTTAAGAAATTGACCTTGTGGGACATCCTACTTGTGCAGAGGGGTTGGTAAATATATCTATATAAAAGATAATTTATGCAGAGAAAGGAGAAAACTGAAGTAGAGAAAGTTATAGTGAGAAAAATACTTTTTTTTTTAATTGGTGGTGAGGGGGGTCAAATTAACTATTATTTATTAACAGATATTTATGAAGTCATAACTTCAGATATAATAAAGTAATTTTTTATGTCATATCTGCAGAGTGTGTAATTTATACATTTAATATGACTTTTGGTTTGTAATTCTAATGGGCATCTAAAATAAAAATGTAATATTAAAATTCCTCTTTCACAATATGATCATATTTGAATATTATTAACAATTCAATGTTTGATTTTTGTCAATAGAAACTGCTGATATTTTTTAATGAATTGATTTGAAAAAATATATCTTGTTTCATCTTTTTCTTTTCTACTTTTTTTTTTTTTTTTTTTCCTTTTACTAGCAGGCACGAATCCGTTTACAGGAAGTGGTACAAATCCTTTTGAACAGTCAACAGCCAGAGTTCCATTGAGACAAATGCAGCAAACCCAGCAACAAGGATTTCCTCAAATCAACAACTCTGAAATGCTACCAAGACCTCTCATTCCATTGAACACTTCATTAACTCCTCCTATGCAACAGCCAGCCCAGCCCAGTAACCCATTTCTCTAACTAATTAATAGAATACACACAGACAGCCATTCTCTTCTATCATAAGTACACATACACACACAGACATTAGTTTTATTACTATATAATTCTTGTAGCAGTATAACTACATGCAGTTGATGGATTATGCTAATTATAATGTTGTAGTGGTGGTGGTGGTGATGAGTGGTGCTATTATCACTATGACAACTACTACACACAGATACACACTTAAAAACTGGCAAAATGTTATAACTATTTAAAGAAACTTGGGGAAAACAAAAAGTCTCCATATGCTCTTATACTCCAGAGATTAGAAGAAGAAGAAGAAGAAAGAATTTGGAGATTCCAAACAGGAGAAAAATGTTGTGCTATTATTATTGATTCATTTACAGCTGAGATGAAAGGATAAAGAAAAAAAAATTAAGATATGAAATTATTTCGTTATATGAAATTATCAATTGAATGCTTTTTTTTTTCTTTTTTTCGTTTCCAATATACATGGCTCTCACATGCAAGATATCTTTTAAGGGTATAGCATTTAAAAATCTGAACATAAAACAACATCATATATACAACATGTGGATATATGTGCACACGTGTATGTTTATGATGACAACATACCTACAGATAACCTGATTAAATGGACATTAAGAATAATGAAATTGCTGGCTTTTTGGTATGAACAGTTGCCTAAGGTTTTTGAGTTCATATGCCACTGACTGAATCTACCCTCTCATCTCTTCTTCCTTAATTGTCAGTTTAAGGAAGATTGGATCTTTTGTTTTCTTTTGTAAATATTTTACCTATTGTCTGATATACAATGGATATAAACACTGGACATGAGCCTTACCAAATTTTATTTACTTATCTCTATGAAAAGCTGTTTCATCTCCTCCTCCTCCTCCTCCTTCCCATGATTTTTCAATTCATTGAATGTGTTGATATAAACAGATAAAAACAAAAGCTTAAACAGTCTGTATTTTTGACACTTGCTCTTTCATTGTATGCTGAATAGCCTTAGTCAAAAAAAAAAAGAAAGAAAAAAAAAAAACTTAACCCAAACAGAAGTGTTGTTCATTTTTCAACGACACTTACAATTTTGCACAAGAACGTTCAAAAACAAAAATGAAATGGAGAAATTATTCAATTCGCTGACAAATTTATAAATGCATTTAAATTTTCAGTTTTTTTTTTATTTTTATTTATTTTTTTTTTTTTTTTAACCATCTGTTCCTGTCCAGCTAACCCAGATATTGAAATCTTGGTATATTAGAATTTTTATTAAAGGGAAGAAGTTTACATGCTAATTGTACCCAAATCTTGGACTCCCCCTCCCCCCAGTCTTCATTAATTTGTATTCCTGCAAATTTGTAATCTTACAGCCAAACTGGATTTGTAGCAATTGAATCCTGCAATACATATATATATATATATATATATATATATATATATATATATATATATATATATTAATGTGCATGGTGGTGGGGGTTGTGTTTATAATGCTTATATGTTGCTTTGAAAATTTGTTCATCAGCTTCCACAATTGACATGAGAAAGCAAACAAGAAACCATCAGCAATTGCTGTTTCTTTAGTCTTCTTCTTGTCTTGTCATTTTGAATAACTGTCTTAATTACAGGAGTTGGATCCATATTATACTTTTCTTCTCTCAAACTATTGCACGTATTTGAAAATTGACTTCAAATTGTATGAAGACTTAAACCCGTTTGATTTAATTCATAGTTATTTTCATTCATCTGGTGCTGAGCAAATATGTGTTGGAGAGAAAAGTAACGTCAATCGGCATACTCAAGGTTTTGGGATCTACAAGCAACACACAAAACATCTAGACTGTTTCTTTCCTATTTCACATAAATTAGACAATGGCTCGCTTTAAATAATCTTTGTTTTCTTTAACAATATTAACTTAACTAATTTTTCTTTTCTACATGACTATTAAAGAAAATGTGGATGGCATTGTTCATCTGATAAAGTTCCTGATTTGGCCACGTTAAGATTTAAACCCAGAAGTACTGAAATAGACTTTGAACAAGCATCACATTACTCATAATACAATCAGTCCATTTTTGTACTTATAAAATCCACTACACCCAATGGTATGAATATTTACTATAATCTAGAAAATATGAAAATTATAAATTCAGTTTATTACTCTGCTAATAGAACCAAGAGTCTTTTTGTTTTGTTTTTTTTAGATTACGGCTTTCTCCATTCAATTACTTAAGATTTCTACTTCTCCCTCTCAATCAATCAATTGATGCTAGTAGATTAATGTGCAATTTCCTCACATTTGTTTGAATGCATATCTGCTACAAATTGCTAGAGTTTTGAAAACGTAGTCATGCTATTTAAGTGTGAGGAAATTTCTGAAAACTAAACATTTGCTTGTTCTGGCTTGAAAAGATCATAACATTTAAGAGATCTTTATCGGTTGATGGCTCATCTGACATACACAACACAAAATTACTTAATGTTTGTGATCTTTAAACATTTCTACTGACAAAAGTTTTATATGTTGGAAATTATGAGTCAGCAGCAAGTAAAATGGAATCAATGAAATGGCTTTGTCAAAAAGAATTGGATACATTTTTAAAAACTTTTTTTTATTTTGGAAGCAGTTGAGTAAGAGGTACAAGTTTCAATCATACCATAAGCCACCCTCAAAGTATCTTAAATGATTGAATTAACCAAATAACTGCACAAGTAACCATCTCAGGTAGATGATTGGGTTCTTCTGGTAAAGGCATAATAGACTCTAATATGAGTGACCATCAAAATATTGGGCAAGTTTTTATTTTTATTTTTTTATAATGCCTTATATTCACAGTTTGTTTACTTGTAAGCCTTAACAAGTACATTAGCTTAATATATAGATGTTTAAATATGAACATGAATAAGCTAGTTGCATGTTGACAAAATGGATGTATGTGGTATTTTGGACTTGACAAGCTGTCTCTGTCTGTCTTCTTTTTTTTTTTTTTTCAGTTTGATATCATAATTGTATAAACTCCATACTCTCTTTTACACTATACAAAGGTCCAGCCACATCAACATTGCTATAATTATGACTAACCCTATGCTACATACACATGTAAAAATGAACTATTTGGCTTCAAATTTTCTGAAACTTATGTGCTCTCATTGCTGGCATATTTGGTGAATAATTTTTTTTAATGCTAGAAAGAGGACATGCAATTATTTTCAAAAGAAACTTTAATAAAGCGAACGAAAAAAAAAATTTTCAGGCTGTTGTTTACCCAATAAAACAATCCACAAGTTTTCAATTTTGAATTCTCTACATGACAAAAATTGTATTCATAATGATGATACCCATAATAATTGCCTTTCAATTGTCTGCCTGATGTCTCTTTCTATGTATGTATGGGTGCTGCGCATGTGTGGGAGTTGTTTATATGAAAAGACCTGTAGATCTTGTGTTGTACAATATGCAAATGTCTCTTCCTTCTTCCTACATGTTGATGGGGGCTTATTTTTTCATTTTTCTCATTAGCAACCGCTTCAAGCTATTCTTAATTGCAGCATGTTAAACTATTTTATTACAAGAATAATTTCTGATATAATCTGGCATGTACAATATCCTAGCTGCAATTTTAGGTCTCATGCCTTTGAAAGCTTGTGCATCCAGCTGTGGTTGCAAGTCTCCAGATAACACAATCATAAGTTCTTCACAATATCAATAGACAACCAAGTTATTTTTTCAACAAATACCAGACCATTTATCCAGTTTCTAGAATATCTGAATTACCAGGAAACTGGTTTCCTTTTTCTTTCTTTTTTTTTTTTTTTACCTGGCAAACTTTATAGTAGTTATGTTACTTGACTGCTTTATAAGGCTGACCACAGATTTCTCACAAAGTTGATACTTAATAACAAATCTATTCATTCACATTAAACAATCAATTTTCATAAAATTTATATCATTGACCTTTTGAACCCTGATATTTTGGGTTCAGAAAGATCACATCAAATAAATATAATAATGGTTTATTAGTGAATATTCATAACTTTTTTTTTATAGAATAATGTAAAATCTTTAAATAAAGATGCTTGCACCTTGGGGTGAGGTTTGAATGTGATTTTGTGGGCTCCAGTAAAGGTTATATGGAGATTAGGTTTATAAAGAATTTTTTATATTTTTTTATATATAGAAACAGTTATTGGGTTTTGAAAATTGTTTGCCTTTATATTAAATAAATAAAACAAAACAAAAAAAACCCTGGAAAATTAATTAGAACATTTTTAGTTCCGAGTATACATTTGCATTTGAAAAATCTGAAATTTAAGTAATTAATGAAATTTAATAAAATTTTCGCTATTCATTGATTACTAGGTTTATTTTTGAAAACATTACAATGGAAATATTTTTAATATAAATATAACCCCACTGTTTCATTTTATGTTATTTCAATAAATATTGGTCTGAAAAAGATAAATTCTTTAAAAATTTAAATCAATTAACCAATTTAAATATTTATCTTTTTTGTTCTTCTAAAATTAGTTTACTGAAGTTTAATTAAATGTTGTGGTATCAGAAAATATACAACTGCAATATAACTAAAAGTATTTTTTTATTTTACATTTTAGATATATATTTTTGAACAAAAAAGATTACAAATATACATTTTAGATATATAATAAACCTTGATCTAAAAAACTGGAAAATCTAAAAATTTAAGGTTTAGTTTGGTTTCTTTGTTTAATAACCTTCATTGGTTATTTAATACCAAAGCCATCCTTGTAGAAGACAAGTAATGCTACTATTTAACCCATAGCTGAGGGAAATTCAAGTTCTAGTCTCAAGATTACTGAATAAATGGTCTGGTATCTGTATTACTTCTGGTTATTTAAATTGATTTTTTAAAAATCTTTTTTTAATTGGCAGCAAACTACAGCCTGATAAAATTGTCAATAAACAAGTACAACCTTATAAAATTTTGTTTTGAAAACAATGTTAAGTGTATATTTTGTAAGCTTCTACTGCAAATGATGACCATTTTTGGTCAATTGCTAATGTTAATTTAATGCTGTTTAACATTTTTCCTGTTTCAAGTGAATCTTCTCTCACCACCATCCTCTCTTCACATTTGTATAAAATCGACCTTGATGTCATCATTACATAAATGTACAATGTGAATCAGATGTCATTGGACATTGTAAAACAACTTGAAATTTATCATGACACTTTAACATTGCAAAGTTCAGAAAGAGTTTTTTAAATGAACTTTGCTATCTTGAGCATATTAAAAGTAATTTTATTTCTTTTTCACATTTTACACATAAAAGAATTTTTTTTTGTTTTGTTTTTTTTACATGCCCTATACTGAATACATAATGAAAAAAACAAACTTAAACCTACATATCCAATATTTCAGGCTGAGTGCTATTTTATTATACACTATAAACCTGATATTTTGGACTTAAGATCACATCAAATATGACTAATAAAAAGCTTAACATAGCAGTCATTCACAGCCTTTCTTTTAATGGAATGATGAGATAGCTTTAGACAAAGATGTCTGTACCCTGGAGCAAAGTTTGAATGTGTTTTGTGCTCAATTTTGTGAGCTTGGCTACAGAGTATCAGAGCTAAGTGTTAAAAGTAATTCTATTCTTTTCATATTTTCACATTTTCCACTTAAAAGAAGTTCTTTTCCTTTTTTTTTTTTATTAGTTTCATTTTGACAAACCCTAGAGTTGGTCGACAGTGAAAAAGGATAACTAAAACATTTCACATGAAACATGACTGTATCTCTCCTTTTCATTCCTTTTTATAAATCCAACTTCCTAATGTTATACTTCATCTGCTAAGAAAATCTAAATTAATCTCTTTATTCCATCATTTCAGAGATAATTGTCTATGATTTTAGTAGAATGTTTTACAGAAGATAAAAACACATCAGGATTTAAAAGGCTATAAAATAAAGGTGTTAAATGTTTCCAGATGTATCTTGACAAAAATACCTAAAAAGAGAACAAATATCTAACCTCAAACAAAACCTTTTGAATTCTCGCTTGCTTCACTTTCTCCTCTCCTGTTTCAAGCAAACTCCCTAAATGGCTAGTATTACTCTCTCTCTCTCTCTCTCTCTCTCTCAAACTGCATTTTTATTTGTTTTAGTTTTTTCATTCTGTCAACACCAATGTTATTATTTTAGGTTTCAGAAGGAAACAAAAATTGAATTTATGACCTGAAATCAGGACTCTTATTTTTCTAAAATTTGAACCAATTTTAAATGACTAAAAGAAAAAAAAATATTTTGAGTGTGCCATTTTCATGAAGAAATGTCTATACATTTTTTTTTTTTTTTTTTTTTTTTTTTTTTAAAACTGGCTTACAAATCTGCTTTTAAACCACTGTTGTGAATAGTGGAAACTCCATTTTCTGCTACCCAAGAAAAAGTTTCTTTTTTGTAAAAGCCATGAAATTTATGCTTTTTATTTTAATCAAAGCTTTTTACATTTTTTACCTATCTATATTGTGTGTAAATACATACACACATCTACACACACATCTACATAACATATAATGATGCCTAAAAAGCTATTAACCAGCCTGAAATTTTATTCTATATTAATTTCTTTGTTTCTCCTCCTCCCCCAATCATTATTGCTTATCTCCTCCCCCTCCACTTTCTCATTTATCTTTTTACAAATTTTAGCCGCCATCTTCCTTCCTCCTCCTCCTTCTCCTCCTCCATGCCTCTGCCATCACATGAACCATATATTTTTCAATGAAAATAAAGGAAGGCAAAATTAATAACAAAACCAGTGACTTGGATAGAACACAGCAAGTATTAATTAACATGAGCTCTGTCCTCTCCCATTGTTGCTCATCCTATAAGCATTTCTGTGGTTCCCAGAAGGATTTTGAGTTAGAGCTCAATTTAGGGTTTTATACTTTTAGGTTGACACATCATTCCAACTTTATCTTGTTTTTAACATTAATGCCCTTTTGTACTTTTTGATACATTTTATTCTATTCATGCAAATATCAAATATGAATGCTCTTTGCACATCACCATTGAATTATGTTGCTAAGTTTTCTGCAGATTATTACAAAATCCCAAAATCCATATCCATCAGGGTAGGTCAATTTTTCACTTTTTAAAAATATCAAATTGTCCATCTATGCAAAAGTTGTGTGTTAGTATACTGGATACTGATACCAAAAATGAGATCTTTTACTTGCAACCAAAGATCGTCAGTTACAGCTTAATTAATGAGGTAAAAAGCTGCATATCAGAGGTGAAGGGGTGGGGGACACATTTTCAATTTGAATTCTATTTATAATATTTAATTTGTTTCATTTTAATAAAATTAAATAACATTTCTGATTCAGATATTGAAAACAGTAAATTTTCTAACCAAATTTCTAGGATAAATTTTGTGAAAACGAGGGTTTTTAGTGAATTTTAGTAGACAATCTTTGATGCTATTTCCTCAAATAATGGTGCAAGTAAAAGATCTAATTTTTGGTATCAGTATTCAGTATATTAACAACTTTCGCATAGATGGACAATTTGATATTTAAAAAAGTGAAAAATTGACCTACTCTAAAATCCATACAACACAAAAAAAGTGGTTCTCAAAACAATATGGTAAAGATATTCCAGAAAAATCTCCAGAAGCACAATTTGGATAAATTTTAAATGATTTATCTAATTTCTAATGGAGAACTTCTCACTTTCATCCTGTGATATCAATTTACACGTAGGTAGTTTGTCCTAAATCCCAACTGACTTTTTCATTATGCAAACTTATAACAATTTTAGCTATGAAATATTCTAATTCAGAAATAGTCATCTGTATTAATCAAGAGATGGCAATAAATCAATTATATTTCAAATAAATTTGATGTAAATGGTGGCTTATTAAATTGAATAGTTTAGGAAAGGGAAAATATTGATTACAATGTTTTAAAAATTAACTGTTTAATTACTATAAGTACAATGAATTTTCAAATGCAGTAGGACTTTGCTTCCATCGATTCTTGGCTGGTGAAAACCACAGCTAATAAACCATATTAAGTATGTCCAAAATTTTCACTGGAAATCCACACCCTATCTTAGGGGTCTCAAACACGTCACGAGCCACATATAGCCTGCTGATTATTTATCTCTGGCTTGTCGTAAAACCATTTTCGTAACCAATATTTTCCCAAAACTTGGGCATTCAATTAAGAATTTTTCTATTTTATTTTTATTCGCATTGACTTATAAAAGATATTTATAGTTTCATGTATACATTTATTTTGATAAATAAAGGGTCTCTTCTCTAGCAGCCTATTACATATAGCACTATAACTGGTGGAAATTGCAGACCCCCTTACCACCATTTCACCTCAGTTTTGGCCCCAGAACATAATGTTCCTTTTATGTGAATGAGTTTGAGATCCCCTTGCCCTCTATTATCATAGAGGGGATGTAACTCCCCTGTCACCTAAGAAATATATTTGACTTAAGTTGAAAACTAACTGTAGAAATGGAATAAATTAGCAATGAATTTTTATTTTGAACTTTTCTTCTCAAAATCTGATTAATCAGATGTGAGTGACTCTTACAATATTTATATTAATTACTTTTTTTATATTTTCAAAATATGACTTTTTTATACTTTTTTTTTTTTTTTATTTTGTTTAACTCCTTGCATAATACATTTAATTTAATAAGTATTGAACCTGATCTTTGGTTGTTGATTCTGTGGCTGGTGAGCCCTACTGTAATCTCGTATCAAAATATTGTCTTGAAATAACCTTCCTAATACTATTTAGGTGCTAACATATGAAATATGAAAAATATACAATTCATTGCTACAAACTAGTTGTATATAGAGATTAATTGCTTGCAATTAGGATCCAGGAAAATCTTTTGTTATAAAATGTTTGACTAATAATTTACTTACCATACTCCTTTACCTAACACTGATAATTCAAAGTTAATGTTAACTCTCTTGAGAAATATTAAAGAAATTGATTTTTTTTTTTTTTTTTTAAATAAAAAAAACAACTTTCCTTTCCTCCTCCCGCCACATTTTTCCTCAGCTTCCTGATTGAAGTTATGTGAAAAATAATCATGTTCTGACTTTAGTATTATAGACATTAAATTTTTTTTTTAAATTTTTACCTAATATACAATTAGGGCTGATATACATATTTATTATTTTTTTCATTTAGTTTAAATAATTTCGTTATGGGCATTAAATTTGAAGAAAATCTGATCTTTTATTTACTTTAATTTGTAAGTAACATCATTTCTGAAAATAAACTTCAAAACACATAGAAATAAATCCCCAAAATGAGCTCTCATACCTGTAGCCAAAGTCATTCAGAATTCTACTGTGGAGTATTTAGCCTCCCACCAACCAAAAATCTTTTTGTTTAACATCATTCTTTTTTCTTTTTCTTTTTTTCTTTTGTTTTGTGGCCAGCAACAATAATGGTAACATGTCAACCACCACCAACAAAAATAAACAAACTGGTTATGGCCTTTGCATTTTATTTATTGGCGTTTTATTTGTATAACTCTGTATCATAATTGCTGTAATATTCCTTGCTCTATAACAGTAATGACACTATAAACATTGATACATTTGTACAATATTTCTTAATGATTTATCTAAGGCCAACCAACTTAAGAAGTCATTAGCTTCATTACAACAAGTATCTCTGAACAACAATTGTCTGTTTAGTTTAAGAATTTGGATATAATTTCTGAATAAATGACTAAAACAAGTGTTCCCTCCTTCCCTTAATTCCTATTTGCTGTTTTTGGTTTGTTTTTTTAATCTTGTATGTGTGTTTGTGTGTGTGTGTAAACAAACAAATAGAACAGTTTGTGTAAGTTAAGTGGTTTAATGTTTTATAACATTCTTACAAGATTCTCACTCTCTCTTTCTCTTTAACCATTTCCATTGGGAAGATGTGAAGGGGGAGATGAAATTGGCAATCTGCCAGTCTCCTTTCCTGTTTTCTTGGGCAATTTCTACCCACTCCCAACCTGAAAATAAAACCTGTCACAGCTGGTTTTGAATACTGAGTTGTCATTATTCTCAACTGGTTGCTCTACAAAGGCCAGAGAACCCAGTCTGTCAAGAAGAGATGGATTCATGCCTTTCCCAAGAGTAGCGCAAAGTGAAACAGTTTCATCCAGAATTTGAACTCTGGCTCTTCCAGTTAATTTTCCATGACAATAACCATTATCTCACTTTTGTGATTTTAAGAGAAAATGGCCACAGATGTCTAATGCTGCAAAAAAAATCCTCAAGTGTATTACTTGACTGTCCTAAAAAAAAAAAAAAAAAAATTCAAGATAAAATAATAATAATTCAATAAAAATCAGTTTTGGGTCCAATTTATTCAGACCTTTTTAATCATTTTTGTTATTTTAAAAAAATTACAGCTTCTATGTTCTTCAGTGATTAGATGAATGGAAACGCCTTTTTTTCATTTCACTTATATAAGTGATTTTTTAAAAAATCCTTTATAATTTATGAGCTTTGTTATATTACTTCTTATATTTAACAGAACCAGTTTAGCTTGGTAGAATATCAGCCAGGGAATCATAAGGTTCCAGGTTCAATTCCAGTCCTCGCCAACTCAGTGTATGAGTAACAGGGATCTGTATGGTAAAGTGAGGAGCTGATGGTAGGTGTGGCACTCCACCTCACATGATAAAATAATCTCTCTGGTCTAGCGCTAGTGAAAAGGAGATAGACTCCCTCTCTGCCGACATTAAGTTGCCCCGCAGACTTTACTTTTACTTTACATCTTTTAGTACAAAAATAATTGATGAATTTAGTAATTTATAATTGTCTTTATGGTGTTATAAAACATTAACAATGCCTTTTATTGATCTTTTAAGAATTAATTTTAATTTAAAAAAACTAAAAACTTTACCTATCCATTTAATATTAACAGGTTTTTATGTTAGAATCCTTTAAAATTTCCTTTATACCAAAGGACATTCTTCCCTTAAAATTGCAAATCACCCCCACCCCTGTGCTGTGGAAGCCATGTTGAAGACCCCTAATACAGATTACAAATTACTCTCCTTTTTTAAATTTATTTCTATGTAATTTTGGGTGTTAGGACGTGTTTATATTGTATGTATCGCATATATCCAAGGTCTCATATGGTTGTAGGTATTAACAAGTTTGGGGTGGAAAGAAACACTTACATAGAAGTTAATTTTATTGTCAATATGGTAAACTTCTTACATCCGCATGAGTTAATCTCTTTAATTTTTTGATCAAGACTTAGCCAAGACTTTTCTTCATAAAATAAAATTGGTACGCAGCTTTGCGTTATAAAAATGATTAAGAGAATTACAATATATATGGTATTGAAAACCAACATATTAAAATTTGTAACTACTAATGAATGTATACAATTAAGATTTCTCAAAAGTTGCTAAATAAGCTTCTTCACACACATCTTTCTCTTCTTTATTATAACTAGCAAATATATGCACCCTCCGGGTGCAAGTATTTAAGTTTTAATGTAATAAAATATTATGTTAGAAAGGCTAATGAAACTAAGATGCCGATAAAAAGATTTGAAACAGAGGGGGAACAACTAAAACTTACTTTTTCATCACTCCCGTCTTTCATTGCTAAATTTTCATAATTTAACTATTTAGTTAAAATAGTAAAGAATAGAATTACTATTAATATTGTTAATGGATTTTTTAAAAGATTTATTGGAGAGATTTTTGCTCATATTCATTAAAAACCAAACAATTAGAAATCAATAATACTGAGCAGATATTTATTAAAATCAAATTTTTAATATCAATATGCAATTAGCCTTCCCATTCACACTGCAAACCGCCATTTTGTTGT
Organism: Doryteuthis pealeii; assembly: GCA_023376005.1. Classification (NCBI taxonomy): domain Eukaryota; kingdom Metazoa; phylum Mollusca; class Cephalopoda; order Myopsida; family Loliginidae; genus Doryteuthis; species Doryteuthis pealeii. The sequence goes on along the minus strand of CM042159.1, from coordinate 80,321,925 downwards.
ATATATAAATACAATTGCATGTCATCAGTATGTATATATGGGCAACAGTATTAATAATGTAAAACAAATTTATTAATAATTGAGGTTTAAATAAAAAATAGAATCATGGAGAATGTGATGTAAATAACTATGGGAATTGTGACTTGAGTATTGATATAGTTTCAGTTACAGACAGAAAAACACACAATCTCCATTATAATAAGATGTTCTGTATGAATATACCCAACCTCTCTGCCACAAGTCGGATTTGATGCAAGGCTGTTCATTTTTTTTTTTTAAAGCAGACTACAGCTTATTTAGTTCAATCAGTAGAGCATTTGCCTAGGAATCACAAGGTTTCAGGCTTGATACCAGCCTCACCAACTCAGTGCACGAGTAGCACAGCTTGCGTAATCTGATCTGTGGTAAAGCATCTGGGAGCTGACGGTAGGTGTGGTGCTACACCTCAGCAAAACAATATTGCTGGTCTAGAACAAGTGAAAAGGGGATAGACTCCGTCACTGGCTAATACTGAAAATTGGCCACAGTTTATAATTTTTACAGCTGATTTGAATCTAGTTTTCTTTCTCCTAAACCAATTGCCATAGCAAGGCTAAAGAGCCCAATCTGCCCTACTATTTATCCACAGCTAGGGTGCGTGGATTCATTACTTTCCCAAATGCATTAGCACAAAGTGAAATGCAATCAGCCTCATCCAGGATTTGAACTCGCTTTATCAAGTCTATATCCTACAATGATAGCAGTTATGCCGCACCCGTGCCTTCAAAACTATAATGTACTGCAATGCAATACTTGTACAATATTTCTTTATTCTATATTTTCTATTAAAAGTGCAGAACGATAATTTGCAAATGTTAAAGCTGATGACATTTACTAAGCTTAATTTGACACAAGGTCAGAAGTATAGGGCACCCAGTAAGAATCAAACTCGCTAACAATGGTTTACTAGACTGTCCAGCTAACCATTATACCATGCAAGGCACTCCCCCCACCCGGTTTCGACTGGGGGTCCGGCGAGCTTCGGCCGCTGGACCGGTTTTTGTTATAATAATAGCATCGATCCCAGGGGGCCATCCCCCCAGGCAACACCTGCCCCCTCGATTTAAAGGGGCAGGGCTGGGTTTATTGCCCAGTGCCTGAGGCGCCCCCTTGAGGGGAATGCCGACGGGATCGACGCAATTTTTGCACCTGCCATTCCATGAGCTTCGGCTTGTGGGTGGTCCCACGTTAATAGGGACTTTGTGCCTGACCCGTACATGTGGGGTACGCGGTAAATAATATAAAATTGATGAGTGATCAGACTTGGCTATGTAGCCAGTCATGATTCACATTATTTATTTTATATTATTTAATATTAATGTCGCCTTTATGAGATTATGTTTGTAGAAACCCAATTACCGTCGAATTGGAAGACAAAAGGTAGCAATCAAGCCATAACTCAAATACAGATCCTCCATTGTCACAAGCACAGTACAGAGTGGTGGTTTATTTATCTAAGCACCATAACTCCACTAAAAACAGCAGCCAATTAGGACTCGGGGGGGGGGAAATGGTATCACCCATATGCAGATATGGAATATTCCTGAGTGCATATATACCATCTGCTGCTTGTAAAATTCATTCAGGCTTAGCTGGTCACTTCAACAGCATACTGACTCACTTTAAGAATGTTAAGTGAATGTATTTATTCAACCCCTTCGCCACGTGTAGGATGTGACAGAAGGTCAATTTTTTTAAGTGGGCTAAGGTGGTTTGAATTCAGTTTTCTTTCTCCTAGATTGGTTGTCTAGCCAAGACTAAAGAACCCAGTTTTCTGTCCTTAACTGAGGAAAGAATGGATTCATGCCTTTCACAAGGTAATTAGCACTAAGTGAAATGCTAACAGCCTCGTCCATGATTTGAACTCCGGTTGCTAATTCCATTCCCTATAATAATAACCTTTATATGAAGTGTAGGACTTAGGCTTAGCTATATAATCAATACAAGTAAAGTATTGGCATGGTATGTCATTATAGGCTTATCTGGTACAGTTCGTGTGTGTGTGTAGGGTCGGTTTAGCTCAATCGGTATAGCATCAACTTAGCGTATGAATTACACAGGGATCTGTGTGGTAAAGTGAGGAGCTGATGGTAGGTGTGGCGCTTCACCTCAGATGCAGAAACAATCTCTTTGGTCTAGCGCTAGTGAAAAGGGATAGACTCCCTCGCTTATGGCTGATACCGATATTAGGCTGCCCCGCCGACTTTAATTTTTTACTTTATATTATATATGAATGAAGTTCGTCTAAACTTGTATATTTGTGTGTGTGCATATATATATATATATATATATATATATAATTAAGTTTGTCTGACATCCCATTGGCCAAAATGTATCCTTACCGTTAAATAACGCATACCTGTGATTTATTTGATGGTTAATTTGAAAAGAAAGTCTCGAATGTGGATCGTTTGGTAAATTGATATGAACTTTGAGCATAATACTGATGAAAAGTTAATACTTTTGGTCAGTATTAGAATCTTTACGGTGAATGGATGATAGAATTCGAATGATGGCTTTTTGTTATGTAAATGCCCTGTGTTACTTCCACGCAAACCTATTTGTTTATCTTTTTCTGTTGTAGACTATATATATATATATTATATATATATATATAGAGAGAGAGAGAGAGTATAAATAAAAGGATATGAAAACAACACAATATGCTGTTAAAGTGAAAATATTTTATATCATATTCATAGCTAATATTGAACAATATTTCGATTTATAAAAATCATCTTCACAGCTTGTTTTAACCCGGGATTAACAAGAGCGGTGACGAAAATAATAATCATATTATTTTCGTCTCCGCTCTTGTTAAGTCCGGAGAAAACAAGCTCTGAAGATGATTTCTATAAATCGAAATATTGTTCAATATTAGCTATGAATATGATATAAAATCTTTTCCCTTTAACAGCATATTGTGTTGTTTTCATATCCTTTTATTTATACTCATACCGTCAGATTCATTTCCTTTCTATTAACTTATATATATATATATATATATATATAATATAATGAAAAAGAGTTTGTGTGATCTATTAATGCTTACGCTGCTGCATTTTTTCTTCTTTTTTTTTTTTTGCTACCTGCCAGTGCTGCATGAACGTTGTCTATTTACTAACGTGCTAGAGAATTTGACTTGAGTTGCACAATACGGTGAGCTATCAAAACTGGATTCCCCAACGAGTGAAAAATACGTATGTTGTAGGAAATTCAACTTTAGTCGCACACGACAGTGAATTAGCCAAAGTATGGTGTCATTTACATTGAAGGTCTTGATAGTATTGTTTTTACGGCCACATCAAAATATTCCACGCGTTAACAATGATTAATTTTGTACAGAGCATTCCATTATGTCTTCTATTTTATGTGTGTCGAGACAGTTATAGAAATGTACCATAGATAAGTAGATAGTATTTTTATCAGGTTTTGTGAGCTGTTTGCAAAGACTTAGAAGGATTATTCACCAACATATCTCTCAGTCCGTTAACAGTGCATATTTCATTGCAACTTAGTGCAAGCTGGCTGAATATATATATTTACCAACACCTCCGGTCAATTTCTTAAGCGGAGTTCAACAGGGTTTAATTCAGAGTTTTCCTTCTACTATACCGGTTGCCTAACCAAGGTTAAAGAGCCCAGTCTGACCTAGTATTTATCCCTAGGATTCATACCTTTCCCAAGGGTATTAGCGCTAAGTGAAATGCAATTACCACATCCAGGATTTGAACTCGGGGCGACGAGTCCATTTTTCATGACTAAATATAAGTTCACAATTTACGGGAAACGAATGGGAAGTTTCTCGTTTTTTTCCCTCCCAAAAGTGAATTCTCTTCTTGGAAGCGTTTTCTTGTTGTGGATTGAACATATTTGAGACAGATTCAACAAATGCTGGACTGATACTCCTTATAAAATGCCTGGAATAGACTTTTAGGAGAGGATGTTGTTATATTGGGTTAGTGAAAGTCTTCTTGGGCAGCTGACCATATATATTTGCCTATCATGCGATTTTCACAGACTTTTCACATAATATTAAGGGGTCTCAACATATATGAGATACAAACCGTGTATGAATAGTTGGCTAGGACTAGGCCTAGGCCAACTGGTACGCCTACAAATTCCTGCTACAAAAGGTCTCAGAAAGTCACATGATACGCAAGTATATACAGTATATTCAGATATGGAAGGAAGATCTTTGATTTTGATTGTAAATGCCACTTTGATCTGGTTTGAAACCCTATTTCCTGATTAGAATTTATTAGGCTTTGCATAAGACTGGCACACAGTCTTCAGATTGCTTATTTTGCCTGCTGTTTCTAAATGGTCACCTATCTAAGTACTGAATAAGCCCATCGCTGCTTAACTTTGAGGATCTAGTAGTTGAAATTCCTTCATATAATTTACTGTTTTGCTTAGTGTAGCGCATAGGCTTCAGATTACGACATCTGCTTGCTGTTTCTAAGTGGGCATTCATTCAAGAACGGAGCAGGTTCATTGCTGAGTAAATCAACCTCATTTCCCAAATTTATACCCACCACCATTAATCTGCTTCCTGTAACTCGACTCTTCCATCATCAGTTTTAACGATTTTAATTTGAAACACACCCAAACGAAATAACTTTAAACTGGGCAACCTGTTTATTTCTAATTTTGATTTTGATTCATTATCATTAAATTCTCCACTATCATTTGTATTTTCATAATAAATTATTTCATTGTTTGTTATTACTCATGAAACAAATGAACAAATATGTTTGAATTTCTATTAGATAATTTTTTTTATTCTTTAGAAAAGAAACTAAATGTTTTTACACATATTTGCACGTATAGGGACGGTTTAGCTCCACAAGGTTCTTGGTTCGATACCGGCCCTCGCCAACTCAGTGTATGAGTAGCACAGGGATATGTGCGGTAAAGTGAGGAGTTAATGGTAGATGTGGTGCTCCACCTTAGATGCTAAAAAACAATCTCCTAGGTCTAGCACTAGTGAAAAGGGGATAGACTCCCTTGCTGTCTGGCTGATATTGACTCGAGGCCACTCCGATGATTTTACTTTTTTTTTAACTTTTTACTTACTGTAGACATTTACTAAGCTTTGTTTAGTTTGGCACAAGGACAGAAATATGGGGTACCTAGTGAAAACCGAACTTACTAACAATGGTCTGCTAGACGAGTGGGTCACTGAGTATTATGCCTTCTCGTGTCTGCGAAGATCCGGCAGTAAGTTTAACCAAGCGGTCAGTTGAAGAACATAAAACAATTAAATAAAATAAAAAGGCAAAACTGAAGACAATAAATGTAACATAAAAGTTATGAATTGTACATAGATACATACAATTAAATAAGATAACAAAAAAGGGGTATAAAAGTTCAATATCCCTCGTAACGAACCTTAGTTAGAAAAAGATTAAGTGAATGAGGGGTGATCAAAGGGAGGTGAAGAGATGCGTGTTGACACGTTGGTGTTTTGGTAGAGAACTGCAGAATTCCCCAAACGGACGGGAAAAGTCCTGGTTGGGTCGAAGGTTGGCACGTGTTGTCACGTTGGCGAACGAGGTCGGACACAGGAAGGAATGGTTTTCGGCGAAGTGTTTATCTATGTATGTATGTAAGGTAAAAATCCAAACCAACTTTTGGTTGTTACTAAGAGAAATATTTTGTGAACAAGAAACGATATGGAAGGCAGAACACTGAGCATACGTCGTTATTTAGGCAAAATAATCTCCCAGATTAAAATTTGCAGATGTTATTAGCTGTGAATAGGTAGGAGGTAAGTCTTTGACCAGCAGTTGCCATCATGTTATCGAATGGTGACCATCGTGCGTTTGTGATTGGAACTTATCTCATCCTGTGGCTTGCTCGCTTACAAGATTTATCCCCTTGTGGTTACTTCCTCTGGGTATACTTGAAGGCTCACATCTTTAAACCAGCAAACTGAAAGATTTTATTCTTATACTTGAAACATATTAGAAGCAATGACTAGACGAGTGCTACAGAATTTCAGATACAGAGGCTTCAGGAGTGTATAGCTCATGGGGGTGTAGGGACTAGAACTCTCCTGTGCCTTTAGGGACAGGAAGTAGTAGAGGTAACGTCCCCTGTCAGGTCAAGTGAAGAACCCTCTTTTACGGTTTTGGCACCCATCAGGAAGCCTCGTAGAAACGAGCGGCCTTCTCAGACTTTGTGACTGAAGTAAGTTCCCCCTCAGTGAGGGAGTAATAACCGCAGACTCGACCTGACGCCCCCCCCCCTCAACGAGGGAGATATTCTGAATTGTAAGTACTGCCCCTAAGTACTTGTTTTATTGACTGTCGTTGAGTTTGTATGTAAATAAAATAGGTTAAAGGTACATGTGCTTTCCCTTTGTCTTTACATTCTGAAAACGTATATTGTGTTCTCTTTAGACTGTAGACAGCCTTACCTACACTACTTCCTGTCCCTAAAGGCACGGGAGAGTTCTAGTCCCTACAAGGGCAAAACATTTGGACGATAGAATCTTCAAAACAAAGTGATCACAATAACAAAAAAGGAAACATATTGTTCTTATAGTAAAATTTAAATTAAGATCTACGTTGCATTCTTTTTTTAAATTTACTATTCAAATCCGAGAGATTATTCTCTCTGTATATGGATATATATTGCATTATATAAGTTAGCGAAGTCATGAAGTCAATGACGTTTGGTAACTGACAGTTTCTTGCCTATACGATTTTCAAACCAAGTGTTGGTTTGAAAATCGCATAGGCGAAAAACTGTCAGTTACCAATCGCCACCGACTTCATGTCTTCACTAAACCAACTTAAATATACATGGTCTATCAATTATATTGATCACTTTTTACTTTATACATGAGACAGTATAATTTAAATATATCAAACTGTATATATATATATATATATATATATATATATATATATATATATATATATAATATAAAACATTAAAAGTGGAGGAATCATATGTAATTTGGGAGAGTATTTTTTTATTAGAAACGAATGGGGGTGAGCCAGAGGGGTACAAATAAAAATAAAAAAGAAAAGGGGAAAGAAAGGGGTATGTATGAACCTAGGTTGAAACAGGGTTGGAAGTGTCTCCCAATAAATAGAGGAGTGCTTTGGAGTTTGTTTGCACAGAGTAGGCCGGAAAAAAGAGATATAAACAGCTTCAAGATGGTTATATATATATATATATATATATATATATATATATATATATATATATATATATATATATTATAGTTACGGATTATATACATTTTAAATCCTGGTTTGATATTTTTCTTCCTCTAATGTTGCAATGTTGTCCTAATTTATAATTAGATTTCTCTTTTACTCTCACTTGTCAAACAGAATGATATTTAATTTTTCTAATAAATTGCAAGACAAATAATTCTTGATATAAACTATAAATTTCATTAATCTCAATACATAAATCAACTCTTATGCTTTAACTTGGCTATGTTTTTGTTCTCTGTTTCCTTGGCAACAACAATGTCTGTATTGTTGACAATCAGCTACACCCACAATTATAAAACTTTGTACAGAAATAATTAATGTTCAAATACGTTCAGCTTGGAGGTTTTCTTTCTTCCGCACTCGCTTAATTTAAAATTTAAAAAACCCACAATTCTCCAATTAACCCACACCCGAACTGAACAACCAAACAACCAAATCTCTTATCACTAAATATCTGACCGTTTCTCCAACTGAGGTTCAGTTATTTTCATCCAAATTCAACCAAACTTATAAAAGATTCTTGGGGTCATGCTTGAAATAAAAATCAATTAAAAAAGGGTCCACTAATATGGAATTATTCTGCCTTCTCTCTTGTTCAAAGGAACTATAGAGTAGCTAAACCAAACTGTGACGAAAGAATATAAAACATGTCAGCTGCAGTACTTTCATCTTTCGGTGATGAAGATCTTTATCAATACTTTTCGTTTCTGTTTCATATCCATAGTTATTCAACACCTGAAAATACACACCTGATGTCAAGCAGTAAGAATTTCTCTAATTGCTCATGTAATAAAAGCATCACATTCTGGTTTCATTTGTCAGGATCACTGACAGTAGTGGGATTGGGGTACTTACTACTCACATACATCCCTAACTGGGTTAAAAGAAGCTCCTTAGCCTTAGTCGGCAAACCATCTAAGTCAAGGAAAAGTCCGGCGCAAAAACTCCACTGCCTTTCAAGGAAAGGATAGGGAGTAAACCCCGAAAACAAATGAGGAGCCAGAGTCCATAAGGTGGTGTGATGTTGATATCCGGTGCTACCCAGCAACCCTTGCGACACTACCGTTGCCAAACTGCATTGGTTCCTTACCTTTCCTTTGGACCACAGCGGCAGTGTGAAGAGGAGGATTTGCTGCTTGGGCAACAGCTCATCCTCCATATGAACCGCTCAGGCTATGTAGTTAAATAAAAATATTGGATTCTACTCCATCGTCTCCCGTAGACGGAAGGATGCCAACAATAACAAAATATATATAATATATATATATATATATATATATATATATATAAGTGAGATGTTATTAAACAAATACACACATTGAAAGAAGAAAAGAAAAAAGGAAAGAAGAGTTGAATATTCTCGAATAACCTCAGGGTAAAAAATATGAAAATATCTCTTTCAAGTGTGGCGCTCACACATTTGGGTCTAAGGATTGACCCTCTGTTGCTTGGCAGGTTTCAACCTATGAATCTTGATGACCTGTAACCTTGATGGACAAAAAGGGATGGGTTTAAACAGAGAGGAGAGGTATGTGGGAAGAAAAGAGAAAGCTTAGATGAAGGCAGAACAAGAATGTTATAATCCCATAATCTATTCCAGATCTTTGAGTCACCATGCTGATTAATTGCCCTTCATGTTTAAACAGCGACATGGAGTTCACGTGATCTACTACTCAGTTACTTGACGGTGTCGATCTCCTCTCCAAAATAAGAGGTTGTACTGGGTTACATGGTATCAGTAGCAGAGGGACCTAGCCCTACCGTGTCGGTGATGGGTTTGAATAATCATTCCTTCTAAAGTGGCTTCCCTACTGTTTTCCCAAGGGCGTTGGTACGAAATGAAACGTAAACAGCCGCGTTCAGGATTTGAGCGAAGGTCGCTGAGTCCATTTTGCCAGCGGCGGCTTCAACATAGAAGTCTCAAATGTAAAACTAGAATATTTGATGGTTCAGTTTAACCTTTGTAAACATTGTGGTAATTTCGAAAATCCGTATCTTATGTTTTGTGGATTTTACAAAACTGATAAACGGATAGATTTATTCTTTTTATCCCAACATAAACTAGTGAATATTCGTTGCTTTTTTTTCCTACTTTTCACCTTTTGAGGCTTCTGATATATATATATATATATATATATATATATAATATATATATATATATATATATATGGGAGTAAATATGGAAAATAAATCCGACAATATTAAGAAATTTGAAAAATCAAGTGTTCCGAAAATAGGATGAATTTATTTATCGATGTTTAAACATTTCGGTTTCTTTAAACCTTCATCAGGATGTATCTTGGGGTGAAGAAATTGATGGATGTTTTATAGATGACAGGAGATGAAAATCTTTATAAAATCTTTTTTTTGTGTATGTATTTGTTCAGCGTTATATTTTTGAAAGACAAGTCGCGATCTACGCACGCGAAGATGTCATGACGCGTGATGCAACTCGAAGAAATGCATTCAACAAAAGACAAGAAAAAGTATTAATGGACTGATTTTATGAGAACAAAAGGAACAAAGTGGGAATGATAACTAAATAATTAAATGAAGCCCGGTATTTTGTAGTTATTTAAAACTATTTTAGCTAGAAACGGTGATATATTAAAAAAATCCATGTCGATTATTAAGGGAGGGCAAAAGCGAAATTGCACAGGCTTCAAAAATCTGTCGCTTTTGTCTACCTCGAAAGCTTCCCCACCCTACAGAAGAAGAAATCAGCAAAACCAGAAGATGAAACGTGGATAAGTGTCCCATCAACCCTACACAAACTCCTCGCCCACTCATGTCATTGAGATGAACGACAGTCGTGGATTGAAATGTTTTGACGAATCCGGTTTGGAAGCCAACAAAAAAGCGATTTGATCAATCCGCCTTAAGTTGTCTCGAAAGACTTCTCAGTCTGACAACTTGGAGGATGTCATCAACAGATTGTGGTTGGGATCAGATCCAAAAGTTAACAACATCCGGTTCCAAGTGCAACCGTACTGCAAACAAGTATGGACATTTGACCAGATACTGCAGGAAAGCCAACCCAATATTTGGTCCTCTGAGTAATGATGATGCTCTGTTTGAGGATTTGTGTTGTTAAATAAAGTGATTTTTTAAATTCATTGTTTCAAGAGGTTCATTTATTTTAATTCAATTTTCTTTTCAATATGATCGGGAAGATACACCTGCAAATTTGTTTTTGGCCAAAAATGCCCAAATACAGTTTGCTAATTTGGCCCCAGATCCCACAAACATTGAAATTTTTAGAAAATTATTTTTGCATATAAATTGGCTTAGCAATACGCTTCCAATGAGCCCTCAACCAATATCAGGGGATTATTTTAAGGGAAGATATGTCCGAAAACGTATTTTTGGCGCACTTTTAGCCCAAAACCCAAATATGGCAATTTGGGTCCAGATCCCCCCAAAATTCGAAAATTTTGAAAAATTTTTAATTCACTGAAATTGGCTTAGTAATACACTTCCAACGAGCCCTCAACCATTATCAGGGGATTAGTTTAACCCTAGATATTATACTATTTCCAATATTTCCCACTTAGGCCCATTGTGCACAGTGTCTGCCTCGTATCTATTGTCAGCCATTTTGAATTTTGCCATTACCAGTTCCCAGTGAGGTGTGCTAATTTACAGCCAATGATTTTGAAAATTTCAGGACCTGCCCTATAATCACGTTAAATTTCAAAATGGTATCACAAAGTGAACGATTATTACAGTTTATGATACGTTCCACCTCGGGAGGAAAGTTGCATTAATTAATTGAATTTAAATTATCCTGACCAAAAAAATCAGCTAACACCGTGTTCGACATGAGGAACACTGGACAGCTGTTTCGACCTATTAAGTCTCATCAACAGTGTATACTACGATTTCCGCCACTTGCGATCCAACCAGCGATCACAGAATGCAGAGCTGAAACTCTACCTCTGGTCCGCTAACCCGTGCCACACACGGTGATCGCCAAATCATCAAGTCATGGTAATTGCGTGCAACAGCATAACCTTAATTTTCCTTGGAGCTCATCACGTAGCATTCCAGAGGACAAGATCACCTCTAGGGCCACGTCTTCCCAAGTCGGTAGTCCGCATCTACGTGACCAAACCTTTGGTCAATGGAATATAGAATTTGTAGATAGAGGAATTACATATTGATAAATTAAATTAAATTAAATTACAACGACCAGAAAATTCGGCTAATATTATTTATAGTTGCATTATTTCTCTTCCATATTAAGTACAGCTAAATGAATCTGAATTTGAAATGAAACTTTGCAAAACTACAACGCAAATAACTCAAGTTAGTGTTTATATACGCTATTAGTTTGATCATGTCGTTAACAAAGTATGTAGATTTAATATATAGATAATTCTGTAATTATATTGCACTTATAAGCAACCGTCGTGTAATGGCTATCGTCATATGAAATAGACACGGTGACACAAGTTCAAATTCTAGATGAGACTAGTAGCATTTCACATAGGGAAATTTTGAGAAATTTATGAAAACAACTATTCTCCCTTCAGCTATGGATAAATAGGAGAACAAACTGGGATCTTAAACCTTCGTATAGCAATCTGTGCAGGAGAAAGAAAACTCAGAATTTAAATCTGTTAAACTCCGCTTAAGAAACTGATCTTGTGCCACATCCTGCTCGTGTGGGAGGGGTTGGGTAAATACATACATTGCATTTATAAAATATTTAAAAAAACTGCCCTCTGTCATAGATGGTACTCGCCGCTGTTTTTGTTTGCTTCCAAACCACCAGATTAGTTGATTGATTTTAATGGCACGTCAATCCGTCTAGGATTATTTTATGCTTAGCAGTTAGGGAACCGAGTTCATTATATGTTCATATTTACATTTTTATGAGTAGTTGTTTCTTAAGATGTTCGTTTGTTTTTTTCACAAAGTCTCATCAAATACAAATAATTTTTAAACAGATATATTAGCCCCATAGATGGAACCCTAACCAGTACTAGAACTCCAGATCACAGTGGACCTGGGAGTAATTAGACCAACACCGAGAAAAGAAAATGGGAGGGAAATAAACCACAAACGGTCTTGCTTGATAGTACGAAAGAATTTATCTACATGCGTCTCCGAAAGGAGACATAAAAAAGGGGTAATTTTCACCTTTAGTTGTTAAAATTCCTAGCATAAAATTGTGCGTGCGCATTATCTGAAATTAACTTAATTGTTATTAAGAACACATTTTATGATATTTTGTGTTAAAGCATGTAGTTGTATTGTTTTCGAAACGATTCTAATATTTGTATATTTCGCACGGACACATTCAAAATGGCTACCGTCTTGTTTTAAAGTGAAAGTCAGTTGGCTAAATTCCAAGCATAAAATTATCTTAAATGAACTTAATTGTTATTAAGAACACATTTTATGATATTTTTGTGTTAAAGCATGCCGTTGTATTGTTTTCGAAAAAGTTTCTAAGATTTGTTTATTTCGCACGGAGACTTTCAAAATAGCTACCGGTTTAGTTCAAAGTGAAAGTCAATGGAGGTTACTCTAATTGCCTTATTTGCTAGGAATTTTTAACAACTAAAGGTGAAAATTACCAAAAAAAGGTATACAATGCAAAAAATTGCATGTATTTCCCATTAACAAATCTAGGCCCCAAGTAACAAATTACAGAAAATATTTTTTAAAAAAGGAGGAAGATAACACTTACTCAAGTAATATAAGGTGTTGACAATAAAGGGACAACCCTTAAAAATATTTTCTCTCGCGCAGGAGAGACAAAAACAGTCTGAAAGTTCAAAATCAAAGGCTATAAACCTTAGAATATTTTTCTAGACAGAAAAAGGCAAAAACTTTAACAATATTCTTGATTCTCTCGCCAGAATACAAGGCTCTTTTCTCTTGGCACGTGTACGTTCTGTCGCCGCTTCTTCTCTCGTCAGAAGTTTTATGTTTACGCGACGTTCTTCTGCTTTTCTTGCCAAAAGGTTTTCGCCAGAAATACGTGTGTCCCTTCAAGGAATTTGGGCTGGTGTTGTCAGGGAGTAGTAGACCACGCTACTCCATTAAAAATATCTCGTTTCGACCGGCCAATGTTTGAGCATATGATTTCCTCATGGATTCTCGTTAGTGCCGCACCGAATGCTAAGACAATCTGCTGGTTCTTCGCCAAATCAAGAGATGTCTTGTCTCTTTGCGCCGAGGATGAAAAAAGAGGCCGATAGAGGTGTCACGTGACCGATTTCCAGCTTCCGGAGCCAGCCACAGGGTTTTTTTTCTTTAGTTAATTTTCGAATTAAGAGATATTAAAAGAGACAAAACAAAAAAAAAGTGCAGGCAAAAATATCACACAGATTTTAGAATTAATAAAATTTCCAATAGGGGTATTCCACCCCCACCCCCCAGATCTCTAGAACAGGACCTTTGAAAATATAAATAGTTATTATGATATATATTATATATCATAACATACTTAACAATGCTTCAAGCGAATTACCAAATGGTTTTATAAATAGTTATCATAATCAAACATTAACAAATGATTCAAATTTCGGCATTAAATAACCCATAAGGGGTTGATATGTGGTTAAAAAATGAACCAAATAGGTCTCGATTCACCCATTTCAAAACTGAACAGGCTCATTGTTGGCTAACTTCAGAGTGACTTATACATTTAAACTTCGAAACTATGTTTAAAAAACGTCCTTTTCATTAGGGTATAATTTATTTACAAAGTCTTTCTTGAAAGCAAGAATAGAGACCTGTTTAATCAGGTTTAACCAGATTTCTTTGAAGAAGAAAATGTTCTTCAACTCGCCAAAAGGGATACAAACATCTTTATTGCTGAATTGGATCCGACAATTCACTATTTTCATAAATACACGAAGACGAGATTCTACATTGTTGAATGAAACAGGATTGGCTGGTAATTATACAATTATACAAGATGTTTAGAAAAAGATAGAAAAGAATGCAACCTTCCTTTCAACAACTTATATTTAAAGCAGTAGTTCTCAACCGGGTGCCATATGACCCCTGAGACCATGTAACCTTTTGGGGGTTCACACAAGCATAAAATAATTTATCCTAAAAATACAATAGGATTTTTAAACATCGAATGACTATGAGGGGGGGTCCGCCAGAGAGAAATAGGATTCAAAGGAATCAAATCATAAATATAAAAATAAAAAAAGGTTGAGAACCGCTGATCTAAACTACAATGGGTGTTCCGAAAGTAATGCCTCCTCTTCGTTTCTACAACAATTACAATAGATACGGGATGAGACGCACTTAGTGTAACATTTGTCGTCATAGAGAATGGAATCAGTGACCTGAGTTCAAATCCTGGATGAGGCTGTTTCCATTTCACTTACCGCTAATGCTCTTGAGAAAGGCAGGAATCCATCTGTTCTCTTCCCAGCTACGAATAAATAGTAGGTCAGATAGGGTTCTTTAGCCTTGTTTAGGCAACCAGTCTAAGAGAAAGAAAACTATGAATACAAACCAGCAGTATTCCGCTTAAAAATGACTTTGTGTCACATCCTGCTCGTGGCGGGGTGTGGTGGGATGTGGTGAGTAAATACAACATACATAGCGAGTGTAATAACAACGTTAGATAGAGTAAGTTTTCAGCTACAAAACACTGGGTTTTTTAACATAGTCACCACTATACAATTTCGCCAACGATGGACAAGAGCCTGAAATGACCAACCTTTTATCCCAGCTGTGATGACAGTAAAATATTCTCCGTGTATTTTTTTCATCGGTTAGTTTCACGCATATGTGCTGATCAATGTGCTCTTCATTTCATGGCTTTAACAGCTGTATTGAACATGGTCAGGAAAAGCGTTACCCATCCTCTAACTATATACTTCCACTTTTAGGTCTCTATAAACATTCAGCAAGCGTTTATGAATGCCAATGGGTGCAATTTTTTCTGCATTTGGGGATTTCAATGTTACGCCACTGTTTTCATATCATTTGTCTTAATATTGATTACGAAAATCAGATGAAGAGATCTCACAAAGACGTATAAAAAAAGGTGAGTTATTTTTTTAAGCCATAAGAAAATCCACTTTAATAAATCCTGACTTAATAGGTTCTCTGTGGGTCAGGTCGCAACTTTCACCATCACATCTGTACGAAATATATATGACGAGAAAAATACCTAGGATAAAAGAAAAAAATCTATTAATATTGGAAATTGGGTGTATTTCTGTCTGTAATCAAAACTACATCACAGCTTAGGTCACAATATTCTCAATGATTGCGTAAGTCTATTAATGAGTACTTCATTTATTATCCAAATCGTTAATACACAGACTAAAAACATCCCTAAGTTATATACATTCAAAATTTGAGTAAGCAATTTTAAAAATTGTTTTTTTTTACTCTCGCCTTTTTTTTTTCAGTAACAAAACTTTACAAATGAATACCTACGATTTTGTGTAAAATTTATGCGTAAAATATTCAAAATAATTATTTACTTAATAATTAATAGATGTACGCAACATTCTATTGAGGGAGATAGAACTAAATTTCGATTTCAAATTGTTTTATTTTTTTACCCCTTTATTAAATTAGATGATTTTGCTTACTTATGATACAAACCCTCTGACATTTTTAACTTGAATTTTTAACACTCTCTCCTCAAGCAATATTTTTCAAACATTAATTTTTATACCGCCCGGGGGTATTTTTTTGTTGCTAGTTATTTAATTCTTGTACACACTATAAAAATTTATAAATCCTATTGTGTATCACCCTACTGATATCAATCACAGTGACTGTAAGAAATGTCCCTCCACCCACCTTTTGGAAATGTTGACCCACACAACTCTTGTTAATGGATTCTTGCCAGATTTGTTCAATTATCAAATCTTATCATAATGGAGATTATGTGTTTTTGTAATCGAAACTACGTCATCACCAACGTCACAGTTAATTAGCATCTTATTTATTAACAATGCCTATTAAAGTCTAACTGAGTTAGGTTTGCCTCAAAACAGTCCATATCAATGCGTTTTAAAATCCTGCAATATGTGTTACATCTTATTATAATGGAGATTCGGTGTCTGCTTGTCTGTAACCGAAACTACATAACTGCTTATGTCTTTCATAGATTTATCAACGAGTATTTAATTTATAGTCAAAATCGTTAATACATAGAATAAATATTATTTATTAACGATGTCTATGAAAATCTGAGTTAGATTTGCCTCAAAACAGCCCGTTTCATTAGTGGATTTAAAAACCTGCAATGTGTCTTATATATCACTAAGAAATAAAGGTTTACATAATATATGGTGTGATTAATTTGCATACTGGTTTTAACAAAACCAGGTTCAATAAAAAAAAATACTTGGTGTTATTGATCTTTAATATTATTGTTTTATTCTCCAACTTATCAAAATCAATCCTTGTTGGAATGTTTATGATATAAGTTATGCTCTAATTCCCCACCTGGATTTATAGACTAGGCGAGGTCACGTGGTCTATTCCTTAGCCAATCACTGGCCATACTGCGTGGCTGATACACTACTTAAGCACTGATTCTTTTACAGTATACTTGCGACCATTTACGAAGGAACTTAGGATTCTTTACCCGAGAGGATTACCAAAGGATTTTTTTATAGAAACCAATTAAAATATAATTAAAATAAGTAATCCGTTCTCATCAAATTTTGTAAGTCTTTCTAATTTAATATATTTCATTACATTTAAACTTAAATACTTACACCCGGAGGGCGCATATTCTTGCTAGTGTCACTAAGAAATAATGGTTTTCGCGGTATATGGTGTGAATAATTTGCATACTGGTTTTAACTAGAGAAGATTCAATTTCTATCGTACGACCAATATTCGACTCTGATTATGTAGGTCAACATACTAAAATAGGAGGCATTACTTTCGGAGCGACCTTCATGCAGCATCTTGTTCCTCGCTATCAAAAAGTCATTGCCAATGGTGGTGAGTGTAGGAAAATATATTTTGTAGCAGAAAACCTGCTCTATATCATGGTGTTACTGTGCTACCTGTATCTGTTGTAGTTTTCCGTGGAAAGTTAACTTCTTGTACTGAAAACAGTGTCGTAGACAGCCGAATCTGCAAGGATAATTTTCTAAGATATTAACTAAATATTCAGACATCATCGAGAACTTTGGCCATCAACAAAGATGGCCGACCTCTTTTCGACCTGTACATTCTCAAATGTTAATTTATCAACCAAACCTCGGAATATTGTCGACTTATTGAGAAGGATAGTGTTGTGGGGTTTCAAGGGGTCAAAATAAGACAAAACGACGGTAACAAATGAAGGAAAATGTATTAACAAAAGAGTAGACAATTACAGTAAAGAAAAGTGGGAATTGCGTCCGACAAATAGAGTTACGAGCTAACTCGCATTGGCTTCCGTCAAACCATAATTGTTCCTGTTACTTATAGTAACCGTTGGCGCATTCCACTATAGTCTATAGGGTATATCACCTATACCAGATAGAGTAGATGATTTTCATATTAAATTCGTCTCTCATTCATTTGTAACATTAAACGAATACATTCTTCTTTAGAAAACTACACAGATGAAACAGCACAAGGAATGGATGCTCGAATGAGGTTAGCGGATGATACAATCATTTCAGCAGCAAAATACTATTATCTTAGTTGCCACGTAACTAATATTATTGCATAAATTCTACCCTCTTATCCATACGGTTGCATCATTTGCGAAACGCCCTATATAGTGTTACTTAGTTTGGCACAAGGCCAGAAGTATAGAGTATCCATTTTATATCATATTACATGAACATTCAAAAAAAGACTTTTACAGGACATTACCCAGTATTCTCTACTAACATTGTAATTTTTGTGTCAATACATATTTTGTTTGTTAAATGTATGAGTTCTTTGTCTTTTCTGCTATTTACTAATATATTATCATAGTGTGATGAGTACTTTGCCGAAATACTTATTAATAACCGCTACTCACCAACTATAAGGTATCGTAAGCAACTTGTGGCCAAACAAATCTTAGTGAATAACAAGAAAAATCTCATTTTCAATCACAGAGATTGATTGTAAGAATAAAAGCAGAAAATCTCCCTACGCTTTAATTAGTTTCTCTGAGAAGCGGCTGTTTTAAAAAGAAAGGGTTGACACAGCACAAACTTAATTAATAACTAGAAGCAGCTACCCAGCATCACCTGGGTAGAGAGGAGCACCAAGAAAACGTGTGATGGTTAGCAAGTTAGTCTCGGAGATCCATTAGGTATATTTTAATTTTTAGATATTATTTTAAATATATATTACATCTTCGTAATTTTTGCACAAAAAGCAAGAACCGGTGATATATATATATATATATATATATATATATATATATATATATATATATAATTTGTCGTTAATGATTTTATTTTCTTAGTTTCCTCCGGGCATACATACACAGAACTACCCTTTATATATGTATAGATAGCTGGGATTTATCAAGAAAAAAAATGAAGATGTAGCAAAAACATTAACGAACTCATAACTTAATAAAATAAAGATGAAATCTTTCATAAATTCTGACCCCGCATCCAGTTACAGAATAATGGTCAAAAGTTCAGCCATTTTGCTAACGAAGAATAGACACAAATCTTTTACTGCAAGCCAAATTGTCTGATTTAATATCCGAAGAAAATTTGTGAGAAGCATTCTAAAAATAAGATGATGAAAGCATTTGCATTGTTCATCGAATTGTTGTTTATTTGGTGCATTTAGAATGTACGCAAATCAATATTTCTTGCGTATTCGCTAAAAATGGCATCTTATTTTTATCTTTCTGAAAAGTCGTACGCAATTTGTTTTAAAACAAAATAAATAAATGTACAAACTTTTATTGAAAGCTTTACACCCTAAATGATAATTATATCAGGTTGCATTTCTAAGAACTAATCAAAATAAGTAAAGACTAGCAAGGTACTAAGTTTAGATATATATATATATATATATATATATATATATATATATATATATATATATATATATATATATATATATACGAGCAGTCCTTAAACAAGTCGTGGAAGCAGCACCCCACAAAAAAGCAACTATATGGTCACCTGCCCCGCATCTCATAAACCATCCGGGTGAGACGGACTAGGCATGCAAGGACACTGCTGGAGAAGCGAGGACGAACTCATAAGCGACGTTCTCCTGTGGAAGCCAACACATGGACATGATAACGTAGGACATCCACTAAGGACCTACATTGACCAACTATGCGAGGACTCGGGATGCTGCACGGAGGACCTCCCAGGGGCCATGAGTAATAGGGAAGGTTGGCGAGAGATAGTCATGGATATTATATATAATATATATATATATATATATATATATATATATATATATATATATATATATATATATATATATAAAATATCCAATTGGCGCTTTAACCTTTCTGTCGCCGTGGCATCATTAAATAATTCAAAGTGATCAATATATTAAAAACATGGAGTAATAACTATAATGATAATATTAGTTACAGTAGTACATGAAAAGAGTTAAGGGTATATCATGGTTTCAATCCAAATTATTTAATCAGGACCCTACCCTACGCTTAACTAAGTTGATGTAATTCCTTAGTTTAACGTAGAGTTTAACTAAGGAATTACATCGACTTAGTTAAGCGTACACACACACACACAACACACACAAATATATATATATATATATATATATATATATATATATATATATATATATATATCAGTTAGATATAGATATATTTATACAGAGCTAATTTATTATTGTTTAAAAAGATTTACGAATGGATTTGGGAAAGATATGGATCCCCTCATCCCCATCTATGGTTTAAATAGTACCACCACTGTTCTTCTACAAGGATGACTTTGGTATTGAATAACCAATTAATATGCCATTAAACAACGAAACGAAACGAAACGAAACCAATACTGGGAAAATCTAGCACCAATCATGTGCCAAGGGAGAAATCTTATTGCTTCAAGTATAAAGGACTTTGAAAGCAAATGCATAGCATATTGTCTACTAAAACCGTGCTGCAAAACATAGAAAACCCGTAACTAGAAAGGGACATCAAAGCATGAGTGTCATTGTATATACCTATCAAAGGCCGAACTCTTAAGTCACAAATGACATCTCTCTAACAGGGAGGCCGAATACAACATGCAAATCGACTCTGCAAGTGACTTGTTTAAGTATATGAATCGACCGATCGACTGAATTATGCCATTCAAATAAAAGACGGAACCAAGAGGAAGATTTTAATGCCATACTTGTGGAATGGTGAGCAAGTCACTAGCTGGATTGAGAACGTCACCTTAGACGAAAATGAAATATATGAGAACGTGTTTCTGTATAATTGAGACGTGGTGGTGTTCAGACTTAAGTTGGCATCCACCATTTATTCGAGATGTGATTAAAAAAAAGGAATTGTGGCTGAAGCTTAAAACTTAGAATCAAAAGAAAGGCATATGCACAGCGAAAATGCTTGAGAAAATAGTTGGTTCGTTTTACGGCATGTCAACCTTTTTGGGGCATTGTAAACTTTTTTAAAACTCATTTTTTTTATCTAACCCATAGATGGGATCCTAACAGGTACTACCTCTCTGGGTAAAAGTGGATCTGGGAATAATGGCAATGAAGGGGTACTCCACACTCCCCAGAGCTCCAGAATTGGAACTTCACCATTAGATGCAGTTTAATGTCATACCCAGGACTCTAAGACCCTCAGCAATCATCTTCAGGCGCATATGTGATAAAAAGGGTTGCAGGTTTGCCATGGAAAATCATATAGGTACTAGGGCTTGATGTGACCAACTGATTGATCAGAACTCTCCGACCGCCTGTCTTGCCTAAGTAAGGGCCAAAGTGAAATATTACATGCCATGGACTGCTCAGCCACCAGGATTCCGTCCTTAAGCATCACGGGTCGCCATCCAAGACCAACAGGTGGCTCCATTGGGCGGATTTTACCCCTTTGCAGAGGTGCAGTTGGTGTATTCTTCTGCCCAACCGACAGGGCGATTGTAAGCATCAACTGTGCCCTCCTCTTCACCATAAAAGGAGAAGGCGATAATAGTCAGAGTCAGAGCCTAAAAAATGTACATACTCATTTGTATAGATTATTTAAACCCTATATTGTGATGATTTTGTAACTTCATTAACCAGTCACACTGCTATAAATATAATTCAAGATACATTAAATTTGAATGAGACTTTATAATTTGAGTTAGTCTTTCATAACACGTCACACTTGCTTAAATAATCAATTTGTATCCTTGTATAAAAATCCCTTGAATTCATTATTTGTGTCTATCTCTGATATTGTCGGTACAAGTACACAAGTTTACACAAGTTTTAGTTCAACTGGGAGACTCTCCGTGGTGTAGTAGGTAATATGATGTATTAAGCGAGTTCGAACTCTAGTCTCTCTATTACGTTTCGGAAAAATTACTTTGGAAAAATATGAACCCCCTCATCCTCCCAGCTATGGGTTAAATAGTACTACTACTGTTCTTCTACAAGGATCGCTTTGGAATCGAATTACCTACGAAGCTTAATATACCATTAAACCAAGAAACCAATTGTTCAGCTGTACAATTCTTTTGTTGCTCCCTTAATTTGAGTATTATCCACATGTACCCCATTAAAATAAAAAGAACAAATGCAAAATTTTAATGACCATTTCAAACTTGAGATAAGTAGAACAAATCTTTTTGTTTTTCGAAACATTTTTTAAAAAGATTTTTACCATTTTTTTTCATCTCTTCCCTAACAATTCTTTTTTTTTTTTTTTTTTTATCCCTTTAGGCCCTCGTCACAGAAGTCGAATGGTCACGAACAATGTCCAGTGAAAATCGCTGGGAGAGGAAAGCCGTCTCGCGACAGTCAAAAGTGACACAGGTGATACAACGTACGATTTCCTGAATAAGAACGTCGATTTCATTTCGTCACCAAATACGCCGGTTGTCTCAAATATCTCCGGCTTAAAAATAAAACAATCTGTGGGACGTGTGATTTCGTACGCTTGGTTGCCTCAGCTTCGTTGGCAGCAGAGTGTGGAGTCATGGCAGACGCCAGTTGGTGCAAAAGGACAAAATATGCTATTTCTGGTCAGAGATTAAGATAGAGTCTTTGATATGAAGTACTAAAATATATTTTGATCTCCTCTTTCCTGTTGGATTGGAACCAGTTCGATCCATGTTTTTTTTTCATAGTCTGCTATATATTGGATATCCAGGAGTTAGCTGTAAAAAGATGTGACGTTCTATAGAATTATAAAAGTTCTTTACTCAATTTTCGATAAGTTTTTACTTATTTATTTATCACTCTTCACTCCCATCTTTAGTTGTTACGCCATTAGGATACTTCACAATATTAATTAGTAAATACGATTTAGAATTATTTAAACAAGTACAAAATAATAAAAAAAACACCCTCCGGGTGATGTAAAATAGATTTTTGAAACATATTGCCTGAGGGGTGGGAGTAAGAAAATTCAATGTCAGCGAGTTTGTACCCTAAGTAAGTAAAAATCATTAAATTCATTAAAGGATTAAAAAATAAAACAATTTGAAATGTAAACTTTAAATATGTATTAAAATAAAACAAACTATATATAGATATATAATGCCAGTGATGTATTTATTAAAACTTGTTTTAAAAAACAATGAGGACTGTCTAATGTTGCATGTTCAAATTTTGAGTGTATTTATTCTATGTTATGACGATTTTGGGTAATGTGACGTAAGCAGTGACGTAATTTTTGTTACAGACAAAAACCGGAAGCGGATCTCCATTATTAATAGATGTTAAACCAAATTTTGTTTACTAAATTACGTCTTGATTAACTTATTATATCTATGATATGGAAATGTTTGCCTTTGCTAAGTAGGACTAACCAGCAAAGATTTACGTTAATCAGCTCTGAGTGGATACTGTCGTGAGGAAGACTTGCTAAGAGCGATGACTGATAGGGACGGCATACGAGAGAAAGAGAGAATCATGGGAATCCGTTTTGTCAGTGATGAGAATGAATTACATAGCTATAATTTTTTTTACGTGATCACAATTGTAATCATGTGATCAATTTCAAGGTAAATTTCAAAAATGAATTTCTTAAATAAAATTCCTGTGAAAAATAAAATCTTATTTGAAAATAAAATCAGAATAAATACTTTAAAAAATTAATGGTTCACAAAATTCAACCTAAAAATAAAAATAAATAGCAGACGTTACTAACAACAAATATGGTGCGTAGAGAAATCAAGAATTGAGTAGAGGATGAGTTTAAAGGTTTGATTTGTGTTTCTATTAGGCAATGGCTCTTAGCATTTCAGTTGGTAGAGCAATTGATGTGTGTAACCAGGCTTTATTGAAGCAAAGGGGACGTGAGTTCAAATATCACCAAGAGCATATATCTAATTATTATCATTATGGAGGCGCATGGTGTAATGGTTACCGTCGTAGGAAAATAGATACGGTGAGACGAGTTCAAATCGTAGACGAGGCTGTTTACATTTCACATAGTGCTAATACCTATGGGAAAGGTATGAATCCAACTATTCTTCCTTCAACTAAAGTTAAATAGCAGGGTATACTTGGCTCTTTAACCTTGGTTAGGCAACTGGTCTATGAAAAGGAAAACCTGAATTCAAACCTGTTAAACCCGCTTAAAATTGACCTTGTGTCACATCCTACTTGTGCAGAGGGGTTGGCAAATATGTATATCTAATTATTTCTGATTCTTATTCTTCCTCATTGTCTTAGATTGGCAACGAATTGAGTTGCGATTTACAAAAAATAAATTGGAAAACAACTAAAAATTAAGATGAAAGAAAAATACGATTGAAAATGAAACTTTAACGATTGGATCAAAGCGATATGTGGCATTAAGTGATTGGTTGGTTGCTCAGAAAAAGAGAATTTGGTGCCAGAGGTAAAATCAACATTTTCAGATTTCATTTGTGATAACGAACCTTTTAAACCTGTATTTTGATTTAGAGTTCCTGATTTTTCGGTCGATGACCTGCAATATATTTAATGACCTAAAACAACAGGTTATTTCTTTCTTCGATGACAAATATGATACCGGGGGCTTCTATTTACATTCTATGGTTTAAAACCTCTCAAAATCTAACATTGTATTCAATGTTATATCTGTGTGTCATTTAGACTGAATACTATAATTTTTATCTATACAATTATACCGGAATGTGTTTATGTGTGTCTATATGTATGTCTGAGGATCTCGGCCAAATGGAAAATCTAAGAGAACTGGGTTTTTTTTTTAAATTTTAATTTTTTTTTTTTTTTTTTTTTTTGCATGGATATTGGTTTGATCTCGGACTCCGTGAAGATTTGTGAAGTAAATGTGAAAATTGAAGATATCAGATGACAAAATATGCCATTTCTGGTCAGACAGAGTCTTTGATATGAAGTACTAAAATAACTTTTGATCTCCTCACTCCAGGTGGGTTGGACGAGGTCCGACCCATGTTTTTTTTTTTTTTTTTTTTTTTTACATAGCCAGCTGTATGTCGTATATCCATGAGTTAGTAGTAAAAGTAGTGTACCATTGCATATTTGTCAAATATGGAGGAACAAGAAATATTGTGTACAAAGAAGCCATAAAAAACTATTACTTTTTCTTTGTTTAAAACTCGTTGTTTGTGTATGTGTGTGTGTGTGTCTACGTGCATGTATGTGTATGTGATTATATCACCAGACTAAGCTACGTGTGATTTTTTCTTGCTTCCTAAACTGAAAATGTAACTCAATGTAAACATTTATAGAACATAGTTGACATCAAAAGAAATACGACAGTGCAACTTCTCACCACATCAAAAGAGGCGTTTCAGAAGTGCTTCGACCAATCGAAAACCCGCTGAAATATTCGTATTGGAGCTTCCGACGTGAATGTCAAACAGTACAGTATGCCGTTTCCTGATTCCAGGAAGAGTGAATTGCATCATGATGGTGTTTTCCTCACAGATAGTGTTCAGCTGATTTTAGTTTGGTGCACAATAGAGATTTACTTCTCGCATCATATATATAATATGGTGTGCTATATTAATAAGTAAATAATGCTGAATAACTTGGATAGGGCATGTATATCTAGCACAATTGTTTTGAAAATCGCATAGGCGAGAAACTGCCAGTAACCAGGCGCCGTTGACTATATGTCTACGCTACCCTAACTTTATATATATATATATATATATTAGAAAAAATACCGTTTAAAAAAACAGATTGACACGTTTCTCTAGAGATCCAGTGTTGTAAGAATTTAGATGATTTTATCACAAAAAAACGAATCTATAATCAAGGGATATAACTGTGATAAGCGTCTTAAATGGGCACAATTAAAAAAAAACCAACTGTATCGGTCAATTTTATTTATTTTTTGTTGATTATATCTTCTAGAATTTCACTTTGTATGAGTTTCGAAACTTGACTTTTTTTCTCATTCCGTCGGGAAATATACGTCTATCTGTCTGTTTCTCTCCCCCCCCCCCGCATGCATGTGAGAATTGGTTAAATGTCTATATTTTTCTCACTTAAATATTTTATGTCCCCCAAAACACTTTAGTACATAGTGACACATAATAGAGTTAACGCATATGTACACGTCCATTAAATCACAAACAAAAAAAACAAAAAATTCTAAAAATAAAGAGATAAATTTTGAGCCAATCAGCCACAATCTGTCAACCGGATGTTAAAAACCGGATGTCAACCGGATGTTTGTCGATACATGAACGCTTTTAGAATCGGCATTTTTATCATAACAGACACCAAAAATCCTTTTTTTTCTCCTCGCTAGTTCGGTACTAACACTCAAATATGACACCCAAGAAAGTTTTGTACAACTCACTCGAATGAATGCCATGCCGTCAGCTAAATTTGCTATCAGGTGTATATTCTTGGATCTCATATAAAATAACGGATAACACCCAGTCGGTGGGGCTGTAGAATACACTGATTGTACCTCTGTTGATGGGTAAGACCCCCCCCTCAATGGGGCCACCTGTTGACCGTGGGTGGTGACCCGTGATGCTTAAGAACGGAATCCTGGTGGCTGAGCAGTCCATGATTTACAACAGTCCACTTTGGTTCTTACTTAGGCTAGACGGACGGTCAGAGAGACCCCTCCGACCAATCCGCTGGTCAGGTCAAGCTCTTGCACATATATGATCGTCCTTATTGCCCTTATGGCAACCCCAACCCTTTTAATCATATTTATGCTAGAAGGCGGCGACTGAGGGTCTTAGTGTCCCGTATATGACGTAAAACTTCATCAAGTGAAGTTCCAAATCTGGAGCTCTGGGGAGCGTGGAATACCTCTTCATCGCCATTATTCCCAAATCCACTCTGACCTGGAGTGGTAGTACGTTAGGATCCCATCTATGGGTTAAATAGAAGAAAATGAGTTAACAAAAATGTGTTTAAAAATTGAATTAAAAAAAAGAATTTTCAATAACCATCAAGAATTAATACAACAAAACGTCTTCGGCATATAATAACCCAACAAGGGTTGACATGTCGTAAAATCCAAGAAAGAAAGAAAGAAATACCTGATAAACTGGACACTTACTTAGAGTCTATTATGTCAGCTAAACAGAATATTTATCTTTTTATTAAATCGTACAAGATAGACAAGTAGTTGAAGACATTAAAAAATCGTGTTTATATATATTTGTAGTACGGTCAATGGCTACAAGAGGGTCATACGCGTTAACCTCCTGCGTCATTTTTCTCTGGGCCAATGATTGATTGATTAATTTCAACTGCATGTCAACCTCTTTAGGGTTTTTTATGTCAGAGGTTAGGGAATTGCGTACATTGTTCGTTTATATTTACATTTTTGTATAGTTTTTAAAGAGTTTTTTTTTTGCATACGGTTATATGATATCAAGTATTCCTATCTAATACAAAGTGCCCAACATGGACGTGCTGGAACGAGCAAGCATGGACAGCGTGCGAGAGACGCCTACACTGGATTTGTCATGTCAGGAGGATGGACAAAGGCCGCATTCCCAAATACCTACTGTATGGCTAATTAGTAGAAGGCTCCCGATCACAACCACGCTTTAAAGACGTCTGTAAGAAGACACGAAGACATACTACATCAACACCAACACATGGGAGGTTGGCGTAGAAAACCGAGCGGCATGGCGCCTCCTTGTCAAAAAAGTAGTGGGAAAGAGAGGAAAGAAGCCGCCACAGAAAAGAGAGTCAGAAGGAAGGAGAGGCAACAGCAATTCCAGCAGGCATCACTGCTTGTTTGCAATCACTGCACCAGAGATTGCCATTCGAAAATTGGCCTGTTCAGCCATTCGCACAGAATGATGCCAACAACAATATCTAATACAAATGATTTGATCTATAAATGGGAATCTAACAGGTCAGTGTGAACCTGTGAGTAATAGCAATTACACTCCCCAGAACTCCAGAATTGGAGCCTCACCACCAGATGCAGTTTAGTGTTCTAACCAGAGCATCTACTTGGGGGGGGGTCTTACCCTTCTGTAGGGGGTACAGCCAGCCTATTCTAAGCCCGACAGACAGGGCGTTCTCTGTGCCAAGTTTTGCTGTACTGGAATCCACAACTATTATTAATGTACTATTGTTTTTACTAAGTTCTTAATGAAGCTGAGTTTTATGTAAAAGGCTGGAAGAAATCTCATTGTGCGTGTTAGTACAATTTAAGCACGGATTCAGAATCAGCATATTCAATTTAGTCTAAAACACGCGCTTTTGCCCCAGTAACATAAACCTTTATTGCATTTGGTTATACGAGACGTTGTAGTGATACCATAAAACAACAAATAGAATGAATTATATGAATAACGCCCATAAATGTTTGAAAATGTTAGTTTAAAAAAAAACCCAAAGTCGTAGCGTAGGAGTTAAGAAAACAAAATAAAGGATATTTAAGCGTTTGTACTGATGTATTAGAACAGCCTCGTGTTTGTTGTCATTAGACATTTGATGTAAGCAACGTGACTACGCCAATAAGTTTCGAGTCAAATGAAACGAAAAAAACAAACAAACAAAAAAAAAACCAAGAAAATAACAAAAAAAAAAAAACCAATTGTTTAACACAATAAATAATTATTTTTCAACATAGTCTTCTTCTTTCCTATTCCAAAATTCCGCAAATTACTTATAATAAGAACAAAAATTCGTCGGGTCGGACAGCCAGATCTCTCCATTGAAAAAGACGTTCTCCTAGCTGCAAAAGTCCACTGACAAAGTCTTTCCGCCAGCAACAATATTACAGCAGTCTTCAATCAATCCGCCAAAGTTTACTCGTTTCTTGTCCGAGACACGTCGTTAGCAAGATCAAATACAACTCTCTTCGGTGTGGGAAGGAAGGCCTTAAATAATAATAACTGCCCTGACCAAGATCACACATCCGGGCCAATCGCGCCTAACGAGGGTTAGTAGTCTAATTTCGAGTCACGACTCACGATCAGGAGGTTGCGAGTTCAATCTGCGCTACATAACTGCATCTCACTTTATAGACTTATTGATTTAGTCACGTATTGTCTGAAAGTTCTGCTTGTTCGTGTGGTGAGCACTTACGTTTTTGATGTGTTAGACGTCCATCTTGGTGTAATGGTTAGCAAGCTAGTATCGCAGATTTATTATTAGTGAATAGCGAGTTTGTTCGTTGCTGGATGCTCCATACTGGGGACCTTGTGTTAAATTCTACCCATGGTGAATGGGTTGGATAAGAAAGGGGGTCCTGTCGTGGTGTAAGTTAGCAAGCTAGTCACGAGGGTACATTACTACTGAATCGCGAATTCGATCCTCGCTGGATATCCCGGACTTGCGACCTTGCGTAATTGCGACCTTGTATCACAACATAACCATGGCGACTGGTTTGGATAAATACTTACGTTTTTTATGGGTTTTTCTTTTATCACTGCATTTCGACCGACGTGTTCTTCGGCCTTCTTGAAATATATACCCCCCCCCTCTCTCTCTCTCTCTCTCTCTCTCTCTCTCTCTCTCTCTCTCTCCGATCGAGAAAGGGCCGTATAAGTTTTATAATTATCTAGTCTTAGTCGGACCAATAATTTTCAGTTTTCTTCCTTAAATTCTCTGGGAATAATAAGAGTTTAAATTAACCGTATAAATAAAGTAAAAACGAACTGGGATACAAAATAGCATTGATATGGCCTCTGTAATCTTTAAATTGATCTCAGATAATAAAATAATCTTTAACAGATTCTCTATACTCAAAAGGCCTACCAAAAATGACATTACGCTTAGATTTAAGATCAATGAAAGCTGACATATTGTCTGTCTCGTATCTATTGGCAGCCATTTTGGGTTTTGCAATTACCAGTTCTCAGAGGTGTGTGCTAGTTTATAGCCAATGGTTTTTTTTTAATTTTTCATAACCTGCGCTATCATCACACTAAATTTTAAAATTGTATTACAAAGTGAACGATTATTACATTTTATGACATGTTCCGCCTCCGCTATTAACCTCGGGAGAAAAAGTTACATTATTTCAACACAATATTTCTCAAATTTATTTGCATAGATGGGGCGTATTCGTCGAGAAAAACGACTTTCGATATTTCAAAAGAATTTCTAACCTGTCAGACTCGTAGCTGTTTAGTTCTGTTTAGTAGACAGAAACTTGAAAATTCGTGTTTATGCTTTTTCATTTTGCCGCCCACTGTGAAATCGGAAACAAGTTAAAAAATGTTCGACATATTTCTAAAATTTCAACCGAGTTCATCTTTTGGAATAAAGACAATAAGTTGAGTTTAAAAGCAGAAGAAAAAAACTATGTACATAAACAAAAAGAAAAGAAAAGTCAATGCTATTTTTTATTTACATTAATACTAGCATATTTCCTCCGTAATACGAGGGTGAGTCACAAAGTAATACCATTTTGTTTAGGACAGGTATAATTACAAACACAGGAACATGTATCATACATCAAAATGAAGCTGGTCCTCTGTGGATCACATCCCTACTTCTCCACATAGTTCCCGTTTCTCTCAATAGCAATGTTCCGTATTCGAATGAGAGTATTGAATATTAAGTACAAAGAACTGTTAAACAAATTAAAGATAAGGACGGAATGGAAACCGGAAACAGCTCGGGTAAACACATAAAATTAACCGACGATTATCTAAGATGCAGGAAGTCTATAAAGCTGGAGATTCGGGGTGCTCGGGAAAATTTGAAATTTGACTGACCTTTTGAGGCCATATGAAATGGGTACACATATATAAAAACTATAACTAATATAGAGTACAGTAGGTTGCTCAGTAGCACATAATAGTATTAAAGCTACAGAGGCCAATCAGTCTATTGTCTTGGCGACACCGGCTCATAGACTCACCGGCTCATATACTGGGATTTTGTTCGGTGTCTCAGTGTCCAGTCTACCCCTGTGAGTCAAATAGTTAGCATAAAGAAACGTGTTTACTTTGTCACCTCATCAAACAAAGATGGACTTAGCTTATCACATTGAGGAGATTTTTAATAATTACTTTAAAAAGAAATTGATGAAAATCCACCCCCAAAAGTGTATATAAATGTTTTTAGCCACCAAAAACAAGTGCATATATTTACCGTATACTTTCCAATTGAGAGAAAAAATATAAATAATATAAACACGCATTAGACAAACAAATAGAACGATAGTCAATAATAACAACATGAAAATGGGATTCCAATTTACTTATCTTCTGACATTGATTGAGTGGTTTGGCTTATGGTTATTTTATTCATTTACTTTTTTTGCATTAAGTGGTTTTTTCGCTTTATTCTCAGAAACTGATATTATGGTTTGAGCCAATCATTAAACAGTTTAAGATTGAAGCCACGCCTCTTTCACACTCACTGATATCATTTGTAAAACCGAATTAATGAAGTGGCCGGTTCTTTCTTCCAATTGGGCAACGAGCCGGAGGGTGGTTTATTTGAATATATACAAGACAGAGAGAGAATCCCAAACATTGTGACGAGAAAACAGTGATTAACAACATATTCAAAATATTCACAGGTGAGTCTTTTCTTTTTCTTTCTTTCTCTTATATTTATATATTTTTCTTTCTTTCTCTAATATTTATATATTTTGGTTTATTCATCTATATATCTATATATATAAAAGAAGTTTAGTATGTACGTGTCGACGTATAACTCCAAAGCGGGAGGTCACGCGGATTCGAAATTTTGCATACACCTTGATATCCTTCTAACTAAGAAACACGCCAAATTTGGTTATTGATTTTTACTAATTAAGGGATATAATTATTTAATTAAACAAACATTAAACAGCTTTCGGAAGGTATCATAAGCTGCTTCTTCTGCTTGGTGAATCAGCAGAAGCTTGGTTGCTGCCTTTTTCAGCTGCCCGAAGAAGAAGAAGAAGAAGAAGAAGAAGAAGAAGAAGAAGAAGAATATCAGCTGCCAGTTATTCAAAATGTCCGATACAACTATGACTAAATTTTAACGTAAAATAAAATTCGTTTTTTTTTGGTCCAACGGCGATTAAACAGAAATAGAGTTTATATAAAATGGTTTTACGTACATAGTGCAGACGGTTTGCGTAATTTGCATATTCCTTTGAACAATCATAGTTTAATAAATAATGTTTATATTTAATTGACTTTTAATATCATTGTTTTATTCTCAAACGTATTCAAAATAATATAAATCGAAATTAATTTAAATTATATTGATAATTTCAATGCTGAATAACGTGTCTTTTATGAGTTATAAGATGAAACGGAAGTACTATGACATTCTGTTATATAGAGATTAGAATAAACTAATGAAACTCTACAAGACCGGATATAAAAAGATTACAATTATTTTTATTGAATTTTTAGATTTAATTATAATTTTGATTTGCTTTCGATATAGAATTATACATAGGATTGTTTTCAATACGGTTGAGAATAAAATAATAATATTAGGAATCAATTACAACAAATAGTTATTAATTAAACAAAGATTGTTAAAGGCATTATGCAAATTATGCAAACCATCTGTACTATGTACGTAAAACATTTTATATGAACTCTATTTCTGTTCAATCGGCGTTATCTTTTTTCTCTCTCCTCTCTGGGGTCGGGTGTACGCGCCCGCCCCGGCGGGTCAAAATCGCGAGCATCGATCCCAGGGGGCCATCCCCCCAGGCAACACCTGCCCCCTCGATTTAAAGGGGTAGGGCTGGGTTTATTGCCCACTGCCTGAGGCGCCCCACTTGAGGGGGGAATGCCGACGAGATACGCGCAATTTTTCACCCGCCATCCCATGAACTTCGGTTTGTGGGTGGATCCCACGTTAATAGGGCCTTTGTGCCTGACCCGGTACGAGTGTGGTACTGGGAAAATACAAAAAACCTGCCCCTCGATTTAAAGGGGTAGGGATGGGTTTATTGCCCAGTGCCTGAGGCGCACCCTTGAGGGGGAATGCCGAGGGGATAGACGCAATTTTTAAACCCGAGTCTTGGCTTGTAGGTGGTGCCACTTTAATAGGGCCTTGTGCCTAACCTTGTATAAGTGGGGTACGGGGATAATACCTTCTCAATAGACATTGCACTCAGAGAGAGAGGAGAGAGAGAGAGAGAGAGAGAGAGAGAGAGAGAGAGAGAGAGATTTTACATTGGATATCGCTTGAGCTTCGGTTTGTGATTGATTTTTTATGTTAAATAAAGACCTTGTATTTAACCTGGTTTGGTGGGAGGCTGGGAAAATAAACCTGCTGTTACTAAGTGGTCACCCAATTGATAAGGAAACAGGCTAGCCTCCGCTTAACTTGTTATTTAGTAAGCTTTGCTTAGTCTGACACACAATTACTTACAATACCAGATATTACTAAGTGGTCACCCATTTAAGGACTGAATAGATTAATCGTAGCTTAACTTAAGTGGTCTTGTGGGAGCCGGAGCTTTAAGCGTAACAGCCATGTCTAAAGTCTGTCCCGCGAGCCATTATTAGCCCGCAGTAAAAGTTCTTATGCAGCTTCGGTCTCATAATGTACTATTTATGGCCTACTAGAACATTGTCAAACAGAACACCGCGCCGATTCGTCCCGGGCGATTTGGAACAGAAAACGTAAAATCCACAGATAAGTTGATAACAACACTTTTTGCTTTCTTTCCGGTTGATTTGTAAACATAAACAATGTTCTATGGATATTTTCACTTCTGATAAATTTAATAATTTTAAAATCGTTTTCGTGCTTGTTTACGATGGGGCCCCTCACGAATCTTAGAGTTCCGGCATAGTTCCCGTCAACATACCAGAAGTAATGGAAGTGTATATTTGCATGTAATTTTGAGGTTTAAAAAATGCACCATAGCTATGTGTACACAGTTTACTTGAACTTAGATAGAATAGTGTGTTATCCATACACCCTTGATGATTATATACAAATTTTCTCACTGCCTCTTCAATCCTCTAAATACCCTATCCCCAAATAATTCTAGTCTTCTCATAACTTATAACACCCCTTCTTTGGAGGTGAAGCGGACTGTGATGAGAAATTGATATAAATAAACGGACCGCCCTGTCGGCTGGGGCGTTAGAATGCACCGACTGCACCTCTGCAGAGGGGTAAGACTCCCCCAATGGGGCCACCTGTTGGCCGTGGGTGGCGACCCGTGATGCTGAAGGA
This sequence comes from Doryteuthis pealeii, assembly GCA_023376005.1. Classification (NCBI taxonomy): domain Eukaryota; kingdom Metazoa; phylum Mollusca; class Cephalopoda; order Myopsida; family Loliginidae; genus Doryteuthis; species Doryteuthis pealeii. The sequence goes on along the minus strand of CM042159.1, from coordinate 80,287,975 downwards.
TAGAGCTCAGGTGGATGAGCAGTTCATGACATGCAATACTCCACTTTGGCTCTATCTTGGGCTAGACGGGCGGTCGGAGAGGCCCCCTCCGATCAATCGGCTGGTCACGTAAAGCCCTAGCACCTATATGATTTTCCTAACCCTATTGCCCTTATGGCAAGCCCCAACCCCTTTTTATCATATGGGTGCTAGAAGCGGTGGCTGCGGTCTACATGTCCTGGGAATGACGTTAAACTCTATCTGATGGTGAGATTCCAGTTTTGGAGGTTTGGGGAATGTGGAGCACCCCTTCATCACCATTGCTCCCTGGTCCACTCTGACCCGGAGTGGTAGTACCTGTTAGGGTCCCATCTATGGGTTAAATATAAAAATGTATTTATAAAAAAATGTATTATCCATTAAGAATTGATTTATTTCAAAACTTTATCGGCATTAAATGACCCACTGAAGTTGATATGCCGTAAAACAAAACAAAACAAACAAATAAACGGAGAAGTAAATAACTTCAATTTCTTCCACATTGATTTTATTCTTTCTGAATGAAAGATGTATATAACTCTCAAATCACAACTGAGTTTTTGCACATCATCTTGAAAACGAAACCATGTTGTCCTATTTTCACGTGTGTCCTGAGTATGACACTAAAGTACATCTGCTGATTCCAATTCTAAAGATCTAGGGAGTGTGGAGTACCCCTTCATTGCCATCACTCTGACACGGAGTGGTAGTACCTGCTATGGTCCCGTCAATAAACAAAAACAAAAAATGTAAATACGAACGTACAATGAACGTGATTCTCTAACCTGTAGGCATAAAATAACCCTAGATAGGTTGATATCCCTTTAAAATCAACCAATCTTTTCACGTTTTTCTATGTTAAGCTCTTTGTAAGAGAGGATTTTATGTCATTTTTTATTAGATGAAAAATAAATGAAAAGTTTAGCGCTTAGAGAAAAGTGCGTATTTGCAAATTAAGAATACAGCAGATTTTACATGCTTGTTACGTTTACATTAATGAAGGCATTACATCGTTGTGTAATTGTTAGCAAGCTAGTCTCGCATGATCCATTACTACTGAATAGCGAGTTCGATGCTTGCTAGACACTCTGTACTTGAGACCTAGTGGCACACCTACCTGAGGTGAACGGTTGGGTAAATACATATGTTTGTATTAATGAAAAGGAATTACTAAGGTCCGGAATATTTTGTATAATATATAAATTTCAGTGTTCTTTCTTTCTTTGCTTTTTCAGAAGCTTTCAATATGTATATTCTTCTGGTGGCATTGCTGTTGCCGTTCACTTATGGAATAACTCCACAACAACGTAAGATTTTTTTTCCTTTTAATTCAGTAATGCGATAGTCAACATAATACAGAGTGCAAATTGGTTGGTTTTAGGGCGTGTAGTTCTGGAATTACCTATAAGCTCAATAATTATTTTTCTTTATCATTTTTACACAAATTTTTTTTAGATAAGGACCTTAAATTTCATATGGGTTAGAACCTCGGTAAGTGAAAGTCCGTCCCTGGCGCTATATCCATCTTTGTTGGATCATTTTATCCCAAGATCAAAATCCAGCTCAGGTCGCCAATTGAGAATTGCTAATATCATGCACCAAATTGGGATGAACAAACTCAAAGTGGTGTCAGTTGAAGATTCTCAATTCTCCAATGGAAACAACGAATTATTTTAACGATAAAGTTTATTTATAACTAACAATCATTTTGTCATATTTTTACATACATATAAAATACGGAGCACTGAATGAAAATGCAAGACCAAGTTGTGGAAATTAACAAAGTTGGAAATTTAACACAGTGTAAAGAAATGCTTCTACCCAAACAGTGAGTTAAAAGCTTAACTTGTGTGTAACCAGCTAGATCGTGTACCAATCCATGTGTCATGGCGGAAGCCCCATTTCCGATCCTCGCTCTCACATTGCACCTGTCATGAGAAGCAACTTTCCCCTAATGATCAAGCGCGGGGGGGGGACTTTAGATATTTCGTTAGGACGGATCCTAACATATTTTTACACGATCAGTTTCATTATTTAATAGATTGAACTTTGAAAATGTAGAGAGAAGTTAATTCCTGCCTGCCTTAAATGACCGATCTTATATTTTGTAGGCTGTGTTCGCCCTGTCGATGTGATATTTGTTCTGGATGGTTCGGACAGTATTGATGATAACAGCATGAGCCGTGTAAAACAGTTCGCCATTGATTTCGCTTCGGCTTTTATGACCGACTCCATCTCATCCGGTTTTGGTGCCGTTATGTACAGTTCCAAAGTGGCTGGCATCGTACCCGTTAGACGCAACGTATCATTGTCTCATTTCAGGCGATCTATTCAATCATTGCCGCATCCGAAGGAAGGGACCAACACTGACATAGGCATCTACGAGATGAGGAAGATGTTCGTTAAAAATGGTCGCCATGGTGTTCCCATGTCCGGAATTGTTATTACTGACGGCAGATCGAAGCTACAAAACAACACGGCCATTGAATCTCGATTGGCAAGAACTCAAGGCATACAAATGTTTGCAATTGGAATTGGTTATTTGATTGATAAAAAAGAATTGGAATCAATTGCCAGCATCGGTAATGTCATGACGGTTGATAGTTTTGCCAAACTACAAAGTTTGTTTCAAGAACTCTACCCCAAAGTTTGTCCACGTAAGTTTATCTTTTACGTTTATGTTCAGTATATGTTATGGGTTTTTTGTAACGTCAATTCTATCAGTAATGGAGATTCTATCTCTATTTGTCTGTAACCGAAACTACGTCACTGCTTACGTTACAGTTATTTCAGAAATTAAGCTTATCAATGAGTATTTAATTTATAGTCAGTATCATTACTACATAAAAATATTCAAAATTCTATGAAAAATCAATTGACAAATTTCCACGAAAATTTCGATATTCATTCACCTTTAGATGAATTTATGTTTAAAATACCATATTCTGATGAACCGTGAACACTATATTTCGACTTCTCTTATTATTGTAACTATAATGTTTTAAATACAAGGCTTATTTGTTCCTTCTTAAAATGATTTGTTTTCTTTTATTATTTCTATAACCTTATAGTGTGTTTGTTGTAATTACTAATATTTATATATATATATATATCATATATATATATATATATATATATATATATATATATATATATATATATATATAATACTTCAATTAAAACAACCACCATAAATTGACGACCACTATACCCGACGAACCACTATAGTATAACATTGTTTTATAGTAAATATTGAATAAGATTTAACATTTATATTTCCCTAGATCGCTATCTTATTTGTCTAATCGTCTCCATATATTCGGTAAAACGTTGCAACTTTGAATAAGAATATAAAACTCAACAGTTGGGTGCCTTGTACTTTAATCTGATTACTCAAATCAAACCACGCCCATTCCAAAACATAAACAAAGTAATTTCAACTCCTATATAGTGTATTTCAGAAAGAAAGAAAACTTATATCATTTCGTAATCTTGAACAATCCTTGTTCGAATGAGCTCAAAATTTAACATGCGTAGCTCAAACTTTTATGCTTAATGTTTAATTCTTTTCAGGTATAGAAATGCCACTCACTAGAAAAGAAAAGGAGTTTAAACATTAAACATAGAATTTTTAGTTGTTTCTTCACGTGCTGTTAAAATTTGAGATTATTTGAACAAGAATTCGTCATGTCATTAAATTACGAAATGAAATCATTTTTTTAAACAACCTGTACATCTCAAATATTTATAGGGCCGGGTTAGCTCAGTCGGTAGAGCGTTCGGCTAGAAACCACATGGTTCCTAGTTCGATACCGGTTCTCGCCAGATGCTAAAAAAAAAATCTCCTTGGTCTAGCTCTATTGAAAAGGGGATAGACTACCTGGCTGATACCGACTTTAGGCCGCCCCGTCGACTTTACTTTACTTTTTACTTACATCTCAAATAATCAAATTTTTGGTAAAATATTTGTATATCTTTCAGGGACTAACAGTAATATGGTTCCCTGGATTAAAGGGCTCATTTACTTATAAACCCATTCCAAAACACACCATCAGATATGAACAATCTTAATCTCAGCCTGTCCCTGTACCTCTTAATTATCCTTGGATACTTATGATGAAGAATTTGGCAAATAAATCAACGAAGCAATATAATTAAAAAATTAAAATGTATATCACTAACTAATGCACACTATTAAGTGTGCATTAGTTAGTGATATACATTTTAATACGAACTAGTAAGTATAAAAATAAAATGATTTATTTTTTATTGGGTCTCGAATATAAGATAATAAATCTGTTATCTATATTTCAGCGTTACCAACCACAACGACGACTACTACCACCACCACCACAACTACAACCACGACACTTGCACCAACAACCACTACAACTACAACCGCCTCCACCGCCTCGACCACCAACCTTAATGGTTATTCAGAAGAGTCAGCTTGACACTAGAATTGAGCAGCTACCTGCTGGAATCTGTGATGAATGTGTGATTATCAATGGGGTGGGCTACACCTACCACCCGACCGACTGCTCTCTGTATGTTCAGTGTTTCTTCTTAAAAGAAACAGTTAAAAGTGTTATACGCCAATGTCCATTTGGATTGTTCTGGGATCAAACGGAACTCACGTGTAAACCAACATGGCAAGTTCAATGCAAGACAGGTAAGTAAAATGGTGGGTTTGGTTTCTTTGTTTAATGGCATATCAATCTTCATGGGTCATTTAATGCCAAAGTCATCATTATAGAATAACTATAGTGATACTATTTAAGCCATAGTTAGGAAAATTATGGTGTTCATGCCTTTTCCAAGAGTATTAGTCAGAATGTGAATGTTATAGTTCGACTGGAGTTCGAAATCGCTGGACTACGATGTCGCAGTTCAGCACATTAGCTATTTATGCCAAGGAGAACCCCTCTAAAATGTCGGTAATTCGTCAGGAAATACTATCCAAATTATTAATATATTAGCTTATTATGCGTGTGAGCTACCATGTTAAACTGACCATGTGTCACGTACTATCCCCGGTGGTAGCAAGTTGAATATCGGCATTCGTGAAGGGATTGGCCTAGTATTAGTTCCTCTTCAGTTGTATTCTCTTCTTGCAGGAGGCGGCGAGGTTAGACATGGGAATTTTAACCCCGAACATGCCTTATGAGAACAGGTTCGGAGTATGTATTTATCCAACCCATCCACCATAGTCAGGGGGTAATAGAATAATAGAATACCAATAATTTGTGGACTGAATAGAGATTTGGGTTCGAAATTCACTCCTGCCTATCGATGGGGCTTAGAATACGCTGACTGTATCCCCTGCAGAGGATTACCCTCTCCTCACACACAAAGGGATATTCTGGGTATGACACTTGACTACTTCTGATTGTGAGGCTCTAATTATGGAGTATGGAGTACTTTTTCATTGCCTCATTACTCCCAGGCCCACTCCTAGACTGTTGTAACTTAACAAAGGATACTAAATGAGAAATAACCAAACGGAGGTAGGAAATGAAAAGGAATCTTTATAACATTAACAAAATACAATACTCGCCAGCGGCGTGGAAGAAGGTAAACCACTGTTAGTAGTATAACTTCCTCAGTCAGCATAATACTTCTGTATTTATAAGAATTGGGACATACTCATTATTGTTCATAGCTAGAGTATATAACAGACGGATTGACATACCGTCAATCAATCGAAATTTCCAAGTTGCCGCCAATGGTGCAGACGCCTGAAGAAGACCAGAGACGAAATGTTCTGACTATTGCAGCGGACAAGGTGAAAACACACAGAACATCAGTGAATAATAATAATAATAATAATAATAATAATAATAATAATAATAATGATTTTCATCTCATACATTTATTATGTTAGTGTTACTTTATCATTTAAATTGATGATTAAGCAGAAAAATCAGAATTATTCCCATTTGTCTATTTCAGATCAATGTCGAACGAAAAGATTTGGTTCTTATCCTTATTACAAAAACTGCCGTTACTATTGGGCATGTGAAGGGGGTGTAGCAACTGCTAAATGCTGTCCCTCGGGCCATGCTTATACAGCAGGGAGAGGTTGTGTGAGGGATACAAGCTGCCAACAGAAATGTACATTTCAGGAAGCACAAAAAGGTTTGTAGACATTTTTAAACTTTGCTCTTTGTAAATTGTTTGTTTATTATATTAATGTTTTGGTCATTTCAAGAGTAGGGCATTAATGTTTTGGTCATTTCATGGGGTGGGGTGTTAATGTTTTGGTCATTTCTGGTGGGCATTATGTGTTTGGTCATTTCATGGGGGCATTATGTGTTTTGGTCATTTCAGGGGGTGGGACATTATGTGTTTTGGTCATTTCAGGGGTAGGGCATTAATGTTTTGGTCATTTCATGGGGTGGGGTGTTAATGTTTTAGATATCTCAAAGGGTGGGTATTAATTTGTCGGTTATCTCGGAGGGTGGAATATTAATCTGTCAGTTATTTCAGATGAAACTTGAATAAAACTTACTTTTTAATGTGAAAACATTTTTAATCTGAGTCATAACAACATAATACCAACACAGATAATCATATATTGAGAGAATCAGAAAGAGCAAATAAATCTATAAGTTTAAGCCTTTTCATGCAGACTGACTAGCTCTGATTGACCATTTATTTACAACAGAATTTAATAATTGCACCTGGCCGTTGAGGAGTATGCGCTATTCAATCAGCCTAAGCAACAGACCAGCTTTCATGTAACAGCAGTGCTTCGAAATTAGCTATTTTTCATCGCATTTTATCACCATTTAGTTAATGAAATATAAAAACTAACACAATTATCTTTTTTCTGTATTATTGTTTTATTAGAACTACAGTTAAACGATTTCGAGACATGATTATTATGATTTATTAGATAAATTTTATAGAGTTATATGTAGAATAAATCTTGTATATTTGTCATTTTTATTTTATTGTTTGGATGAAGCAACCACAAACAAATATTCATGAGCACAACTGCCTCCATCAGAATATGCACTATCACCAATAGATATGTAGAACTTTAACATTTTGTTGATAAAATGTTAATTTTCTTCTAACCAAAATGTACCAAGATTTTATTATTTCTGGTAGAATATTATGCAATCAAAACAGATATTATTAGGTATCATTTATTACCAAACTCTACAGTATTTAAATTTATTAAGGCCGAATAAAGTTGCAACACCTCTGGAATCGAAAATAAAATTGGATACATTATATATATATATATATATATATATATATATATATATATATATATATATATATATATATATTGTAGCGTTCTCACCGACGGTTTTTGTGTCGCTAATGAGAATGAACTGATCCTCTACTCAAAATGCTGGCATGCTTGTACCGTTGCTTGTTCGTGGCGAGTTTCCAGTTTCATATCTCTATTAATAATGGAGATTGTCTGTATTTCTGTTGGTAACAAAAACTACGTCATAGCTCTACGTCACAGATTACGTCACAATATTCTTAAGCTATATACACCCACAATTTGAGTAAGCAATTTTAAAATTTGTTTTTTACTCTCGTCCTTTTTTCTTTTTTTTTTACAGTAACAAGAAGTTTACTAAAAGGTTTACAAATAAATAAATACCTACGATTTTGTGTAGAATTCATATGGAAAATATTCAAAATAATTGTTTGATTATTACATGCATGCAACATTTTATTTGAGAGGGACGGGGCTCAGTTTTCATTTCGAATTATTTTTTTTTTCTCCTTTAATAGATATGAGGATTTTGCTTACTTATGATACAAACCTTCTGACATTGAATTTTTAACTCCCAGCCTCTCAGGCAATGTCTTTCAAAAATTAATTTTTACGACGCCCGGAGGGTGTTTTCTGTTGCTAGTATTAATAATGGAGATTCGCTTCCGGTTTTTGTCTGTAACAAAAACTGCGTCACTGCTTACGTCACATTACCCAACCCATAATCCAACGTCATAACATAGAATAAATATACTCAAAATGTGAGCATGCAACGTTAGACAATCCTCATTGTTTCAATAAATAGATGCCCAGCGTTATATATTTATATATAGATTGTTTTATTCTAATATAATATTTAAAGTTATCGGAACTGTTTCCATTTCAAATTGTCTTTCTTTCCTTCTGTAATACTATGCATTGTGCATGCATATGTGGCTGCACAGTAGGTGTGTATATATATATAATTCTAGGTAGATAATTAATAAGTAGTAAGTCAAACCACATATATGTATAAATATGTGTGTGTGTTCTAGTGTAGATAAGGTGTGAATATATATATGTATAGATAGATAGATACATATGTGTGCATGTATACATACATGTGTGTGTATGCATATATGTGTATGTGTAAGTAGACGTAAAGTATGTGAATGGTCGGTCAAACAGGCCATAAAAGGGAGATTAGGGTTTAGGATAGATATGAAAAGTGATAAAGGCCAGAAGCAGACAACATGTCTGGTCCTTTGGCACTTAATAGTTGACCAGTTGGTCATAAAAATCATGAGGGTGGTCTTTTAGACAAAGAACCCTTTCAAATCCCGCGGGTTGATAAGATCTAGGAGGATGAGATTTCATACGAGAGTGAGATGAGATTTGGGGATTCTGGGAAATTTAGAAAAGTTTAGACAGTTGGTCCCTAGGAGCCGAAGGGGGCACATGACCAGTTAGTCTTGGACAGCGGAGAGAACAGTTGGTCCCTGGGAGCCGAAGAGTGCAGATGAGCCCTGAACACCGAAGAGATAGGATGTTAGATGCCCATTAGACGCTAGCCCTAGCAGAGCTCTCCAAAAGGAACGGAGGGAACCCCCCCATCTCGACAGCCAGTAGAGATAGCAGCAGACAATTATACACCTCATCTTTGCCTTTTCTGAATGTTCACCTGACATTGTCTTGTCTTCATTTCTCTTGTTGTTGTTTTGTTTCCCTTATGACACATGGGTGCGTTTCAGACACAGCATTGGGGTTTTGTCAGACGATCAATACGGCCAGTGACAGAAGTGACAGAGAGATTCCGGACAGATTGCTATTGGTCATCAATATTCTCTCCGGACGTCCTGTACGTAACAATCCAGAGTATCGATCTGGGAGACTGCTATTGATAGTGATCAATATTCTCCCAGACGATTTGGACGAGAACAATGGTGAGATGTCGACGACGCGAACCCATGTCTCATACTTCTTTCTTTCTTTCTTTTTTACTCCTTTAATAAATTTGACGATTTTACATACTTATGGTACACACTCTATGACATTGAATATTCAGCTCCCATCCCCTCAGGCAATATCTTTCAAAAAATTATTTTTACATCGCCAAGAGGGTGTCTTTTTATTTTGCTAGTTATTATAATATAACATGTAATGTAAAAATAAAAAATGCATCATTTTTTCTGAATTGGTTTAATATTGTTCTTTTTGCATGATGTGATACAATACAACATAGAAATACACAGAAATTGATCGGAAATGGAAGCTTTATACAAAATCCATTGCTACCGATTCGTGGTATATTGGAGAAATATCCTGCATCAAATAATTTGAGAAGCACTGGTCTAGTGAGTGAAAATATAACTTGCCTAAAATGTAGGACATTCTGGAAGCGGATGATGGATATTGAATGTTCGATACAGATTCGTGAATCTTTCTTTGTTCTATCAGGAACCAACTCTTTTCGGATCTTTGGGTGGTTCTTTCTGTATCAGCCCACACTACAGTTTCTTTCATCCGCCTTCCCCAACCACAAGAGAGCAACTCGAAAAAAAAAAACTGTTTCTTTTATGGAGGTTTTCTAAACCCTAACTTTCGTTTGTGTACATAGTACACTTGATCCGCTCTTTCGAGCAATTAGATAACTAAAGGAGTCTGCTGATGTCGATCTTGTTAACTGCTGCTTTCACACTGGAGTACCCATAAAGAATATTTTATTGTATTTAGCGGTTTGATCAAGTATTTTAACTTTGTCAATAATCTTTCTTCCAATTGCTGTTTTTTTTGTTTTTTTTTTTTGTTTTTTTTTACTTATCTTTTTTTTTTATTATTTTTTTAACCCAGTTCTAAGTGACAATCATAAGTAGATTGCTGGTTCAATCCTTATTACAGGCGAAAATTACATGAAATATTTAACATAACTTAACACTTGTACCCGATCATGATTAACAGAATGAGAGCAATCTATCCCAATGGATTAAATAAAATGTTCGGTTCGAAGTTCAGTGAAAGATTCCGATTACGACTTAAAGGCGCCCGAATTCGACAAGAAGATTCCCGAGTTCGACGAGAAAAAACCCGAAGAAGGTCGGAGGACAAAAACGTTGTGTATATAACAATAAAGATAAGGACAAAAGTCCGAAAAATCTAAATAATATAAATTATCAAACCTCATCTCAAAAATTTAGACAAATAATATCTAATCGCCACGGACCCAATATAATCTTACTTTATACTACTTGCAAAAATGGTAGGCTATGTCTATTCCTTACATAACATAACAGACATACCTGACATCGCTTCGCATAAATCACTGTGTAAAAAGCATAAGAAAACTTTATTAAATATAAATGGGTACAATGATAGAATGATAATGATTGTCATGAATAAAAACAGAAAATATGCTCACATAAATTTTCAGTCGCTTTTTTTCAAAGGTTTTTGTTTCTCATCTCAGCGCCATGCAATACAAAGCCTTATGAAGGAGATGTCACATTTTACCAGGAGAATGTGGGTGGCCTGGGTTGGATCAAACGAATCTGTCCCCCCGGGACAAACTATCTTCATCAGACTTGCAGCTGCAGTCAATTTGGGGAAAATAACAATCAACCTAGTAAGTAGTTTTTTATATTTCTTTTTTTTTTTTTTTTTTTTTAATAATACTCTGTCCTTATCTTTTCTGTAATGTATTATTTCAATATTAATGGTTGAATTTCTTTTTTTTTTTTTTTTTGACTGAATATCCGTCATGAAATTATAAGGTCATTTTCCACCATCTTAAGTGAATGTACTCAATATAAACATATACATAATCTAAAATGAATTTCTATCGCTGAACAATTGTTCATCAACCCTATCAGGTGTCCTGGCTATGACACTAAACTGCATCTGATGGTGAGGCTCCAGTTCTGGAGATCTTAGGAGTATCACTTTATTGCCATTATTCCTAGGTTCACGCTGATCTGGACTGGTAATATCTGTTAGGGTCCCATCTATGGGTCAAATACATCTGTTTAAAAATTATTCGTATTCGATACGCTCTGTATGCAAAAAGAAAAATCTCTTAAGAAACAGCTACATAAAGAAAGTAAATATGAACGTACAATGAAAGCTATTCCCTAACCTCTAGGCATAAAATAACCCCAGACAGGTTGACATGCCATTAAAATCTATCATGTGTTCATATCACCCTTAGATTGGTCTTCAGACCAACTTTACGGGTATATTTTATGGAGGCGCATATTTTTTTTTGATAAGAAATGGACTCAGTCACCCGAGTTCAAATCCTGGATAAGGTCATTTAGATTAAACTTCGTGCAAATGCCCTTGGAAAAGATATGAATCCATCTCTTTCCCACCAGCTCTGGGTAAATAATAGAGCAAACTTGGCTCTTTAGCCTTAGTACGGCAACCAGTCTAGGAGAAGGAAAATTCTGGATTGAAACCAGCTATACTCTGCTTAAAAATTGGTAGACGGGTTGAGTAGATACATACCAATATATTTTTTGTGTAAAACCGGAGTCAATTATCTTTAAAAGTAAGACCTGATTTCAAATGCTGGATGAGGCTGTTTGCATTTCACTTCGCGCTAATACCCTTGGGAAAGTCATGATCCATATGTTCTCGCCCCAGTTATGATGATAGAAGTGCAAACTGGGTCCTTTAACGTTGCTTAGACAACCAGTCCAAGAGAAAGAAAATTGAATTCAAACCAACTTTACTCCAATTTAAAAATTGGCCTTGTGTCACATCCTGTACATGACGGATGCGGTTGGCTAAATACATACTCACTTGTGACATTTTCGTCAACATCATTTTGATTCAGACTTCTTACATATATTAAAGTACATCTCATGAATATCGTTTATTTTATCTCCTAATATGTACCTAATATTAATGAAATATATGCATATTTAGTAAAGTCTGTGGAATGGTCTACTGTCGGTATCAACCGAGCGGCGAGGGAGTCGTTAGCACTAGACCAGGTAGATTGTTTCTTTCTTAAGTGGAGTGTCACAGCTACCGTTAGCTCTCTCAGATGCTTTACCGCACAGATCAGATTACCACGCTGTGCTACTCATGCACTGAGTTGACGTGGACATGGATAGAACCGAGGCCACCGAAAGAAAAAAAAGAAAAGTCGTTGACAATTTGCAAAAAACTTCGAGGTGTTAGACGCGTGTGGCGAGGCCTACGAAAAGATGGTGGCCTCGCGTGTGGTCTCGGTTTGGGTGAAAACAAAGTTGGGCCTAGATATGATGATATCACAGTGACGTCAGACACTATGTATCAGGCCTCTTCTTTCGGTGGTCTCGATAGAACCCAGAGACTCGCAATTCCTAGACGGATGTTCTACTGATTCAGCTAAACTGGCCCATTATTATTATTATTATTATTATTATTATTATTATTAATAATAATAATAATAATAATAATAATAATAATAATAATCAGAGGAAGGATTGAAACGATTCAGAACACTGCACTGCTGCAATCTGCCAGAATACTCAGAAGAGTCCTGGAGACCTGAGGAGACTTGCTGTCACTCAGACTCCAGTGAAAGACCATCAGCTAATGCTGATGTGAAAACTCAAAAGGAGTAAATAATAATAATAATAAATTTATTAGGCACGGTTGTAACCTTTGATTTTATCACTAATAGCAGGATGATTTTAGCATTTTAATTTTGAGATTGTTTCTTATTTTCACCCAGCTTGCACGCGGAAATATTGATGTCATTTAAAGGTAACCGTGCAATTGATGAATCCAGAAATCGAATTCAAATTGGAAATGAAGGCGTTGTTATTCGTAATGGCGTCGCATTTTTCAGTGGACACAATCGACTGCTGTTGTGGCGTTTCTCCAACTCGCCCATCGGAAATTTTCTTCTTATCCGATTCCGTTTCAAGTTGAAGTCGATCGGCCATCAAAAAAAGCAGGCTTTGCTCAGTAATGGCGGATGCACAGAAAAGCCATCAATTTTCATCGTGGCCAATACTTTAACGAACCAACTGGAAATGGGTGCAGATACGCCCCTTGGCATGAGCCGAGTCAACGTTAAATTTGAGGTAAGGATTTTGAAGTATCACGTAAATTAACCACTTTTACAAATTCTGGGGTAATATGATTAAAAAAAACTTTATTCTTTCAAAGGGAAATGTTTATTATCAAATATTCGATTTACATAAGAAAAACTAAGCTGTAGAACAGCAGTTTTGGCAACCAACAGACTTTTTCGTTTCAACAAATAAATCAGACTAAAATAGAAATTCAGGTAAAAACAGAGATGGATAAAATGATGTTAATGTAAGCAGTTAACTTAATAATCGATTATGTAAATATCAATATCAATACACGTTTTACAAGCGTCATTTTGGCTGTATCTTAATGATCCGATTTTGGGAAGTATTTTTTAACCATGATACAGCAAAAAATAGCACATTGTAGCGTGCTTTTCGTTAGCACTATAATCTTAAAATTAACTTATTTACAGAATAGAGCAATTTTCTAATCTCAATTGCAATTTAATAATAATAATAATAATAATAATAATAATAATAATAATAATAATAATAATAATCAGTAAGTCCATTTATCTATTTATTAGCAATTAATTATGATATGAATTATATAAAAATGTGACTTGACATTGAACTTAATGAATTCCGAAGTCGACCTTTAAGCGAATATCATTAATTATACACTTTAAAAGTATCATTGTATTATTAATTTCGAATGGGGTACTCTTTTCAAATAATGGAATTCTGTGTAATATATTGCACATGACTTTTTCTTCGGAAATCATCTATTGATAATGAGTAATATGGTTATATCCATAAGTCTACAAATATTAGGTTGTTTAGAAAAATAATTGCCGTTTTTTTTTTTTTTTTTTTTTCAGTAGGGACTCCACTAAATATCTTCCCTACTCCAAGTAACCCAATACCTACAAATAAATTAAAATTAACAATCTCTAATAATAAATGTTTCATTATAATCTCTAATAATAAAAATTTCAACTTTACTCTTAGAGGCCGCAGCCCAACATCCATGAGTAAATTAAAAACATTCCAGACCGAATCAAGACTAGTAATCCTGAATTTCTTGATTCCCAAGTTTTAATTACAGCGATTGTTTTCGGTGATATTTACGAGATTTTTTACGACGAATTTTTTCGTATGATAATTTTTTTATAACTTGAAAATAATTTTGGGAATATCAAGCTTTAATACTTTAATAATTAGTTTTAATAATTAACTTTTTGATAATTAATTTTAATATTTGTTTGGGGATAAACAAATCGACAGGAATCAAGCTAAAACGCTGTTTATTTGATGTTGCAATTTCTAGGTAACTTAGCAGAATTATGAGTTGACATTTCACCATTTCTGACGTCAATAAATTTTTAAAAAGTTGTTTGACCAAATTTTTGTCATTTCTTTTTGTATTATTCTTCAGCCTGAACAATGGAATGAAGTAACCTACCTTTTTGATTCTGGTCATTTAAGAGCGTCTGTGGGGAGATTTGCTGGAAGTGGACAAACTGGTAAGTTAGATATTGAAGCAAGAAAAATACGTATAAAAAGTTACAAACCTGTGTTGGTGACAAATAACAAAGAAAATGGTTTGATGAGAAATTAGTATTTTTTGGCTAACATAAATATTCATTAAGGATATTGGACACTGCTGGAGAAATAAGGATGAACTCATAAGTGACGTTCTTCCATGGACACACCAGTGTTGGCCGACTCGCAAAAACTTGCATTGATCAATGTTACTGTATACCGTGTGGAAGAGCTACCAGGAAAGACGACTGATAGAAACGGATGGAGAGAGAGAGAGAGAGAGAGAGAGAGAAGAGAGAGAGAGAGAGAGAGAGAATCATGGGAAGTTAAAGGTGTATTAGGTGTGTTCAAAATATCAAGAAAAAGCTATATTAACCAAGACGGAAAGGAACAATAAATGTTGAAATACTCCTCTTCAACCATTTATTTCAGCGAGTTTTCCATTGGTCGGAGCACCTCTGAAACTCCTCTTTTGATATGGTATGTTGTAGATATGTATCATAGTATTTCTCTTAAAGTCTTCCACGTCCTCAAATCTTACCTTAGATCAGAAAACAAGAAAATGTCGCACGGAGTTAGGACTGGTTGGCATGGAAAGTGTTGCACTTGCATTATCCTGTGTTTCACTAAAAAAAAAAGACTGCTGGTCTAAATGTATTGACTCGTCACTATCAAGTCTAGAAGCCTAGATAGCAATCTAAAAAGTTTAGATATCATCGCTTTATGGTAATCTGAACATTAACTACATAAATGAGAGTAACTTCCCCTTGTTTGTTTCACTTTGAGGAAGCCGTTTGTTTTGGTCGGCCATTTTTATTTCACCGTAAATTTACACTGAAAATACGAATTTGTTCGAATCAATACAACTGCATGTTTTAACACGAAAATATCATAAAATGTGTTCTTAACTGTGCTTGCGCATTATTTGAAATGAACTTAATTGTTATTAAGAACACATTTTATGATATTTTCGTGTTAAAACATGCAGTTGTATCGATTCGAACAAATTCGTATTTTTAGTGTAGATTTACGGTGAAATGAAAATGGCCGACCAAAACAAACGGCTTCCTCAAAGTGAAACAGACAAAGGGAAGTTACTCTCATTTATGTAGCTAATGTTCAGATTACCCACTTTATTATATAAGTTGCTCAGCTGTGCATACGTTTTCATTTGAATGTTTAAAAAATCTTCAGTTTTAATACTTATTGATCACATCTCGTAAGACAATTTAGTAGAGACTCATAATGATAGCAATGATATACATAATATAATTATTTACTAAGCGTATCTTAGATCTGGTAAAGGCACACGCATGAAACACCTCGTAAGGATCGAACTCACTACTCAATAGTAATTGATCTACAAGACTAGTTTGCTAACCACTACACCACGATAGAATGTTCTGATTAACACAACGACAGAAATATGGAATACACAGTCAAAATTGAACTCACTAGTAATAATGTATGAGAGTATCTCGCTAACAATTAAATCACGTGAGGAGCCCATTAATATATATCATATATGCATGAGTAATTCTTTATGTATTCCATACATGAAGGGGTCTCCGTGGAGTAGTGGCTAACGTACTGGACTGCGACATCGTAGTAAGCGAGTTCGAACTCCAGTTTCGCTATTATGCTCATTTTCGAATTAACACCCTCAGCTATGGATTAAATAGTACCACTATTGTTCTTAGTGGGTGGCTCCGACATTATATAACCCCAGAAAGTTGATATGTCATTAAACAAAGAAACCAAACCAAAGCATACATACGTGTACGTGTGTGTTATCTACTAATATAACATATGATATTGCCTTTATAGGATAATGTTGGGAAGCGCGTGGTGTAATGGGTAAAGTCATGGGAAATGGACTCGTCGCCCCGAGTTCAAATCCTGGATGTGGTAATTGCCTTTCACTTAGCGCTAATACCATTGGGAAAGGTATGAATCCTACTCTCCCTCCAGCTATGGATAAATAGTAGGGCAGACTGGGTTCTTTAACCTTGGTTAGGCAACCGGTCTAGGAGAAGGAAAACCTGAATTCAAACCTGTTGAACTCCGCTTAAGAAATTGACCTTATGTCAAATCCTGTTCGTGCGGAGTGGTTGGTAAATATATATAGGATAATGTTAAATAATAGACTATCTAGCGGCTCCGTTACACATAAAGGCAGCTAAATTTCACGTTTGAGTAAGGATATCATTATGTATGGAATTTACATATATCTGAGATTGTGACTTGTAATACGAAAAGAATGTAACTCCACAGGATTGCCCAGCGTCCGGGAGGAGATTATGACGTCATGGTTTGTTTTGCTTCCTCAGGTCAGTGCATCACGTGAGACTGAAGACAAATCAAAACACTGTGAGATTGGTTAAACAAACTAAGGAATCTAGAATGCCTTGCGAGTTATATATATATATATATATATATATATATATATGTGTGTGTGTGTGTGTGTGTGTATGTGTGTGTGTGTATCAAACTGAATGCTGTTGCCTTGAAATAGGATGGACAGAATTGGGGAGACACATAAATATCTAAATAAACAAACCAAGCAGTGTACGGCTAATTTTGATCATCCCCCACCCACTTTTATCATCTACCTCCCAAAATGAAAAGCTTATTTGCCAGATGTCCTGACAACAGATATATCAAGGTCTGTTGAAGACACTTGGATACCAGAACAATTATTTTATTCAGATAGATATGCTACGTCACCAGTGCATTTTCAGTTGCTTCTTTTTTTTTTTAAATTTTTAAACTTTCTAAAAAATCTTCTTTTTTTCCCATTAAAACCTTTTTTTCTAGAGATGACCTAAGATCAAAGCTAGTTGAGAACAATCAAAAAATAAATAACACGAACTATTTTATTTGTCTTATCCCTTTTCTAACTTTTAAGATACGACTTTTATCACATAAAGGAACTAAACATGTAAACATTATTGAAAAGATGGTACTCTTAAATAATGTGCTCAGGAGGGACCATTCCGTTGATCCACCCCCAACATACAATTCTAGCTATGTTCTTGGTCTTGATTACAGAATGGTACAACAACTACCAAATCTCTTGAAACAATTATTCTCACTAGAATTCTTTCGTTGGAGTTCTTTGAACCAGAATACACTCAATATACTCGAATAAAATAAAGAAAATAGAAAAGGAGGTTATTGATATAATTGGAGACCGAGTCGTGCTTTGCTGTTGTTGTGGCTGCTGTTATTCAGAACCGTCTTTATTCATGTCTATTACGCTTGGATTAAGCCAGCCAAGAAGAAAGTTTTGTTTTATTTGTTTTTTCCCGCCCTTTGTTCTTTTTCTTCTTAACATTGCATGAATGCTGCCTTCAACGAGGCAAGCAGCCAAAGAAATCGAATCAATGCCCTGTACTCAAAAGAGTGCGTGCTCTACAAATATCTTCTCCGTTTGTTATCAAATATAAACACTTCTTCTGTTTTTAGGCAAAAAATGTTAAAACATTATTCACTAAAAACAAATTATTTGTTTATTTAAACAGTTAGCAACACGGCCATAATTTGTATTTTCGAAAAGGTATTTCGATTTTATTGATGATTTTTGTAAATTTGATTTTTAATTCGCAGTTGGTGAAACAATAATCAATAAACATTGTGCTCTGCAATTTGGTGCGGGATTGGACTATGAACATTACCAAGGATCAATGGATGATGTAAGTATATTACGTGATAAATATTTTTAAAAAAATTAGAATGCTTTTTTCTACTTGTCTTTTAATCCAGCATTCATTGCAATAAGAATTTCTAATTATGGTTGATGTCATACAGTGCAATGAACTGATGCCACAAATACAGAAAGTATTATCATACAATAAATCGATTGCCAAAATACATCAGCACATATTCTAGATAATAATGAAATAAGAGTATAATTAGGAGACACATATATATATATATATATATATATATATATATATATATATATATATATATATATTACATTGGCATTTCAGTCTCGGAAGACTATGATGAAGTTTTTATGTACCCCTGAAGTTATAGCGCCTCCTGTGGCTGTGAAGTCCGATGTTTGAAAAACATTCTCGACCACAGATTTTGCATTTGAAGGCTGTCCCTGAAGATGTTAATGTTCCGATGCTTTGTTGCCACTGTTTTCTTCTGGACCTCCTAGCTTCATGGTGTTGTGTCAGGGTGAATTCTGACGTGAACAGTCCTCTACGGAGATTCTGCCGCCACCGAGGGTGGTCCTGGGCCAAATTTTCCCTGCTGGAAGGGGCAATGCCAAAGCATCATTCTTGCAGTCATCCTTGTATCGCAGCTGGGGGCGACCAATCTGTCTTCTACCAGACGTAAGGTCTCCGTAGAGGATGTCTTTCGGGATTCGTCCATCATCCATCTGACGTACATGACCCAACCATCGGAGACGACGTTGTCTCAGTAGAGAGTATAAGCTGGGGAGTTGAGCTCTCTCTAGGACTGCTGTGTTAGTGATCCTGTCCCTCCAGGTGATACCCAGTATACGTCTAAGGCAGTGAAGGTAGAAGTTATTTAGCCGCCGCTCTTGGTGGGAGTATAAGGTCCATGTTTCACTTCCATACATGAGGGTGCTTATAACACATGCCCTATACACTTGTACCTTTGTACGGACAGTGAGCTTGCTGTTGTCCCACACTCTTGCTGTGAGCTTCCCAATATATATATATATATATATATATATATATATATATATATATATATATATGGTGTTGTCTCAGAGTCTCTGTGTGCTTCTAGTAAGTATATATATTTGAGATTATTTTGGTATATGTATCCGTTTGTGGGAGGTACATATATCAGGTTTGGGCATTTGTATGAAGCATTCAAGAATAAATATCAGAACCTCGGTTGTTTTTTAGTAGAGTTTCGTTTATTTAGTAGTAGTAAATTTTCAGGATTTTTATAGCTCCCTTCTTCAGACTGTGTAAGGACAGTAGTGTTGCTGGTGCTGTTTTTTCTTCTAGTGGGGGTATCTGCTTCTTGTGGTAGTGTAGTTGTCATCTTTGTGTGGGTGTACATGGTGCTGATTGGTCAGTTGGTAATTTATGTTTGTACTGTCTCCCTTGTAGTCTGCTGGGGGTCATGGAGTTGTTGGTGGTGGGGTATTTTGGAAATATTTGTAGGCTTTTAGTGTTCCTGTATCGCTGTTGAGACCTTTGGTGTGGGTGTTTAATCTAATTATCCATTTTAATTCAGCTAGTTTTCTTGAGTTGGAAATCCATGCTCGATCAAGACACATTTAAGATTATCTAGATTGTGTGATGGGTGCTAAAGTGACGTGCGATTTACTGTGTGGTGATTTGAGTTTTATGGTAGATTTATGGTTATTTAGACGTAGTCTGAAAGGTGTTGATGTTTCCCCTACGTACCCACTATTTTTGCATTTTGTGCAGTATATGTAATATATGATATTTGCACTGTCACATGTGAGTTGTGGTGGGTTGGATTCTTGTCTTAGTGTGTGGTATTTGATTGTGGGTTCGGTGTTTAAGTGCGTGCATATTTGGCATACGTTTAAATAACCATAAGTCAACCATAAAACTCAAATCACCACACAGTAAAATCGCACATCACATTAGCACCCCTCGGTTTGTTGCATTTTTGTTTGCCTTTTATAGTTGTGTAAGTGTTTTTTCGATGCTGTGAGGATGTCCCGTAGGTTGGGTGGTTGTCTTTTGGCATTGATGGGGTTTTTTTGAAGGTGGATTTTATTGTGGGATCAGTTTGTAGGATTTTGAATTGTTTAGTGAGTTGTTTGGTTAGATTGTGCATGTGTTGACCGTTGGAATACCATGGGGATTCGGTCGTTGGTTTGGTGTTATTTATATTTGAGGAGTCTGTTTAGGGATGATGCCTTGTCGATCGCATTTTTTATTAGTTTTAAGGGGTAGTCGCTGTTTAAGAATCTCTTTAATTATCTAGATTGTGTGATTGGGGTGCTAAAGTGAAGTGTGATTTTACTGTGTGGTGATTTGAGTTTTATGGTTGATTTATGGTTTTTAGACGTAGTCTGAAAGGTGTTGATTTTTCCCCTACGTACCCACTATTTTTGTTGTATATATGTTTAAATAACCATAATATTTTTGTGTTGTATATTGGTCCTGAATACTGAGGTAATACTGAGATTATCCCTTACTACTCAGGTGGATTATCTGTGCACAATAGACGACTATTGATCCTTAAGTATCAATTTTCTGAAATGGAGAAAACAAGACTATTATAAACTTCAAAACTTTTGTTTAAACATTCCAAGAGTTGGATTTCGTATGTGATTTTTTGGAGACTAGGTATTGCAAAGTAGAATATTCATATCTAATCACACTAAGTATAATAGATGACTTTCCTTCACCAAATTAAGAACAGTTCTAGTTATTGTAGGTAAGAGAAGAAATTTAGAATTCAATATACTAAAATATTGATGACTTATTGAAGTGTTTGGAATGTTATATTTTATTACATTCAATGCTATAGAATTTGGTAATAAATAATACCTAATATTCGTTTTCATTAGAAATAATGAAATCCCAATATATTTGGTTCAATATAAAATTATTGGCAATGTACTTATTTATGGACGATACTATATATACATTTTATCCGATTTAAATCTGAATTATATTTTTCTTTCTAATTGGATTAATCGAATGAGAAAAACGAATGACAAAATAATTGAGGAAGAGTCAAAATAATGGAGGAAGAGTTCCCAACGGAACCTGTGTTTTTTGTTTGTTTTTGCTCTTAAGTGAAAGACAACACATAATTATCATAAAAATATATCATTATAGTTAAGTGTCATTTAATGTATTATTTCCCATAATGCATTGTGTAATATGAAATCTTTTTTTCTTTTTTTTTTCTTTACAGATTTCCATTTTCCTTTGCCGCCTTAATTTTGAATTGAAAGATGAACATTATAATTGATGTCCAGGGCGATAAGTAAACAAAACTGAAAAGGCGTAGATCTTACCTTAGTGTTCTTCGGTGGCCTTCAGGATGCAGATGATTTTAAATTTGAATAACATACGATATATATATATATATATATATATATATATATATATATATATATATATATATATATACTGTATCTGTTCTTGTCTTTATTCGCCCTATTAGTAAAAGCTCAATTATACGAGACTATTTTTACCCGTATTTTTGTTATATTTTTTCTGTTGTTCCCTTTATTTCCTTATTGCCCAGGCCGTCTGATGTTTTTACATCGCTGGCCAATATGCAATTTCCATTCTGTTCTTGATTCACTCTTCTTCTCCATGTTGGCCCATGTATGTATTTTTACGTTTTCGTGGGGGTCTTCCGGGTAGTCGTTTCCGGTACCTCGGATACCAATCGACAACTGCAACTGTTCGACCGAGCGAAACTTCTGCTTTTGATATTCCGTGATCATGTCCTTCACTCCGCTCAGCTCACGAATAAACTCACTTCAGATCTACCTACGTAATGATATTCTCAGCATGGATCTGGTAACGGCACTGAGGGTGATGAAAAGTTCAATGCTGGGTTGTTCGAATATGATACCAAAAGTGAGAATAACTATTGACATACCTACGTACATAACTGAAATTCGGAACTAGGAGTTTGGTAAGTAATGCACTTCTGCGCTGAACAAATCAAGACTATAGCACGTAGTTATTCTTTCCTTGGAATATTGGTTCGATCAATGGTATCTGCTGAGAGATATTAGCTATCTGAAAAAGAGACTCTCTCATTTTGAAAATATGAAAAATAAAAAATAAAAAAATAAGACGATCCGTGAATCCGTTGGGGTTTCGTTGTAACCACGTTCCCTGTTGATATTGATGCCTCTGTTTAGGATTTAGCATTTCATAGTTATTTCTGTTATATCGAGAATTTGGATTATTAGAAAATGGAGTTCCCCTCAAAATTATCATTGATCATATTGGGTTGGAAATCTCTTTATTCCCTTTGAGAAATTAGAGTGCATAGCTCTAATAAAAATCTCTCTATGATGTGCTGTTTTTTTCTCGATTACGGTTTACATATATACAAACACAATGTTAACCGCTCTTTCGATGGACAATTACAATTATTATGATTGAAAATTGAAAATCAATTTGTTGAAAGGGGGGTCCCTGTGGCGTAGTGGCTAACATGCTGAACTGTATCATCATAGTAAGCGAGTTCGAATTCCAGTCACGCTATTACGTTCACTTTCGGATTGAAAGGTATGAACCCTCTAATCTTCCCAGCTAAGAGTTAAATAGTACCAACACTGTTCTTCTACAAGGATGGCTTTGGCATTAAATAACCCACAAAGGTTGATATGCCATTAAAACAAAATGACTGAAAATAATATTTCATATTAAAAAAGAATATTGAAACAATGGATAAACATTGATCTTTGAATAATAGCTTATTTTAAAATGATAGAATGTATCAGAACAGGAAAAGGTTATTCTGAATAGCAAAAAGGGAAAAATAAAACATTTACAGAGAGCTTTATAATTTATTTAGATGCACAATAGTGTATTAAAACAAAATGTGCCTCAAAATATTTATTTTAATAAATAATACAATCCCGACTTCAATAATTCAAGGGTTTATCAGAGAGTAAAAAAAAAAAAAAAAAAAAAAAAAACAAAATAACAAATATTAACCCCCGTCAAAAAAATTCTTTAATTCTATCAGGCAAAGAAAGTTGTACATAAAATGATGTGTCTTTTTTTTTTTCTAGTTTGGTTTGGTTGTTTAGTTTATATTGTGGATTATTTAATCTTTTCTTTTCTTTTTTTGCGGGGAGTACGTAGGATTTGTAAGCGAATAGTTTGTTGTTAAGTAATTTGTTTATTAATACGTTGGTTTGTTGGATTGTACGGCATGTCCACCCTTGGACCGAAAACGCTTTGTTCCATTCATTCTTGTTGGGTAGTCAATTTTTTAAAACACATTTTTAAAAACCATTTTTTAATATATTTAACCCATAGATGAAACCCTAACAGGTACTACCACTCTGCAATTATTCTGGACAAACTAGAATAAACTTCAAAAATCAATAAAACTGCTTAAGAATCCGTGTCTTTAATTTATCACAATTTCTGTATAAATTTGAATAGTTATAATTATAGCTGACTAGACGAGCCGCGAACCTGTTGGCTTCACGTTGTGACTGATATCCTTGGTGATATTGGTGTTTCTATTTAGGAAGTAGTGAAGGATTCTAATGATCTCTCCGTTATATCAGAAATTTAGATGATTACGTTCAGCATAAATCCAACCCCTTAAAATTTCATTGTTGCAAATTGTACTGGAAATTGCATTATTCTCTAGTTACTTATGAAACTTTGCTTAGACTTGCAAATTAGGCGTAGGTTGCTCATAGCACCTGCTTTTACTAAGTGGTCACCCATTTAAGTACTGAGCGATATTATGGCTGCTTAACTTCGGGGATTTAATAAATCCTGGGTATGACACTAAACAGCATCTGATGGTGAAGCTCCAGTTCAGAGGATCTAGGGAGTGTAAAGTACTCCTTTATTGTCCTTACTCCTACGTCCACTCTGACCTGGAGCGGTAGTATCCGTTAGGTTCCATCTATGGGTCAAATAGGACTGATTAAAATTGTTTCAGTATGCCAAAAAATGTAAATATAAATGTACAATGAACGCGATTTTCTAACCTCTAGGTATAAAATAATCCTAGATGGGTTGAGATGCTGTTAAAATCAATCCATCTATGATTAGGGGAATCGATGCGTTCCACATGACTTAACCGTAAATCTGTTTTGTTCGCTAAGAACATTTTAACTGTTGGTCGATTTACAGTTTTCCTCTTCCAAGTTCAAATTTGTGTTTTCATTCTTTTTACTTTCTTTAATACTTTCTCTTCACTGAACTGGGGGATTAAAACAAGATGTCGGATTTTGCAGTCTTGATTCAACCACTGGTAGTCACACCCGCAATTTCAGGAGAAGAAAAAATAACATCTGTGAACGTTTCTTAAAAATTCACATATTTGCCAAGAAATTCAATATTGCCTAATTATGGAAACATATTCAGTAAATCCTCTAAATTCTTTTTTTTATTTGTTTTATCCCAATCTAATTTAACACAGATGAAAATTTGAAGAAAAAAACAACAAAAAACAGTAAAGTATCGTTCTAACGGCACTATTTAATGACACACATACATTAACGATACAGTAAAGTATCGTTCTAACGGCACTATTTAATGACACACACATTCTATATTTTCGCAAGAACTAGTGTTGGAGATTAGTTAAAAGCAAGTGTAGTTGTTAGCATCCTCCCATCTGCGAAAGACAATGGCGTAGTGTCCAAAAGTTGTTTTTTTTTTGGGGGGGGGGCTACATAGCCTGGGTGGTTTGATATGGAACATGTGCTGTTACCCAAGCAGCAGATACCCCATCTCCACTCTGCCGCTGTGATCCAAAGGATTTGTTTTAGGGGTTTACAAGAACACATGAAGATTTCAGTAGTTTATTTTAAAAACTAAAATTAGTAAAGCCTTAGAATAATGCCACCAAAATCAACACAGAAATCTAAAAAGAAAAGAAATTCAAAAGAATTGTTGAAATAATTACATTGTATATGAATATATAATACGGCAATTTATTTAAATTATAACGGTACTCTTAAATCCACCACACAAGTGTCGCCAACAATTAATAAGATGATTTTGAAGTTGTAATTTCTTAATGTTAATTTTTTAGATATAAAGTTATTTTAGATGAAAACAGCTTCATAAGGATTGAACTTAAATAAGAAAGGCCAAATTTAAATTCGAAATTGGTTATACTTGTTTGCGCTAGTCATTGTTATTTTGTTGAGTAAACTTTTTCTATATTATTCGTATCACTACATGTTTGCTGTATTTGAGATATTTACAGCAGTGAATGAAAAATTAATGTATTAGGTAAGCAAAAATACGTCCTAAATGTCCGCCATTTTCGATCTTGTGAGATGGTTAACGATTAAGTTTCGGAAATTGTTTTATTCTTTTTATTCACTTTTTAAAAAATTAATAATATTAAAATACAAACCTAAATGTAATATATTTTAATTTCAGTTAATAAATACGAATACTTTTACAATTAATTCCATTACTTGTTACAGCATAATCAAATGTTTTTCTTGAATATAAAAAATAATTTATAAACATGAAAAATAAATTAACTAATTACCAAAGTATTTATGATAAACCCTTGGCGAAAGATGGAAATAAAGTTCAAGTGAAAGTTGTGCAATCCAACAATGAAAAAAGCCAGGATATTAAAAGAGGAATAACTTTTATGAAATACATTGCTTATCATGTATAAAAATTAAAATGGATTAACGGGGGTAGCAGTGAGAAAGTGCGGATTTTGACATTAAGGAACAAGTTAACAACGATATGAAATGCAACATGTTTTAATACATATATATGCACATTAAAAGGGTACAACAAAGAGAAGAAAGTTCGTAGTTTTGGTCGGACAAGCAACCCGAGGTTTAGTAACCGTTCATTTAAAGTTAGCGGCACTTGCTCGTGAAGTATTGCTAATGTTATTATTTTAGTTCTCAGCTCCTTAAGGTCTTAGCCGAGTCATTAGTTTAGTTGAGTTTGGGTTTTTGGTTACAGCACCGTTCGAGGTAAGCAGTAATTAATGGTTATGGTTTGTTTGGGCTGCAAAAAGTTTATTTTTGCTAACAGCCATCGGCTGCATTGGTATCAAAGGGATGAAGCTTGTCCGAGGTTGCATTTATCTCGTCGGCTCCCTTAATTGTTATTCTGGTGATTAAAGGTAATTGCTATCAGCCTTCATGGGTCAAAAGATAGCAATCTCACTTGAGAAGGAGAAATGGATGAAGTCCGGTCGTGGGTTTTCTGTCCGTAAGCCTAGTTTGTAGGAAGAGAGAGAGCAAAGCCCTTACCTTGTAGTAATAGTCACCCAAGGAGGGGGGGAGAGGTGTTAACCCCTTGATGGTCACAACTAAAAAGAGGAAGCAGGCCGAACCCAGCAGACAGCACTCAGAAGGGTTACAACTAAAAGAGGCACAATCGCTAATGACATGGCTTTTTATAAAGATCACCACGTGACTACTAATGTTAGGGTGGCTGCTGCTGCTGTGTCGGTGACACTCGACCCCTGTCCCCTAGGGGCACAAGTGCCGGTGTTGTATGAAAATAATAACATAAAATTTCAATACATGAAGTTATAAATGAATAAAATTCTTTTTTACTAGTTTCATTTATTTGTTTAATAATTTATTAAAATACAAAACAAAAATAAGACAATAAGAGAATTTGTTTTCCCAGAGCATGCAGGGTGTGTGTGTGTGGTGTGTGTGTTTATTTAGACAAGAGTTTTGCATCTGACCATAGAATTCCTACCAGCAATGAATTAAAACGTCTGTCTTGGAGGTTGTTGTTTTTAAGTGAAAGACTGAGTTTCTTAGATTCATTTATCTAGGTTCCCGGTCAAATTAGACGGCGTTGAAAGTTCTTACTTTAAACCGAACACCCACCTTTCAACGTGTTAGATCCAGAAGAGAAAAAAATGAGCATTCGGATCTTCCTATTTTATTTCGTCTCAACTGAGACGGAAGTGACGTGCGTTGTTTCTCATTGGTTACTCACTGCTTATAAGATCAACTACAGCGGCAGCTGAACGTTATTGTGCTAAGTAGACTGACCGTACTTGACCGTACTGACCGTACTGCCGGAATTGTACTTTCGGTAGGGTCGCTAGGGTGAACGGGTATGATGTTTGAAGACTCGAAACTTGATCCCAATAACAACACTGATGAGGCGATCCTGCGCACTCTTTTATATATATATATATATTAGCTATACCCAAATGGGCCTAAAATGCGTTTTTGACAAATGACTTTAGCCCCCTACAGAAAATAATTTACCAAAAATCAGGGAATTATCGGATTTTAATGAAATTTTCAGTGTTTATTTATCAATCAATGATTTTTATAATGCATTATTTATTTTATTTCAAAACTTTCTTATTTTCTTCAGGTCACTTAATTTTGACACCCTTATGTTGGGGGCGTAACATTTTATTCGAGTTGGTCTTTCAGTTTTCTAATTACAGTATAAATAAAGAGACCAAAGTTATGAATAGAAACAAAAAAAAAAAATAAGGAAAAAAAATAAAAAAAAAAAAAATAAATAATTAATTTTTGGAGATTTCTTTTACTCATTTCGATAATTATTTAATTGGCTATTATTTTATAAAGAAAAAATTATACATCGATATTTTTTCTGCTTAAAAAAGGGAACGGGGTTAATTTTCAATCGAGTTTTTCTTCAAAAGTATACTTTTCAATAATAAAATAAGGTTTGCATTAAATAGATATTTATTTTTAGAATCTAAAAATATAACATTTTAAACTTAACATCAGGCTTTTCATATTTTAAATGAATTTTATATATTAATTTTTCATAGCAAAAATACTAAATTAAAGTTTTGAAATGAAATAACTGATACATTATAATATTCATTAATTGATAAATCAATACTGAAAATTTCATTAAAATCGGATAATTACCTGATTTTTGGTAATTTTTTCCCATCCCAAATGTTATTTTAAAATTGTAAACAAGCGCCTAAAACCATTGAAAAAGAGACAGAATGGCGGATCGCGTCGAAATTGACCAAAACAAATTGTTTTAAATCTATTAAAAATAAACTGCATATGTAATGATATATTTTTTTTTAATGATCGTCATTATGTTACTACTTATGATTTTAGACAAAAGTTTGACCTAAGATAATAGATTTAATTAATTTAATTAATTTTTAAAAAGCTAGCAGCCGACAAATTTGGGGTATCTCTAATATATATATATATATATATATATATATATATATATATGTGTGTGTGTGTGTGTGTGTGTGTGTGTGTGATAAATAAAGCATTAAAATGTCATATTGATCTTTAATTCTCGGTAGTTGTTTCGAAATCAAACCGTACAATTCCTACGAACTCAACTAATTATATATTAATACAATCGCAGTTTTAATATATATGAAGTATATTATTAATACGTCATCAATATTAATAATTTTCTTAGTAATGTCTTAGTGTTTGTCTACTCTATAGTGGAGTTACCAAATCTGGTATGCATACTTATTAGACTAACGTAAAAATTGATCCTAATGAGTAAAGAAGAGCTTCCATCGAAAAAGGGTGTATTAGTGAGAAAACATGTTGCTGCAAGACGTAATTAATCGTACATTTAAATCGTATATTTTGAATTTAAATTTCCACACTCCAAAAGAAAGCATAAGCGAATTATTTGTATAAGTGAAATAATTATTTACATTTAATTAATCATTACTTATTAAAAAAAAAATATTACGTACATTTTCGCAAAATACATCTTTCAGATAAAAAGGGGGGAGTCAGAAATGTCATATTCCTGGGATCATTGAAAAATTTCGGATTTTTCAACATCATATTTTCTCCTCCAGGCGACCCAATCAGGGCTAATCAGACCCCGATTCTCTCCCCCAGCGAAAGGCTTTCACTAAACTCGCCTCCATTTTGAGATTCAGTAAAGCAGACCGTTTTAGATGGCTTTATACTCTCGGTCATGTGACCCACCCACCCCCAGTCAATGGCGTTAATCTTTTATAGTAAAAAATATAATTTATAAACGTTTGGTTTAGGTTTTTAATTGATGACAAAGATTGTTTAGAATAATGAAATAGTAGGTGTTTTGGCATTTGACAGTTAGCCTTGTCGTGTCTTCAATCCAAATACTGACCTCTTACCCACTGTAAACGGGTACTTCAGCTAGTTTTAAATGATATTCTTAATTACATAAATACAAAACAGTGCATACATTTAAGCTCAACATATAAACCGTTTACAAATATCAAAAGTCAGCGTAATCAAATTTAGATTTACAAAAGAATAAATATAAATTATATCATAAAATGAAACAATGTAGACATAAAAAAAAATTAACAAACACTGTTTAATAGAATTGTCTCTTTTCAAGGAAAGTTTTGAAATTCTCTCAAGTTCATTTCATGGGCCAAAGTATCTTTAAATATTTCTTTAACCCCCAAGGATCCTTCCATCATTGCGTCATTTGTATCCCATCCAATCAGAATTGCCATGAAGTTTTTTTCCACTCAACAATGTCTCGTTGATTTGAAGAAAGCAAAAACTGTAGATGTGTGCAGATATCTAAACCCGCACTGAATTTTGTTTCTAGAAATGTGTAGTCAACATTCAGGAGTGTCAGCTCAAATATTCTCCGGTTTACATAAATAGAGGGAAAACTGCAAAACAAGAAGAAATAATTGTTATAATAATTAACAATGATAATTAACAATCATGATAACAACACTATTTGTTCAATAAATTAATACTGTTTAACTACATTGTTACCAAAGTAAAATGAATAAAACGACGATTATTTAGTTAAAGGTCAATACTTGTGTTTGAAATACGTAAATATCAATCAAACATAATTTGGTTTCTATTGAATAGTATGCTGATTGTGTTTTCACCAGTGGGTGTGTAGAAGAGTGGCACTCCTCTCTGAATGCATTCTTCAAGAGTGGCACATTTTCAACAATTTATTTGAACTTTTAATTCCCTAGAATCTCATAATCTTGCTTTTACTAGTATTAAATATATATATATATATATATATATATATAT
This sequence comes from Doryteuthis pealeii, assembly GCA_023376005.1. Taxonomy (NCBI): domain Eukaryota; kingdom Metazoa; phylum Mollusca; class Cephalopoda; order Myopsida; family Loliginidae; genus Doryteuthis; species Doryteuthis pealeii. The sequence goes on along the minus strand of CM042159.1, from coordinate 80,257,461 downwards.
AATATATATATATATATAATATAATATATATATATATATTGTATGGTATTGGATGAACTTTCTAGGCTAATTACGTGATTGTATCAACTTCAATTCAATGAACATTCAATTTATCGTTTTAGATTGTGTGCTCATTCTCCTGTGATGCGTTGGTGCCCGTTAGAATGTGGGAAACCAACACAAAATGACCTCATCATCTAATCATATATGTTGGATGATTCTGAAATGTTTGTTTTATTTCATGTCACAGATTGTAGCAAGAGGCTAGAGATTGAACTCGTAACCTCCAGGTTGTGAGTGGTGACACATGGTAAGCTTCCTGTCATCCCCTGTTGGTTGGAGTGGTTCGCCCAGCTGACAAGTTGGGAGGCATTGCAGCCGAGGCAGTCTCTTTCGTAGGGGTGACTTACAGGTCTTAGTGAGAATCCAGCTGGACCCTAGATAAATTAACTGCGTGATTCCAGAGGGGCTTCCCCCAGGCAATACCTGCCCCCTCGATTTAAAGAGGTAGGGCTGGGTTTATTGTCTGGTGCCTGAGGCACCGCAAAAGGGAAATGCCGATGGTAGTGAGGCTCCAGTTCTAGAGCTCTGGGGGGGGGATTATCCCTTCATTGCCATTACACCCAGGTCCATTATAACCAGAAGTGGTATTACCTGTTAGGGTCCCATTTATGGTATCAAATAGATCTTTGCTAATTATTTGGATTAGATAAGTGTACCTGATATCATGTAACCGTATAAAAAAAGGAAAATTAAGAAACTACACAAAAATGTAAATATAAACGCACAATGTACGCCATTTCCTAACCTCTAGGACTAAAATAACACCAGAAAGGTTTACACACCGTGAAAATCAATAAATCAATCAATCGTTTGTAGCTTCTTTTTTTTTTAATGCTAAATAGTGAAGAATGACACCTTCTTTATTATACTCGTTTCCCACTGACTTTAAAATCCCTGGTATTTATAAATATCGCAAAACTCTATAGGGATATTTTGTTTTTAAGATCTTAATTTATGTAACATCATATGGGTTGTATATACAGTTGTTTATATTTGAGTGTAATAAGTCGATGGTAATGTTAGTGTTTTAGAATTAATGTCCACCATTGGTATCAAATTTCAAGATTACAGAGATTAAATATTCTTCAAAGTTTTTAAAAAATTGTTAAAGTTTCAAAGTTCGTGCATCAGTCATTTACATTTTGGACATTCCAATTCCTTTGAAATTAAATTGACACTCTATTACTTCAAATAAGCAACAAAAAATGAAGTTTCAATTTTTATAATTTAGGCATATTTTTCAGTATTGTTTCAGAAATAAAATGGACTATAACAACAATAATAACAATATTAATAAATACAATGATAATAAATACCTCGTCAATTTCTCCGTTGAAATGATGCATTCCATATCCGGCACCAATTTGCATTGTACACTGTCTGCTCTGTATGTTTCCAGTAACTTTAAAAAGGAAAAAAAAGAAAACATTTAATTCTTTAAACACATAAACCTTGTATTTTAGACTGAGCATTATTTTACTATGCATCGTAAGGCTGATATGTTGGGGGTCAGAATGATCATATCAGGTAATGTTATTGAAAGGCACGACCATTCTATCTTTAAGAATTTCTTATATGGGATTATAGACAGATATGTTGGGAGTCAGAATGATCATATCAGGTAATGGTATTGAAAGGCACGACCATTCTATCTTTATTTTATAGGGATTACATTCCTTATTTGCCACGGTTCTATCGGAAATCTGATAGAGAATTATCTCCCCCTGCCGCTAGAGGGCGAATCGCCAACAGGAGCTTGGCGCCAAATCCAAACCCCATTACTTATCAGGGAGCAGTTACCGAGGAGAGACGCTAAAATAAGCGTTTCCATCACCTTGCCCTTAACCAGCATACTTTCTAAGGCTGTCGCAATATCATACCACTGAAGGCCGTTTCGACAGCATACTTATCAGAAGGCTGAGGACCTAAATAGTCAACTTAAAAAGGGCCCCATCCACCGTCATTTAAAAGATTGTTACTAAGGCGAGTAGCTTCTAAAAGGCATTCCTACACTTTTTTTACCTATCGTACGAGAACTGACCAAAACGGACGCGTCTCTACAGAAACTCTACAACCACAGCGACCAGAATACCCCTGTTAGTGCCACTTCTCCAACGAACAGTATTTCACCTCACAGATAAGTTTGTAGCAGATGCCATTAAAATTTGCAACATATTCTTGTACTATTTGTCAATACATTTATCAAATTTCCATTGTGTGTTTGTCTTCTTTCGTCCGAACAATTTGCCTACAACTGGGAGAATTAAGAGCCCCCCCCCCTTAAACCCGTAATTCCTCTTAGTTCTTCCGCTAGGTGTCATTACAAACAGCCTTACAAAAGTAGAGGGGATAAAATCAAAGTTACCTTTTTCGCCTTCTATCCTCGAGAGGAACACGCACCAGTTGTATCTCCTGTCCATAGTTCAGAGGGACTTCGAGCCTTCAACCCCAAGTCGCACGGTACGAAAGAACATGGCCTACACGTAATTGTTATTTATACTTTACTTTATTACCGGTGGCCTCAAGACTTTACCTATTAAAAAAACACCTCTTATCCTATTACGATATTTCTTGTATGCACATATGTAAGTTCTTCTTTGTATTCTTCTATCCTGTTTTGTATTCTACTTCCATTAACTTTGTTTATGCAATAAAGTCTACTTGTTATTACTTTCGTCGTGAATGTATATTTACTACGTACGAGGAAATGAGACTCAACCAATAATCATTATTCAACAATTTTGATGGAATGATGGGATAGCTTTAAGCAAAGATGTCTAAATTTGTTTCATGATCTTTTTAAAAAAATCTATTATTTAAAATAACTTTTGTGAGATCATGTACATATTTTCTGAAAGTCGTATACTGACCAGCAAAATAACAATTTTGTTTTTGATTAGTCATTTTTTTAAAGAATTACTTACTTGATCTTCCTGTCTTGCGCATTCCGTTCACGCTTCCGGTTACGTGATCATCATCAAACATATACGTCACTTCCTTCCATTCATTAGCCTGAAAAAAAATCAGTGAATTTTTTTTTTTTACTGTTCAATTTGTAACTGAATGATAATATTATGGAGTATAGAATACAATTCTATCTTTTTTAAATAAATACACGTACACATTTCTCTTCCCAAATTTAAGGGAAAGAAATTAAAACAAACACACAACACAATCCTTTTTCCAAACTTAAGGAAAAGTAATTAAATCAAACACACGAAGACAAATCCTTTTCCAAAGATTTAAGGAAAGGTGATTAGGGCAAATGTTTACACAAAAATCAGAATCGATTGGCTGGGTTAGTATTGCTCACTACTACGTCCGTGTGTTTGCACCAAAAAGTTAATTACTTTTTGATCCGACTAAAGTATTATGGATAAGAAATCAACAATGAGACAGAACCCATTTCGCTATCAAAGAAGACAGAAATCATTTCGCTAGCAGACGAGACAGACTTCACCTCACACTCAAACCGGACACACACAACGATAAACAAACACAGAGATCTCGTCTCGCTGACCAAGAAACAGGTGCCAGACCCAAGATTCCACTATCTTCAACACAATTACTACTATTAACATTCAATCGTACCACCGCAGTCAACATCAGGAATCCATTTCAGCCGGTCAGATACACAAACTTATTTCTCATTTCTGTCCACATCAAAACGAACTTTCCCAAACTTAACATACGAATTTTTTACATTACACATATCACCTACACTCTTCCTTTCTGTTGTATAAGCAAAAGTCGAAATCTCCCCGATTCACTAATTAAAATATACATACACTCGCCAACGGGACGGACAAAGTCGGAAGTGTCCTCTATCGTTACCTAAAACGGAATGACCATTTTAACACATATCTGCGCATGGGCTCCGATCGGAGTTCCGCTTTGATGGTCAATTCCGGACATTAAATTAAAAAAAAAAAATTGGTAAATAAAATTCGCATTATCATCCAATGAAAGCGATTCCCGGGTGAAATGAAAATATCTTCATTTGATCCAACTTTCGGCTCGCACTCTCTATAAATAACAGCTTTGAAGGGCAACCGACAGAGAGGTCCCGGGCGTCGATTCGAATACACGCTCGCAAGCGAAATCAACATCACAGGCGGCGACTCACCTACACCACCCACTTACCCAAACCTGACCTCACAGGCAGTCAACACGCGAACATTTCTACAAGATTCGACGGTACAAAACAAAAAACGCTACTACCAATACACAATATTCTACCTAGAACAACAACAACAATAACAGATATACCGAGTGAAACAAGGAAATTCTATTTCGTTCAGCAACCGCTAACGAATATAAAATAATCAAGACTCGACCCACCTACCCAACTGCAACTGACTCGACCACCTGACACTCACTGACTTTTATTCAAGACACGAAGGAAGCGAACATTTCTATATCATTCGACGATACAAAAATATACTAGCTATCATAACACGATACGACCAGCGATCGACTTCAGAATAACCGAAACACAAAATTCAGCCTATAACAGCTAACGACTCTAAAACACAAGACTCGACTCACCTACCAACACCCATCACTACTCACTGACTTTTATTCAAGACACAGCGCCTACCACTACACACACAATATTCTGCCTACATCACCACCCCAATACCACAGTCAAGCTGGACATTTTACGGACTCAATATCCACCCACAACTATCACCAAATTTATCCTGTAATTCTCATTTCTATCCTTTCACCGTTCTCATGTTGTTTTTTTAATACAATTTTAAACTTAAAATCTGTGTTTTGTTCATTTCCTCATCACCATACGCTTGCATGATAATACGGTTTATAAAATTTCGAACATTTACATATTTGTTGAATACTTGCAAATTTATTCTCCGTCAATTTTAATACACCAGGTCGCCTCTACAAAATTATTATTGCACATTTATTCTCTGAATAAATTTATTTGTTATTTTATAACCATATGCATTTGTTTTATTATTTCTCCGTATTTTCTGCCTAACTGTGTCATATTTTTATTCGTCATTTAATATTCTTTGCGAACCTCTGCAACAAGGCCTCTACAGGAGTCTACATTCACTCAACACGTCATTTGTTAATGATATAAATGTTCAATATAACGGAGATAACTATGAAAGGCTAATTAAAATAATGGATAGCTGTTACAATAGGAATCCAAAGGGTTGACGGGTCGTCTAGTCCTTTATAGTAAATTAGTATTTTGTAACGTTTGATAGCGAATATTAAAAAAGGCAACGTGATTACTACTAGTTCTTTGAATTGGTTAGAAAGTTCTGGTTTAAATTATTTAAATATCATCATCATCATCATTATCATCACTACCATCATCATCCTCATCATCATCATTAACAGCAGCAGCAGTAGTCGAATTTCTATAAAAGCCGCCAACCTATTTCCTCTTCCGTTTTCTCGTGACAGGCAAGAAGCAGTAATATTTAATAGTGATTAACGATAACTTAATATCCCGATCTGGCCAGACAAATCTAAAAATTCTTTGCAAAGTTCACTTATCTGGGCTGAGTCGTATCCTCTGACGCCAAGATTGACAAAGAGGTAGACAACCGACTTGCTACGGCGAACAGTGCATTCGGCAGAATTTACAAGCACGTCTGAAAATGCAGCAACGAAAAGGAAGAACGTCGAAATGAAAGTCGTACTCCTGTCCACTGTTCTGTATGAGATGAAGTCCTGGATGATTTTTCCCAGTAAATACTGGACAATACTTTCGTTTGTATTCTACTAATACCCTTAAAAAGGCATGAATCCATCTTTTTCTCCCCCTAGCTATGGGAAAATAATAAAGTAGATGGGGCTCATCAACATTGATATGTTAGCCGGTCTAGGAGAAGGAAAACTGAATTCAAACTAATTGTACCCCGCTCAAAACATGACCTTGTGACGCATCCTGTTCGTGTTAGAAGTTATATGGGATTACAACTCTTGAATAAGGTGCTCGGGTGTGGGCGGTGATCACTCACCTGTTCTCCCTCTAGCTACACTACTGATGTTACCTGAAATTACACAAAGTGCAAATTGATAGATTGGTATGCACAAAATGTTTAAAGATAGGGTTTATCCACCTCCATCTTGGTGTCATGAAAACACACACAAAAGGGCGGTTTAATGTGAGTACCCTCCCTGGAACTGACCCTGCTGGGTAGATTGAGACAAAAATTGTCAAGGCCCGTCGACTTTATCCCTTATGTGCTCGTCACATTTATCCCTTTTAGACAATGGGAATTCCCGCTGAGACTGGACCTTGGAAAATTTATACCAAAAAAGACCGAAAAGCATTAAAGATAACGTAATGATGGTACAAATGCACAATAGAGCGCAAGAGATAATATCATTAGAATCGCATTTTACGTATAAATAGCATTAAATGTTAGAAACTCCTGAAGTAAACTAACCCTAACACTAACCTTAGCACTAAACCTAACCCTAACCCTAAATCTAACCCTTACCCTTACCCTAACCTTAAATCTAACCCTTATCCTTACCTTAACCCTAACGTCCCAAAGGTTTCGAGTATTCCCCTGAAATATGAACCTGTCTTTCTTTCTTTCTTTCTTGTTATAAAAATCAAGTGGCAACATCTTGCAACCTTTCTTCAATCCTTTCTATATTTACAAGACCCGTTACAGTACACAAGCAGACCGCCATTATTATTAGAAGACAAAATCTAATATCATCTCTTGCGTGCTATTGTACATTAGTACCGTAATGATGATAAAACCAATGATGCCGAGGATATTAGCCGGACCGGTTAAAACTGAAACAATTGTAACCTATAGCATGAGGAAAATAATATTCATACATACTATGTTTAACTCTAGAATAATTATAATCTATTAAATAAAAAAAGATAATCTCTTTCTTACGTTGTAAGCAATTTTGATATCACTTTCGCCGAAATCTGTGACTGCTCCCATGTGCAATTGTTTTGTCTTCCTTTCGGCGGCGATGTACAGAGAAGGGTGATGATCACAGTCGCCATTACTAAGAATTGCCTCTGTGTGATCATTATGTCCTCTCTCTCTGAACCTTATTTGAACAAAGACTCTTTTGCCTAGATAGGCGTTGGCAAAACGCCACAGCAAAAGTCGGGAATTTCCGTTGAATTTTGCCACTCCATTCTGCACGGTTACATTCTCATTTTTGATTCCATTTTGCCGGCCGAACATGACGTCATCATTTCCGTCAAAGGTGAACTGAACTTCTGGTTTGCATGCTGTAAGACAATTATAGTTTTGTATTATATTCAAATACATTTACTTTCTGGTAAATATCAATCATTTATGTATCTTAAGTATTGAATGCGAAATACGTTAATAATTGCTTATTTCTTTTAGAACTGAAAAGTCTTTTCTAGTATTTCTCACATTTTCAAATCATGCTCTTTCAGAAATTAGTGAAACAAAAAATAAAAGCTTGATTGATATATCTATATTAATAACTCTAAATAAACAGTTTTTTTTACCATTTCCTGTTCCTGGACAGAAAGTGTTAATTCCCAATTCCTTATGCCTAAAGTAAATGGGAAAGATTTATTTTTCTCTTCAAATTTTGCTTTTATGACATGGATAATGAAATTTTCACATTTACCCATTTCCAGTACATACCAGGAAGCTAATACAGAATTTTCAAGAACTTACTAAACAATCTTGTTAATTTTTGTATAGCTTAAACATAAATAAATCCAAATTTTGATTCATATGTTGTTTTATTCAGACATTATGTGCGAATTGCGTTTTTACAATGAAAGTAAGTTAATTTCTGAATTTCATTATCTACAGCACACAACAAAGTTTGAAGAGAATAATGACCATTTTCTATACTTTTACAAGATAAGCAATTAGGAAATAAGACATTATTCAAGAACAAAATTTGTGTTATATATAATAATCAGAGTTTAATATGAATGCCACCTTAACACAATAAAAAATGCCACCGCGTTGTGAGATTTATGTTTGCACAATACCGTTAAAATGACATAACTTAGAGAATAAAACTATTTCCAGTTCATTTTGTTACGTAATTATAATAGTGTGCGACTTGCATTCGCACCCACCTTCACTATCATTTGTAAAGTTAGATAATTATCAAATATCAATTATTGTATATTTATCCTTATTTATTTGCAATTAAATGTACAATAAATTCTATAAATACGATGTCAATTGATTTAATGGCCACTCTCGGTCGATTGTAAAGTATACGAGAATAACGTACTTGAATAAGAATAACACACACTTTTGTAAAGTCCCTTGTTTTTTTAATTATTTCTACTACATATCTGCAGTATCCGGTAATATCCGGGAAAGGTGGATTTATTCGCAGTTCCCAGAGTACGCCTGAAAATGCTAGCTAACCTGGGTGCACATACAGGATTTTTGTTATGTGTTTTTATGGCAGATAAATCTTTTCTTAAACAGCTATTGATAGTTCATAAGTTTTCGTCGATCCAGCTTTCTTCATTTAGAGTGAATAAGCCCAGGTAGTTTGAGCTCGAAGAGCATCGAGCTTGTTCAACAAACTTATGCATGAGAAAAGGAAGGGGAGTAGTGGGAGGGAAGATCTAACAGTTGTAATATCTCCTCTTCCCCTTCTCTCACTAAAACGTCTTATCTTTCCTCCTCCATTGTAAAATGTCCAAGGAGTTTCATTATTGATTTTCATTGAAATCAAATTAGCCAGTCCTATTTCTGAATACTAGCTTAACATCTGTGTATAGTTTTATCATGATCGGATTACTGGTGTAGACGCCAACTGGTTATACAGATACATATATATACAAAGATTGCCTTTTATACCGTAGATGCATTTTTAGATCAGGAATTATCATTTTATCCACTAATTTATTCAGATAAGAGTCCTCATTTTGATTGTTTTAGTCAAACCGTTTCGTCCGTTATACACTGTAGCCTTTTCAGATATCTAAGAGTTCGGTTCGAAATTTCCAGACGGTTACAATTTACGTATCGGTATGATTATAACAACCAAAATGGGGACATTACTCTGAATAAATAATCTGTTCATTTATTAAATAGCTAAATTAGTGGCGTATAATATTGTAAAACTATTATCATAAAAAGAACATTTATGACATTTCATTCAATAATTACAGTGAGAATTAATTTTAATAAAAGTTATCTAAAGAATAAAATCAAATGTTTGTCTTGACAATGCAGAAAATAAACAGAGAATAGCTGTGTTAATGAAACATATTAAAATATCAGAACGTGATATCGAACACAAATTCACAGAATATTTTTTTTAACATTTAATCTTGGTATTATATATAAAAATTAATTTACTTCGAGGCAAAATGGATTGTTGTCCCAAAAATGCATTACAAGAACACGTTGAAATGTTGAAGAAAGTTCCTGGGGCACATTTCTGGATCTTCCATCCGTGACCAGCAATATTCTGTTGAAATACGGTATTATCTCCGGGAACTATTTTCAGCGGACATATTCCTACAATGAGATCAATATAAATATATTCACATAATTTCTTCTTTTTTTTAATTTTTAGAAATGAACTATAATCATTAACATTAAAACCGGACCCACATGCATGTTTATATTTAGTCAAGATATATATATATATATATATATATATATATATATATATATATATATATATATATATATATATATATACTTCCTCACATTTGAAGATCGACAAAAGAAGCCCAACACACCAAAAACAGCGACTTTTTATTTTCAATAATAATTTATTTTTCCTTAAACCAACGAAAGCCCTGATGAAGGTCTATCGGAACAGACCGAAATACTGCAGCGTAGGCGAAATAAACATTATTCGTTTATAAACTGGTGTTTTTTTTTCAATTTTTTACAATATTATATACTGTCGGATTCACTTCCATTTTTTCTTCACACACACACACACACATATATATATATATATATATATATATATATATATATATATATATATATATTGTAAACACGGTTTGTTTTGAATGGCTTTTTGCCGATAATTTTTTGGGGAATAAGTGCTTAATTGGAGTCGTACCTAATTTGAAAATTAATTAATTAATAATGAATTAGGCGGGAATACCTATTAATGTATGGCTAAACAAATCGAGAAATATATATATATATATATATATATATATATATATATATATATATATATATATGTATGTATGTATGTATGTATATATATATGAATGATGTGTATTTAAGTAGCAGAATCTTTTGTAACACACGTACAAACATACCCCCTCACATACAAACACATACACGATGGTCACTAAATGGTCATAAGTTTGAAACTCTGACAACCGACTTAAAATTTTAAAATTATTCCAAAATAACGAAGTCTGCAATTAAAAAACGCCTCATACTCAGTTGATATATAGAATATATATAATTTCAAAACTGACTCATTAACCTATAAACCATTTTAAGTTAGAAAAATATCTAAAACTTAATAATCTCAGAAATTAAAGACTTTTTAAGAATACTTCTGGTATCAATTTTTTTCTCCTAAAAATCCTATAATAGAAAAAAAAAGAACATAAAATGTTGGATAAGTCAGAGTGTCTACAGCTTTCTAGACAACAATGAAATACCAGAAAATAATAACTTTTATATTTACTGTGTTATTTACTTAGAACAAAGGTGGGAGACATTTTCATCTTTAAAGGCCACATTGAAATTTATTGTCTACTAACACGGCCGCACCCAGTAAAATATGAGCATGTTTATAACAAAAGTTAATGGTAGTTAATAAAGTTAATCACTTAACCTAGATTTAATTAATATATATTACTTAAGCGAAAAAGTTACCTAATCTTTTATTGACTTTTAAAAAATGCTTTTTTTCCGAGAAAGCATTTTAGTGTAGCAAGTTCTAAACTGGAGATCTGCCATTTTGATTATCCATTTGACAAGGCCGTAATTTTATGGTTTTAAAAAGCCGCAGACTATTTAAAAAAAGAAAAAAAAGAAAAAGAATCGGGCTACAACTGAGAACTTTTCCAGTTCCAGAAAACAAAACAGTAATATTTGTTCTGATAACCACGTATATTCGGTATCCGACATTGATCTGCAAACCATAAAGACACCATTAATAAAAAGAAATTAATACTGTTTTACTGACAATATGATCCACCTAAAAGATATTTCAGACAACCTCCATATAAAACAGAACATTGGAATTAATTACTGTAAGCCTCATTTTGATATGGAGTATAATTTTTTCATGCTTCACCTTTTATAACATTATTGTAACTAGCAAATTTATGCACCCTCCGGGTACAAGTTTTTAAGTTTTAATATGATAAAATATCATGCTAAATTAGAAAGGCTAATAAAACTGAATAAGAATGCAGATAAAAAGATTTGGAACAGAGGGGGTATTATCGAAAAATAGAACAGCTTTGAAACTAACTCTTCCATCATTTTCCATTACTCTCGTCTTTCATTGGTAAATTTTCCTAATTTAACTCTTTACTTAAAATAGGAAGTAAAGAATAATATTACAGTTATTTCTTCTTTATTAATGAATTTCTTTTAAGAGTTATCCCAGAGATTTTTGCTCATATTCAATAAGATAAAACCAAACAATTAGAAATCAATAATACTTAGCATATATTTATTAAAATCATTTTTTTAAGATCAATATGCAAATTAGCCTTCCCGTTCACACTGTAAACCAGTATTTTGTTGTATATATAAATACAATTGCGTATTATTAGTATGTAGATATGGTCAACAGTCTTAATGTAAAACAATTTTATTATTCATTGAGGTTTAAATAAAAATAAAATCATGGAGAATGTGATGTAAATAACTAAGGGAACTGTGAATTGAGTAGTAATATAGTTTCGGTTACAGACAGAAAAACACACAATCTCCATTATAATAAGATTTATAATTTTTTTCCTTTGGACAACAGCGTCAGTGTGAAGAGGGGGATATGCTGCTTGGGCAACAAAAAAGATTTTTTTAAATAATATTACTAGAAGTAAAAGATCCAAAATACAAAAAGCCATCTTTCTTTAGCTGCATTTTATGGTTTTAAAAAGCCACAGACTATTTAAAAAAAGAAAAAAGAAAAAGAAGCGGGCTACAACTGTGAACTTTTCCAGTTCCAGAAAACAAAATTAACTTTAACTAATTTGGGTAAATACATACCTGTTGAAAGTTGGTTTACTTTGCATGAATTTCGGCATGAATTATCTTGTACACAACCACTTCCTTCGACATAAGTCTGCTCAGGTTGGCAGCATTTGCCATAGGATTTTCCACCAATACAAGTCCAATACGCTCGACAGTTATATTTATTACGATAACCACGTATATTCGGTATCCGACATTGATCTGCAAACCATAAAGAAACCATTAATAAAAAGAAATTAATACTGTTTTACTGACAATATGATCCACCTGAAAAATGATTATTTTATTTGATTATCGAATTATTTATATATCTATTAACATAGGAATTATGTTATCTACTAACATAGTTCCCATCGTTCATAACGGGATTAATTACATTGATTGGATATAGGCAGCCACGTGAGATTTCGAGAGATTTAGTCAGATTCAAAAAATGAGTGGTAGTTCAGCACCAACATATTGTAAGGAAAAGCCAGGAGATTCAGGACTTAAGTGAAAACATCTATTGGGAGGAGTGGGGGGGGTAGAGCGATTAATAAATTCCATTGTTTTATCGACACCACGTCTTCTTTTGAGACTGGTCTAAAGAAAATGTAACATCTGAAATAAATGTGAATGTTCTCTCTCTCTCTCTCTCTCTCTCTCTCTCTCTCTCTCTCTCTCTCTGAATGTGTGTGTGTGTGTGTGTGTGTGTACAACCTGTCTTTCTTTCTTGTTATAAAAATCAAGTTGCAATATCTTGCAACCTTTCTTCAACCTGTTTTATATTTACAAGACCCGTTACGTTACACAAGTAAACCGGCAGTATTATTGGAAGACAAAATGAAATTAGATATAAATATGAACAATTTGTGTGTAGCCATGTTTTTACCAACCATCCAGCCAACAACCAACCAATTTAACATAGGCTCCTTTATCAATAATTTCATATTCATATACAGCAGTGTTGCCCCCCCTCTCTCTCTCTCTCTCTCCTCTCTCTCTCTCTCTCTCTCTCTCTCTCTCTCTCTCTCTCTACGTCCGTGCGAGTTTGGTCGTAAGTGTGAGGTAGACAAGTTGATTGATAAACGAGGACCAGCCGTACTCAAAATTCTCCGTCTTTCTTTACACAATTCCAGTTCTCTTACAGAATAGACGAATAATCGATATGAGCAGAAAATTGGTCGTAATGGAATATTCTATTAGGTAGATTAAATATTTGACCCAAAATTAATTATTTTTTAATCTAAAAATAACTCTACTGCCTAATTGCTTCCAGTTTATTTTTAAATGCACTTCCTCTTGACCTTCTCTCATTTCAATGATTAATTTTAGTCCAGTGAAATTGATCGAAATTTACCGCCTAGAAACAACAGGTGCATTTCATTCTAAAAAAGAAACAGAATATTTAATGAGAAGTGAAAGCTAAAGTGAAGAAATAGTAGTAATAGAAATGAGTAAAAGTTGTTTTAAGTTCTAAGAGTCAATAGAGTAATTCTATGAGTAGAATCATAAAAATACCAAAAAATCATGTTTAATTAGAATTTAACCATTAATATCTATTAATAATGGAGATTCGCTTCCGGTTTTTGTCTATAACAAAAACCACGTCACTGCTTACATCACTTTACCCGAAATCGTCATAACATGGAATAAATACACTCAAAATTTGAGCATGCAACATTGACAGTCCTCATTGTTTTTTTAAAACAAGTTTTATAGATACATCCCAGTATCATATATTTATATATAGTTTGTTTTATTTTAATAGATATTCAAAGGTAATAGAACTTAGTTTCCATTTCAAATTGGTTTTTTGTTTTTTTTACTCCTTTAATAAATTTGATGATTTCATGATTTATGATTCAAACTCTCCGACATTTAATTTTTAACTTCCACCTCCTTAAGCAATATCTTTCAAAAAAAATTTTTTACATCGGCCAGAGGCGTTTTTTTAAATTTTGCTAGTACATATAACATTATTAATTTTTTTTCTTTTTAAAATCACAACTAAATTAAAGCTGTTTTTTTATCTTTTTCTGTTCTTATACACTTTTATTCTCAATTCTATTCATCTTACTTACATTTCTCATTTTTATAAAACTTCATTCTGAGAAAATGACATTTTCACTTCTTGAGTCTAATTCATCATTCATAATTTCCTATATTTTTAATATTTTTTTGTCCAAAATGTCTATTGTTTAACTCATAGGATGGTATGATTCTTGAAGGTTATTAGATCAGTAAATTGGAGGTGCTTGTGGTATAGCAGGAAGTGGACTTAGCTACTCAAGTTCAAATCCTGAATGATGTTGTTTGCCTTTGACGTTGTGCTAATACCACTAGGAAAGATATGAATTCAACTATTTTTCATCCAACTATGGATAAATAGTGCGGCAGACTGGGCTCTTTAACTTTGGTATGGCAATTTTGGTATGGTTCCATTTCCTGGGTATGACACCAAACTGCATCTAGTGGTGAGGTTCCAGTTCTGGAGCTCAGGGGGAGTGTCAAGTCACTCCTTCTTCGTCATTACTCCCAACTCCACTCTGACCCGAAGTGGTAGTCACAGTATGAGTAAAATAGATCTGTTTGAAATTATTAGTATTACATTTAGGGGTCGGTTTAGCTCAGTTGGTAGAGCATCCACCTAGAAATCATAAGGTTCTGGGTTCGATATCGGTCTCCACCAACGCAGCGTATGAGTAGCACAGATTGGGTAATCTGATCTGTGTGGTAAAGTGGGGAGCTGAGAAAAAAATTCCCTGGGAATGTGACGTGGCGAAGTGGGAGAGGGAGGAGGGAGAGGTAAGAGAATGGGGAGAGTCTGGTACGATGCTTTGAAAGAGCGAGACGTGCTCTCGGCAGTTGTGACTTGGGGGAAAATAAAAAGCTCATGAGAAAAAGAATTGGCCTTGTGTTATTTTTAAAAACTCTAATTGGCACAAGGTAAGATATCCCCCAGCACCCCAAGTTGGTTTCCACACTCCAAATATCCAGAATTATCAGCCAACTCAGCATGGGTCCAGCAAACTGATTCAAGCTTCACCACGCAGCACAGAAGATGAGATAAATATACAATTAATTTTACTGTCAACAACATCATCACTCCATTCCGAAACGAGAGCGTAAAACAATATAACGGAAAGTTCAAAATGAATGACCCATCTCTAAACACACAACTTCGCTATTAAATATATAACTGACATTTCATGAATATTTGAAGTTTCTCTTTTCCACTATTTCTTAACAATGTTTATGCAAAGAGCATTTTCAACTTAAAGAGTAAATGATGCTTCTTTTTCAATTTGTTAATTGGTTTTACGGCAAGTCAACCTTGATGGGTTATTCAAAGCCAACATCAAATACAATTGCTTGAAGAAAATTCGAGCAATTATATAGTTTCAAGTAACTAATGAAAATCATTTGTAAACGATTATAGCTTCAAGTGACTATTAATATTAATACTTACCCGGCACATAGTGCCCAGTAGATTCTGGACTGGTAAGATTTAAAATAAATCAGGTGATCCCTGTGGGACAGGCCCACCAGGCAGCACCTGCTACCTCATCTAAAAGCGACAGGGCCGGGTTATTGCCCGGTGCCTGAAGCGCACCAAAATGGGAATGCCGAAGGGATCACGCACTTTTTGCACTAGACACAGACACTGCATGAGCTTCGGTTTGTGTGTGTGTCTCCCCACGTTGAAAAGGCCACGCGTCAATCCGGCCTGGTGAGAGGTCAGGAAAATTTTTAATTTAAATTGTTTTTAAGAAAATACTTACTAATACTAATTGGTAATACTAATAATTAACGCATAATTATATGGTTTCAAGTAACTATTCCTATTTAATAATAACTTGTTTGCACTGTTATACTTCAAGTATTCCTTTAGTTTTCGGACTTCAAATTTTAAAATTTCAAGACGAATAATTTTCAAACATATTTATTTGACCCATGGATGTGACCCTTACGGGTATTGCTACGCCAAATCAGTGGACCTAGGAATAATGATAATGAAGGGATGACTCCACTCTCTCCAGATCTCCATGCCGCCCCTTTTGGGGATGTTCCTATCCTCTGCAGAAAATAAAGTTGGTGTGTTTTAAGCCCCGCCGGTAGGGCGGGTGAGTATATGTATATGTATATGTTTGAGAGAGAGAGAGAGAGAGAGAGAGAGAAGTAAATTGGATATAAGAAATAGAAGTTATGTATATCTTACCTGTTATGCAGTTGACTAAATGAGCAGGCTTGCAAGTTAGATCCTGCTGGTCCCAAAACTGTCCGAGGCCGCAATCCCGTGTCACACTTTTAATGTCACTCCCCAAAAAGTAACACTGGATATACAATTGACAGTCTCCTGGATGTTCCCGGTAGCCAACACCATTTACCAAACGGCACTTGTTGCAGACATCTAAAAAAATACAGTTTAATGAAAATGAAAAAATTAGGTCCGTCTGCTTTTACATTACTCGTAGGTCGGCATTTTAAGCTGGACTAAATATCTTATTGGAATTTATCTGAATGGTGTGGAATGACTGTTATAAACAGTGTTAGTGGCAAGCGTATAGTGGCAAGGAAAAACAAACACAGATTTTATGTTTTATCAATTGTATTGGAGAAAGGCGAGGAAAAGCTAGAAGTGAATTTAAAAGAGGTCTGATTTTGGTGATAGTTGCGACGTGAATAATAAAGCCCGGTGGCCGAGTCAGTTGTAGTGGAGGTGGTGATGTGGGCAGATGAACCAGTGATAGTAGTTAGATGTTGGTTAGGTGGGCAGAGTCTTGTGTTTTAGTAGTCTGAAGTCGATAGCGGCTTTGTACCGTGTATGATAGCTGGCGTAGTCTTGTTGTATGATGTGGAATTGTTCGCCCCTTTAACTGCCGGTCGGTCAAATTTTGGGTAGGAGTAGGTGAAAGATGTAAGTCCGCTGCCTTGTGATGTATGTTTCGTTTGCGAGGTCGGCCTTTGTTGATGTTCTCGGTGCTGTCGCCAGGATATCTCTGCTGTCGGCTCTTCAAAGCCGACTTATATAGGTTGTCGTGATCCGAAATCGGATCAACTCAACCCTTTTTTTTTTATGCCGGGAATGATTTAGATTGGACGAAAATACGAGTTTTATCTATAATTTTATTTTTTAATTCTAACATTGCCCCATGCACGGAGCCTGGGTGGGCAAAGACGAAATTTCGTCATTTGATTTAACGCCTCAGCCTCTTTACATCCGGTTGGTATTCTCTTTATTGCGGTGTGTGGGTGAATTGAATTGTTGAATTAGTGAATCGGGAGATATCTATATTTGTGTATATAAAATATGACTAAATAGTCCAATCATGACTCTCCTAGAAGTCTCGTGAAACGCTCTATATGACTGACGAATTTCCAATCGCCAGTCCAACGTAGCTATCCCAACTATTGGCACAGTAGGGGATAGCTGTCGGGACAACGAGCCCAAGACAGCGTGCTAGACAGTTGTCACCATTAAGCCACCCACGTGCTATCCAGTTACCAGAATAAAACAGCTTCAAAGTTAAATCGAGCAGATGCATGTGTAAAACTAGTGCCAAATGTAATATTATGATCTGGTCAAATGTAATACGATGTTGGTTTTGCTGCACGCGGCTCTAAATGTAGTACGATGTTGTCGCGGCGTCGTGACCCACAGGAAAGTTGAATACCTGAAAATGACCAAGTTCATCAAGGTTGTTCCACAATTAACACGAACGCGTTTTTAACAATAAAAGACAGTGATTAAAAATCATGTTATCCGGTATTTTGTGGACTGACTGGCGATATATGCTGTGTTCTGATTCAAATTCAGGACTTTGAGTAACAAGACGACAAAGCAAAGACGGTGACAAGGGCCATGAGATGGAGCTATCAATCTGCTAGGGAGGCAGTTGTCCAATCTGGTCAAGAACCAGCTGTCCGATCTGGTCAAGGACCAGCTCTCCACTCTGGTCAAGAACCAGCTCTCCAATCTGCCTGGGAACAAAGAATCCAGGGTGGCCAGCCAATAGAAACGCCGGACCAATGGCCCTACAGTGTAAACATTGTATGTCGCATTTGATTGGACGGCCAATCAAAATCATGGCCTTATCTCTAACAAGTCTCCGCCCCAGTTCCCTGATTGGTGAGGCACCTCTTGTTATTGTATAAATGGTCCTGTCAATTGCCCACTGGCCTAAGACCACACGGGTAAATTGAGATTATCAACCTTTGAACTGTTTTTGCTAAATAAATGCCCTTATCTTACACAGTCCCCACAAGAACCATCAGTCATAAAAGTCAGACATATCAACCACTTTTAGCCTACCTATATTTTCGGAGTCTCCATGTAAATGATAATATGATAAAACAGACTTCTGCTTTACATTATTTCTGCCATTAGGATTGGTTTTGTTCAAAAATTATTTATCATCTTGTTTCGACGCTACAAGAATGATAATATATTTATATGAAAACATTTGTATAAACAAAAAGTCATTTGTGTTATATCAACCATCAACCGACTTTTAGCCATTAGAATTTCTTTGTGTCAGAGTAATTAATTTTATCTAGTGTTGACTTTACCACACCACTGACTTGTACTCTAATCTAAGTCGCTTGTACGATTCTAGACTCAATTGTTTTGTTTTTAAGTATCTAATCGGATATCGCCAATCAGTCTATAACACCACAGTGTTATACATGTTATCTGCAAAATATTTCCTTGCATCTCCTTTACTTTTTTTGTACAATAAATTTATTTTATCAAATTGTGTTTTCCTTTTTTCAAAAGCTGTCGACCCTATAATTGTCTTGTGTACTTCACTACTATTTATAGCCCTTCAAAACTTTGGGCTTCACCAGTATTATTTTCGGAGATAAAATTCCCCACAAACTTCCCAACATGCAAGCAACCCAATAATAGTCTCAGTGAATCAAGTAGTATTACTTGTTTATTGAAATAAAAATTTTAAGAATTAAAAAAAAAAAAAATTATAAAAAAAAGATTTTGCTTACTTGGTGGTAGACTATGATATTTGGTATAGTTCTTTAATGGTGTAATATTCCTTATTGGCGCATGCGTGGTTGTAGTTGTTGGGGCGGCAGTGAAATTGTAGTCGTAGAGGTGGTGGTAGTTGGAGTAACGACTGTAGGAAAAATGTATTTTTGTATCATTTAAATTAGAAAAAAAATGAATTTAGAAAATAAATAAACTAAAGATAATAACAAAATTTTATGACAGGTTCCATTTCAAGATTAATTACTTCAATTGATGTCATAATTACTTTCTGGTCGCCTCACGTGGTGCAATGGTTAACGAGCTAAACTAGCTGACCATTGGCAAACTAAGTTATGCATTGTAAATGATCATCATAAACAGTTTCTTGTTCCTAAATCTTCCATTCGTTATCATCCTGCGATACCCTATGGTTAAAAATGAGATTGTCCAAATTGTTCAAGATGCAATGCAAAAATGTAAATCCAATTATTTGGTGTTGTTTAATCGCAAATTTCTTATTTGTCCCATTTCATTTCACCCAATTTTTAAAATGAAACATTCCAAATGGTCTTGCGTCGCTTAAATGCCCAACGCCAATTTAAAATGAATTGAAAAAAAAGTTACATGTTTGTTTTATTTGTAATATTGAAATTGTAGAATACGGAATATATTTTGGTAATTTTGATCTTATGGCATCTCGTCCCCCTGCCTTAATTTAGGTTATATTTTAGCGAACCAGTGTCAGGCGAATTTCCGGCCCAACTTAGATATTTTCCGAGTCATGTTTTAGTCACTTTTTGACGGCAAATTAATGTAGATATTTTAAACGCCTCCCGACAGATTTTTATCGGTAAATCAATATAAATATTTTACGAAAGAGTGAGAGAGTTAAATAAGGTTTTTATATATTGAAATATTTGCAATAGCTCTTAAGTAATCATATCAAACGTTGTAATAATTAGATTATCATACTGTGGTATTCCACAGGTCTTGCTAGTGGTTTATAAATTCATTAATTTACCAATAAAGAAATTGAAACGAAGTTTTGATTCCTTAATGAAGATGCCACCAGAAGAATCGTAATATTAGTTGGTTGGTTGGTTGGTTGGTTGGTTGGTTTCTACGACATGTTAACCCTTAGGTTATTCTATGCCGAAGACGTTTTTGTTTTATTCATTTCTTTTTTTTTGGGGGGGGGGGGGTATTTAATTTGTTTAACTCAACATTTTTAACACATTTTTAAAACTCATTTTTGATCTATTTAACCTATAGATGGGACCCTAACAGTTACTACCACTCCGGGTCAGACTGCACCTGGGAGTAATGGTGATAAATAGGTACTCCACCCTCCCCAGGGCTCCAGAATTGGAACTTCATCATCAATTCAGTTTAACATCATACCTAGGACACCCTCAGCCACCGCCTTCTAACGATAACTTCTAATGATTAAAAGTGTTAGGGTTTTCCATAAGGACAATAGGGTCGGGAAAATGCTAGGGCCTGATTGATCAGAGGGGACCTCTCCAACTGACCTTCTAGCCTAAGGACCAAAGTGGAGTGTTGAATGTCATGGACTGCTCAGACACCAGGATTCCGTTCTTAAGCATCATGAGTCGCTACCAACGGCCAACAGGTGGTTCCAGGGGATAGTCTCCTTTCTACAGCCCTAGTCGACATGGCTCCGTAATACACAGCAAAAGATTGGCGTAGTGGCTAACGTACTGGAATGCGACATTGTTGTTGGCTACACCAGTTTCGCTATTACCGAGACTTTCAGACTAATACCGTTGGGAAAGGTATGAACCCCCATCCACCAGCTACGGCTTAAATTTTCTTCCTTAAATTCACTTGTAATGATAAGAGTTTAAATCAACCATATGAATAAAGGCGGTGCATTTCACTAATACCATTGTAAAAGTTATGCATTCAACTATTCTCCCTCCAGCTATTGATATATAGTAGGGCAGACTGAGCTAGCAAGCAAGTCAAACTCCGTTTAAGAAATTAACCTTGTATCACATCCTGTTCGTGTGGAGAAGTTGGTATATATATAATATATTATTATATATATTATATATATATATATATATATATATATATATATATATATATATATATATAATAATCGCTTGAGATTCGCTTAGATATTAAAAGTTTTATTACACAAAAACATTCACATAATATCTCTGTCTGTCTGTCTGTCTGTCTGTCTGTCTGTCTCTCTCTCTCTCTCTCTCTCTCTCTCTCTCTCTCTCTCTCTCTCAGCATACGCTTATATCAGCATTATTGATATTGTTAAGAACTCTGAGGAAGAAATCATGTCATATAATTCCTAACAGTAAAAATTCCTCTACTAAAAGAAAATATTTTCCTCGAGAAAAAAAAAACTCTATATTAACGCGTGCAAACTTCTCTCGCCAATTTGTGAGTTAATTTTTGGAGTTCTCGAAAACTCGGCACTGTTCGGACTTTTCCGTAAGCTGTGAGATATCTCGCAATTCGTCTTTGTCAATTAACTGACCAACGCCAACGGCAAATATCATTATTCCTTCTTGGCAGGCGAGACGTGACTGTGTAATGGTCATTTCTTTGAACGACCATCGGTAATAACGATTGTGCACTTCAGACCGAGAATGCATCGCGAATATTCGCCTCATACTTTGAATGCCTCTTGCCGTGTTTATTCCACTCACATCGTGAGGAAGGTCACATATGGCGACGTACAAAGACGAACGATCTGCAGTAGAGCCCAGGCTGATCACTCTATAGATGACAGCTCCGAACATAGCTGCAATCTGGTGAAGTTGGAATCTAGACAGGAAATTAAAGACAAACGTCTTCATCTGTTCCGTTCTCAGTATGTCGATACTGCCTAAACCATCCAGCACAAAGATGACGTCAACAAGATGGCGGCAAATAATAATAATAATAATAATAATAACTAGCAGGACCTGTAGATATACCACAGTATGATAATTCAATTATTATAAAGTTTGATATGTTTACTTAAGAGCTATTGCGAAAATACTTCAATATATAAAAAGTATAATAATCTTGAAATAATTCTTTCCCACTCTCTTTGTTTTTCTTTTTCTTCTTTTCATTTTTTCATTATACTCGATTGAAATACTCATTATCGCTTCCACGCGCTCACCCCCTCTCTCTATCTTTCCCATACTTTCTTTCTTTCTTTCTTATTATATTTTTCTGATTAGCATGTATTTTACTTCCCTTTCTTTCTTTATAATAAAAACGTAATGGTTTATCATTTAGCTGAGATGACGACACTCATAAGAAATAAGAATTCGGCGGAAAAGCAACACCAGATCATCAGGATTTACATTTTTGCATTTCATCTTGGACGATTTGGACGGTCTCATTTTTATCTAGAGGGTGTTGCAAGATGATAACGATCGTACATTCAAAGAACACGAATATTAATAAATAAATAGTGATACTGATAATGAATGATATCAACAATTACGATATGATGTTGATATCAACAAAAATAATGAGAATAATGAAAATGCAGCTAATATCCGTAAATGGCGATATCACTAATCCATATATATTAAAGTAAAATCGGGGGAGAGATAGACCTATTTTCGGTATCAGTCGGACAGCGAGGAAGTCTATCCCCTTTTCACTAGATTGTTTTTGCATCTGAGGTAGAGCGACACACCTCTCCATTTTACCGCACAGATCTAAGCTGTGCTAATCATGCGATGAGTTGGCGAGGGTCGGTATCGAACCCGGAACCTTGTGGTCTAGGCGGCTGCTCTACTGACTGAGCTAAACCAAATATAATACGTAATATGTATCCATACACGCACACACACAAACATACATATATATAATTGACACACACATCTTATTATAATGGAGATTGTGTGTTTTTCTGTCTGTAACCGAAACTATATCACTACCCAAGTCACAATTCCGTTAGTCATTGATATCACATTTTCAATGATTTTATTTTTATTTAAACCTCAATTATTAGTAAAATTGTTTTACATTATTAATACTGTTAACCATATCTACATACTAACAACATGCAATTATATTTATATATACAACAAAATAGCAGTTTACAGTGTGAACGGGGAGGCTAATTTGCATATTGATATTAAAAATGTGATTTTAATAAATATGTGATTAGTATAATTGATTTCTAACTGTTTGGTTTTATTTTAATGAATATAAGCAAAAATCTCAATGAATCTTAAATGAAATCCATTAACAAGAAAAAATAACTGTCATTTTATTTTTCATTTCCTCTTTTAACTAAATACTTAAATTAGAAAAAATAACAATGAAAGACGAGAGTGATGGAAGAGTAAGTTTCAGTTGTTCTATTTTTCAATTATACTCCCTCTGTTTCAAAACTTTTTATCTGCATTCTTATTTAGTTTCATTAGCCTTTATAATTTAATACGATATTTTATTACATTAAAATTAAATACTTGCACCCGGAGGGTGCATATATTTACTAGTATATATAATTGACTTTTGTGTGGAAGGGTTGATGAATATATAAAATGAATAAATGACTCTTTTCTCTATGAACTAATTAAAAAACAAGAAACATTCGTATTTCCCTTTGTGAGACTGGTCATTAGAAATGTAAAAACGAAATAAACGTGAGTATGATGAGAGCAATGTATATGTCGTTTACTTACTTAGTGTATCCTCTTTGTATTGCGCCTGTTCTTTTGAGTTGTTTACTGCGACAAATTTAATCTCATCTTTGTCCTTTGTTAGACCTGAACTCATGGAAACACTTGAATCTCCACTTTTGATTTGATTAGGAGGATTGAGCCGATTTGAACCAGAGAAAATATATCGGAAATGCGGTTTATTTCTGGATATTGGGTTGACAATTCTCTTTCTTGAAGGAATTTGACGTTGCATAGTTTTTCCATTGTACAAAGCATTCCAATTAAAAATGGACTGGAACTCTTTGACAGCTTGGTCATTTCCTGCAGCAAATGATCTACTCTTATTTTCAAAAATGGTCTGACTATTTCTATTTTCCATTCTATTTATGGAACCAAAATTGACTTTGTGAATAGTGATTCTTGGATTGTCTGAAATCAAATCACTTTCTCCTTCTCCTCCTCCTCTTCCTCCTCCTCTTCCTCCTCTTCCTCTCCCACGTTCTTACGTCTTTGGTTCATACCTTTAATTTTGCTAGAGAACATTCCCAAATTAGATTTTTCATTCGAATATATTTCACTGGTTTCAACATTATCTTTACTCTCTAAAACAAAACCCGAACTTTTTTCACCGGCGGAAGAAACTTTTGAATCCAAATTTATATTATGAACAAAAGTGTTGGTTTTGTTCTTTCTTGAATTGCTTTCAGAACCTGATCCAAAACTGAAAAATGTTTCTTTTTCTCCTTCTCTACCGAAAGATCCACCGCCAAGATTTGAACCAGTGCTCCTTAATGTGCTTATCAACGGATCTGATTTCAATCTTTTAACAGACACGCCATCTTTGTTTTTGGTCGAGACGTTGTTTAATTGTATTGTTTGACCTTCAATTGAAACGTTTGTATTCTCGCCTCTATAAAAAATTCTTTGTCGTTCTGGTCTATTGATTGATGAAGTAGCCGATCCCAATTTTATACTTTCAATATATACATTTCTACTTGGTTGAGTTTTTTTATATCTTCACTGTGTTTGTGATTTTAACAGGACGGTCATTTTTAGTGTGATGTACAAATGCTTCGTTATTTGTGTCTATGGAACTTACAGATCCTATAAAAGAGCTTCCCGAATTTAGATGAATATTACGAATTAAAAAATTTGGAATTTTATTTATTGAACTGCTGTTAACATTTGATTGAATCGCTGAAGTCAGTGTTTTGTCTGTGTCCAAAGATTTGACGTTTTTAGAACTATCTTGATTAAAATTATTTTCTGTTAATTTTTCTACCATTTGAACTCCGTTCGAAGATTTTTCTTTAGCGGCTTTTTCATCTAAGCCTTGACTTCTTAAGTTCTCATTTTGTGAACCAAGATTTATATTATGTACGTAAACATTGGCGTCGGCTTCAACAATACTATTTCTAGGAATTACCTGTCCATTTTCTTTAGATCTATTTGTCTCTTGTCTCGTCAAATTGGGAGAACTGAGCTCTGCATTTTCTATTAATTTTCCAGTTCTTTTATCCATTGAACTGTTGTCGTCAAATATAAATCTACTTTCTTTCAACGTTTTGCTTCCGAAAATCGTTTTCTTTCGTCCTCCTGAAGAGTTTCGTGATGTCAGATTTATGTTCTGAAAAAATGTGTTGTTTTTGTTTTTATTGAGGCTGCTCTTTGTAACTGACTCAAATGGCAATATTTCTTTTCTTGGCGTAGTGATCTGCCTATTTTCAAAATTCGTCTTCCAAATTGAGCTAATCTCAATAGTTCCGTCTTTAGTCTCAGTTTGCCCATGGTTCATTTTATGAAATCCTCTTCTCTTTGATCTTTCATCATCATTTAATCCAATTCTTTTTACTGATCCACTCTCAAAAGTCGATTTTTTGTTTTCCGTCACAGATTCTTTTGAACCGAGATTTATATTGTGAATAATAATATTATTTTCTCCTTTAAAGGATTGACTCTTTGAACTGGGTTCAAATCCGAATATTTCCTTTCCTAAGACAGTTTCTGCGTCTTTATTAATTTCAGATTTGGCGTTCAGCTGTATTTTTCAATTCACTTTCCTTTAAGCTGTCAGTTGAATCCAATTTAGCTCCAAAATTGAATGTTTGGCCTTTCCATTGATTTTTCAAATTGTTTCTTGAAATTGTCTTACTATTCTCTACAGATGTAATATGACCATTTTCAGTTAAACTACTCTGTGAATTAAGATTCGTTTCTCCAATCGAGATAGCGCTTTTCGCGCCAATTTTGGAACTACTTTGTGATGTTGCAGTGTTTGGAACGACTGCATTATTTCTTGGACCAAGTTTAATATTTTTGAAAATCACTCCGCGACTTCGCTCGTTTAAGTTTCCTTCAGAATTTGTGTTAATCGCAACATTTGGCAAATTACCTTTCCTGTTTATCAAATAACCACTTTTTATGGTGACTTTCTGTTTGGAGGGATTTCCTGATGTATTCTCATCATTTCCAAAATAATACGTTTTAGATGTTTCTTTATTTTCAATTGCATCTACTACAGGAATTGGATACCAATCACCATCCAATGTTTCTTCTGAATTTTCGGCGTTTTTCAGAAATGATGAATTTTCAGTGAATAAAAAATTACGGTCTTTATTAGAAATGACATTTTTCCCTTGATCTCTAAATCTTTGCAAAGTTTCTTCTCGAAAGAAATTCTGGATTCCAGAATAATCAGAAGCGAATAAAGATGGCAGATCTTCATCTTTTAATCCAGTAAAATCGAAAGAAAAATTATTGTCTTGATCAGCATTTTTCGCGATATTTTTTTCTTTACGTCTTTTGTGAGAATTTGGAACTTGGAGGGTGTGTGTTTTCTTGGTTAGAAAATTTACTTGATTTCTTAGACCATTTTGAAACCCCATCGTGTTTGTCTTTTCATTCTTATTTAAACTTGTAGTTATCATCTGGATATTTTTCTGTTCGTCTTCATCATCGTCTGTAAAAAACGGGACAATGCGTTCAGGCTGTCCATTCGATAGCGATTGTTTCCTTTGAACCGGCTGCATTAGAGGAGAATGAGACTCGCTTTTGAACTTGGATTCTCCTTGATGCGTCGAATGAAACCGGGTTTCAGTTTTTTGTGAGTGGAAATTGTGAAACTTTCTTCCCTTTCCATCTCGTTCAAGTACATTAAGTTTACTTGGACTTTGAACAAAAGTGGATGAATGTATTTCCTTATTTATTTCTCCACTGTCGTCATCGGTGAAAAATTGAGTTGAATGCGCCACATTTTTTACAATCGGGACGAACAAAGATTGATCCAAGGAATTAATACATTGACCAACAAAGAATATGCAGAAAGCAATTCGAAATGTTAAGTATTTATTTTTGTCCATTATATATTATATTTCGCCTGCAAAATATAAGAAATACAAAATTACTGAAATATATATATATAATAACAATGGTAGATATTAACTGAGTTTTGATTATTCTAGCACAAAATCACAATACAATAACACTATGGTATTTGAAAAAATCCCGAGAGCAGCATCCCACAAAAAAGCAGCTGTACGACTCCTTGCCTCCTATCACACAAATCATCCAAGTATGATGGCTGGACACTGCTTGAAAAGTAAAAGCGAGCTCATAAGGGACATTATCCTATGGACACCTACATATGGACACACCAGTGTGGGTCGGCAAACAAAAACCTACATTGATCAGCTCTGCTAGAATACTGGATGCTGCGCAGAAGACCTGCCAGGAGCGATGGCCAATAGTGAAGTGTGGTGATGAAGAGTAATGGAGATCCGAACTGTTGGCACGACTTGAAGATGATGATGAAGTCAGCTGTAAAAATATTGAGTAACTTAAATAAGCCAATTCTCTGTCGGCGGAGCTTAGAATACGTTGTATCCGCTGCAGAGGCGTAAGACCCCCCACCACCACCACCAAAAAAGGGGCATAGGACACTAAACTATATCTGATACTGAGGCCCCAGTTCTGGAGATCTGGGAAGTCTGGAGTCACCGCTTCATTGCCATTATTCCGAGTTTTACTCTGACAAGGATTGGTAGTACATGTTAGGGTCCTGTCTATGGGTCAAATATATCAGTTTAAAAATTATTCATATTCGATAGGACCATGTATTTAAAAAAAAACTCTTGAGAAACAACTACACAAAAAATATAAATATGAACATTGTACATGAACGCGGGTTCTTAACCTCTTGGCAGAAACTAACCCTAAACGATTTGACATGACAATTAATCACTCAATTGTCTTTACATGTCTTTTGGGATAAGTGGGACACTGCAAGTTTTGGGGCAGGTTGTCATTTGCTAAGCTTAAAGCAGAAGTATAAAGCACCCAGTGAGAATCGAATTCACCAACTAGCTCGTTAACCATTACATATATTTACCAACCTTTCCCTGCGAGCAGAATTTGAGACAAGGTCAATTTTAAGTGGTTGTTAACAGGTTTTGAATTCAAAGTTTTCCTTCTTCTAGACCGGTTGCCATACCAAGTCTAAAGAAATCAGCCTGTCCTACTATTTACCCGTAGCTGGAGGGAGAATCGTTGAATGCTTACCTTTCCCAAAGGTATTAGCGATAAGTGCAATGCAACTACCCTCGACCAGAATTTGAACTCATCTTGCTGTGTCCATTTCCTACGATAACCATAACACATTGAGCGCCTCACAAACGTTAACCATTATCCTACGCAAAGTGCCTCCAGTTTTAGGTCAGTTGTTCCACTTGTTTACAACTCTGTGGTAAAAGTTCATATTTCATAGCAAACGTTCACTGTTTTGGGAGACATTTTTTTTCAAGCGGGAACTGTCGACTTGTACACCATAATCATGTTAGACATGACAATATAAAATACTGCAGACTTTGATCAATCTCAATGCTGTCTGACAGGTTGAAATGAACTTTTTTTTTTAAACGTTAAAGTTTTAATTCTATTTTAAAGATGATTATGGTAGAAAATGATTCTATTGGAATATTCATCATCATCAAGACGTGCTGACTCTCTCTCTCTCTCTCTCTCTCTCTCTCTCTCTCTCTCTCTCTCTCTCTCTCTCTCTGTATATATATATATATATATATATATATATTATCTTCTATAATTATCGAATTTTATGCGATATGCGCATTGTAATTGCCTTCAAGCAAAAATATAAATATTGATATATATATCACACACACACTCTGCCTCTCTCTCATCCAATGGTCACCATCGGTCGTCGCACTGGGTAGATCCTCTAGACGGCATTGAGAGTCCGCACAGAGCTGAATAATTGTTTGCTGGTTGGTCAACACTGGTGGGTCAATGTCTAGGAGACTATAAGAGAACGTTACTTTTGAGTTCATCTCCATATCTTGCTTGCCTTGCTGGTTTGCGAGATGGGAAGTAAGTGGTCGTATAGCTGCTGTTTTGTAAGGTGCTGTTTCCAGGATTTGTTCAAAACAACACGTAGTATCCTTGCGTAGTTCCCAACTAGTTTACCATACAGTAGTATTGGCACGGTTACAGCTTCGAAAAATTTAGATGTATTCCTTTATACAGATTGTTTCAAAAAGGATATAATTTTCTTTTAGACAATTTATATTAAAACTATTTTGAATCTAAAATAAAACCGTATACGCAATCTGCAGTGACTTTCTCAATGGGATCATCGAGAACTTCGGCAGTTAACAATGATGGCCAACCTCTTTTCTGATCGTGTGCATTCCCCAGTCACATACAATTTATCAAACACAAATATTGTCGATTTATGGGAAATTGGGGAAATTTCGCATTAAATTCGTCTTTCACGTGTTTATAAGATTTATGCATGAAATAATTGTGAAGGCTCTTGTTATGTAACGGTTATCATCGTAGGAAATGGACACAGCGAACCGAGTTCAAATCCTGGACGAAACTATTTGCGTTTCACATAGCACTAATACCCCTGGGAAAGGTATGAATCCAACAATTCTACCTCTAGTTTTGTTACCCATAGTAGTAGAGCAAACTTGGCTCTTTAACCTTCGTATAACAACAGGTCTAGTAGAAAGAAAACTCTAAATTCAAATCTGTTAAACTCCACTTAGAAATTGATACTGAGTCACGTCCTGCTTGTCCAAAGGGGTTGGGTAAATATACATACATGAAATAATTTTTAACAAAACGACATGCTTAACACAACAGAACAAAATGGATGCCCAAATAAACCTCGATTTCAAAACTGGATTTTAGAACCAATTGAAAAAGCGAAACATACTAATGACACAACAGATACAATTCTTGCATTATAATAACTCCGATTCCCTCATGAGCAAATTCATTGTTAGAATATATATATATATATATATATATATATATATATAATATATATATATATATATATATATATATATATTATATATATGAGAAAGGTGTTATAGGCATTTTAAAATGTGTGTACTGCATTGGAAATTAATTTTATTTAAGGATGGTTTGTATTGTTTTATGTATAGAGCTTCTAGTATTTGAAGTTTTTGTTTATTTCTTTGTGGAGAATGTCTGTATTTTCCGTTAGAATATTTCGATAATTAGAAATAAACAAAAACCCCAAATACTAGAAGCTCTATACATAAAACAATACAAACCATCCTTAAACAAAATTAATTTCCAATGCAGTACACACATTTTAAAATTCCTATAAACCTTTCTCATCAATTTCTCCTCTTCCAGCCTCCACATTATATATATATATATATATATATATATATATATATATATATATATATATATATAACGAACATTTTGTGAATGAGTCAAATATCAAAAGTTCATAAAAAATTCATTAAAAAAAAATATATATATATATATATTATATATATATAGATATATATATAGATAGATAGATAGATAACGAACATTTTGTGAATGAGTCAAATATCAAAAGTTCATAAAAAATTCATTAAAAAAAAATATATATATATATATATATATATATATATATATATATATTATATATATATAGATAGATAGATAGATAGATAGATAACGAACATTTTGTGAATGAGTCAAATATCAAAAGTTCATAAAAAATCCATAAAATTATTTCAACTACTAAGTACTGTTGTCTCTTGAATACGTTTCGACCATGGAACTTACGGGCGCATAAATTCTTGTTCTTATGGATGCGTCCTTTATAAAAACACCATATATATTTATATATATATGGTGTTTATAGGCATAAAAACAAAATTAACAGTGTATTATTTCCCAAGACAAATAAATTTAGTTAAGATCATATGGTAAGAAATAGGACTTAAAAACATGGAGTTTATACTAAGATTGTTTTATTTCTTGTGTAACGTTTCGTTCTTCAATATACGAGCATTTTCAAACACAATTGAAAAGGTTTTGAAATGCTGAAAAATGTACTAATAGTGTTGTTCTATTTATCATAAATGAACATGTGGTGAAATTATGTGAATTTGTTGTGACATTAAGAGTTTTAAGTTTAAAGAAAAACTGGAATTTCTTAAAGTGAACATTTTGAATTTGTGTTATCAGGAAGCCTACTTAATATTGTGGTTCGATTTCTCTTGTTTTGTGTAGATGCCGATAAAGTTTTAAAATTATATATATATATATATTATATATATATATATATATATATTTTGGGAAAAAAAGGCCTTAAATACCATGGGTATCGTGGTTATGGACCATTTCCACTCGCGAGTATGCTCACGAGCTTCTTCAGACCACTGATATATATATATATATATATTTTTTTTGCTCTGCTTACAATAATTAAACATTGAGCTCTCATACGGAACCTGAACTCTACAACAAACTACTGGTAGAGAATTAGGACCCACCTAAAATCACTTTGTACCAAGAAACTTGGTACCGCCAAAGTATATATATATATATATATATATATATATATATATATATATATATATATAATGTTGTTCTGGTTCCAACGGGAGAAAATGTAATATTTTATAAAAAAAGAAGAAGGTCCGCAAAATGTATCGTTCTCAGAAAAAATGTTTTATTCATTTTATTTCACATACGCAACACGTGTTTCAGATATTCTGGTATCTTCTTCAGGCTTTGATCAATACATATATTGATATACATATATATATATACACATATACACATATATATACATAGGTTATGCGTGTTTCTGTAATTATTCTGTTATGTTAAAACCAACAGAAAAATTACAGAAACACGCATAACCTATGTATATATATATGTGTATATGTGTATGTATATATATATGTATATCAATATATGTATTGATCAAAGCCTGAAGAAGATACCAGAATATCTGAAACACGTGTTGCGTATGTGAAATAAAAAGAATAAAACATTTTTTCTGAGAACGATACATTTTTCGGGCCTTCTTCTTTTTTTATAATATATATATATATATATATATATATATATATATAATATATTAAAAAAAACTGAGAAGCCTTATACTGAAAATGTTGTAACTAAAAATTTTGTAATATAATCTAGTTAGATATATCAATAAAGGTAATATTAATTAATATATATATTAATATAAAGTATATATAAAGTAATATATTAATTAATTTTAATATTTTAAAATTATCTAATATATATCTAGTACAACTTTAAGGTGGTATATAATATATACCTGGTCTTTGTTTGAACTATTATTACTCAGTGATTTTGATCCGTACTGGGTGCCCCAAAACATGTAACATTCTGTTAAGATTAGTAACCACTCACATATAATCATCATTTAATCAAATTTCCGGTTTAGCTCAGTCGATAGAGCCTCCGCCTAGGAACCACAAGGTTGTGGGTTCAATACCGACCCTCGCCAACTCAGTGCATGACTAGCATAGCTTGGATCTGTGCGGTAAAGTGGGGAGCTGACGGTAGGTGTGTTGCTCCACCTCAGACGCAAAAACAATCTCCCTAGTCTAGCGTTAGTGAAGAGGGGATAGACTACCTCGCTATCCGGCTGATACCGACAATAGGCCTCACCGCCGACTTGACTAGAACAACCCATTGGGTAATCCTTTACGTATTTTCAAATAAAGAAACTACTCTAAAACTAACATTTAATAGTTATATCTTTAAAGTATAACAGACAAAGATAAATATAGAAATAAAAGTGACGTTTTATTCGTAGTAGATACTTTCATGGTTTTGATTCCCATTCATACAAAAATCAATAAATAATATTCAATAGCAGCAACGACAATAACGATGTAACAATTTCTGATACAAATAATACAAATGGCAAATTGTATTTCCAATGACTCATAACATCATAGAGTTTGATAGAATCTGTTTGTCTCGCGAGATATTGGATCTGCGGCTAATTGCACAAATGTCCCTGAAGGTAGATGTTCACGATGGTGCAAATTAATACTCACTTGGTCTACATTTAATTATAAAGGTTGAATTGACAACTATTGCACTAATAATAAAACAAAAACATTACGACAACACACAGCCAATACACCATTATTTCTCGCAACTAATCTTGTAAAATATTCGACTGGGGCCTTTGGATAAATTCATCCTCCAATAATTATTATTGAGCAGTTGTTCTGAACAAATTACAGCGTCGTTGGATAGTTGGTAGCGTATCTGATAGCTTGGCTCTCTGTTAAAATTAATGTCCCATAAAAAGACTCGGTGTAAATAATTTATTTCTGTTCTGGGAATGTGGGACTGTCCAATTCCTGCGTTTCTAGATGCATCCGGGTACTGATGGAATCTTTAAGAAACCATGGAGTAAAGATATCAATAATTTTCATAATAGTTCATTGTCTAGTTAAAAACAAGTTGTTGGCAACACTTTGTTTATATCTTAAACATTTGATGACATTGACTGATTGATTAGTTATCAAATGATATCAAATTTTAAACAAAAATACAAATAGTCTGAAAATTCAGACTTTTTTAATTCGGCATTTTTAAAATTATCCCAACGATAATATGTCTGTTAAAAAAATTATTCGTTTTGTAAATGTTCATTGAGATTTTTGTCGGAAAGATATACAAGTGTTTACACGCATTGGAGGGGAGTAATTTTATAGGATAATATTATAGGAAATAGAGTAATAGTTATTGGTATGAGAAATGGAATCAGCAGGCCGAGTTCGAATTCCGCTTGAGGTTGTTTGCATTCACTTAGTACTAATTATCTAGGAAAATGCATCAGTATATCTCTTCTGTCCCTAGTTATGGGTAAAATAATACGATAGACTAGGTTCTGTAGTCGTACTGAGAAATCATTCTAGAAGGACAATTGTGAACTTAAAACCAGATGCCGGGGTCCTTGAGGTAACCCGACATTCTGATTAACCTCATTATGGCAACTTGAATAATGTCACTAGTTCCAAACTAACAACTCTTATCCTTTTTTTGAACAATTGGAGAACAGCGTGGAGCGGAGAAAGTTACTGCATGGCCAGCTGCCTATATTTCCATATAACCATATCCAGACTCAGTCGCAGATGTATGGTCTAGCTCATCGCTAAGAACCCTTTTCCCACAGTGAGTCTTTAATAACTTGGTTCACACACAAAAAAAAAAAAAAAAAAAAACAGCATCTGTACAGGAATGTTGTGTATCCCTTCTAGCTCTTTGATCACTAGTTGAAGTATCCGACTATGTCGGATATAAAATCAAAACTTGTTCGCAACTAGTTAATTTACGATCTTTGTATCACATCAAAAAGTTATAATCGATAATTGTTACAATAATAACCCAATTACCCATTGGTTCATCTTTTACACATTTATAAATAAATAAATAACATAACATAACATAAAATATATTTACCAAGTTTGTAAGAATTTGTCACGGGTAGGATGTGACACAAGATCGCAAGTATATGAGGGTCGAACTCAATTGAATTTACCAACCCCCCAGCACGATCAGAATATGACACAAGGTCAATTTTTAAGCGGAGTTTAAAGCGTAATTTTAAGCGGAGTTGAAATTCTCCTTCTAGATCGGTTGCCACGCCAAGGTTAAAAAGCCTAGTCTGTCCTAATATTTACTCATATCTGGAGGGAGAATAGTTGGGTTCATACCTTTCACAAGGGTATTAGCAATATGTGAAATGCAACAAGCCTCGTCCATGATTTTAACTCGAGTCACCGTGTCCACTATGATAAGCATTACACCACGGACGCCTCCACAAATTTTAGTAGATAAATATATTAAAATTTAACTCTTTGCTTAATTCAAGTCACTCACAGCGGTTCTCCCACCACTGCGACCCTACCGTAATCCACTTGCAACGGCTCTCGCACGTGTCACTTGAAGGACTCAGATTACAATAATAAAAGGATTTTATTTGAATAGAATCAGTTCTGAGGTGAATCGATAAGGAACATTGAAATATCCTATCAAACAGGTAAAAAAAATAACAAGAAAATTTGATACAGCCATGGGGGAAAATTTGGTAGACAAAGAGTTAAGTGGATTTCTCTAAAGAAATTTATCGATTTAAACAATTTAGTCTGAGCAGAAATCCTATGTAATTATTTTACTTCTGTTTATGAAAACAATAGGACATTGTTATAAGAAAGATTATCGATCATATGGAAATCTGATCTCTTTGATAAGACAAAGCGAGAATTCTTCCAAGTTGGAACCGAGTAAGTGCTACTGTATGACTGCACCAATTATAAAGTAAGTAAAGTAAAGTCGTCGGGGCGGCCTAATGTCGGTATCGGCCATGTTGCGAGGTAGTCTATCCCCTTTGCACTAGCGCTAGACCAAGGAGATTGTTTAGCGTCTGAGGTGGAGCGCCACATCTACCATCAGTTCCTTACTTTACCGCACAGATCCCTGTGCTACTCATACGCTGAGTTGGCGAGGGCGGGTATCGAACTAGGAACCTTGTGGTTTCTAGCCGAACGCTCTACCAACTGAGCTAACCCGGCCAACTATACAAGGATGCTGCGTGCGGACTTGAACAAATCTTGGAAGCGTGCCGCCCAAAAAATACGACCATTTGTTTTTTTTTCATCTGGACACTGCTGGAGAAGTAAGGGCGAACTAATAAGGAATGTTATCGTATAGGAACCTACACATGGACACACTAGTGTGGGTCGACCAGCAAAAAAAAAACTACATCGATAAGCTCTGCTAGGATACCGGATGCTGTGCAGTGGACCTGTCAGGGGTGATGACTGGTAGATACGGGCACGATGTCGGCATGATGATGATGATGATGATGATGATGATGATGATTGTGAAGGCTTGCAATGAATATGTGACTCTGATATCACCTTAAGAGTTTTAAAGAGAAACTGGAATTTCTTAAAGTGAGCAATTTTGATATTTACTATGATTTGTGTACGTGATGATGTCTATAAAGTTTAAGAATTCAAAAAAGAAAAAAATTTAAACAGGAATTTTAAACTGAAAAAATCAATCTATATAAATGTTAGCTGTAAGTAAAAGTTTTACCTACCTGTTACTTTGAATAGATAAATTATACCACAAAATGAAATAAGCACGCGGGGTTGATAAGTTTCGAGTTTTCCCGAATTGATCTGTGACTTTCTAAACCCACTAGCGTTTAAATAGATTTAAAGTGGAAGGTAGAAGAAGGTAAGGCTATCTCGACAGGGATGGTCTGCCCATGGCGAAAAATTGTGACGTAAAAGGCCCACGGGGTATCCCCGCTGTCAACACCACTGATACCTGGTGCATCAGAACGTAGTTAAAAGATAAAAAATAAATAAAGTGGTTGAATTGTCCAACAATTTGAAAGAAAGCAGGAAAGAGAGGAAGAATTTATGAGAAGAGGTGAGAGTTTGTTTATTTCTTCTTTAATTTCGTCACTTAATCGTTGTAGCACCGGTTCAGATTTACGTTGTTTTCTGTCACTTATGATATAACAAAGCTAATGGGCTCGTAAATCAGCGTCCATGACGTAGTAGGGATTGGGGGAAAATTTAAAGGAAATAGAACCAAAAGAATGACGAGAATTATGCGTCAAAGAAAGGATAAAGAAGGGGAATAAGAGAAGATACATAAATAGATAAATAAATAGATAAATAAATAAAAACAAGAAGAGTTAACATGAGCAAGAATTAAAGAAAAGAAAAGTAATTAATATGATCAACAATTCAAAAGACAACTAGCAAATAAATTACTTGGAAGACACAATACTTTGTTCATGTGAAGAATTTTCTAGTGTCTAGTTAATGGAAAATAAGAATAAAAAATTTAAAAATAAAAAAATAAAAACATACAAAAGAATAAAACGAGTTTCATTCTTTAAAACCTGCTAGATAAGAGTATAGGGTCAGTCTAGAAAGTACAATAGAGGGCTGAAAAGTTCATTGGCTGAAAAGTTCATTGGCAGAAAAGTTCATAGGCTGAAAAGTTCATTGACTGAAAAGTTCATAGACTGAAAAGTTCATTGGCTGAAAAGTTCATAGGCTGAAAAGTTAATTGGCTGAAAAGTTCATAGACTGACACAATATCTGCCGTTGATGACTTTTTTGACCAATGGGATCTAAACACTGCAACACTGATGGAAGAAGTGTGTGGACCACAATGGGGGGGGGGCTATCCTGAAAAATAAACCTCGTATGGTCACATTCCAAAAGAGTATCTTGGTCAGCCTATGAACTTTTTAGTCGCCCTTCGTAATACAACTGACTTTTGATTTTTCAGGTTGGCAACATAAGATAAAAATTACTGATCAATGTTGGCATTGAACACGTTTAAAAACATTTCATTCGTGTTTAGAATTCATATTCAGATGAGTGATGGTGGTTTATTAATGGCGTGTATGAGTGTCGCGAAAATGGAACACAGGGTCAAATTTTCTGTCAAACATCGAATGATTTAACAAGTTAACACAGATTTAACGTCGAAATATTTAACAAGTTAACACAGGTTTACAGAGATCGAGTTGTTTTTTTGTTTTTTTTTTGGGGGGGGGGGCCATATCCCGGACATAGATTTTGGTGTAGCACAAGGCATTTTTGGATGGCTGAGAGACTGTTTAATATTAATTCCGTTCCAGTCGACTGATC
The DNA here is from genome assembly GCA_023376005.1 of Doryteuthis pealeii. NCBI lineage: Eukaryota > Metazoa > Mollusca > Cephalopoda > Myopsida > Loliginidae > Doryteuthis > Doryteuthis pealeii. The sequence continues at coordinate 80,219,579 of CM042159.1, read as the reverse complement.
ACTTCACAAACTGAGAAAAATGCGACAAAAGCAAAGAATCTTGTCAGATCTGACTGACATTTGATAAGAAGGATGGGGATGAATTAAAATTGATCAGCTAAACGTGATGTAATTGATATATATATTCGTTGTTGTTTTTTGTTGTGTTTTTTTTTTTTGTTTTTTGTTTGTTTTTTTTTTTTTGTTTTTTTTTCATATTCTGTTAACAGCAAGCAAAGATGTGACGCATTCTTCTCCAGAAACCAAATAACTTCAAGGCGATTGTGCATCAAACTCGAAAATCGCATTTCTTTACGCAAATATTTTTTTACATCTACATAAAAAGAAGCAGTTCAAATACCCTGACCACTTTTTTTTTCTTTTTATCATTTCTGAATTTCCGGTTTTTGTAAACTTTTAAAATCTGATAAGGGAGTCAAAAATCGTACAACTTTTAGAAAAATCAATCGATCAATTGTCCAATGCTTTTTTAATCATTGTAGCATGTTGAGATAAATCAATTGCACATTTTCGGGACAAAATCGGGTTATTTTCAGGGCAAATAATTCGGGGGGGGGGGGGGGCACGTTATTGATATTGATATTGATATTGATATTATAACCAAAATGAAGTCGCCGAATTATTTCTCACAAGAAAATGGCCTTTTTAAAACACTAGGGATTATCGGAAATCTGATAAAGAATTATCTCCCCCTGCCGCTAGAGGGCGAATAGCCAACATACGATGTTGGCGCCAGAATCAAATCCCGGCACTTGTCTACACGCCGTCGACCTGGAAGGAGGAGTTTTTTAATAGCATACTTTCTGAAGGCCGTTTCAACAGCAAACTTATCAGAAGGCTGAGGACCTAAATAGTCAACTTGAAGAGGGCCCCATCCACCATCATTTAAAAGAACAGTTACCCAGGCGAGAAGCTTCTGAAATAGCATCCCCTACTTTAATTAGCGGACGAGAACCGACAAAACGGACGCGTCGCTACAAAACTCTACAACCAGCGACCAGAATACACCTGTTATCGCCACTTCTCCAACGAACAGTATTTAACCTCACAGATAAGTCTCGTAGCAAATGCCAATAAAATTTGCAACAAATTCTTGTATTATTTGTCAATACATGTATTAAATTCCCATTGTGTGTTTGTCTTCTTTCGTCCGAACAATTTGTCTACAACTGGGAGATTTAAGAGATCCCCCCTTTAAACCCGCAATTCCTCTTAGGATCGAAAGAAAATGTTAAACTAAGTCCAAATTAAATTGGGATTTAATCACTTCCATACGCAAGCAATATGTGACACAAAATCTTTTTAATGTGGGTGGGTGGCCCTGTAACTTTCAGCATTCACGGACAGTAGAAAAATTCTTCCAGTCCTCACAGCACTATAGATGGTCGCGAAGTATCGTGAGGGCCGAGGTGAACCAACTCACACACAAACTTACAAAAGTGTAAGTTGTCTCTGGTCACCAACCAACTATATTTTTTAAAAGATATCGGATTTTGACATCGTTCAAACCTTTGAAGAAAATTTTGATTTAAGGAATTTTAAACATCTTTATAAAATCGAAAAGTCATTAGCCTTCTTGCAGAAAACCTGCCCCAAATTATAAAATGAAAAATGGGTTTAAATTTTAAAACATTTTTAAAACATTTTAATTGTCTTTTCCGAATAAAAATTCCGTATTCTTTTAAATAATAAAAAAAAAAAAAAAAAAACGTCATCTAAAAATTTGTTTTAAATATTTTCTTAAAAAATCATAAACGTTCTGAAATTTTCTTTATTTGTATACTTATATATTTCTTGAAGCCCACTATTTGACATTGATAAAACTGTTAATTTATTTTATAGTGTAGGGATTACATTCTTTACTAGCCACGTTTCCCTTAGCACCAAAGGACACGAAAGGGAATTGCTGCCAGTATCTACCAATAGCCACTATATAGCGTGGTCAGCAGCATTATGAAAGAGGATGCACCAAGAGTCAAAGCCTCTTGGCTCTCTTAGCGCTTTCTGAGTCGATGAGCAAAATGCACACACTTGTGTGCCCCTACCCACCAATTGAACAACGGACTTTGTGTCCCAAACAACCTAATTTGTGACGGACGTGCTGCTATGATATCGACGACAGAAGGTTGATCTTCGCATTTTGGTCGTATTTTAATGCCACAACTCGCCCGCTAACAATTAATAGTTGAAGAAGTGGGACAAATCCGGACACTTTGTAGCATAAGCCCGTATGTAGTATATGTCCTCGTATATATATATATATATATATATATATATATATATATATATATATATATATATATATATATATATTACAAACTTCTAAATTCTTAAGAAAAATGTCTTTTAAAACCAAAATAAGATGAAAAAAGTAAAAATTTTCTTCTAGGGGTAACCGCCTAGAAAAGAATTTTTTTACTTTTTTCATCTTATTTTGGTTTTAAAAGACATTTTTTCTTAAGAATTTAGAAGTTTGTAAATTATACAATTATAATATACAATTATGAATTCCCTCTTGCCTCTATACTTTATCTAAAATAAAACAGGAAAAAGTTCAAAAATTTATAATGTACAATTCGTTTGCAATGTTGTTGCAATGTTTTTATCTCGTTTGCGTTAAAATTTTGGTATAGTTAATTTCCGTCATTATCTGTAAACAGAAAACTCTGATCAGACCCGGCTACTATTCTGTATTAGTACTGTGATATTTCTGAAAAAATATTTTTTTCTATTGAAATATGGAATTTTAGGTCGTATTTAGAGTTAACATGTATTATTCTAAAAATGTATTCCCTCGAAACACACGTAACTGCTTTCTTAATTTTTTTTATTGGGGTGGGGAGTTGTAATGACTCAACTCTAGATCTTAATTTTCGACCCCCACTTCGAAAATTAAGCTATCGGGCTACTTAGAAAGTTTTCAGAGCAAATACCTTCAGATCCAATTTCAATTTATTAATAAGTCTAAAACCATATAAAATTTAAATAAATTACCTTTTTATTTTTTTCAGGTTTAAAAAATCAGCAGAAACACATTTGAAGAATTTCAAGTGTATTAATCTCTCTCTCTCTCTATATATATATATATATATATATATATATATATATATATCAGATAAGTCTAATTTTCAGTGTATATATATGTATGTATTATATATGTATGTCTATAATATATATTGGAGGGGGGTAGTGTGAAGTATGACTAAATTGTTAAATGAATGAGAAACTGAATTGTGTTGGATGTTATGTACAAAGTTCCATTTTATTTCAGCCAATTTTTCGAGAGAATTACCTCTCTTTCACTAGGATTCTTTTAGACTGGTTGATTACTGTGGTCGCTGGCGTTTTTATGGGTCAAGGGAGTTGATTTCTCGGCTTGCCTTTAAACCTCAGCTGCTCTCTTGATTGGTTAGATATATGTCACAGAACCTTCATCAGCACATGACTTTAGTATTGTATAAACAGTGCTGGAATTCTTTTGAAATGAAAAGAGACAAGAAAGTATTGGAGAAAATGTTATTTTTCCGTTATTAGCGTGATATATATATATATATATATATATATATATATATATATATATATATATATATATTTATAATTATAAAGTCAGTCCTACAATTGGTTTCTGAATAACACTTTTTCGGTGTTATTCGTCTTCAGAGGCGTTTGACTTTTTTAAGTCAAACGCCTCTGAAGACGAATAACACCGAAAAAGTGTTATTCAGAAACCAATTGTAGGACTGACTTTATAATTATAAATAAATAAATAAATAAATAAAGCTCTTACATAAGTAATTGAGCCCTCTATAATCAATTCTCCAACAATAATAATAATTTAACATATATATATATATATATATATATATATAATATATATATATATATATATATATATATATATATATATATTGTGACATATCACTGGTACATCAACCAGTATACATATGTTAGAATTAGGAGAAACTCTATTTGAAAGAAAGAAAAAAAAAAAACCCAAAGATGCGTAGGCGAGCAAATAAAGAAAGGTTCAGTTGGTTTGTGACACCGTAATCCTATGAGTACACTTTACCCCAGGATGTTGCTATGACGACGACTGAGAATGATTTTTCGCATGAAAAGCGCGCAAGCAACACACACAGTTGAAGGAACCGCCCGATAGACAACACGGGGATACGACCGCTCTGCAAAAATTCGATATTTGGATCAAAAGACAGGAGGACAGAAGAATTAAAGACATTTTACCATGAATTAAAGTTAATTCATTTGTAAGGAAGGAACGAATCCCCGTTGATAAAAGAAAAACAAAAGGAAATGAACAATTTAATAAAAGGACATTCTTTCGAGTTAGAACGTTACAGTGAGTTAACAAAAAACATATAATATTTTGTATTCTGTATTTTGTATTTGTTCTTCGTCATTCAGTGTTATTGCCGTTCATCGGTCTCCTACACTTTCATGGGTGCAAAGAGAAAAGTCTTGAATCCCATCCCTTTTGTATTATTTATTTTTACATCTGGGACCTTTTGCATTTTCTTTGTTATTTCATGTTGCGGGGATGCACTGGTGTGCCTGCGTAACAATATATATATATATATATATATTATATATATATATATATATATATATATATATTAGGGACTAGCAAAAAAATCGGATACTACGAGTTTTAAAAGCGAATTAAGAATAATTAATACTTTTATTTAAGATTAAACTTTGTCTAAATCGATAAGTAGTAGCATAATAACCAACATTAAAAAAAGAAAAATATAATTACATATGCAGTTTATTTTAAAAAGATTTAAAACTATTTGTTTTGGTCAATTTCGACGATATCCGCCATTCAGCCTCTTTTTCGATGGTTTTAAGTGCTTGTTTATAATTTTACTGTAACATTCGCGATTGCAAAAAAATTACCAAAAATCAGGTAATTATCTGATTTTAATGAAATTTTCAGTATTGATTTAACAATTAATGAATTTTATAATGCATCAGTTATTTTATTTCAAACTTTAATTTAGTATTTTCTATGAAAATTAATATATAAAATTCATTTAAAATATGAAAATCCCGATGTTAAGTTTAAAATCTTATATTTTTAGATTCTAAAAATAAATATCTACTTAATGCAAATCTTATTTTAGGCGCCAAAAGTAATAAGTTTTGAAGAAAAACTCTATTGAAAATGTACCCCCTCCCCCTTTTAAGCAGAAAAAACATCGATGTATAATTTTTTCTTTTATAAAATAATAGCCAATTGAATAATTATTGAAATGAGTAAAAAAGAAATCTCCAAAAAATTAATAATTTATTATTTTTTTGCATTTTATTTTTCGATTTTTGTTACTTATTTTCTCATAAAAACGCAACCGTAAAAAAATTTGTTTTGTTTTTATTCATAAGTTCGGTCTTTTATCTTATTATTTATACTGTAATTAGTATCGAAAATGATCAACTTGCAAAACATTTTACGCCCCCAACATAAGGGGGGTCAAAATTAAGTGACCTGAAAAAAATGAGAAAGTTTTGAAATAAAATAAATAATGCATTATAAAGATCATTCATTGATACATAAACACTGAAAATTTCATTAAATCCGATAATTTCCTGATTTTTGGTAAAATTATTTTCCGTAGGGGGGCTAAAGTCATTTTGTCAAAAACGAATTTTAGACTCCGTTTGCCAGTCCCTAATATATATATATATATGTGTGTGTGTGTGTGTGTGTGTGTGTGTATGTGCGTGCGTGTGTGAGTGCGCGCGTGTGTGTGTGTGCCTGTGTGCGCGCAGTGTGTGTGTGTGTGTGTGTGTGTGTGTGTGATAATTAAGACAATGTTGAAAGCAATTAAATAATTTCTCTTTGGGATCCTGCTGTTATGTCTAAGTTTTTGACAAACGAAATAAACAATCTCTTTTGTTAATGAAAGACAAGTTCGAATCTCATGTTTTCCTCTGCGGGTTGTCCACTTTTGCCACCCACTGTGTAAGGAAATGTAATTAAATCGTCATTTTCAATAGAAAAGAACCAATATTCTTTTCATTTTATCTCTTCGTCTTACTTTTCCCGCCTTCTTGTCTCATTTACAAAGTTGGCTTTTACACACACGCATGCGTAGAAACTTGCATTTAATGTAATAGTTTTTTGTTTATTGTTTTTCTTTTCTTTTTTCTTTAATTGATATGTAACTCAATAAAATTATATTAGCCGGGAAGACATTTTTATCACCAAAATTTTTATATTCATATTTTTTTTAGAAATGTTTTTTTTATTGTGGTTTCAATTTTCTTTGTTATTGTGACATCGCATTATTTTCCCATTACTGCAAATAAAACACAACACAGATCCACTTTCAATTTGTTCTTTTCATTCTGCAAATTAAGTTTCGCTGTTTCATGACTTCTACATGTCTGTCTGTCTGTCTGTGTCTGTCTCCCCCTCTCTCTCTCTCTCTCTCTCTCTCTCTCTCTCTCTCTATATATATATATATATATATATATATATATATATATACTAGACAAAACGTGACCCGTTGGGTCACCCATTAAGCTCTCTCTAGATGATTAGGGAAAAGAGTAGGATCTGCCAAAATATCATCTGCTTTTCATTTTTAAAAACGAACTAAAAATTATTAAATTGATTATTTAAGGTCAAAATAATATTACACATATAATTTATTTTTGATATATTTAAAACGTTTTTTTCGTCCATTTTGATCAAGATGCCTGCCAAGAGGCTACTTAAAATCCGTTTTTACAAAATAAATTGTAACTTTTGCAATTGAAAAAATTCACACTGGATTATTGAACACATATCCTAGTAGATAAAGGAGTTAGATTAAGACAGTTCTAAATGCCAGTTATCTCTAGACTGCAGGTTCAATCCTGGTCAGGGACAGCAGTAACATAGAATAATATTTAACACAGCTTAACACCTGTACCCCATCTATGGTTAGTGGAATGAGAACAGGATACCCCCGTGGACCTAATAAAGGGTTGGGTTCAAAGTTCCGTGATGGCTCCCAATTACAAGAAGGTTCCCGAGTCCGACAAGAAATACCCGAAGAAAGCCGGATGGCACATCAGCCGAAACTTTGTACAGATAACAATGAAGACGAGGACAATAGTCTGAATAATACAAATAATGGTAATCTTTGCGGAGTTCCGTCCTGGCTTCCTGCATCTGAAGCGGTATCACTTGAAAAAAAAAAAAAAAAAAAAAAAAAAGAACCAACTTAGGGCATTTTCCACTGAAAACCCAACCCTAACCCTAAAACCCTAGTTAAAATTAACTGTTTTATTACAAAGTTCTGTTTTTTCTGGGTCACCCTGTATACAGGGTGACTCAGAAAAAACAGAGCCCAAATTATTTATTTATTTTCCATTAAACTAAACCTAAACCCCAACCTCAAATCCTAAACCCTAAACCCTAAACCCTAGTTGTTTTTGTTTTTCACGCCGCTTCCGCTACGGACTTCAATCGTAGCTGGGGGGGGGGGGTTTCAGCAGTCACCGGCAAGCATGTTTTGAGACAAGAGGCCATGACGGAACTCCGCAAAGATTACAATTATTTGTATTATTCAGATTGTAATATCGGAGTGGTATATATTTGATTGATACTATTTTCTGCATAAATAAAAGGACTAAAGACAGAGTTTATTTTTTTAAAGCCATACGTAATTAAAAACAACCTTAATCCCCTAAAACCGTAACCCAATTCGCAAAATGTTAATTCATAGACTGTAGTTAAACTGTCATTGGGTACCAGCAAAAAATTTTCCGTTTTAATTTTCCAACCTAAGTCAGAAGTCAGTCCTACATTCTATGAATTAACATTTTGCGAATTGGGTTACGGTTTTAGGGGATTAAGATTGTTTTTAATTAAGTATTGCTTTAAAAAATAAACAACAAAAAAAACAAATTACTATACATTTAATTAACCATTGAAATTAATTATTGAATCTATTATTGAGACAGTTGTTTGTGTTAATATAGCAATGTATAATTTCAATTAAACTTAGTTTTAAAAAATTTTTCAACATTAAATGTATAGTAATTTGTTTTTTGTTGTTTATTTTTTAAGCAATACGTAATTAAAAACAACCTTAATCCCCTAAAACCGTAACCAAATTCGCAAAATGTTAATTCATAGACTGCAGTTAAACTGTCATTTGGTACCAGCAAAAAACTTTCCGTTTTAATTTTACCGACCTAAATCAGAAGTCAGTATAGTTTGTTTTAGTTTTAACTAAAACAAACTTTTAAGCCCGAAGAAAACTTTCACTTAAACAGTGGTGGTAGTCAATGTTTGCTCATTTGAATTCCATAATATTTAAATATATAACTATTTTTTTTACCCAACATGAAATATTTTTTAAAGTAAGTTTAATACTCTATGAATTAATAATTAAAGTAATTTTTAAAAAATCTATTTTAAAGCATGATTTCAATTTCGTAAAATTTACGCTCAACTAAAATTGAAATCATGCCGTAAAAAGATACTTTTGTTTTATTAAAACAAACCAAAATTTCTCTCTGGTCTGGAGAAAGGGAGGGGCGAATCTACCTAGAGTTAGGAGGTGCTGGGAGGGTGTTTGCTTGTAAAAATCAGCAGGCAACTCCCACTTTGTATAACTCGACTACTCACATTAACTCTGCCACTCACCTTAACTCTATATAGACGGAGAGTGGAAGAGAGCCAGGTCTAATTTAGACAGGGATTGGTCGGTTGTTGACTTAATTGCTAATTACGCCTAATTAAAACCAATTAAACTGAATTTTTTTTCAAACACTTTGTAGTGCTAACACCAAGGAATATCTAAGTATAAATATTGTGTCCATAACATAAATAGAAAAATCCTTTTGCTCGAGAAGGTTGATAAACTCAGCTTTAGTATAATAATAGATATTTATCCTTTTATTGGATAAGGATCATTCAATAAGAAAGGTGAACTTTTAAAAAAAAGCAAAATTGTGTGTGTGTGTGTGTGTGTGTGTGTGTGTGTGTGTGATCACACTATATACAAAATATTTACTTTTTCTTGTTCCTGGATATAAAACGTTATTTGCTAATCACTTATGCCTCAAGTAATGGGAAAGGCGCATTTTCCTTGTTAAAATTTTTCTGTGTAATAAAATTTTCAACACATGATGGGAGACTATATTTGGGGACTGATACGTTAAAGTGATTTGCATTAAAGTCGCAAATCTCGAAAAAAAAAGATACGCACTTCTCAACATTTGTTAATTTAGTATAAACCTATATCATTTTTATTCGTGTATTTTTTGTTTTGTTTTTATCAATTCAAACCTAATAGGATATAAACTCCTATATTTTACTGGTTAAGTGAAGCACAAGCAGGGTTGGCATGCCTACGAATAAATACTACTAAATTCAGTTAATACAAAAATCTTTTTACAATTCTGTACAAACAGAGCTCCGAAATTAAATAATTGGTTTCTGGGACCGGGTTGATAGGACAAGTCACCTGTTATGTTTTCTACGACGCCCGCACTTTGAACTCCTAATAACCTGGAAATTGTCAGCGCACGAGTTACTAAGCATATTCCCGCTCAAAACTCAAATAGTGAATTGAAGCCGATCACCTGCCGAAACCCATATAAACGGCTCGCGAGTATTAAACGACAAAACAATTAAATCTGCAAGAATACAACAGTTTTGTCTCTATCAACAGCATAGTCACACTCTGCAATGACAATTTTTCTGCACTAGAAATTTTGTTTTTTAAACTCTGACGAAGGTAAATTTTGTCTCTATGTATCTTGGTTCATCGTGTTTGTTAATAATTTTGTGCTGAGACTCAAATTTTATTCTTCCACCTAAAATCAATGCAAAACGGGCAAATTTGCATATTTTTATTTCCATAAGGTCTGTGGTGACCTTATGTAAATAAAAATATGCAAATTTGCCCGTTTTTTCATAGAAAATAAAATAATTTCTAAGCTTTATTATGCGGGACACAAAAACAAATTCTAAGTGGAATGAAGGCCATTAGTTTTACTACATAAGCCGTTAAGAAATAATAGTATCAAGGGAGAAAATTTGTGTTAAATAGTCTAAATATTGTGTAACGGTTATTGTCGTAGGAAGTGGACACGGCAACATTATCCACTTGTAATAATAGTTATATTTGTCAATACACTTAGAAAGAGGTTCAAGTTAAATACCTTTCCATGGGCCATCTGTTATTTTTGATGATATTCATTCAGTAATATAACGAATTGGAAATTTATTAGAATTTTCATTAAATTAAAAAATCATATTATTTTAATAGAATTGTTAGTGACATTTTAGTTATACATAAATAAAATAATAATGATAATTATGTGAGGAATGATGGTTGTAGGGAGGGGCAAGATGGTTGATCTTAAAAGTATTATTTAGATATTATCAAATCTTTTTACGTAATCTTACAAATCCAATGAACAAGCTCACGTAGGAAGAACCAGTTTACGACAATCAGATGTACTTCATCACTCACATTATAATCGGTCAACTACAGTGAATTATGTGGATTTGACCTATGTGACCTCCACTACACTAATTCCCACCGAGTACTCAACAGGAAATTTTCAACCCGAAGCTACACACACAGTGTATGATTGGATGTCAACTTGTTTACCTAAAATGGTTGTGGGTAATAGGAAGCTGATGTTGTTGATTATTGCGTTGTGAGTTCAATCCTTACTGAATATCCCATACGTCTTGCCTTAAGTCAAAACTTAACCTACGCTTAGTTAATAATTTGTTTACTCAAACTGACTCGGCATTAGAGATAGAAAATATTATTTATTGTCATTTGTCAGTGACGTCATTGAATTTAAACGGTAATTATTTCATAGGTGTTGGCCACAAAAAAGTAAGCATCAAAATTTGTACTGTATTTTGCGTCTATTCAAACGAGTCTTAAGTTTAGAGATTTCAAAGGTGCCTAATCGATAATCAAATATTATTTATAATCGATACAGTTAGAAAAAGGTTCAATATTAATACCTTTCCAATGTTTTACTTGATTAGTTTAAGGCACGTCAACCGTTAATAAGAACGGTGCATACGGATATTTAACAAACACTAGGTCCTTATAATGCATTAGTGAATCCATGGATACACTAACACTAAATATTCGGCAAGTATAGACAAAACAACTTGCATGAACAATAAATAAATTGGTGGTTAATACATACACCAGGCAATAACATAATATATATATATATATATATATATATATATATATATATATATATATATAGTAGGAAGCGCGTGGTGTAATAGTTAAAGTCATGGTATGAATCCTACTCTCCCTCCAGCTATGGGTAAATAGTAGGGCAGACTGGACTCTTTAACCTTGGTTAGGCAACTGGTCTAGGAGAAGGAAAAGTCTGAATTCAAACCTGCTGAACTTCGCTTAAGAAATTAACCTTGTATCGCATCTTGCTCGTGCGAAGGCTATAGTAAATATATATATATATATATATATATATATATATATATATATATATATATATATATATATATATATATATATATATATAGTTTTTTCCGTAGTTAGGATCTTTCCATGTGTGGTTTAACCAAGCTGATGCAGGTAGACCATAAGGAGAGCTCAATGTGCCTAATACCAGTGAGTAAAAGGACAGAGCAAGATATTTAGTAAATGAAGAAAAAACTCTAAACTTGCTTCATTACAATAATACGGTTGAAATAAATTATTGTAATGCAGCAAGTTTAGAGTTTTTTCTTCATTTACTAAATATATATAATATATATATATATATATATATATATATATATATATCCCAAATAGGTAAACTGTACACAATGCTCCAAAGAGCAACCAAAACATGTTTTGTAATACAACGGGTAATGTAAAGGTTTATCCCAATTACGTTTGAAAGGTCTTCATCGCCACAGTGTTGCAATAGGATTTATCTGGCCGGAGAGAGATAAGAATAAGTGTTCACTTCACCAAAGTCATGATCAAAGAACAGGTTATCGTTTCTTACTTGACCAACAGTTACGAGATTAGAGAAGCGATGTCTCAAGGGATCAAAGAAGACACGCCCTACAAACCAAGATAAATAACTTCTTGTTGCCCTTCACGTTGTTGCGTTATTCAATGTCGAAGTCACTCTTTTTAAAAGCAATTAAATCGTTTCAAGTTACTAATGATAATAATAATTTGTAAACAATTATAGTCACAAGTGAGGATAGGTTGCCTGATTGATTTTAACGGCATGTCAACCCGTCTAAATTAATGAATCTGGTTCATTGTACGTTCATATTTTCATTTTATGTAGTTTTTAAGCGGGGTTTTTTCTCACACTCTGATCAAATACGAATATCTTTTAACGGGTCTATTTGACCCATAGGTGGTATCCTAACAGCTACTCTGGTTCAAAGTAGACCAGGGATAATGACAAAAAAAGTTAATCCACACTCCTTAGATCTACAGAACTTGTGCCTCACCATCAGATACACTTTAGTTTCATATCTAGGACACTTTTGTGTGGGAGGTTTTATCACTCTGTAGGGGATACAGTTAGAGTATTCTAAACCCCACTGACAGGGTAAATAATTATTTTAAAGTATTTTGAAAGATTTCTTGATATTCGGTTGTCAGTTTATGGAGACGATAATTTTTCTTCGACTTTCACGCAAAATTGAATGATCTAATTGAATAAAACTTAACTGATGATTTTTTAAAATACTAAATTTATGATATTATTTACTAAGCTTTGTCTGGCACTTAGCATGGCATAGTGGCAACGTGCTGGATTACGACACCGTAGTTAACGAGTTCGAACTCAAGTCGCGCTATAACGTTCAGATTCGCACTAATACTCTTGGGAAAAGTATGAACTTCTCGCCCCTATACGTTAAATATTATCACTACTATTCTTCTACAATGGCGGATAATACATTAAATAACCCACGAAGGTTGATATACCATTAAACAACCAAATGAAATCAGATGATAGGTTTCTTGCTGTATTTGTTACCAACTGGTCACCCATTTAACTTCTGAAAAGGTTCATTGCTGCTATTTATTCACTAGTTTTTACGATCAATTTTGTGACAAGGGAAATCTTTATTCACAAATATTTTTAAATTTATCTATGATAGAACATCATCAACACTCAAATGAAATATATCCAGTTGAATAAGAATTTATTAACTTTTGCTTAGTCGATCATATTGCTTGCGATACCTGCTGTTCCAAAAGTGGTAACCCATCAAAGAAATGATCAGGCTTATCATTGCTTAACTTCGGCGATCTAGCTGGAACTGGTAATTTAAGACTGATTTGACTGTAACTCCTTAAAAGTACGAAGCAGTGCTTATATTTGGCACAAGGCTGTAAGCACGGGCCACCTAGTGAGGATCGAACTCACTACACAGAAGTAATTGGTCTGCAAATGTAGCTTGTTAACAATTACCCTATGGCAATGTGCCTTTGATTATCGAACTTGTTTACAAGAGTTTGATACAGGATCGATTTTAATGAATTTAATGAATTTTATTTGCATACTTTATGCTGTTAGACTCATTTGTTACTCTCTACAAAATTATATTATCTCTTTCTTAATTACCCAACCGACCTAGTTTGTTCAGTATTAAATTAATTCTACTTTCAGTGAAAAACTGGTGCCCACTTACTTCTATCTTGACCAATTAGAGCTCCTAATAGACTCGACGACCAATAAAATGTTATTAAATTTCACGAGATTCTTCCTCCAATGTAATATCTCATGTCGCAACTATCATTTATTGCGCATCGGATACGAGTTGGTAGGAAGCCAACAGACTATTTTCAAGCGGCGTTTACAACAGATGCAATGAGGTCATTCACCTTAGTCTGTGATCTGTTCAAAATATCAACGAAGATTCTGATAAAAAAAATTTCTGGATCGACGGGGAATATAAGCAACCATTAAATTAATAATAGACATATCATTTTGAGACACATATATTGTCATTCATGCTAACAGGGTAAAAAAAATATTCATAGAAATTTGGGTATCACTTATATAGTTTAATGGTTCCTATAAATGTGGGCGTGTTCATATATAAGAACAATTGTTAAATAAAACAAAACTTTGGGTTTAACTATTGATCCTTTATTGCTTTTGATGGGGTTGAAGGGAAAACAGAGTTCCTTAAGTCTTTCTTATAATTCTGGAATCCTTTTTTATCCATATATTTATCTAATTGTTAGAATTAAAGTTCCAAACCCTTCAAAAAACGTGTTCATCACGTCGGGGTCACCACTTGTAAGGTTCAAGGTTATAACAATGTTATAACTTGTTGAAACGAAACAAACTCCGACACGCTTGTTGGACACAACATTTTATATTGTAAACAGCACAGAAATAAGACAAGATACAGAAACAATAAAATACTTGTACATAAACATACAAGAGTAAAATAAAAGGACTGGAGAGTCCGTACATACAAAATCACATACTAGTGATGGGGGCCGAAGACCCTAGGAGAGTTACATAGCATTGGGGGCAGAATCCCCCACCGAGAAGGGTGTGAAAATGGTCTAACCCATGTGGCCGTACGAGAAGATGTAGCAAAAGAGGAAGAAGTATTTGAACCAGGCGCTTAAATACAATAGCCCCTGGTGAGAACAAGCGACAACCCAGCGGGAAGATAACTCTTCCAGGCCAATGGGAAGATAATCCCAACATAATTTTAAATCTTATGAGCAAGAACTATGTTTGGATAATATCCATAAAAAGGTTGAGTTTGTAATGATTCTTATGTAATATACTTTTAACCAAAAACAGATTTTAAAAAACAAAAAAGGTATTTTTTCAAAATTTCCTATCGGTAAAAAAAAAACACACATTACATAAATTCTAAAAATAGACCTATGCCAGATTCACCGAGGCCAAATCCTGATTCAAAAATCCCACAGTTAACGGATATACTATTTGCCTTTTTAGGTTTAGGAATTGACAGCTTAGAATTAGAGGGATAGATAAAAAGGAACCGATAGTTTTAATAGGGTGTGTGTGTGTGTGTGTGTGTGTGTGTGTGAGAGAGAGAGAGAGAGAGAGAGAGAGAGAGAGAGAGAGAGAACAAGCGCAGTTAGAAAAAGATCCTCAGACAGGAGAGTAGTAGCAAGGCCTACGAGAAGATTATCGGTGGCCTCGGTAGTAGCCAGGCCAACGTTGACAACACACCTAAAAGGTATCAATATAAGAACTTTACGACGGTAACTAAGCCTTATCCTCTAAGGAACATCGGGACTTATAAACAAGTTAGCTTTTTAAAATAATATCAAAGCATTTACGTTCACAAATTAATATTTACATAATATATCTTTTGTAAGCCGTTGCTCATTAGCAATAATGTGCTAATGTCAGTGATCTACCGGGTGGAAGTTGTTCTATTTTTCATACACACACACACACACACACACACACACACACATATATATATATATATATATATATATATATATATATATGTGTGTGTGTGTGTGTGTGTAAAAGACCATTTCTGTTTCCACTCAAATTTTGTTTCTTGTTTTTTACTATTTGATTATTTTTATTGATAATTAATTTCACCTTTAACGTTTTCATCACGGCACTCGGAAAACTCGATAAGCATAATTCACAACAATATTCATGCGACTTCCCGCCACAAGTTCAAGTCAGTCTGGCGCTGAGTTGAGAAACGAACCAAAGATCAAATGTTTCCATACTTTGATTACCCCTTTTGGGAGCTCTTGAAAGCATAACCGTCCGTTAGCATTGCTAAAGTCAGAGAGAGAGAGAGAGAGAGAGAGAGAGAGAGAGAGAGAGAGAGAGAGAGAGGGAGAGAGAGAGAATATCCTTTTCGGAAGTGATATCGGCACATAATTAAAAAGTCTTTCCGGTTCTTTTATTTTTTTGCATCATCGGAAAAGTGTCTATTGTTATTGTTATTTATTTATTCTATTCATCTTATTCTCTGATACATTTCACTTGCAGACAAAATGTCATAGTTGGTACTATGCTTGAATAAGGCAAGATTGAACAACGTTCGAATCTTGATATAGTTGTTATATATTTCACATAATAACCACTCCCAAAAGACAGGACTCTCCAAAACTAAAATGGCACTCATTGATAACACAGTCTTTAAAGCAAATATTCACAACATTCACAGGTGTATTTATATGTTTCAGGGGTACTGCTAATGGTGCCTTCCAATTGGTCAAAGGGTCACGTAATTTTCCCTCACCTCGTATAGGCAGAGTAAGCAATTACCCGGTGTTCAGTTCAGTCTTACTTTTTGTCATTGACGAGGAGACATTAATCATAGTGAAATTTGACTTTGTATTATAACGTAGGTGCAAAGTTATACATACTTTGGATACAAATAACTCCGACGAAGGTTAATAGACAAACATTTAATAACACAGCACATGGATAACAGTAGATACAACGTTCATAGTAAAGAGTACACATAAAAAGGGGTACACAAATAAAGATAGACACATTCATGAATGATACAGATATACAATAAAGGCACAGACATGAGACTAGGAATAGTCCATGCTGTGAGGACTTACTAGATAGAATCTACCCCATGTGGCTCGTAGTTGCTGAAACTATAAAGAGGCCGAAAGGATTTGAAACCGGCGCTTAAATACTATGGTGCCCCTGGTGGGCATCATCAAACTAAAAAGGGCAGACAACTCCACCAGGCGAATACAAGCTAACGCTACAGTATATTACAGTATGTATGATAAAATTAACGCTTAATTCATTGCTAATTTTTGTCTTGATAAATACAGCTTCAGTCTTGATAACTTTTTGATACATTTCATATTCACATTTAAAAACTCTACTCTTGAGCGTCGAAATTCCAATTAAATGTAAACATCCGTGTTTACACTGTCAGTTTGTCAATCAAGTGACATTGTCACATTCCTCACTCATAATCAAAACCGACCGACGATTTCCACATATAACATTAGTGCTTACAAATGTTTTTTGCTATTTTCTTTCTTTGTGTCAATCAGTATTTTTCATTCCTCAGCCTTTCTATACATTATATATTTATTTTAGTTTTAAATAATTAATTTTATCCTGGTAAGATTAAGATGCACGCATAAGCAGTGCATCCTGGTCAATAAGGGATTAATTTGGTGCTCATGTCAGTGATCTACCGGGTGGAAGTGGTCAAATTAATTTAAGATGAGATACACGACCATCCCCTTCCACCGGGTATTTTTTAAGTCAGCATTACAGTTGCTAACGACAACAGTTTTTTTTTGTTTTTTTTAATTGATGACGGTAATTGTGAAAATGCGTCGCAGCAAAAACCAGTTTATGATTAGAGATAATTCTCTTACGTAGGGAAAAATAAAAAATGCAGCAACTTGAAATTTGAGTTTTTTCAATTACTGTAATTTGTTGTGTATAACACGCATTCGTGTATAATGTGCACCCCTAACTTTCAGCTACGAAATTCTGGAAAATATATTTCTCGTGTATAATCCGCATTGACTTTTTGAAATTTGTAGCTGCTAAATTTATACTACATTTAACATTTGTTCAACTTTTTATCCGGTTTGGATTGACTGAAAATAAGAATTTATATAGTTTATATAATGTTTGAAAACACCAAATTTACACAGTATTTAGGGCAAAGGCAAGGAAATGTTCACATGAAAATGTAACAAACTTTTGGCAAAAATAAGTTCAAAATACAAGAAACAATATTTCTCTGAATTTTTTAGATGAGGCTTGATAATTTGTATTATTTGGATAACGATAAAGATGAGGACAATAGTCCGAATGATCCAAATAATACAAGAAACACATTATAAAAAAACTATAAAGACGCATTCCAGTGGTCATTTCTCTGTAGCGGTCTAAGACACATGTGTTTGTTACACATTAGGTCATACCGTTTCGAATAGGACGACGCACGTGGTCAAAATAAGATCATATTTAGTTCGCGTGTATAATGTGCACGCCTAGCTTTTAGGCTTTAAAATCTGTAAAGAAAAAGGTGAGTATTATACACGAAGAATTACGGTAATTCATTTCTAAATCACATACAAGTATGAATATAGATGGTAGGTTGATTAAGGAGACACTGTATAAAACATCATATTATCAGCTTAATTATAACTAAGTAGTAAAGTCGTCGGTGTAGCCCAAAGTCGGTATCAGCCAGAAAGCGAGGGAGTCTATCCCCTTTTCGCTAGACAAAGGAGATTGTTTTCCATCCGCTCCTTACTTTACTGCACAGATCCATGTACTACTCATAAGCTGAGTTGGCGAGGGTCGGTATCTAACGAGGAACGCTCTACCGACTGAGACATGGACCTTCAAAACAGTTCCCCCGAGAAGCCACATACCGACGAAGGCAGTTTCATTCATGGAACAATGCTAGAAGTTTTTAACCAACACTGTCCTTCACTTGGTTCGTCACAACCTGTTGTAAGTTCTCAGCATTTCCAAAATGGTGACCATAGAATTGAGTTTTGAATTTTGGAAAAATGAAATAATCACGAGGGGTTAAATGGGGGGGGTAAGAGGGCTACGACAAAGACAGTAAGAACATATCTCCTAGTCTTTCTTTCTTTTTGGATTCCGTCGCAGACGACGATGACGTCACTCCATCTTCAGTTATAGACCCTATGATGGCTTGTAGTCCAATTCCGGACTTGCAGATGCGGTCACACACATTGCAGGGGAAATTCCCATCTACATTTGGTTGTTCATGACGACGAAGACGTCGCCGCTCTGCAGTCTCGATATTGAGCTGCTTAGCTCCTGTGCGGCAGGCGTCTCGCCAACCCTGTATGTAAGTAAATTCCAAATGACAGAACAAATAATGTGAAAAGATGACTGGGGGTTCACGGCCGAAACGTTGTGAAAAAATAATGAAGTAAAGCAACGTGTAAGCTCGTGTATTTTGTAAAAATACGTCTTATGTAGACCTTTAAGCTCAACAAGTTCACATACCTAGGAAGTAATATCTCATCTACCGAAAGCGATGTCAATATACGCACAAGAAATGTATGAACTGCTATATACAGATTATCAATCATATGGAAATCTGATCTCTCTGATAAGATAAAGCGGGAATTCTTCCAAGCTGGTGTCGTGTCAGTACTACGGTATTGCTGCACCGCTTGGACTCGAATGAAACGTTTGGAGAAAAAACTAGATAGGAAGTACACAAAGATGCTGCATGATGTCTTGAACAACAGCACCCCACAAAAAGTAGCTGTACAGCCACTTGCCTCCTATCACACAAACCATCCAAGTAAGACGAAAGGGATAAGCTTAACACTGATGGAGAAGCAAGTGCGAACTCATAAATGATGTTCTCCTGTGGGACACACTAGTGTGTCGATGCAAAACCTACACAATCAGCTCAGTGCAAATTCTAGATGCTGCACTTGTAATGGGTATCTATACTGTCAGGGCGTCATGATGATAATGATGATTGAAGCTGTAGACTTGTTTGTGTATTTTTAAACGATAACCAATGTAGTCATGAAAAACAATAATAGCAGGATCAACTAAACTATTAACTGAATAAATAAAAACTGGTGAAACGAAACTTAGGATCGAACTTACAGTCAATGACTTCAAAAATGTGTTCGCTTACAATGATACAATTGTACTTTACAAACAATGTCTGAAAGCTATGAAAAGTATTTATGCTAATTAACTTCAGTGACACGTTCCATTTGTGAATTGAGAGGAAAATAAACTGATATTTCGAAAATGTGTTTGTTCATATTCCATTGCTTTTATCACATTTCATTGTGCCCCCCTTCTCCTCCCCCCAAACACTTAGAGCTGTCAGAATAATTAGAGCAGCAGTTCTTCATTTTC
The DNA here is from genome assembly GCA_023376005.1 of Doryteuthis pealeii. Lineage (NCBI taxonomy): Eukaryota > Metazoa > Mollusca > Cephalopoda > Myopsida > Loliginidae > Doryteuthis > Doryteuthis pealeii. Next base: position 80,199,704 of record CM042159.1, on the reverse strand, counting down.
CCGCGTCTTGTCTCGGCCAGATCACGTCATCAAAATATTGCCTCTCTGGAATAAAATGGCAGCAATTCGACCGATGACATTTTTCTTGTCTGTCTGTCTGTCTGTCTGTCTCTCTCTCTCTCTCTCTCTCTCTCTCTCTCTCTCTCTCTCTCTCTCTCTCTCTGGTTTCTTAATTTGCACCCTTTTAGTATTTCCCATTTGAATCTTGATTTGATCTTAGACTTTTAATCATTTACCGATTTTATCTTTTGAAAAATATCGGTCAAAAAGAACATAATGTCTTTTTTTTTATCTTTGGGTTTATGTATTTCATTAAATATGATTCCCCTTTTTAAAATGCCTATTCATTGCGCTGTACCAAAAACTTATTCACACACACACACACACACACACACACACACACACACACACATACACATACACCCACACACACACACACACATATATATATGTCCCTAATAGCCCACCATGTATATACACATACACATACACATATAGAGGGTTTGTTTTGTCCAATATGATAAGAATAAATAACATTTTCTTCTTGTGCCCGAAGGCAAAATAAAGAGACAGTGTAAAGAAAGTGCATTGCGGTGTTAATATTTCTTTTTAATTTCTATAATTACTCGTTTGTTCACTTTAATTTTTTCTTTGAAATGCTTTAAATTAAATACGCTATTTGCAATTTAGCTACAAGGGACATTTTTTCAGCACTTTATTCCCGTCACTTCATAATGGACAGTGTTAAAAAGTAAGTCAACGATTGCAAGGAATAATGAAATTTTAAAAAAAACGAGTTCATAGTCTAAAATGAATAAATAACCAGTGGGTCCTGCAGGATGAAACAAATGAGATCTAATAACTTTATGTATGTATTTACTAACCCCTCCGCACAAGCAGGATGTGACACAAGGTAAATTTTCATGTGGAATTTGACAGATTTCCTTCTACAATAGATGCCATACCAAGGTTAAAGAGCATAATCTGCCTTACTATTAACCCATAACTGGAGAGAGTAGTTGGATGTTTACCTTTCCGAATAGTATTAGCACAATGTGAAATGCAAACAGTCTTGTCCAGGATTTAATCTTGTGCCACCAGGTTCATTTCCTGCGACGATAACCATTACATAATGGGCGCCTCCGATAACACTATGTTCACAAATTTTCTTCCTGGATAGTTTTTGTTATTTCTTAATTGTTTATATTGTAAAAAGTAAAGAAAATAACCATTATTCCTGTTGCATAATTCGTGGGTAAGCCTACCAATTATGTCTGTAAGTGTAGTTAGATTTATATTAAAACTCATTGAAATTCAAAATCGGACAGGGTTATATTATTGATAGGTAATTACCTTTAGTTGACCTCTGGCTTCTGCCAATGGGAAGACATGAGAACGGAAATTAAGTTTAGTTAGATTTTGGCCGTTAGTCAACGGGACCAGACGTAACGTTCATCTGTCCCAAGATGCTAACATCACACCGCACGGTTGAAAACCCTTTTGAGCTTGGGATTTTTAATAAAGAATAGACGTCTTGAAAAACAATAAAGTCTTGCTTATTTATTATAACCAAGAAATAAGCACAGACGACCCTGCTCAAAAGAAGGAAGAATCAGCCCAGAGGAAGATGGCCGCCAATGAAACAGAACCAGTAAGAACCCATCTTCTCTCCCCTTCCCCATTATATACCCGATATGAAGGGGTATATAACACTTTTTTCAAACTTTGCTTTTCTGCTCTGGATAATGAAATTTAGAAATTAAACTATTTTCTATGTAAAAACTAATAAATTTGCTACTCAGCACTGAATCTACCTGGAATGTTCAGATAAACGGGTGAATTTGAAAAAAAAATCATTATACAGGTTTGTTACGATTTTAGTGTCTATCCTTTAGGCTTCAAACAAGAGCGCTTGTCCAGCGGAGACCCTTTGTGTTAAGCAGAGCGCGATCCTTGGTAAAGAATCCTTTGGTTGTTCCTTGGTGCTCCTCAGTCTTGCAAGTCCTTCGTCAATAATTGCAAACGGACATCTCTCAGTATCAGCGATTAAGTAGTCAACCAGCCACGCATTCAGGCTGTTGATTGGCTGAGGTTTAAATCACGTGACCTCGCTTAGTCTATAAGTTTAAGTGGTGTATTGTAGCACTCCTTAGATACAAAAATAATCCAACACTCCTCCTATTTTGATATAAGGTGGGCTGTTCCAGTAAGAAATATTTGTCATATTTGTTTATTTTTATTTTTTAATTAGCATTACTAATATTATCATTATTTCTATTATTTTGTTTTTGTTAATTTTATTATTATTATTATTATTATTATTATTATATTATTATTATATTATTATTATTATTATACCCCTCTTTTTTTTTCTTTTTTTTTTTTTTTGTTATTATTACCAGAAAAATTAGAAAAATACAATACAGAAATACAGTTAGTGATTTTCAAATGTTACAAAAGTTTGAAGAGAAAAATAGGTAGTTTCTATTTCCTTAATAAATCAACACTTTCCACCCAGGAACATGAAAAAATAATTAAATAGTTTAATCATAAGCACATGAAAACAACAAGAACGTATATCAATAACTGGGCCGCCCTGTCGGCTGGGGCGTTAGAATGCACCGACTGCACCTCTGCAGAGGGGTAAGACTCCAACAATGGGGCCACCTGTTGGCCGTGGGTGGCGACCCATGATGCTTAAGGATAGAACCCAGGTGGTTGAGCAGTTCATGACATGCAATACTCCACTTTGGCCCTATCTTAGGCTAGACGGGCGGTCGGAGAGGCTCCCTCCGATCAATCGGCTGGTCACGTCAAGCCCTAGCACCTATATGATTTTCCCAACACTATTGCTCTTATGGCAAGCTCCAACCCCTTTTTATCATATGGGTGCTAGAAGGCGGTGGCTGCGGGTCTACATGTCCTGGGAATGACGTTAAACTCTATCTGATGATGAGGTTCCAGTTTTGGAGTTTTGGGGAATGTGGAGCACCCCTTCATCACCATTGCTCCCTGGTCCACTCTGACCCGGAGTGGTAGTACTTGTTAGGGTCCCATCTATGGGTTAAATAGAAAAATGTATTTATAAAAAAAATGGTATTATCCATTAAGAATTGATTTATTTCAAAACTTTATCGGTAGTAAATGACCCACTGAGGTTGATATGCCGTAAAACCAAACCAAATCAAACCAAACCAATTAATTGAACTTTATTAGTTACCGTATTTTCCAACATATAAGACGTACATTTAAATAAAAGAATATGCAAATATCAAACAGTGTCCGTTGAGCTGATATTATTACTAGGAATGAGGGGGGATATCTACCGAAGTTCTAAATGAATAGCTATGGTATTATTTAGATTTTTCAAACTGTTGTCTTCTTCTTTATTGTTATATACAAAACGTTTTGGCCGATGTGTGCTTCAGATGTTTCTTGTTGAACTTGGGAACCTTCTTGTCGTACTTGGGAATCTTCATGTCCTAATTTGAATTTCAAATCGAACCCTTTATTTAATCCATTTGGGTGAACTGATCTCATTCTGTTAACCATAACCGGATACAAGTGTTAAGCTATGTAAAGTATTCTATGTTATTTACGCCCGTATTCAGGATTGAACCTGCTACCTACTTATGATTGTCATTAAGAACTGTATTAACTCAACCCTTATATCTATTGCATCATGTGTCCAAGTAAATAGTACAAATTATCCAACCTTATCTAAAAAATTCAGACAAAGAATAGCTATGGATCTTAATTATTTTACAGTCGATATTAGTCCTCTAAATACACAGGGTATCTCATTGTGGTGTAATGGTTAGCTAGATAGTTTCGCAGATCTATTAAAACTGAATAGCAAGTTTGATCCTCGCTGGAAGCACTCATACTTACGTCCTACTCGTAGGGAACGGGTTGGGTAAATACTTAGTTCTCTAAATACCTTTGTAAATAATGCGTCTTATATTCTTGCAATATATAGTTTTATTGGTAATTCTTCAAGCTAAAGACGTAAAATAATTCGATTGCATTATTGCTTAGGACTAACAACCCGGATAAAGATGTCTTAACTGTAATTCAAATTTAAAAAAGATCTTTTAACTGTTATTATAACCAGCTGTGACCAAAGTCTTCATCTCTTTCCTTCTGTCCTATCAGCGGGGCTTAGAATATGCTGACTGTATGCCCCCCGTCCAAAAAAAGGAGTGCCCGGGGTTTGACACTAAATGGTATCTGGTGGTGAGGCTCTAGTTCTGAAGTTCTGTGGAGTGTTGAGTATCCCTTCATTGCCATTACTCCCAGGTCGACTCTTACTGGTAGTACATGTTAGTGGTAGTAACTGTTTGTATCTGAAAGGACTATGTGCAAAAAAAACCCTCTTAAGAGATAACTTCACAAAAAATGTAAATATGAATGTAAAATGAACGAGATTCTCTAACCTCTCAGCATGAAATAACTTGAGACGGGTTGACATGCCATTAAAATCAATCCATTAATCAACTCATCTCTTACCCAGCATAGATGAGTACAACAAATAGTAAAAGAATATATTTATCTACATGAACAAAACATTTACATACGATGTTGGGATTTTATTTCTTATGATGAAATTTTAAAATTATCTATTATGGGACCCTAACATGTACTACATGTACCACTCTGGTCAGAAAATTGAATAGTATTCAAGGGTCCAAAACACCAAAAGGTCAAAATAGTAGATGTTTCGTTTTTTATATATACTAGCAAATATATGCACCCTCCGGGTGCAAGTAGTTAAGTTTTAATATAATAAAATATCATATTAAATTAGAAAGGCTAATGAAACTGAATAAGAATACAGATAAAAAGATTTGAAACAGAGGGGGTATGATTCAAAAATAGAACAACTTTGAAACTAACTCTTCCATCATTTTCCGTTACTCCCGTCTTTCATTGGTAAATTTTACTAATTTAACTATTTAGTTAAAATAGGAAGTAAAGAATAATATTACAGTTATTTCTTCTTGTTCAGGGATTTCTTTTAAGATTTATCCCCAAGATTTTTGCTTATATTCATTAAGATAAAACCAAACAATTAGAAATCAATAATATTAAGCATATATTTATTAAAATCAAACTTTTAATATCAATATGCAAATCAGCCTTCCCATTCACACTATAAACCGCTATTTTGTTGTATATATAAATATAATTGCATGTTATTAGTATGTAGATATGGTCAACAGTGGCTTCGGCCTCTGGACCATTGATATAATTAACGGTGTCGATCCCAGAGGGCCATCCCCCCAGGCAATACCTGCCCCCTCAATTTAAAGGGGCAGGGCTGGGTTTATTGCCCAGTGCCTGAGGCGCCCCCCTTGAGGAGGAATGCCGACGGGATCGACGCAATTTTTCACCCGCCATCCCATGAGCTTCGGTTTGTGGGTGGTCCCACATAAATAGGGCCTTGTGCCTGATCCGTACAAGTGGGGTACGTGGAAAATATCATGTAGATATGATCAACAGTATTAATAATGTAAAACAATTTTATTAATATTTGAGGTTTAAATAAAAATAAAATAAAGGAGAATGTGACGTAAATAACTGAAGGGAATTGTGACTTGATTAGTGATATAGTTTCGGTTACAGACAGACAAACCCACAATCTCCATTATAATAAGATTTACCAACCTCTTCGTATGAGTAGGATATGACACAATGTCAATTTCTTAAGCAGAGTTTAACAGGTTTTCTTTCCGGTGGCCTAACCAAGTCAAGTATCCCAGTCTGCCCTACTATTTACTCATAGCTGGAGGGATAATAAATGGATGCATAACTTTCCCAAGGTATTAACAGTATGTGAAATGCAAACAGCCTAGTCCATAATTTGAACTTGGGTTGTTGAGTTCATTTCCTTCCACGATGACCTTTACACCATGTGCCTGTTTCATTTTTAAAGAGGCCTCAAGTTAATCCATGTGTTATACCTAAAATGATTTAACACTTTGAATCCTTAAGGTTGGTTTAATGTGGGGACTCTGCAGGAAGCAAGCCTCCTGGGTGCAGTGCCAAAAGTAGCTCAGCTCTATCAGCAGCATTCTTTTGGAAGGCCTCAAGAATCAGGCAATAAACCCAGCCCTTACCCCTTTTAGATAAGCAGCAGGTGATGTCTGTAGATATATATATTTACCAGCCCCTACGCACGAGCAAGATGTGACACAAGGTCAATTTCTTAAGCGAAGTTCAACGCGTTTGAATTCAGAGTTTTCCTTCTCCTAGACCGGTCGCCTAACCAAGGTTAAAGAGTCCAGTCTGCCCTACTATTTACCCATAGCTACCTTTCCGAAGAGTATTAGCGCTAAGTGAAATGCAATTACCACGTCCAGGATTTGAACTCGGGGCGATGAGTCCATTTCCCATGACTTTAACCATTACACCACGCGCTTCCTGCGGTGATGTCTGTAGATAGGCCTCTTGAAGTTGAGCTGATTTATTTGTTTACACTATCCAGCATGTAAAGCCTCTTGGGTGCAATGCCAAGAGTAGCTCAGCTCTATCAGCAGCATTCTTTTGGAAGGCCTCAGGCATCAAGCAATAAACCCAGCCATTACCCCTTTCAGCAGGTGATGTCTGTGGATAGGCCCCTTGAAGTTTGTAAAGCATAAAAACTGATACTCAGATATGTTCTTCACTGTTCCCCTATAACACTGGAAATAAATCTCCTTACTCCCCTGATCTGAATTCCTGTTTTTAGAAATTGAGATTCATTTGTGGCTGCCATTTAGAAACTGTTGAAACAGGCAACAGGATGTGAGGAACTAAGTGAAAACAGTGTCAGTTGAAGACTTCCAATGATGTTTTCAGGAAAGTGAACTGTGGTCTTCATTGCTTTGTGGCTTCTCAAGGGTACTATTTTGAAGAAGATAAAGTTGAATTGGAATTAAGTTGATAATGGAGATTCGTGGTCTGTCTGTTTGTAACTGAAACTATGTCACTGTTTACATCATAATACCCTCAGGAATTCACATGTTTATCAATGAGTACTTAATTTATGGTCAAAATCATTAACACATAGAAGGAATTTTATTTATTAACAATGTACCTATGAAAATCTGAGTTAGATTTCCCTCAAAACAGCTTATGTTATTAGTACAAAATAAAAACACACTCCGGGCGATGTAAAAATAGATTTTTGAAACATTGCCTGAGGGGTGGGAGTAAAAAATTCAATGTCAGCGAGTTTGTACCCTAAGTAAGTAAAACCATCAAATTCATTAAAAGATTAAAAAGTAAAACAATTTGAAATGTAAACTTTAAATATGTATTAAAATAAAACAAACTATATATAGATATATAATACCAGTCATGTATTTATTAAAACTTGTTTTAAAAAACAATGAGGACTGTCTAATGTTGCATGTTCAAATTTTGAGTGTATTTATTCTATGTTATGACAATTTTGGGTAATGTGACATAAGCAGTGACGTAATTTTTGTTACAGACAAAAACCGGAAGCGAATCTCCATTATTAATAGATGTTTAAAATCCTGCATTGTCTTATATATAACCAAGAAATAAAGGTTTACATAATATATGGTGTGGTTAATTTACATACTGGTTTTAACAAAACTGGATTTAATTAATAATGGTGTTATTGATCTCTAATATTCTTGTTTTATTCTCCAACGTTTTAAAATCAATCCTATGAATGATTTTATATATAAACCAATTAAAATATAATTAAAATAAGTGTAATCTTTTTTATATGCATTCTTGTTTAATTTTGTTAGTCTTTCTAATTCAATATATTTAATTACATTAAAACTTAAATACTTACACCCTGTAGAGGGCGCATATTCTTGCTAGTTAGGTTACATAACAGAAAAAGAAAGGATGCTATAATGGGAACTTGGTAAGTTTGGTATACAACCATGAACCATATAAGAATGAAGTAAGGGGAAGTTAATGAGGATATTTGAACAGAATGGTATTTGTCAAGTTTTGTGTAAAAGCAGAATGGTCCTAAAAAATATTGGTATCCATGGATTGACACATTACTTTCTAGTGGATTAAGAATGACATTTTGACATATGAGCACTTTTTTTTTTTTTGCAGTTATTGGTTTCAATAAAACAACTTCTTGAATCCAGTATGTATTTACCCAACCCCTCCACACAAGCAGGATATGACACAATGTCAATTTTTGAGCAGAGTTTAACAGATTTGAATTCAGAGTTTTCCTTCTCTGAAACTGGTTGAACCATCCAAATTAAAGTATTCAGTTTTCCTTACTATTTGCCTATAACTGGAGGAAGAATAGCTGGATGCATACCTTTCCCAAGAGTATTAGTTTACAAGTGACTACATAAAATAGAATGACATAAAACTTTGCAAGGAATAGGTTGAACCAATATTGCAGCAAGAAAAGAATTACAACATTAATTTTCCTTCCTGGGTTTTTTAAAATGTCTGGTGATTGTTGCAACTTTAATCGCCAGTCAAATTGCGGCCTTAGAAGGCATCGTAAATTTTTGGGTAGTTTGACAGAATAAATAAAATGGCATTGAAATTCACCATTGACAGGTCAGTTGTATGTATTTACCCAACCCCTCCACACAAGCAGGATATGACACAAAGTCAATTTTTAAGCAGAGTTTAACAGGTTTGAATTCAGACTAAATAGTAGGGAATTTTTTTAACAGGTTTGAATTCATGGGTAAATAGTAGGGCATCTTTAACCTTGGTTTGTCAACCAGTTGCCATACCAAAGTTAAAAAGCCCAGTCTGTCCTGCTCTTTACCCATAGATGGAGGGAGAATAGTTGGATACATGCCTCTCTCAAGGGTATTATCGTTATGTGAAATACTATGCTATGTTCAGGAATTGAACTCGGGTGGCCATGTCCATTTCCTATGATAACAACCATTATACTTGGGAAAGGTATGAATCCAAGTATTCTCTTTCCAGTAAATAGGACAGTTGTAGACCTGGAGAGGGATGGATTCCACCCAAGACAAACTACATTGTGTGATGGTTATCGTCGTAAGAAATGGATATGATGAGATGAGTTCAAATCTTAGTCGAGGCTGTTTGAATTTCACATAACACTAATACCCTTGGGAAAGGTATGAATCCAAGTATTCTCTTTCCAGTAAATAGGAGGACAGTTGTAGACCTGGAGAGGGATGGATTCCACCCAAGAAACTATATTGTGTAATGGTTATCGTCGTAGGAAATGGACATGATGAGATGAGTTCAAATCTTAGTCGAGGCTGTTTGAATTTCACATAGCACTAATACCCTTGGAAAGGTATGAATCCAAGTATTCTCTTTCCAGTAAATAGGAGGACAGTTGTAGACCTGGAGAGGGATGGATTCCACCCAAGACAAACTATATTGTGTAATGGTTATCGTCGTAGGAAATGGACATGATGAGATGAGTTCAAATCTTAGTCGAGTCTTTTTGCATTTCACATAGCACTAATACCCTTGGGAAAGGTATGAATCCAAGTATTCTCTTTCCAGTAAATAGGAGGACAGTTGTAGACCTGGAGAGGGATGGATTCCACCCAAGACAAACTATATTGTGTAATGGTTATCGTCGTAGGAAATGGACATGATGAGATGAGTTCAAATCTTAGTCGAGTCTTTTTGCATTTCACATAGCACTAATACCCTTGGGAAAGGTATGAATCCAAGTATTCTCTTTCCAGTAAATAGGAGGACAGTTGTAGACCTGGAGAGGGATGGATTCCACCCAAGACAAACTACATTGTGTAATGGTTATCGTCGTAGGAAATGGACATGATGAGATGAGTTCAAATCTTAGTCGAGGCTGTTTGAATTTCACATAGCACTAATACCCTTGGGAAAGGTATGAATCCAAGTATTCTCTTTCCAGTAAAAAGGAGGACAGTTGTAGACCTGGAGAGGGATGGATTCCACCCAAGACAAACTATATTGTGTAATGGTTATCGTCGTAGGAAATGGACATGATGAGATGAGTTCAAATCTTAGTCGAGGCTTTTTGCATTTCACATAGCACTAATACCCTTGGGAAAGGTATGAATCCAAGTATTCTCTTTCCAGTAAAAAGGAGGACAGTTGTAGACCTGGAGAGGGATGGATTCCACCCAAGACAAACTATATTGTGTAATGGTTATCGTCGTAGGAAATGGATATGATGAGATGAGTTCAAATCTTAGTCGAGGCTTTTTGCATTTCACATAGCACTAATACCCTTGGGAAAGGTATGAATCCAAGTATTCTCTTTCCAGTAAAAAGGAGGACAGTTGTAGACCTGGAGAGGGATGGATTCCACCAAGACAAACTATATTGTGTAATGGTTATCGTCGTAGGAAATGGACATGATGAGATGAGTTCAAATCTTAGTCGAGGCTTTTTGCATTTCACATAGCACTAATACCCTTGGAAAGGTATGAATCCAAGTATTCTCTTTCCAGTAAAAAGGAGGACAGTTGTAGACCTGGAGAGGGATGGATTCCACCCAAGACAAACTATATTGTGTAATGGTTATCGTCGTAGGAAATGGACATGATGAGATGAGTTCAAATCTTAGTCGAGGCTTTTTGCATTTCACATAGCACTAATACCCTTGGGAAACGTATGAATCCAAATATTCTCCCTCCAGCTATGGGTAAATAGTAGGACATCTTTAACCTTGGTTTGTCAACCAGTCTAGGAGAAGGAAAACTCTGAATTCAAACCTGTTAAAGTCTGCTTAAGAAATCAACCTTGTGTCACATCCTGCTCGTGCGGAGGGGTTTGGTAAATATATACATGAGTAGCACTAACAACCAAACCAGGTTATGGGAGAAGTGAAGAAGAAGAACTGAACATGTTGCGTGATGGGTGAATATTGGCTATAATGGTTGCTTTCTTTTTCATACATAAGAAATACTTCTAAAAAACATCTCAGTATTGAGTCCTGAACATAGAATTAGCGGTTATTTCCTATAACATAAAAAACGGGGAACCACTCTGAATGAATTTTATCTGTTCATTAATCTACCCATTATTTTCCCATTAAACTAACCCTAAACCCTAACCCTAACTTCTTTTTTCCTAGTAGATCAATAAATAAATAAATAATTTATCAGTCAATCAGAGTGGTTCCCCTTTTTTATGTTATAGTTATAGGAATAACTGAATTAGCTTAGTCATTCTGTTAATCTTAAACCGGTCTCAAGTAATTTTTATGTACAGAGGAGAAGGAAAAAAAAGAAAGATTAACAGTCGGTAGAGTGTCGGACTCGGAACCACAAGGTTCCGGGTTCAATACCGGTCCTCGCCAACTCAGCGTATGAGTAGTACAGGGATTTGTGCGGTAAAGTGAGAAGTGTAGCACTCCACCTCAGATGCAAAAAACAATGACTTTACTTATGACTTTACTTATACTTTAAGAAATTGGGACCAAAGCTCTGTGGATGGTAATAGGACACCCGTGGCTCTCTCGCTACCCATCGCTATATGCCATGTGGAAGACCTGGCAGGTCTTCCACATGGCATATAGAATCTGCACAGAGTTGACGGCTGTAGGTTTTTGCTGGTCAGCCTTCAATGATGTGTCCATGTATAAGTTTCCATAGAGAACGTCACTTATGAATTTGTCCTTGCTTCTCCAGTAATGTCCTGCATGTCTTGCTCATCTTACTACAATTGTAGTTGGTAAGCTTTTGAAACAGTCCCCCAAAGACTAAGAAAAGGAGACTGGAGGAATTGGAAATCAGAGGAAGAATCAAAGTCATACAGACCACATCATTGTTAAGATTAGCTAGAATACTCAGAAAAGTCCTGGAGACTTAAGGAGACATGCTGTCACTCAGACTCCAGTGAAAGACCTACAGTTAAAAGTGGTGTGAAAAACTCACGAGGAGTGAAATAATAATAATAATAATAATAATAATAATAATAATAGTTCCAGCAGATCACAGGGTGAAGATGCAGGAAAACAAAAAGATGGACAAATACCAGGACCTTGCCAGAGAATTGCAAAAGCTGTGGAATATAAGGGTCAAAGTGATACCAATTGTAGTTGGCGCACTTGGAATGGCCCCAAAAAGCTTTTAAAAAAAGACTGGAGGAATTGGAAATCAGAGGAAGAATTGAGACTATCTAGACTACTGCATTGCTATAATCGGCGAGAATACTCAGAAGAGTCCTGGAGACCCGAGGAGACTTGTTGTCATGCAGACTCCAGTGAAATACCATCAACTAATGCTGGTGTGAAAAACACACATAATAATAATAATGGCTGCTTTCTTAAAAAGAGGTGCCAATCAAAACATACTTGCCTAATCTTATTGCATTCCTTATTTTACAGTGATCAAAAGATGAAAATGAATACAAAATCTTCACATAATTTAACTTTGTTTATTCAATGTTTTCACAAAAGTTTACATAATGGTTACATAAAAGTGATCAACAAAGTTTCCTTTTTTATATTAAAGTATATCACATAACCTTCACAAGTATGGTTGCCAAAAATTAATAAAATTAAAAACAACCAACTGCCAAGTGGAGATAACTCAGTTCATGATGCACAATTGATTAGTGGTCTTACTTCACACACTATACGTTCTTACACTGGGTAATTGAAAAAAAATTATTCAGGGACCGTTTTATGATAATTTTTTATCATTCATATTTATATGAGTTGAATAAAGAAATTGTTTTGATATTTTTTTTTTTAAAGACACTGATCAAATAAAGTTAAATTGATAGTGTATTTTTTTTTTAATTAACTTGAAGGAAGACCATTTAAGATTTTTTCCTCCAGATTCAAAACTTAAAAGGAAAAAAAAATTATCTCATAACTTTATCAATAAGTTGATTAAAAATGATATCCAATAATTCAAAATATTCAAGTCAAAATTACTTTGTAAACTAAAGTGAAAGGAATAAACTGTTTTCTATTTCATTTTGATATAATTTTTAATTAGATTTTTACCATTAAAAATTTCATTTGAATTAATATTTTTTGACACTCAACTAATTTAGTTCAGAGTGAATATAGCTGCTTTTAAAGACACAGAAAATTCACTGAATTAATAAAAAAAAAAAAAAAAAAAAAAAAACAGATGACTTACTGATGAGTCAAAAGATAATCTGAAATATTTATATTCAAGTCAAATACTTCAAACATTTAGAAATGACTCCTTCCCGATAATAGTTGTTACATTTAGTGTATGAAATTATGTGGAAATTTCATATTTCCATATAAACTTCATTTGATGGCTTTTAGCAGAAGCATTTCTTTAAAATAGAATTGTCCCAGCTATCAGAGCAAAATGACTTTTGTATATGAGACAGAAATAGGATTTCTAAATTTAAGTTTTTCTTTTACTTTTTTTTTCTTTTACATATGACTGAAAATGATAAAGAATTAAAAAAACAAGTTACTAAAATTCTTGGAATAAAGAGAACTAAAACGAATATCAGTTCAAGTGTGTTTAAATGAATTTGTATTAATAAAAAAATTCTGTAATATATAGATAATGTTTGGAGATTTTAGTCAGTTTTCTCACTTATTTGAGAAAAAAATGTTTTGCTGCTATATTTGGGGAATCCTATCCTTTTCAACTGGCAGTGAAAACGAAAATTGTTATTTTCTCATGTTTCATTCCAAACAACCTTTAATTGGAAGTACATTCATTTTTTCAACACTTTCTTTTAGTTATTTATATTAGTTAAATATATAAGCCATAATATTTTCATCTAATTTATAGTTTTTACATGTTTGTTCCTCAAAGCACATACAGACATTAAAATTTCTATTTTTTTACCATGAGTCTAAAATTTAGAATAATGAGTTAACAGGAATATCAATGTTCTTCAATTATATATGAGAGAGAGAGAGAAAAGAAGAAGAAGAAAAAAGTAGTAGTAGTAGTATAAAGTATAATTATTTTCATAAACTACTGCCTGAATTTTGACAGAGTTTATTCTAGAAAAAGAACTTTGTTAAAATGGAACCAAGTAAATCCACCAGACAGCATCTAACAATTGATTGGCAACTCTTGTGAAAATAATAAAATTTTATTTTCCAAAATCAAAAAAGTATTTAGATTCATCCATTCATCTTTGTTATATTCATAGATCTCGATGTTTTTGTTAGCAATCACTAAGAAGCAACAAATATTTTTTCATAAATTGTTGAGTGATTTATTTTAAACATTTGCTAAATCTTAAAGATTTCTTATTTAAAAAATACAAATATTTCTCTTTTTCATCCATTATGTTTAGATCACAGCATTTTAGCACAAATATTCTGTATATAAGCCTCTCTTTTGTTGTATAAGTAACTGAGGAATGCATCAACACGCTGTTTTCTTCGCAAAGAGTAGGCATGGGTGTTGGCAGCAGATATGGAACCCAGATTCTCTCCAAGACAATTGTGTTCTGTATTTTTTTCTTGTAGAGCATTCTTATAGTCAGATGCCGCCTGAAGACGTTCACATTCTTTGTTATTGTAGTTCACAGCATCCTAAAAATGGAAAACAAATTAAAATAAAAAAAGTATCCAGATAATAACTGTTGCAAAAAAAAACTTTTATGTTGGTCTAAGTAAATAATCTATATATTAATACATGTCACACTTTAACCCCCACCCACCCAGATAAGCTTTGTAGTTGGGGAGTTGGTGGGGGGGAATAGGGGGACATATGGAGTACAATTTAAAATTTTGTAGAATTATGTAAAAATTGGTGTATTTATAAAAAAAACAAAAAACATTGTCATCTGAGAGATGTAAGGACCTCTAATTCGATGTGTAAATTTACCCCCCCCCCCCATTTAACTTGAATAAATATTAATATTATCATCAAAGATTTTGGACCATTCAAAAGAAGAAACATTAAAAAAAAACTTCTGATGATTTTTTAAATGTTTTTCAGCCTCCAAAAATAATGAAAATAATGAACAAAAACAATGTTTACATTTTCACACCATTTAATTTTGATATGCCTAAATACAAATTACATCAACAGACTTTTTTTTATTTTTAATTCAATTAAGAATCAAATTTTCAAGAAAATTTTGATACTTATTCACCTTTAGATCAATTTACGTTTGAAATCATTTTTTCCAAAAATATATTTGGGGAAATATTTCATTTATTTAACTTTATGAAAATCCAATTTATTTAACTTTATGAAATCCAAACAAAATATGTTTTACTCGTACGATTTTTAAATTTTTCTATAAAGATAAGAATCTGAATAATTAAATCAGAAATCTTTAGAAACATTTTGTTGTAAAACAAAACAAATATCTCAGTGGAGTCGAGTAAATATGATGCTTTTTAACTAAGTAATTCATTATTTTTTTTTAAATATCAAAGGTTTTACTTTATTTAGTTAATTCCTCACACCCAGGAAATATCGTTTAAAAATTTATTTCTACACAGCTCGGAGGACGTTTTTTTTTGCTAGTTAATTGATAAATATTTTAATCAAAATCCAAATTTAGAATTTTTAACAATAACAAATTAGACTAAAAAGTATTTCAAGAGGAAGAAAGATGTTTTATATCAAGAATAAAAGGAGGAGCTTGTTGTGTAATGGTTATCTTCATAGGAAATGAACACAGCGAATTAAGTTCAAATCCTGGACAAGACTGTTTGTATCTCCTATAGCACTAATACCCTAGGAAAAGCTATTAATCTAATTATTATCCTTCCAGTTATGGGTAAATAGTGGGACAGACTGGGTTCTTTAAACTTGGTATGGCAACTGGTCTAGGAGAAGGAAAACTCTGAATTCAAATCTGTTAAACACCACCTAAAAATTTACCTAGTGTCACATCCTGCTTGTTTATTTTTCGTTTTATGGCAAAGCTAGTCATTTTCATATCAGGTTGCTTACAATACCAGCTGTTGCTTGAATGGTCACCTATTTAAGTATTGAATAGGCTCATTACTGCTTAACTTCAGTGTATCCAGCTTGTGTGTAGGGGTTGGATAAATACATATATCAAGAATAAAATACACCGTTCTCTTTTCTTTGGATTCAAGCAATGCAGTTTTAAAAAAAGTTCAGTAAAATGACACATTTTTCTTTATAAAACTGTTCAATAAAAAACTGGAGAATTCAAGCAAATAATGAAATATACTCACTTGAATGGAATTATGATTCTGTTGGTAATTAACAACAGCTAGATACAAATGCCATACACTGAACTCTGGCCATAAGACTTTCAGGAATGATAAACAGGAAAAACTACTCTGAAATAAGAAAAGAAAAATAGTGTCTTAATCTATATCTATACATATATAAAAGGCAGTTGTGTGTGTGTGTATGTATATGTATGTCAAGAGGAAACTACAAAAATAAAACAATTAACTACAAAATGAATATATATATACAGATTCACTATCACCAGATTTTGCTTTTTGAGCAAAATTAATGAAGATTAGATTTATATTCCTGAAGATAATTAAAAAATTACATAGTAACAGCATGGAATTTATTTTTTATTTTTGCATTTAATATTTGAAATAGGAAACATTAATTTTTCTTTTTAGAGTGTCTGCAGTTTTTTTTCCAACACCCCACCAGGCTGGATTAACACAAGGGTTTTTTTATATAGGGTTTTTAATGGGGCATCCTGCAAGGATCCATCTAGCAATTCAGTAATAATGGATCCGCAAGACTAATTTTCCTCCCTCTATCCAGGCATTGTCAGGTAGCTACTTTTAGTTTATAATAATTCTTTAAATAAGCGAGAATAGTTACATTACCTGTTAAGCAGAAGTGGCAAGGAGTGATTTTCTAAAAATAGCTAAAGTATTATATGATTTGTTGATTGATAGGTTTTATGGCCTGTCAACCCTGATTGGGTTATTTAATGCTGAAGTCAGTCTAGCAATTATATGGTTTCAAGTAAGTATTCCTATTCATTTGTTTGTATACAGTTATATGGTTTCAAGTTATAATAATAATAATAATAATTTTTAAACAATTAAACATTATTTAAAGTAGGCGGAATAGCATATTGTCAGTATCAGCCAGACAGTGAGGGACTGTATACCCTTTTCACTAGCACTAGACTTGTTTTGTGTCTGAGGTGGAGTGCTACAACTACCATCAGCTCCCCACTTTACCACACATATCGAAGCTATGCTACTCATGTGCTGAATAGGCAAGGGTTGGTATCTAACCCAGAACCTTGTGGTTCTTAAGTGGATGCTCTACCAACTGAGCTAAACCAGCACAAAATTCAAGTAATCATATCTTAATACAAATAGTTTGCACACAGTTATATACTTTCAAGTACACCTATCTAATACTAATGATTTATAAACACTAGCAAAATAAAAAGACGCCTTCCGGTCGATGTAAAAATACATTTTTGAAATATATTGCCTGGGAGCTGAAAATTCAATGTCATAGAGTGTGTACCATAAGTATGTAAAATCGTCAAATTTATTAAAGGAGTAAAAAGAAAGAAAGAAAGACAATTTGAAATGGAAACAGTTCAGATAACTTTAAATATTATATTAAAATAAAACAAACTATATATAAATATATAACGCTGGGCATCTATTTATTGAAATGATGAGGATTGTCTAACGTTGCATGCTCACATTTTGAGTATATTTATTCTATGTTATGACGTTGGATTATGTGTTGGGTAATGTGACTTAAGCAGTGACACAGTTTTTGTTACAGACAAAAATAGCAAATCTCCATTATTAATAGATATCTATTGGACCAATATATGGGACCCTTCGTCAGAGTAATGGCAATGAATGGGTGACTCCACACTCACCAGAGCTTCACAATTTCTAAACCCTACCAACAGGGTGGAGTATTATACTAGCACATAAATGATTGTTGTCTTAAAGGTTTCAATCATCATTTGTGTATCCAGAGGACAGTGACATTTGCTTGTTTAGTCTCATGACACCACCCTAAAAGCAGAGATGCTGATAGGTACACATCCTGCATCCCTGACGCACAAAAATCTAAAAAGGACACAGTAAAATCATATCCATGCATCCCAGTGTTTTTCTTTTTTCTTCCCTCACCATTTCAAGCTAACTGTAAATACATTTCAATAGTTTCTTAGAAATGAATTACACAAGATAGGTTATAAGGTAGGAGTTAGACGGCTTTAGTTGGGACCCATCAAATTTTCCAGGGACTCATTCAAAGCAAATATGAGCGTCCCAGGATGCACTAAATCAAAAAGCTATCAGCATCACTGCATATCTATGCATAATTTTTCCTTCATCTTGAATTTATGCTGTTACAGGTGCTTGGCAAGTGTAAAAAGTTCATGGGCAACAGTTAAAATAGAAGCAAAATTTGCAGAAGATGTGATCTTCAAGATTGCATGAGTGGGTGTAGCCATAATGGTTATACGAGGAAGCTTTAAAAATTATCTGTACACTTGCTTTATGGAAGCTGAGCTCATTGTGGATGATTTGATAGGCAGAACCATGACTAATCTGCAAAGAACAAGCTACCTCGTCGGTGATAACTTGCTAGTTTACCATTACCATCTTTCAAGCTTGCTGAATTTTCTCATCAGTGGTAGAGGTTGATGGGTATCTTGCTCCCTCTTTGTGCATCATGCTTATTCAACTACTTTTAAACTTCTCTATCCATTCATAAGCACTTCTACACAGAAGTGCACTGTCCTTGTATTGTGCTAAAAGCCTCCAATGAATTTCAGACCCTGACACCTCCTCTGACCAGAGAAATTGGGTCACTTCTTTGGTACATACTGTTAGTGTGAAGTGGGCATATTTACACTGTAAAGACAGCAAACAAAATGGCATGGTCAGGCACAAACTTTGATCACATGACCACAACAGTGCCAACTATAAGCACTCATGCACAGAACGCAGTGTGACAATAATAAAGATATGTTATGGCGAAAGTGCAGATAATTTTTGACTCTCCCTTGTAGATACAGTATCATCCATAAATAAGCACATCCTATCAATTATTCTTTAATAAAAATTAATTTTCTCCTAAACCAAAGATCATCATCATCATCATCATGTCACCCTGATAGCATAAATTCCCCAGACTATCTCTCTCACTACACAACACTATTGGTCATCGCGCCTGGCAGGTCTTCCACACAGAACCAGAATCCAAAAGAGCTGATTGATGTAGTTTTTTGCTGGTTGGTCACGCTGGTGTGTCCATGTGTAGGTGTCCACAGGAAACATCATTTGAGTTTGTACTTGCTTCTCCAGCAATGTCCAGGATGTCTTGTGTGATAGGAGGTAAGTGGCCATAAAGCTGCTTTTTGTGGGATGCTGCTTCCAAGTTCAAGACAGCATGCAGCATTCTTGTGTAGTTCTAGCCTTTTCTCTCTTTTTTTTCTTCTTCACAATCAAAACTTTGTATGTTTTCAGTAAGGATAAATATCTCATAACCAGTATAAAAAGAAATTTGCTTAAAGGTATTATATAAATGCACTAATATAGTCAACATCAGTTGTTCTACTTGTACAACAAGTTTTTTTTTTTTTTAAATCGAACATGAGAATTCAAGGTGGAGTTATAAAATTAATATTTACATTTAATTATTCCATAATTACATTTAATAGATTTTCATAAATCCGCAGGATAAGTAACAAATTAAAAAAAAATAAAAAAATAACCATATTTTATTATTGGAAGATAATCAGATAAAATCTCCCCAAAATATTAGAATTTTGAAATAATATTATTTGTTGTCTGTATTTTATAAGACAGATGGGTTTTTATTCAAACTTTTCCCTATAATTGGACTATTTCCATTATCTAGGTTCTATTTTTAATACATAGACAAGAAAAATAATCCAATTGTAAAAAGAATATGAATTATATTAGTTATTATTGATTTTAACTAGTATTTTCTTTTTAACTTAAGTTGATTTTTATATAATAATAATAATCTATTAATAATGGAGATTCTGCGTCACTGCTTATGTCATATTACCTAACACATAATCCAACATCATAACGTAGAATAAATATACTCAAAATGTGAGCATGCAACGTTAGGCAATCCTCATTGTTTCAATAAATAGATGCTCGGCGTTATATATTTATATATAGATTGTTTTATTCTAATATAATATTTAAAGTTATTGGAACTGTTTCCATTTCAAATTATCTTTCTTTCTTTCTTTTTTTTACTCCTTTAATAAATTTGACGATTTTACATACTCTATGACATTGAATTTTCAGCTCCCATCCCCTCAGGCAATATCTTTCAAAAAATTATTTTTACATCGCCCGGAGGGTGTCTTTTTATTTTGCTAGTAATAATAATAATGGTTGACAATGCTTCACCAAAAAGTTAAATCATGATACAATTATTGTTGTTGGTTGATTTTATGGCATGTCAACCATAATGATAAAGTCAATATTATTTTTTCTCCATGCAATATGGTTTATTTTAGATGGGACCCTAACAAGTACAATCACTCTGGGTTAGAGTGGACCAGGGAGTAATGGCAATGTAGAAGTGACTTCATACTCTCCAAAGCTACAGAACTAGAACCTCACCAACAAATGCAGGACAAAATATGTTGTTTTTTTTTTTGTTTTGTTTTGTTTTTTTGGGTTTTTTTTTTTTGGGGGGGGGGTCTTTACACCAGCAGATGTAGTCAGTGTATTCTAGGCCTCACAGACAGAGCACTATTATTGTTATTTATAAGGTAATTCTGTTAAGTATTTTTCCTTTTACTAAACCCTAAAATTTTGTTTAAAACATGGCTATCAATATCCAAATAATTTACTATTATGGAAAGTGTAACTGGAAAAAAAAAAAAAAACTTCTAACAATCTCGGCATGATAAATTGTTAAAATCCATTTATTCATCTAAGGGAGATAACAAAGGTGACTGAGAAGATTTATCTTACCGATGCCTCTAAATATTTTGATATAAAAAGTTAAGGCTAACTTGGCTCTAGTTTAACGAGAATTCCAAGTATATTTAACTCTCTGAATTATTTCACATAACTACTATAACCAGATCACACATACACACACACACACACACACACACACACACACACACACACATATGGGAATAAAATAGAGAATTAAATCCTATTTTTCTACATACACACACACACACACATATATATATAAACCAATATATAAAAAAACTGATCAAGTAAAATAAGTCAAATTCAATTGATTGATTTTAATGGCATGTCAACCCATCAGGGTTATTTCATGCCTAGAGGTTAGAGAATCGTGTTCATCGTACATTTATATCTACATTTTTTGTGTCGTTTCTTAAGAGTTTTTTTTTTTTTTTTCTCAACATGGTCCTATCTAATACAACTAATTTTTAAACAGATTTATTTGACCCATAAATGGGATCCTAACACTTTGAGTCAGAGTGGCTGAGAATGATGCAGTAGTCTACTCTTTCCAGATATCTTAACTGGACCCTCACTAATCAGATGCTGTTTAGTCATACCTAGGACACACTGTTTTGTTTGATCTTTGGAGAGTGGGTTTTAACCCCCTGCAGGGTATACAAGTCAGTGTGGTGCACCTGAGCACCGTATGCAATAAATTTCATTATTATAGATAGATAATTGTCAAATATAAAACTCAAAACACAATCTATATATTAAACCCTGCAGACAGGGCTAGAAATTCTTTAAGTTTTGAAAAGTGAAGCAAATACACCCAATCGAAGATGGATGATGCAAAAACTTCAATATGACTTCTAGTCAAGCAATGTGCATTTTTTTTTAATGAGCTTCCTGCTTTTTTCTTTCATTCTTGTCACAACAGGTTGAGAAAGTAAATCAAGATAGGCAAGTGAGGCAGTAAAAAGATTAAAAGTTTGTTGCATATTGGACCTGATAACCTTGATATTCTTTTTAGCCAAAGGAAACAAAAACTCTTTTATCAGATTCACTTACCTGCCAGGCGAGAAAGCCACTCAATCTCACCTCACCAGATGTTCGTATAAGCAAATCAGGATTTGAAGATTTGCTTGTAAACATGCAGTTTTGCAAAAGCTGCTGGTCCACATCACTGAAATTAAGGAGAAAATCAGTCAATCTTTAGTTAAAAACAAAAAAAGAAAAAGGAAAAAAAGGTGAGGGCATGGTGAACATTTGCATACCTTAGTCACAAAGTACACAATTTGGGGTTAAATCGAACTTAACAGACCTAATTCCACCATCATATGTCACCCCACCGAAAGAAAAAAAATTAACTGAATTTAATGAAATTTTCAGTGTTGATATATTAATGAATAAAAGATATAATGCACCAGTTATTTTATTTCAAAACTTTTACATTTTTTCAGGTCAGTTAACTTTGAACCACATATCTTTGAGGCATAACACAGATTCTCAAATTCTTTTATTCATTAATATATCAACACTGAAAATTTCATTAAATTTGGTTAATTCTCTGATTTTTGGTATTTTTTTCTTTCAGCAGGGTGACATACGATGGTGGAATTTAGGTCCATTAAGTTTGATTTAACCCAATTTGATAAGCATTTTTAAACACTCATAAGGTCATTAACTCTTAACATCCTGTTGAGAATTTTCTAAGTCCAGAGCACTCCTATAAGGATATATTTAAAAAAATGGCTCAAAATGACCTTTGCATCTAAAGTTACCTGTTATTTCCCTTAAATCAAAGACTTTTAAATATGTTTAATATTACATTTAAACAAAGGTTATTGTTTGGAGTGGATTATGAAAATGAATGAGACTTCCGGCTGGGTGGAATGAGGTGGTATAGGACTTTAAGAGTTAATCATCTTACCAACAGCAACTATGAGCACCTTTTTGATCTCCATGTTTCTAACATGCGTGGGCATGCCAACAAAGTCAGAAAACAGCATAGCTCACATGACTTTTGGAAATATTTTTTCATGCCGAGGCATGGAATAAACTGCCTATATCCATTGCAGGCTGATGAAACACAGCATCTTTCAAAGCCTCCATGCTTCCTATAATCCGCCAACACTATACCACACACATATGCACACACGTGCACACATATAAATTTCATTATTATTAAAAAAAAAAAAAAAAAGAAAAGAGACTAAATGTATAGTAATAATTTTTATGGAGAATGTGGCAGGAAAAAAGCGTATTAGAAGTCAGAATTTCGAAAATACAAATTGAAATTGAAAAATAAAAGCTTCATCACATAATTATCATCATCAGGTTGTGAAGACAGCACAAATTCCCAATTACTCTCTCACCACCCATCCCTATAGGTCATCATCCCTAGCAGGTCTTTCACACAGCATCTGGAATCTGCACAGACCTGATTGATGTAGGTTTTGGTTAGTCAGTCTACACTGGTGTATTGATGTGTAGGTGTTCACAGGAGAACATCACTTACTTGTCCAGCATGTCTTACTTTTATGGTTTGTGTGATAGGAGGTAAGTGGCCATACAGCTGCTCTTTTGTGGGGTGATGCTTCCAGAATTTGTTCAAGACAGTACTCTGCATTCTTGTGTAGTTCCCATCTGTCTTTTTCTCTGAGAGTTTCATTAGAGTTCAAGTAGTGCAGCCATACAGTAGCACTGACACAGCCACAGTTTGGAAGAATTTTTGCTTTATCTTATCAGAGAGATCAGATTTCCATATGATGGATAATCTATCTATATCAGTCCAAGTCTTTCCTATGTATATACTGATATTACTTTCTATAGATTAGATATTAATACCTAGGTATATGAACTTGTCTACTAATTTGAGAGGTTTACCATAAGCAGTCATGCTGATAGTTTTTTGATTTAGTGTATCCTGGGACGCACATATTTGCTTTGAATGAATCCCCGGGAAAATTTATGGGTCCCAACTAAAGCCGTCTAACTCCTACCTTGTAACCTAAAGAAAAACACTGGGATGCATGGATACGATTTTACTGCATCCTTTTAGATTTTTGAGTGTCAGGGACACAGGATGTGTACCTATCAGCATCTCTGCATAAGGTAATAATTCTTTTAAATGAGAAGTAATAAAATTCAAGAAATAATGTAAAGGCCTTATTTGATAATTGCTAAGGCTAAAAGTAGAGAGAATTTAAACAAGATAGAAAAATGATACAGAATGATTGGAGAACATATACTAAAGCATCAATGAGTAATGTTGTTTGTTTTATTTTACGGCATATCAACTTCGGTGGGTCATTTAATGCCGACAAAGTTTTAAAATAAACTCATTCTTGATAGGTACTCAATTTTTTTATAAACACATTTTTTTCTTTTTAACCCATAGATGGTACCCTAACAGGTACTTCCACTCTGGGTCAGAGTGGACCAGGGAGCAATGGTGATGAAGGGGTGCTCCACATTCCCCAGACCTCTAGAACTGGAACCTGACCATCAGTTATAGTTTAATGTCATTCCCAGGACATGAAGACCACCAGCCACTGCTTTCTAGCACTTATATGATAAAAAGAGTTGCCATAAGGACAATAGGGTTAAGACAATCATATAAGTGCTAGGGCTTGACGTGACCAACTGATTGATCAGATGGTGTCTCTCCGACCACCCATCTCGCATAAGTAAGGACCAAAATCAATGAATAGCTTATTTGTCATTTTAAACATTTTCAATAATTCCAACTTAGTCCAGCTTGGATCTGTGGTAGGAAGGGGGCATTATGGTCAGTCAAAAATAATCCCTCTATTTTAGCTCTAATAAAAAGGGGACAGATTCCGTCACTGTTTGGCTGATACCGCCAATAGACCAAGAGTGAGATTTTTTAACATATTGCATGAATAAAGTAAAATTATACACACACACACATATATATATATTATAATATATTAATGATTTGAAGGCAATTACAATGCATATAAAAAATAAAAACAAAAAGATGTTATTTTTGTTTTATCGATTTCAAAGTAAAACTTTATCTTCAGAGATATCTACCATCTCTGAAGATAAAGTTTTACTTTGAAATCGATAAGACAAAAAACATCTTTTTGTTTTTATTTTATATGCATTGTAATTGCTTCAAATCATTAATATATTATAACATACTTAACAATGCTTCAATCAAATTACCAATTACTTTTATATATATATATAAGTAAGTTGTCGGGGCGGCCTAAAGTTGGTATCAGCCAGTCAGCGAGGGAGTCTATCCCCTTTTCAATAGTGCTAGACCAAGGAGATTGTTTGGGCGTCTGAGGTGGAGCACCACATCTACCATCAGCTCCTTACTTTACCGCACAGATCCCTGTGCTACTCATACGCTGAGTTGGCGACGACCGGTATCGAACTAGGAACCTTGTGGTTTCTAGCCGAACGCTCTACCGACTGAGCTAACCCGGCCCCTACTGTTCTTCTACAAGGATGGCTTCAGAATTAAATAACCCACAAAGGTTGATATGTCATTAAACAAAGAAACCAAATGTACCATTCAGAAAAAAATACAATCTTCCTAACCCAGTTCTTTTCTAAACTTAGTAATTATAACTTTAGCATTGAAAGGGGAAAAAATAAATGAAAAATAGAAACCTGTAAACAGAAAATAATATTTGATAAAATGAATTTAGCTAAAAGATGGTCGCTTAAGCTCTTTACGGAGTTGTCTCCCCTTAGATATAAGCTCGAATCTCTCAAAAGTCATTTGTAGACAATATGGAATTTCCAGAACAGATTTGATGGTATGAACAAATTGAAATTAATTTTTTATACTTTACATAGAAATCTAAACTTATAATAAATAAAAGGTGGGAATATATTTTTACTTGGGTTAAGTTCATTATTAAATTTGAATTTATAATTCAGTTACACACACACACACACATGTATGTATGTGTGTGTACATATATATATTATTTGTGTGTGTGTGTATGTTGTTGGCATTCTTCCGTCAAATCTGTTTTTTTTTTTTTAACTACATGGCCTGGACGGGTTCATATGGAGGATGAGCTGTTGCCCAAGCAGCAAATCGGGGGTAAGGATCCAATGCAGTTTGGCAGCAGTAGTGTCACAGGAGTTGCTGGGTAGACTGGATTTCAGCATCACACCACCTGATTTTATTTTCGGGGTTTACTCCCCTAGCCTTTCCTTGGGATGGGACAAAACCACTAGGCAACGGAGGTTTTGTGTCAGACTTTTCCTTGACTTAAGCTAGGGAGCCTCTTCTAGCCCATTTGGGGATTTATATGATTAGTAAGTACCACAATCCTACTACTGTTGAGGTTCCTGAAAAATGAAATGCTCCAGATTTGTCATCGGGGTTTACTCCCCTCACAATCTCTTGATCATGTAAGCCGCTCAGGGCAATGGTTTCATAACAGATTCTTCCTGGTCCTCAATGGGTTGACAACTACAGCCAATTTGGGGTTTATGTGTGTAGTAAGCGCACCAATCCCACTACTGTCAGTGTGGGTGTCACTGGCTCCCCCCTGAGCTTGTTTGCTCTTTTCCAGCTTTTTTTTTAGATATTTGTTCACTCTCAGTGTATGCATGTATGTGTATGAATATTGTGAAATTTTTAAGTAGGATAGAGGCATAGAATGAATGAGGCATTTTGGTGGAAGTGGGCTGTGCAAAGAGAGAATGCAAGATTTTATTTTATTTTTGAATGAATCGGTCGGCGAGTGAACCTAGCTAGATAGATCCGTGTAGTGTTATAACCAGTTTTTATCACCCCTCCCCCAACTCCAAACTTCCGGCTATATGCCGAGTCGTGTGCTCACACTCATTGTATCTCGCTTTAAGATAAATAAAAAATTTTGAAATGAGTGCACGAGTGTTCTCACTTCAAATAAGAAGTCTCTCTAACATTTACTGATGTTACACAAGATGTTCTTTTTGCATTTTTGTGTCATCTTAACTTTAGCTATTTTTATATATGTGCATTCTTTTTAGCTCAGCATCTTCAGTGTGGTGCCTATGGTTGATGTTGTGTTTTAGCACTCTTATTGCATTGACAGCTAATGTTTTTATACATTTCTTTTTATACAAGATGGTCAATTGGTCTTGTATAACACTTGGGTAGAATGATTGCTTGTAAATCTTGAAAGGTCATATCTAACCTGGTCTTTTTGTCTGGTACATTGTTGTTTACACACACACATGCATACATATATAGATATGCACATACATATGCACAAATATACATATACACACACACACACAAACACTATATGGGTAATTCCATGTTAAATCATCAAGGCCATGTCACCCACTTCCTTCAATTTTTCTGAAATTTTGTACAGGTGTAGACTAGGATAAAGTTAGACAATACCCAAAATTTGAGCTTTTTATTTTTCCCCTGATGATTTGACATGGAATTGCCCATATATATATATATATATATATATATATATACACACACATGCATACATAGTTGGGGGAATATTTTGACCTGATTAAGTTAATTATTAAAATTGAATTAACAATTTAGTTATTATTTTGGAATTTAAAAAACTGCATCTTTTGCTATGTACAAAGTAACTTTGCTAAATAATCAATCTAAATCTAAATTATAGTCGGTTTCTTTTCTTCTTTTTTTTTCTAAAAATAAAGTCATCTCTAAATAAATATCAACATTTGATGAAAAAGAATGAATACTATCCAGAATGTCTTCTATATTGAATTCAATTTATTTACTTATGGTGTTCTAAGGTAATGAGCCAAGTTTGATTAAACTTAGTATGTCACTTGGGTTTTTTAATGGTATTTGTTAGGAGAGAGTCTTCACATCCTTTCTGTTCCTAGAGGAGCCTGGAACATTTTAGCTCAAAATTGAATCTAAATGGTCCAGAAAGCAAATAAAACTGACACAAACAAACATTCAAATGGATTATGTGCTACTAAATAGTAATAAATTTAAAGAAAAATAACAAAACAATAATATATGATAAGAGAAAATTTGTTAAAAATTATTAAATGATTAAATTCAGATTTAATAATTAAAATCTGAATGAGATACATTAACTTCATTTGAATTCATTGGATTTTCTAAGAGAGTAGATTTAGTTATATGCATAATTGTAAATACGAGTTGCCTCCCTTGCGACGTTAGTTTGGCAGGCAAGTAACATACGCACAATGATAATTATATTTTATTTTTTGTTAGAGGATGGATGGACATATATATAATTACTCTAAAAAAAAATAAAACAGGATAGGCGGTAAAAAAAAAAAGAAGAACGTCAATATAATATCTGCTAGAAATTATATTTATAAGAAAAATGAGAGACTAATGATACAATACATATATTTTCACTTTAAATATCATAGATTAAAGAAAAACAAGTTACCTGGTTTTCAACAGACCCATTTGTACACCTTCTGCTACATCTTTGATGGCTGTGCTAATTTCATCCTGGGATGAATAGGCGAGACAGATGTTCAAAATAGCCCTACAAAAAGAAAAGCAGATTAATGTTTATTATTTATTCATCAAAGTTTATCATAAACAACAACAAAAACAAAGTGTCTAAGTAATAAGTTAACATTTCTCATACAAGCAACAACAACAAAAACAAGAATATAATAAGGATTTTCAAAAAAACTCTTAAATATAAAATTTGTTTCAAATGAGAGCAGGTATATACTAAATTAAATTCTGACATTTGAAAAACTGCAACAAAAATCTAACATAATTTTTACACATAAAATCTACTTGATTCTGAATATATTCATCTTCACACATTAATGAAAAATATGTGAGAAAGAGACTGGCTGTACATGTCTTTTACAATACTATTGTATTATTCATAAATTGAAGTATCATTCTGTTTCTAATGTTCTGGCTTGTAAAAGGTGCAAGTATGTTTTCAGTCTGGACAATTGGTTGCAGATATGTATTTAACACACATATTAATATCAGTACCAGAGAAAATAACACATTCCATCATTTAAAATTTCACTTTGGTTCAAACCAATAATAATAAAATAACCATTTATCTATTATAAGATAATTGAATATTTCCAATAATTTTGAATACTCATCTGTAAATGCATGAAGAATAAATATAACTTCATGTCATCTACTTAACTATGATTAAAAACTCTCAGTATTCTGGGAGAGGTTTTTTTTCCACCAAATAATTTCAAACTGATAAAAATTGATCGCTCAAAAACTAAAGGCATTTGTATACATTTACTTTTAAAGTTTCTTCTATAAAAATAAATCTATTGCTCTTATCAAATCATAAAGTTTTATACAAAAAGAATAGAGTTCAAAATCTAGCAATGTGCATATTTACTGCAGCTCTGACAGCTTTTATCATAAACTAGAAGTGATGATCACAGTATTTTCTGAAACTTTTTCTAGTAATACCCAGTTGTACATCTGTTTTATACAACATGAAAATATATACACTAGACATATACAATTATTATTTTAATTTTAGTATACATACATTTGAACATTACAATCTAAATTTTCATTTATATAACTTCCAACTTTATAATTTTAAAATATAAAAGTAAAGGTATCAATATTTCATCATAGGCAATGACTGGTAAAAATCATGATTTCTTAAAATTCTGTTCCTTTCAAAAATTATATACAATTCACATTTGTATTTTGCTTCATTATTGTGACCAATTCTTCTTTGTAACAAAAAAAATGAAATATGTACTAAACATATATACTTATTTATCTATACTTTAGATATAATATATTTTTAATGTTATATCCCTACTACTAGCAGGAATACATTTTTTTGAAATCACTATACTAAAATTATTCTCCATCTTTATAACAAAGTCTAATTGAGTAGGACAGATGGAAAGAAAAATGAATAAAAGAGAGAAACAAATTTAATTGCAAATGATATGTCATGTATGTCAGCCATGACAGAAGACTGTTGCTTGGAAACACATCTTGATTTGAATTTAGCACTAGCTGCATTTTAAATAGACCAACATTTTTTTGTGTTTAAGATCATATACTAATTAATGTACATTGTGAATCAGGGCAATTTTACAAGCTTTACAATTATTTAATACAATTAAACTTCAGGAATTGTTTTTTAATTTAAGGTTTTATTTGCATATACCTCATAAAATAAATTTCAACTGTTTAAACAATGTGTACATATTTAATATTTCAAGATTTTTACAATAAAATATAAGTATTTTCACATATATTATACTAATATATTTAACACAAAACTATTTTCCATTAATAACTTTTCTTTATCCTAACTTAGAACTTTATGACTTAAAAAAATTGTTTTCTCAATATTTTTAAATGCCTGAGTGACAAAAGCATTTTAAGATATTATTTTTGAATGTGTGTGAAGTACTTAATAAAAATTAAAAATAATTAAAAATTTGGCAAATTTTTTTTTTTTTTTTTTTAAATTCATCTTCTACACTTAAAACTTTTCCTGGTTTAATTTGAATAAATCTAATTTAGTTCTTAAAAAATGTTTAATTTGTATTTAGCTTTAAAACAACCTTGAAAATAAAGAACATCCTATTCAGTTTCAGTTGTATTTACTTCTCTAAAGTTCATATCATAAATTTTGAAAGGTATTATATATTTGCCATTCAGCCTTTTTTTAAGAATAAAAATACCCATTACATTTTTTTCAAAGTTTGTTTTTTTTTTAATCTGGAAAAAAAATTGAAATGAAAACTTAAAATTTAATGGCGCAAATTAAGTAGTACGGAAGAAGGAAATGGGTCTCTTCTTCTTTCATTGTTTGCCTAATACTTCAAGTAATATATTAAAAAATAAAATCTTAGTGTAGCTATATTTACTGGCATCGTTTCTGAAAATTAAAATGATGATACAATTTTAAAAAATAAATATTTTTATTTATTTATTTACAAGAAGAAAAAAAGAAAAGAAAAGAAAGCCACCCTTTAAACAGATGGAGTGGCCTAACGAGATCTGCAACAACAATAGTTTGTTTCTTCCTTGTTTAGACGTAGAAACGATTGAACTCTTTTGTGTAAAGAGTTCGGTGAGGAAAGCTGACATAAGAAAAAAATATTAAGAATTTCTTCATTTCGTCTTTGACACTTTAGAACTGAAAAAAAAACATTGAACTTTCGATGAAATAAGATATTATATCTTGACGAATCTATTAATCGCTTTAAACTGAGTATATGTATGCGGAATAAAAGGTGTGCACTACTAGTCGGCCATATTTAACATTCCATGTTTGGGCCGTAACGATTTTTTAAACAAATTTATTATCAAAGATTGAAGTTCTAAAATTTATTTAATTTTTGCATATAGGATTTTAATTATATATCTATAGTATATATATAAAAAAATTTTTAAAAATATTCTTGAAACAAAATATACGAGTGAGCATGATAGTTGTAGAAATGTAGAGCTTTCAATGGTCGTGTCGTTTTTTGTAAAGAGAGTTCGTTTTTTGTTTATTTTTTCATTTTTCGTTTTTATTCTAAATTTAACTTTGATAATTAATTCCGGAGATTTATTCTGATATTTGAACAATAGATACAGGAATAACATTTTATTTGTGAAAAAAAAATAATCATAATAATAATAATAACTACTATGACTTGAAATTATATATATATATATTTTTTAAATAGTTTGTGTATGTGTATAACAACCAGTTGTCATTGTAAACAATATTTTTCGGGATTTTTGTGTAAATTATGAAAAAGATAAACACGGAGAATCATTTTAAGACATCCAGATCCACCATTTCTACTTCGCAGCCTGTCCCCTTCTTTTCTATCCGAAACATTTCAAATTTATAAAAAACAGAGATCGTTAATCTAAATAGATTCTAGCTGGAAGTAAACTAGAGGACGAGAAGAAACGTTTTCTTTTGCGAAAGTTTCAAAGTTAACCATTTTAAAGTTCCGTCTGAAGTTAGAATAATTTATAGTAACAGACAAAAAATAAAATAAAAAAAAATGAACTCTTTGTTTATAGAAGTCCATAAACAAAAGCGAAATTTTAAGGAATGGCTCAACAATTATAATCCGTCCTTATTCTTCTATTATATAAATTAAATATTAAAACACTAATTTTAATTTACCAATTTATTTATTTTTAGAAAAGTAATACTTTTTCAATAGGGCTTTTTTTAGCGTTTATGTTTGAAGAAAGAAAAAAGTAGGATTTTGGGATAAAATCCGATTATATAATAATTCCTTTGTGAAAGTTTGAACTTACACACACAAAAAAGAGAATATACCGGTTAATTTATTTAACCGGAAAATATTTCGACTGCTAAGAAAAATCAATAAAAAAAAGGAGGGTGCGACATAATGTGGTAAGTTTTAAAAGCCGAACATAAAGGAACCGCAATTTCCTAAACAAATTACAAAGTGTAGAATAATTCTTTCTTTTTTTTTTTTTAAATAAAAAAAAGATAAACACATTTATTTCAATAGGGTAAGGGTTTTCACATCATTATAAAATTTTCTTTGACTTTAACCTAACTAATATTAAAAGTTGCCTTTCATACAAATGCAAATTCTAATTATGTTTTCTTCAAAATATAACCAAACATGTATTTTAGATAAAACTCTACATACTTATTAAAATGTATAAATCTTTTTTTTTTCTTTTTAAATTCCTAAAAAATATTGAAAAATTTTATCTTATATATGTTTGCATTAAATATTTTTTAAGATAAATTTAAACTATAACATTTTAAATGCACATTTTGATAATAGAAAAAAATATTTTAATCATAGTTGTAATTAAAATTTAAATTGACATTTCATTTTAAAACATAAATCAAATGAAATGTTCGTAGATTAGAGCAATAATCTTAGAGTATCCCATTTAATTTTTATGAACAGCACTTCAAAAAAATGTCAAAAATGACATTTTTAGATTTTTTGCATTTTCAAAATATTTGAAAAAAATCTCAACAGCTGCTTATTTCCCTTTATATAGAGAGAGACCCAAGTTGTTATCTAAAAAAGGCCAAGGTCATTACAATTTTCAGGCTAAAAATGGTTTTATTTAAATTACTGATCAATTAAATTATAAAAGTTCTCAACGAAACAATTGCTTATACATAACGCTCACAATATATCAGATTGAAAATGAACAACAAAACAGGGTTATTTATTAAAATTTGATTTTTAAGGCTAGATATGCAAATTAGATATCCCAATGAGGTAAAAGCCTGCAAAGTTACCTAATATATAATAAGCCTGGTGCTATTCACAGTGGAGGTCCGAAGTCACTAGAAATACGGATGCTAAGTTCATTCTCCCACTTCTCTTGTTTAAAAACACGTTTGATCGTTTATCTTCCCAACTTCTAGTGACGACTTTGAGCTCCTTTTATAATAATCATATATTCTAATGTTAATGTATTTCAAATACATTATGCATTTAATACATATAATTTCCTATTGTTGTCTAAAAATACATAATTTAATCAAGTGTTTGTACTACCATTTTTTTTTTTCGATGAAAAATAGTAGTTCAAAATTTACTCGGTAGAAATTACTTGAAAATAGAAATCATTTATTTCACACTAATTGTTTTAAATATTCATGATTTTAAAACTTATTCAATGATTAATTAATAGAAAAATTGTCGGTACAATGTACGAATGGTGGTCCCGAATGGAATGTAATTGAGTGAATTTAGATTCTTTCTTTCTTTCTTTCTTTTTACACAAAAGACGAAAATTTACAAGCGAAACAAACAATTTAATTTATTTAAATTCAAAACAATGTGATTTATGTTGTTTTTTTTTTTGTTTGTTTTTTTTTCTTCTTCAGCTGATATTCGAGATAGTTTGATAATTTTGTAGAATGTACTTACTAAGAATATTAATTATACAACGCATTTTGAGCTCAGAACTAAAAAACTAAACCTCGTTTAATTTCATTTTTATATTATTTTATTTATCTATTTTTTTTTTTTTTTTTTAGCAAATGGAATTGAAAACATAAAACATTTTCCCTTTTTCTTATTATTTTTTTAGGTCTGTTCTGTAATCTTCTAACAATAAAATCATAATACATTACATTACAAATCAAGATATGATTTATAATTACTCAAACATCATATTTCATTCGTAGATGAACATAAAAAGATTTATTTTAATATGAGTCTTCATCTAATTAAACACATTGCAAAAAATTTCAAATATCTTGTAAAAAAAAAAAAATTTAAACACACACACACACACACACGCACACAGGGACTAAGGTGTCTATGTAGTAAGTTACGTTAGGATTTATGCAAATTAAAATTTCTCTAAATTCTAAGATGAATGGAAATTGATAAATTTTGATTTATACAAAAAAAAAAAAAAAAAAAAAAAAATACATTTAATTCAATGAATTCATCAGTATGAATATTTCAAGAAAAGTCAATGATTATGTTGAGAATAAAAATGTTCATTGATTATTTCACTTATGTTGCATATAAAGCATTGGATCTCTTCTTAGAATGATGTTAAAAAGTTGGAGAAGATGTTTCTATTACCTGTTGCTCTAAACTTTCTAACTAGTAGCATGTTAACTGCACATGTGCAAGTTTTAAGGTTGTTCATTCACTACTACTTCTTTTGAAGCAATAAACATTTAACAGGTTGGCTTTAATGTTGCCATTATAATTTTATTATTACCTACAATTTACAGGGAGCTTTTTCTGAAGAATAGTTTATTCATTATCTTAAAATAATCTACAAAATATATATGCATTCCTTTGTAATTAGATTTTAGTCTAAATAGATTGTCTTAAGATATTTACAATTCAAAATTTTTAGTATTTTTTTTCAATTTTTGATATAAAAAAAAAAGAAAATTAAAACGAATTTAAAATATATATATATATGAATAAAGTAGACAATAAAAGTTATAAAAAATGTGATTCAAAGCAATGATAACTAATTGATAGTTAATCATTTAGAAAGACATTGAACAATTTGTTTATTTTGGTCGTAGGAAAAAAGTGAGAATCACCTTAAATGGTGTAATGGTTAGTTAGCAATATTAGCAGACTATTGATAGTGAGTTTGATTCTCACTAGATGTCCAAAATTAGAATAATCTAAGTAACAGATGATCATAGGAAATATAGAATCAGAGAAATGAATATATATATATATATATATATATATATATATATATATATATAGGGAGGCATGTGATGTAATGGTTAGAGTGGTGGGAAATGGACTCGTTGACCTGAGTTCAAATTCTATTCAAGGCCATTTGCATTTCACATACCACTAATAACCTTGGGAAAGGTATGCATTCAACTACTCTCTCTCCAGCTATGGGTAAATAGTAGGACAGACTGGGCTCTTTAAACATGGCTAGGTAACGAGTCTAAGAGAAGGAAAATTGAATTAAAACTTGTTAAACTCTGCTTAAGAAATTGACCTTGTGTCACATCCTGCTTGTGTGGAGGGGATGGTAAATATATATAGATATAAAAAAAAAAAAACCAGACGAGTTTAAGATATGACAATTTTACAATTACATACAGAGCAATATTTACAAATTTATAATATGGAAAAAAATTAAAATCTGAGCATCTCTGTAGAAACCAAAGGGAAGCCACTAACTCCAGTCCCTCAACACAAAAGGAATACTTTTTGGTTACACACCACTACAGATGAATCAGTATAAATGGGTAAGACTCAAAACCGGCATCTAGAGATTGTAAACATTATCTCTAGTTACCGTTAACTACTAAGTATCATACTTACAAGACCAGTGGTATTATTTAAAGGGCTAATCATTGAAAGTTGGGGAAGATGACAACTAACAGACACAAACTGGTATAGGTGATTGTGAATATATTTTTTTTAAACTTCCAGATTTTAAATTTCTTCTTTCATAAAATGAATTTATAAATATAAATGAAAGTAGGTTTTTCTTGCTCTCTGAGGTTTTCATGGATTTTATCTTTGGCTGGAGTAATTAGACATTTTAACTATTTAGTTATTTAACTAATAGTTAACTACTAATGATAATCCTTTAAATGTTTATTAGATATTTCTACACTTTGTGAACAAAGGATTTTCACAACTTTAAAGCAACCTTCTAATGGTATTTCTTTTTACATTTACAAACATTTAAAAACAAGAAAAAGTAAAGAGAATATAAATGATGGAGGGTTTATCACAGTTAATCTTCAAAATGTTATATATACAGGTTTTTCTTTTTCAAAATTACTAACCCCCCCCCCCAAAAAAAAACACCCCAAAAACGGTCAAATCATCACTTTTTTTAAAAAGTATTAAGTATTTTAAGTATCAAAAGTATAATTCAGTATTAATAAGTACACATACACCAAAAGTCCAAAACATAATAGGTCGTTTTTTTATGCAAAAAACAGAAAATAATTATCTTTTTCAAATATATGTATTTTTTATTGGAAAGCTTTAAATGAAGAAAAAAAATTAATATTAACTTTGCTCAGTTGTCATTCACTCAAATTAGCCAATATCATAGATAAATGTTAGACAAAAGTGAGAGTAGCGAAAAGCTTTTCAAATTTTTACATTCAGGAAAGCTATTTTAAGGGAAAGAGTTAGCTCCCTTAATTTGTAATCATAAACCAGGTGTAATTGCATTTAGAACAACTGCCAATACATCTAACCTAGAATATGTAATGCATATAAATGAATAAATTTTCAAAGATGATTAATTATTTTTACAGCTTTCAGTTCAGCTAATTTCAATACATCAAATGGCCTTGTTGTTGCCATTTTACTGATGGCCATCATAAAGATAGAAAAAGAAAATACTAAAGTATACACATGGCAACAAGGGATGAACAATTAGTATAATAAAACAATCACATGAATGCATAATTATATCTGGAAGTAAAAGAGGTTCTAAAGAAACATATCTGAGAGAAAGAAATAACTACATAGCATATAAACTATAGAATGTTACTACAAATTTTTAAAATATTTTATGGTTTACCCCCAACCAAACCTCCTTCAGATATTTTTCTCTTTAGATTTATGTACTGTTTTAATGAAGGGTTTCTAATAAACATTTATGTATAACAAAATTTAGCTAACGACACTCAAGAACAGGAAACTAGATTTGTTATTATGCATTTTAGTAAGAAAAAAAGAATAAAAAAACATCTCATTTCATCAATCTTGTAGATATTTACAATTAGGGAATATTATCATCATCATCATGTTATGCTAACAACATGGATCTCCATGATTCTTCCTTGACTCCCGTCCCTATCTGCCATCACTCCTAGAAAATCTTCTGCACAGCATCCAGAATCCATGCAGAGCTGATCAATCTAGGTTTTTGCTGGCCAACCCAAACAGGTGTGTTCATGTGTAGGTGCCCACAGGATAATGTAATTTATGAGCTCATCCTTGCTTGATTGATATAGTTATTTACTAAACTTAGCTTAGATATGGCACAAGGCCAGAAGTATGGAGTGCCCAATGAGAATCGAACACATTAACAATGGCCTGTGAATTGAGCTTGCTAACCATTACACCACTTGAGGTGCCCATTGGTTGATTGATATTCCATTTAAAAAGAATGATTCTGGTCTAAAATTAGTTTGGATATATTTGTGGTGACAAGGAGATCCAAATACAGGTTGTATTTTGGGTTTTTTCTGTAGACAGTTATATCATTTGGATATTGTACTAGACTGATTATCAGGATGAAAGGAGCTTTTTGTTTTGATCTGATTTTTCTACCTTTTAGTTACATGAAAGCATACCTACATTGTATATAGCAAATACCAAAAGCATATTTCCCTATCATTTCCAAAGTGAATACTAACATTGAGATTGCTAATATAGTATGATATATTTGTCTTATGTAATCATGTCTCCTCCTTTGAAAACACCTGCAGGGGCCACCCCCAAGGAGAAAAGGCACAGGAAGAGGTACCACAATACAATGCCATCAAATCCTGACTAGACCTTCAGCTGCAGCTGCTGTGACCATGCCTGCCTTTCCTGCATTGGCCTTATCAGCCACGTCATGTTTGCAGTCAATGTAGACCAATCCCTTAATTTTCATTCATGAAACCAAGCCAATGATGATGATGATGATGATGAGGTTGGATCAAAACAGAAAATATTCTGACACTAACTATGAAAATAAAATCTGCTGCCCAATCAACACACAACAATATTTTTCAACCAATCAAAATAATTGTTTCTAGAGATTTATCTGGAAAGCCATAAATATAGAATTCTGATTCTTGTTAGTCAACATTCTATGCTACTCACAACAAGGCATCATTTTTTATAACACACACAATAGAGCATCTTTTATGCTAGAACAATCTTATATTATTTTACTCATAAGGATCTGTTAATTCAATGGCATAAACTTATTTTAAATTAACTAATATATTTGATAAGATATTACAGTATGTGTCACAGTTGCCAACAGAGAGTTTGTAAGAGAGTCTGGTCATTTCTACTCTTAACTAGATCCAGTTGTGGCCTATGCATTCATTATTTCTTACATTAGAAGAATTCACTTATAGTTCAGTGTTTCGGAATCACCATAATATTGCATTTGCTCTATGGGACACTAAATTCCATTGCAAAATATATAAACCGAATATATATTGGGAAAATATCAGGACACTTGCAAGATATTTATTTAATATACATATATATATATACTTTAAGTTTATACAGGTGTTGGTTGGTTTGTTCGATTTTACAGCATTACCCATTGGTTCATCTTATGTCAAAGACATTTTGTTTTATTCATTCTTGATGGGTACTAAATTTTTTTTTTAAATCTTTAATTTCAATTTTTTTAAAACCTTTTTTTTAAAACTCATTTTCTATTTAACCCACAGATGTGACCCTAACAGGTACTACCACTCTGAGTCAGAGTGGACCCGGGAGTAATGGTGATGAAGGGGTACTCCACATTCTCCAGGGCTCCTGAACTGGAACTTCACCATCAGATAGAGTTTAATGTCATACCCAGTACATTAAGACCCTCAGCCACTGCCTTCTAGCACATATATGATAAAAGGGTTAGGGTTTGCCATAAGGGCAATAGGGCTGGGACAATCATATAGGTAATTAGGGCTAGACATGACCAGCCGATTGATCGGAGGGGGCCTCTCTGACCGCCCGTCTAGCCTAAGTAAGGGCCAAAGAGGAAGTTTTGCATATCAGGGACTGTTCAGCCACCAGGATTCCATTCTTAAGCATTATGGGTTGCCACCCACAGCCAACATGTGGCCTCATTGGGAGGGTCTTACCCCTTTGCAGAGGTGCAGTTGATGTATTCTAAAGCCCCAGCCAACAGGGCTTATACAGTTATTGTATTTTGAGAAAAAAACAAAATAATCTGTAAATTGACAAACTTTAAAAGATATATCCAGTAGGCTTATCAACAACACCTTTTTTCACACGTCAAAAAAAACATTTCCTAAACATATACAAGCATTTGTATAAACTTTGAAGCATTTTTTTGTCATAAAGAGTAAAGACCCTTTTGTTTTTGTCAAATGTAATGTGTATATTATATTATTCAACCAACTACAACATAACTCAGAGTAAAGATACAATTTATGATGAAATACAAGTTCAGTTGAAGATAAGTTTATAAACCCACACAAATATACAACTTAAGAGATAAAGATATCAGTTCTATCTACACTTTGCCCCTTTCAAATAAAAGTGTTCAACTATTTACTGAAGGTGGAATTTTTATTCAATTTTTCTCTACTTCCTGTACAACTGACTGAAATAAATAGAATAGACAGATATTATATCATAAAGATGAATTTTAACTGGAGATATCCTCTAAGCATGGAGAGTAGAATGAAAATATTCTAATCTCTTGGACTGAATAAAAAGTTAAGTTAAAAATTTCAGGTTAATAACTACAACAGGCACCTGTTGATGAATGGAGAGTACAATGGCCAAAACGTGACTATAACAACCAAGATGAAGACACTAGTTCTTGTAGATATTTACCCAACCCATTCATCACGGTTAAGATTTCATTTAAGCCCCAAACTACTTGACTTTACTTTCAAGTTTTGGTTTCAATTACTTTTTAGAACCTAATTGAATCTCAGACCCCCACCCTCACAAACTCTCTCGGTCTCTCCTCAAATTCTCTCTCAACAATGAATGAACCTCAATTTAGGTAATGAATGAACACCTAAGCATTTCCCAAACTTTGCCTCGGTGATTATGACCTCTGACCAGTTACCTGCCAATTCCAGTTTACACAATATAAAATCATTCACAATCATTTTAAACAGGTAAACACTTCATTCTCTCAACTAGATCTATTTGATCTATACATAGGACCGGGGATAGGGCCTCATGGCCTCCCCAAATACAGGGCCCACACTCTACTACATGTAAATTTTCATAAAGTAATACTCATATAAAATATATGAAATCTGTCCTTCTGGGGCATCCAAGAAGTCTTGGACTTCCTCTGGTCAGGAGGTTTGGAGATAGTAAGCCCCAGCCCTAACAGGTACTACCACTGCAGGTCAGTATAGACCTAAGTATAATGGCAACAAAGGGGTGACTCCACACTCCCACACACTTTAGGACAGGAACCTCACCACCGAATGTTGTTTAATATCATACCCAAGCCACCCTTTTTTTTCTTGGAGGGATGCAGGATGGAGTATTTAGAGGGGGGGGGGGTATGCTGAAATGAAAATTGAGTGACAATGCAATGACTGTGAAAAGTATCAAATCTGTAGCTTCATCTAAAAAGTTAAGCTTTATAATTTTATTAACCAAGATAAAAGGAATTCTGGCTCCTTTTGAATATTTTATATTTGTTAATACAATTCATGGAGATGAAGGTGGCCTAGTGGTTAATGGCATAGAGAATTGAATTGGCAAACCAAGTTCAAATTCCAGGAAGAACAGTTTATATGAACTTCAGATTTCCACATAGCCAGTTGTAGCCCTTTAGCTTTGTGCATATAATAATAAGACAGTCAGGTCAAGGATTATTATTTGCTGCTTCTACCACATCTACAGTACAACTATTCATATGTTACTTGGGAGGGGGAGGGGCACTCCTAAGTAGTCTGCATTGCTATGAAGGGGAATTACTTGGCATGGAACACTGACAAACTAATAGGTTATGTGAAAATATCCATCCAATTCATAAATTAACTAGTTCAGAAAATAATTGATTGGATTCTTAAAATAATATTCATTTGACAACACTTAAGTAAAAGAGCAGAGGTTAATAAACTGTAAGGCTGATTAAGATGAAACAAAATCTTACAAAAAAATTAAATTAAATTAAATTTAAAAAAAAAAAAAATTAAATAAAATTAAAAAAAAAAAAAAATTTTTTAAATGCAGAAAAAGCTGAGGAGATTCCACCATGATTTATGTTCATTAGTGTATTTATTTACCCAATCCCTCCACACAAACAAGATACAACACAAGGTCAATTTTTAAGCAGAGTTTAACAGGTTTGAATTGAAGTTTTCTTTCAACCATACCAAGATTAAATAGCCCAGTTTGTTCTACTATTTACCCATAGCTGGAGGGAGAA
Organism: Doryteuthis pealeii; assembly: GCA_023376005.1. NCBI lineage: Eukaryota > Metazoa > Mollusca > Cephalopoda > Myopsida > Loliginidae > Doryteuthis > Doryteuthis pealeii. The sequence continues at coordinate 80,158,290 of CM042159.1, read as the reverse complement.
TATTTGGATTCCTACCTTTCCCAAGAGTATTAGCGCTATGTGAAATGCAAACAATCTCATTCAGGATTTGAACTTGTGTAGTTGTATCCATTTTCTACGACGATAACCATTACAGCACAGGTGGCATTAGTCTATGAATGAATGAATAATCTCTTCTTACCTTGTGTTATTTTTGGATAAATTCACAACTTCAGCAATTATATTCTGAATGTCTTGAGGTAGTAAATTCAAATTGCCAATCAATTTGACACACACACCATGTTTGTTTAATTCATCCCTGAAATAGAAAGAAATTATAAATTTCAATTTAAAAACAAAAACAAGTTTTGATATTAACTTAAACATTTTTAATTAGGTTATACTAAAGAGTTTCTAAATGTATGTAACTATTTTTCATTATATGTACATTCTTTATTTTTTAAACTTAAATTACATATTTTTCATATTGTTATGTTTGTTTTACTGGTAACCATCCTCTACGAATTGTCTCAATTACAAATTTAAGAGAAAATAAAAATGAACTGGATATCTTGTTCCAATCATTTCCTTTTATAAAGTTTTCAAGGATAATGATAAACAAATTAACAATCAGTTATGAACAAGACTTGTTTGGATAAATAGAAAAAGAAGAGACTGTCAAGTTATGTAAAGATTTTTATGGTCCAATCAAATACCAATAATTTTTAAAGATCTATTTTACCCATAATAGGACCCTAACAGATACTACCAGTCTGGGTCAGAGTGGACTTGGGAGTAATGGCAATGAATGAGTACTCCACACTCCACAGATCTTCAGAACTGGAGTCTCACTATCAGATGCAGCTTAGGACACCCCTTTTTGTAGGGGGTCTAAAACCTCTGCAGGGGGTACAGACAGTATATTATAAATATTATAACCCCTGCTGACAGAGAAACACAGAGATTTTGAGGGAGAAGAAAAAAGTTAATTGTATAAAACTGTATATAATTATTTTTTCTAGAAAACAATCAAACTGTTAATACACCAAAGGTTTTCATCTTCTATTGCATAACTGAAAACAGGGTCGATACTAGGGGTCTCATGCCTCCCATCCTACTACATGTCAATATTCATAAAATAGTATTTATAGAGAATACTAGCAAATATATGCACCCTCCGGGTGCAAGTATTTAAGTTTTTGATATAATAAAATATCATATTAAATTAGAAAGGCTAATGAAACTAATTAAGAATGCAGATAAAAAGATCTGCAACAGAGGGGGTATAATCGAAAAATAGAACAACTTTGAAACTAACTATTCCATCATTTTCCATTACTCCCCTCTTTCATTGGTAAATTTTCCTAATTTAACTATTTAGTTAAAATAGGAAGTAAAGGATAATATTACAGTTATTTCTTCTTGTAAATAAATTTCTTTTAAGATTTATCCACAAGATTGTTGTTTATATTTCTTAAGATAAAACCAAACAATTAGAAATCAATAATACCAAGCATATATTTATTAAAATCAAATTTTTTAAGATCAATATGCAAATTATCCTTCCCATTCACACTGTAAACCGCTATTTCGTTGTATATATAAATACAATTGCATGTTATTAGTACGTAGATATGGTCAACAGTATTAATAATGTAAAACAATTTTTATTAATAACTGAAGGTTTAAAAGAATGAAACCATGGAGAATTTGACGTAAATAATTAAGGGAATTGTGACTTGAGTAGTAATATAGTTTCGGTTACAGACAGAAAAACACACAATCTCCATTTATAGAGAATATATGAAACACATTCTTCCAGGGACTCCAAGCAGCCCCCCCCCCCTGCTTGCGATGGGTGGGGGTCAAGAGTAATACATGCCAGACTTGATTCAAGAATGGCAAGAGCTATGGGTACAACAATTTATGTGGTTATTAATAAAACCCCAAATCATGTTTTTAGCATATCAGTTTATAACATTTTAAAAAGTTATTAGCAACATATTTTACTTATAATGTAATTAAACTGCACTATTAGTTTATGTCCATCAGCTTAAACCAAATGTTTATCATTTTATTTAACCATATAAAGTAGATATTTAGTAGAAAATTTCCTAGTTTGAAACCAAACCTATGACCATTATTTTATTACTTTTTTTTCTGGTCACTGAAAAAATATTAATGTGAAAACATATTAATATTTCTACTTACTTTTCTTCCAACAAACGTTTGGCTCTTTGTCGAGCCATCTCCATAAGGCATTCAACCTCATCCTTGGATCTCTTGAAATTATCAATGCTGAAGGCATACACAGTCACCTCGCTGATTCCAATATGGAGACACCATTCCAACACCTGAAATTGTAGTTTTCAAATAATAAATAGTTCTTTTGAAATTTATCTATATTCCAATGTATTGTTGTTTTACAAAATATAGTTTTAATATGTTGGATTGTTGACCTGTTGGTTTACGGCTATAAAAATCATTCATTTATGGAATTCCCTTTTGAAGCAATGAGTTTTCCCTAGTCCTTCCAATTATGTTTGAATTTCAACCTTACAAAATTATTACTCCTGAATAGCTTGATGTTAATTTTTTGCCTAAAAATAAGATCTTAGATTTTCAACTAATTCAAAAGTACATACAGTATTTAGAAACAATTTAACCTGAAGTCTAAAGATGAAATTTAAATAAATTTTCATTGATTAATCTTAATAGCATGTCAAGCCATAATTTGAAACCTCTCAGGTTTAGTATTATTTAAGAGAATGTAAACATATTTTTTCTACATTTGAAGCTTACAGGTTAAGTAAATTAAGATAAGAATTTGCTAATTATACAGAATTTCCTGAGGATATGTTGCGACTAATTCTTAACAAGACCTTTTTGTATAAATTTAGTTTATTCAAGTTGTTGGTGTCCACTCACAGAACTGAATGTAAGCTTTGTCTAATGCCTTTTCAAATGAGTTTGATTCATGGCAAATCAGAGAATATAATTAAAAGTCTCTTTATCAAAGGTTTTGGTTTTACATGTCCTTCATGTAAAATTCATTTACACCAGTAAAGACACCTCTATAATAGATATCAACAATATCAATATGAACATCTATTTCCAATTTATAACTTTCCAGAAATATTTAATCTATTCAATAAAACATAATGTCATTTCATATATTGATCATGCAACCAAGTCTCATTCACAGTAATGGATCAAATATTTCTGTTGTTATAGTAACATAAAGTATTATTTTACCAAGAATATGACTCATGTTACCATCACATATGGAATTTCTTATTACTTCATAGTGAGACAAGGTTGTTAATACATTGTAAAAAGCTTCATTTTCAGCTTCAAAATTGAGAGAATTTGGAACAAAGATTAATACAAAACCAAACAAATTCCAGTATTTATTAATTCTTTCCATTTTTTTTTTAGTGGGGAGGCATATTATTATTGAACTTTAGTCAAAATTTTGTAAATTTAAAATCATATAAGTCTGTTAAATTGATTTTAATTTTACAAATTTGGTATTTTTAATTTTATATATATCCTGCAGAGAAGGAACAGATACTACAGTCAGACCGAGGGCTAGAGATCTGTGCTGATCCATACCGACATGATCTACACTATGATCCCAGGCAGAGGTACTGATTCATACTGACATGATCTACACTATGATCCCAGGCAGAGGTACTGATCCATGCCGATATGATCTACACTATGATCCCAGGCAGAGGTACTGATCCATACCAACATGATCTACACTATGATCCCAGGCAGAGGTACTGATCCATACCGACATGATCTACACTATGATCCCAGGCAGAGGTACTAATCCATACTGACATGATCTACACTATAATCCCAGGCAGAGGTACTGATCCATATCGACATGATCTACACTATGATGCAGAGGTACTGATCCATACCGACATGATCTACACAGGTACTGCGACATGATCTACACTATGGACATGACATGATCTACACTATGATCCCAGGCAGAGGTACTGATCCATACCGACATGATCTACACTATGATCCCAGGCAGAGGTACTGATCCATACCGACATGATCTACACTATGATCCCAGGCAGAGGTACTGATCCATACCGACATGATCTACACTATGATCCCAGGCAGAGGTACTGATCCATACCGACATGATCTACACTATGATCCCAGGCAGAGGTACTGATCCATACCGACATGATCTACACTATGATCCCAGGCAGAGGTACTGATCCATACCGACATGATCTACACTATGATCCCAGGCAGAGGTACTGATCCATACCGACATGATCTACACTATGATCCCAGGCAGAGGTACTGATCCATACCGACATGATCTACACTATGATCCCAGGCAGAGGTACTGATCCGATCTACACTATGATCCCAGGCAGAGGTACTGATTCATACTGAGATGATCTACACTGATCCCTGGCAGATGTGCTGATCCATACCAACATGATCCCAGGCAGATGTACTGATCCATACCAGTATCATCATCTGATGTAGGTTTTATTTGGTGGAACTGCTGCTGGTTTTGCAGCAATAGTTGTATGAATTTATTATAATTGAAAGAAAATTATTATTGTTGGTAAACATCCAATTCAGATCTTTACTCAAACTCTCTTACTAAAATATTGGCATCTTTTAACCTCAGATGAATAAAGTGTAAATATCCATCTCAAAAGATTTTTCCTTTGAAGATGAAATAAATAAAACATAACTGAAAAGATCATACACAATATTTAAATAGGAATGATTGAATTTGCTTTCATAAGTAGTTATCCAATTTAGATCTCACACAGAAAAATCTATTATTTAGGGTTTGGTTTGGTTTGGTTTCTTTGTTTAATGGCATATCAACATTTTTAATGACAAAACTATCTTTGTTGAACTATTTAAACCATAGCTAGGGGAATACAGAGGTTCATACCTTTCCCAAGGGTATTAGTCCAAAACGTAATAGAGCAACTGGAGTTTGAACTTGTTTACAATGATGTTGCAGTCCAGTATGTTAACTACTATACCACGGGTATTCCAAGCATAGGTAAACTGAAATCCTTTATGGCTTTTATGACCTGCTTAATATAATGAAATTAATAACCAATGAAAATAATGATTTAAATTTAAAATTGATAATTTTAAAATGTTTAATTTCTTTTTCCACCAGTTATAATCAACTTATATGAATTTTCACTAAAGACAGTTTTATTTTAGTGTACTAAATACAATGTTTGTTAGATTTTTCATTTAGTGGTGTGACCTGATTTTTGATGATCTCTATATCTCATGTGGTCAGATAGTAAAAAAGAAAAGTTGCCCATGCAACTAGAACTTGTTTCCCATGCATATTTATACTGCAAAAGTGTTGTCAATTTTTGAAGTGCTAGACTGACTACCCATGAGAAAAGGGACTCTTAAATTGGGTCATCTTTATGAGGGGAAGTTGAAAAATTTATTTGATGACGTCATATCTGCTGTTGACTTTTTTTTATCAATGAGATCTAAGCACTGCATCACTAATGGAAAAAGTGTGTGGACTGTAAGGGGGATTATGTTGAAAAATAAACCTCATTTGATCACATTCCATGAAAGTATCTTGGACAGCCTTTGAATTTTTCAGCCAATCCTCATACATTATGTACACCAAGCAGAAGAGTCACCACCAAATAAAAAGCACTAAACCGATTTGAAATCTAGATGAAATTGTGATAAGTATTACTAACAAGATGACAGAACAGAATCCCATATTATAAACCAATAATGTAGACTAAGTTGATTTTTTTAGTCATTTGTTATATTTTTGCTATGTGTGCTACTTATATATATGTACCAACTTTTGCTTAGTACTACACAGGATCAAAATGGTGAATTTACATTATAAAGACTTGTATCAAGTGAGGAAAAAGTGACAAAAAAGTTTCATTTGGTATTTTGTATTAAATACAATATTTGGGTAATCCTTAACCTTTTCCTCGTAAATTCCTACCATAAAATAAACTGAACCCTCATTTTATGTCCGTGCTTTTGCAATAAATGTTTTATTTTTCTTTCACCCATTATTTTACAATACTAAATATATTTTCTTTATTTGTTAAAGAATAAAGAAAATATATTTAATATTGTAAAATAACGGGTGCAATAAAAATAAAACATTTATTGCAAAATGAGGGTTCAGTTTATTTTATGGTAGGAATTTACGCGGAAAAAGTTAAGGATTACCAATATTTGTTAATATTTCTTTATCAGTGTGACTTGATTTATGATGAGTAATATTTCATATGTTCAGATACTTAAAAATACAAACAAACCAGGACTTATTTCCTATGCCTATCTCTACTAAAGAAATTTTGTCAATATCTCATGTGGCCCTGCTGCTCAAAAAAGTTCACCATATCTGATTTTAAAGCTAGTGTCTGAAAAGTGAAAATAGAATAAGATAAATCTTTGTTGATAGTTGATTCCTATCTCCAAAGCTGTTGAAATAGGATGTTGATATAAAAAAAATCTACTTTTTTCTGCATTCACAACCATTGGATGTGTTCATGTGTAAAATATTTGCATTATGCAGACAGAAAAAAAAATTCCTAGATTGACTGCATCCTTTAAATTGGTTATATACCTAATCATCATAAAATCATGTCAACAGCACATATCTCCATGGCTCTCTCTCTCTCTCTCTCTCTCTCTCTCTCTCTCTCTCTCTCTCTCTCTCTCTCTCTCTCTCTCTCTCTCTCTCTCTCTCTCTCTCTCGCAACCCATCTCTACTGGCCATCACTCCTGGTAGGTCCTTTGAACAGCATCCAGTATCTGCACAGATATGATCATAGTAGTTTTTTGCTGGACAACCCACACTAGTGTGTCCATGCATAGGTGCCCATAGGATAACATCACTTATGAACTCATTCTTGTTCCTCCAGTAATGTCCAGCATGTCTTGTTCATCTTACCCAGATGATTTGTATGATAGAATGTAAGTGGCTGTACAGCTACTCTTTAGTGGGGTACTGGATTTGTTCAAGACTGTTTGTACAGCATCCTTGTACAGTTCCCATCCAGCTTTTTTTCCAAACGTTGCATTAGAGTCCAAGTGGTGCAGCCATACAGTAGCACTGACATGGCTACAGTTTGGAAGAATTCTCTCTTTGTCTTATCAGAGATCAGATTTCCATATAATCAATAATCTGTCGATAGCAGTTCATGCTTTTCTTACATGTATATTAACATCACTTTCTGTACATGAGATATTCTTACCTAGGTATGTGAATTAAGAATTCTGATCAAAAAACTCTTCTTGTTTAAATGATGACTGAGGATATTAATCTAAACAAATCAAATTCTAATTTTAAAGAAGAAAAAAGAAAAAAAGATTATCCTTACCTCAGCTAGTTTTTCAACCCCCTTCATATGGCCTTGAGAGCGTTCAATGCATTTTTTAGATGCAAAGCGCCTGTTGCCATCCATGATAAAAGCTACATGTTTGGGAATTGGTCCACTCTGTAGAATCTTACCACAGAATCGCTGAAACCATGTTGTAGAATGGTTTTGGGGAAACCACTGAAGATCCATGAAAATACTGGAAATAAGGGAAAGATAAATATATAAAGACTTACAAACCACAGAACACATAGAAAGTCATATAAAAGTTAATCTTTGAACCTTTATCACCCACATACCCTGTACATGAGCTCACAAAATTCACAAAAAAATAAATAAAAGATTTAGCTCAAAAGATTCAAATTTTGCTCCAGAGTGCAGATATCTTTGTTTAAAGCTACCTCATCATTCTATTAAAAAGAATAGCTGTGAATAGTTGTTATATTAAGGTTTTTATTAATGATATTTGATGTGATCTCTCTGAGTTTGAAATATGGGGCTTATCATGTATAGGAAAATATCACCCAGCCTAAAATATCAGGCTTAGGAATTCAAAGAATTAATTGCTTATTGTGTAAAATCAAAGATAGATAATCTTCTTGATCAATTTACACAGTTTATATCATCAACTCTAGGTGCATGGTGTAATAGTTAGTAGTAGGAAATGGACTCGATAACCCAAGTTCAAATCCTGGATGAGGCTGTTTGTATTTCAAATCACGTTAAAACCCTTGGGAAAGGTATGAATCCAACTACTCTTCTTCCAACTATGGGTAAATAGTAGGTCAGACTGGACTCTTTAACCATGACTAGGTTAGCAGTCTAGGAGAAGGAAAACTCTGAATTCAAACTCCACCTAAGAAATTGACCTTGTGTCACATCCTGCTCATGTGGAGGGGTTGGTATATATATCATCAACTCTAAATGATAACATCAAACCCACAAGGTTTTAAAACTGAAAATAAACAATATTACTTGAACAAAAAGTAGAATAGAATTGTTTTTTTGTTTTTTAATTTGTAACTTTTTTTGTTGTCTTACTGAAAATTCGATACATGAATAAAACAACAAAGTGATACAATTGTACGATATATTTCATAGCAACTAAACTGATAAAAAGAAATTTTATAAGGATACATACCACATGCCTCACAAGTCAGATAAATCTAGAGTATGATATGAATTTATCATTGAAAATTTCAACTTATGAACAGAAGTTTAATTTTACTAGTCACTGTGATATAATAGTTGAACATAGACAAAATTGCTCTGTCAATGGTTTGGTTGGTTGGTTGGTTGGTTTTGAGGGATGTCAAACCCTTTTAGGTTATTTAATGCCAAAGTTAATCATTTTTGCAAGTAATTCTATGGCTTCAAGTAATTTCCTGTTTGATAATCATTTGTAAACAATGATAGCTTCAAGTAACGATTCTTGATACAAATAATTTACACACCAAACAGCAAAGAATAAATAGCCTTTGGGACTCATCACACACATTTTCCCTACTGAAGAAAAGCTAGTTAGCAAGGTGAAAGTAAAAGTTTCCAGAAAGAATTGCACCAAGTACCTCCTTAGACTTTTCACAGAGACTTTCTTTCTTTCTTGAATTTAGACCTAATGAAATACATCAGGGAATGTCAAGTTACACATTTGTTACATAATCTATGCATAGATTATTGTCAACCCCCTGTATTTCTGAAGGGATGGCCCCTTTTCATATCACGGGCGGGACTTTCCATGGAATATTACAGAAAGCCCGCGAAATACATGAAGTCACGTGGGACCTGTTTGGGTCCTCAGTTTCAGCTTGGACGTCAGGCAGATAAGATATGTCTGCTTAGCTGAGGCTCACTGCACACGCGCGTTGTGTCTAGTTAGGGAAATATGTTTAGTTAAGTAAATAAAGGTTTAAATAAATAATATGGTTTTGTGGTTGATGAATGTCTTGGCAACAAGACTGACCTAGAAGAAGAAATGAATCAAGGACGACCAACCAGCGAGACGTTAGAAGAGACACTAGAAGAAGAACGTAAAATACCAAAGATGAGCAGAAGAATAATAGAAGTAAGAAAAGAAAGGGTATACAACAATTAAGTTAGGTTCCCTATTGTTTATCTTCCCTAGTGACCTCTTGTGTTTTTTCGGGTACACCCTTAAAATTGCCCCCTGGAGACAAATTCCAGTTTAGTTCCTTTATCAGCAAAAGGACTATAACTTCTCCAGGATGAATCCATTTTCTTAATCCTTCCTAATAAGTCCGATATTTCAAGCATCATTTGGTAAGAAATTTCATATTCTTTCTCTCGGATCAATACCATAATTACTTGACATTTTCTAATATTTCCCTGTAACATACTTTACCAGATGATAGCCATAATTTTGCTTTGCTCGCTAACACAGCTCTTAAATGTAATTTCTATGGTATCATGTATCCGTATCTAATACTAATAAATTGCAAGCAATTATATGGTTGGTTGGTTTTATGGCATGTCAACTCCTATTGAATTATTTTATGCCAGAGTCAGTTTTACATCTAATAATCTCCAATTTATACTGTACAAAAATTTATCTTCACATTCACTTTAAACAAGCAAACACTTCATACTTAATGTATTAATGTAGCTCAAAATCATTTTAAATATTATCTCAAACAAATCTATTGACCCCCTAATAGATACTACCACTCCAGGTCAGAGTGGACCTGGGAGTAATGAAAAGGTGTCTCAGCACTCTCCAGGGCTCTAGAACTGAAGCCTCACCACGATGCAGTTTTCTGTCACTGGATGGATCCAATCCTGCTCAGAATCCAACAAGCTCTTTAAAGTAATTCCAGTAATTACCAGACTTTACATCTGGTATCATGAATAAAATCAGAGTGAATCATCTATGAAAAATATAGAATTTGTCTTCTTTCATAACACAAAACTATAACTTGGAAATGGTTTATGAATGGAAGTTTAAGCAGTACTACATTAAATAGAAACACATTTTAAGAGTTTGGCATCAAGAAAAACATTTGGTTTTAAAAAAAATGCATCAAAAATCTATAAAGAATATATGACATTGGCAAAATTCTGCAAAAACAGAAAGATTATTAAATTCATGTAAGATGGAGTTGGAAATGATGGGTTACTTTCTCTTCTTATCAAGAAACTTGCAATACAAAGAAACTTAACAGAAATATATATATATATATATATATATATATATATATATATATATATATATATATATACATATATATATATATGTGTGTGTGTGTGTGTGTGTGTGTGTGCTGTCAAGTAGCTGGAGTTAAAAGATAAAGATACCAATGGATTTTAATTTAACTTGCAGATGTTTTCTTACTGCATCTCTCAATTGGTGAAGTATGTATTTACCCAACCCCTCCACCATTGGGTAGGATGTGACACAGGGTCAACTTTTGCAGAGTAAAGCTGGTTTGAATTCAGTGTTTTCTTTCTCATAAATTGGTTGCTTTACAAAGGCTAAATAACCCAATCTGTCCTACTATTTACTCATAGCTGCAAAGACATACGGATTAATACTTTTCCCAGGGGTATTAGTGTAAAGTTAAATGCCAATAGCCTCATCCAGGAATTGAACTTAAGTCATTGATTCCATTTCCTACAACAATAAGCATTACACAAAGCATGCCTCCTACATGTACAAGTTGGTTCATGTAGTACTCCTTATTTATTGTCTGGCCTGGTAAAGCATAATTGTAATAGTCAACACACGTATGATTAAAAAAAATGACCTAACTGTGATTTCAACTTTACCATGTTTTCTTTGAATGTAGGTGTACGATTCAAAGTTATAACAAAGTCATAACTAGTTGAAATATAACAAACTCCAACACGTTTGTGAGACAAAATATTTTATATAGATAACAGCACATGGAAACGATACATAAAATACAAGATAGTGTACATAAACATATATACATCAAAGGACTGGAGCATCCATACATAGAGATCAGTTATTAAGAGGGGTGGGAGCAACGCTCCACCGAGAAAGGGGCAGACAGTAGGCGCTCGTTCCGGAGATGTAGATAAAAGAGGAGGCAGCGTTTGAATGAACGCGCTTAACTACCAGAGGTACCCCTAGTGGGAACAAACAGCAACGCAGCGAGGAGATAACTCTTCCGGCAAAAGGAAGATAATTCCCTACAAATGTTTGGTTTGGTTTGGTTTGGTTTAGTTTAGTTTCTTTGTTTAATGGCATATCAATCTTCATGGATTATTTAATACCAAAGCCATCCTTGTAGAAAAACAGTAGTGGTACTATTTAACCTAGAGCACTACTGGAGTTTGAACTTGCACACTATGATGTTGCAGTCCAGTACACTAGCCACTATGCCATCATTGAATGCAGAGAATCAGGCAACGTCCATTAGAAAGATTAGAATTTTGTTTCTGAGTCAGCAATTTCAAGCAAGTCCTGTGCAACCTGAGCACAAAATTCCTTCTGCTCTTGTGACAGGAGACAGTTTTGCTCCTTTATGTTTCATGCCAAGATCAACTGTCAAAATCTCCAAAACAATAGTCCAAGGAATATTCCATAGAATCCCCAAATCTTTTAATTCTCACATTGTCAATCACAGATTTCATTTCCTTGCAACTCACACACATTCCAAAATGTGGATCACTTTCAATAGATTCCAGCCAAGTTTAAAACATCAGTAACAAATCTTTATCTGAGCCTCAATCATTGAATCATCCCAAAAAGTCTTCTTAATCATCTGAATAGGATACTTTGACAAATGTCTAAGTTTCAAGCAAAATTTATTATTTACACTAGCAAATATATGCACCCTCTGGGTGCAAGTATTTAAGTTTTAATGTAATGAAATATCGTATTAAATTAGAAAGTCTAATAAGAAGGCAGATAAAAAGATATGTAACAGAGTGGGTGTATAATAGAAAAATAGAAATAAAACTTACTCTTCCATCACTCCCGTCTTTCATTGCTGAATTTTACTTATTTAACTATTTAGTTAAATTAGGAAATAAAGAATAAAATGACAGTTATTTTTTCTTGTTAATGGATTTCATTTAAAATTCATTGAAGAGATTTTTGCTTATATTCATTAAAATAAAACCAAACAATTAGAAATCAATAATACTAAGCACATATTTAATAAAATCACATTTTTAATATCAATATGCAAATTAGCCTTCCCATTCACACTGTAAACCGCTATTTTTTGTATATATAAATACAATTGCATGTTATTTGTATGTAGATCCGGCCCACGCCGGGGGTCCAGTGGCTTCGGCCCTGGATCTTTACAAGTTAATAGCGTCGATCCCAGGGGGCCATCCCCCCAGGCAACACCTGCCCCCTCAATTTAAAGGGGCAGGGCTGGGTTTATTGCCCAGCGCCTGAGGCGCCCCCCTTGAGGGGGAATGCCGACGGGATCGACGCAATTTTTCACCTGCCACTCCATGAGCTTCGGCTTGTGGGTGGTCCCACGTTAATAGGGACTTTGTGCCTGACCCGTACAAGTGGGGTACGCGGTAAATATCATGTAGATATGGACAACACTAATAAAAAGGTGAAGCAATTTTATTAATAATTGAGGTTTAAATATAAATAAAATCATGGAGAATGTGATGTAAATAACAAAGGGAATTGTGACTTGAGTAGTAATATAGTTTCGGTTACAGACAGAAAAACACAATCTCCATTATAATACGATTTGCTGATATACTAACTCAGTCATTGTGAATATGGTAGTCTAATTGTACACAAGGCCACTACTGACAAAGTAACTTCATGGGAGAGGGTGTTCATACATGCATAAGTAAGGTCTTTTTTCATCATCTCAAGGTGTGCAAACAGCATGGATTCCCTTGACTCTCTCTTGCCATCCATCCCTATTGGCCATTGCTCTTGGTAAGTCCTTTAGACAACATCCACTGAAAGGTCCTCTCTAATTAGTTGCTTAGTTATATTAAAGCTGCATCATCTTAGGAACTTGATATGGTGACATAAGTTCAAATCCTGAACAAAGCTGTTTTCATTTCAAATAGTGCTAATACCCTTGGGAAAGGTATGCATCCAACTATTCTCCCTCCAGCTATGGGTAAATAGTAAGGCAGACTGGGTTTTTTAAAACTTTTGTATGACAACCATTCTAGGAGAAGGAAAACTCTGAATTCAAACCTGTTCAATTCTGTTTAGAAATTGATCTTGTGTCACATCTTGTTCATGGTGGAGTTGTGTGTGTGTGTATATATATATATATATATATATATATATATATATATATATATATATATCAAGGTTGCAAAAACTGGTTCTTGTGATATTCAAGATGGTTGGATACTTTCTAGACACAACTCATATATAAATCTTAAATATTAATATATCATCATAAACAAATAAAACCTATTGTGTATTACTTTGAAGTCTTGGCTTACTACATGCTTTTAATGATATAATGTCCTTTTGCTTCTCGGAACTGTTTACTGATGTATTTGTTATCAATTATAACACATAAAATACAAGAATAAAAACCTCTTGGCTACTGATGATAATGTTTCCTTTAATAAATGTTAAAAATATTATTGATAACTATTCTCTTTTTACAAAGAAAGCAGCACTAAATTCATATTCGATGCAATGTCGGGCATAATTTCTATTTTAGATATTATCATGAGATAGACAACTCTGGACAATTACCAAATTGCAAATTCAGTTCTTTATAGTGACAACATTTTCAAACACACACACACACAGACATGAGCAAAGGAAGACAATAGAGAAAATCAAACTGATATGTTTCCCTAGAAGGATAGCTTCTTAAGAATGAACAAATCAAAAGAAGGAATTTATGAGATAGTCTGTAAACAAGACCTTCAAAAATATATATCCTCAAAACTTCCAGAAGAAAAGAACTGACAAACATAAAACTAACTTAAAAATAAACCACATATTTAATGTCATAATACACCACAGGAACACTTATGACCACAATTTTGACTCCAGGCAATGTCTCACCAATAGGTTGGTAGGCATAAAAACTTGACAAACTAGGAAATGTATTTTGTCTAATCTCTTTCCTTGTTTTTCTGTCACCATGGCAACCAGTCTAGAAGGAAAACACTGAATTCAAACCTGTTAAACTACACTTAAAAAGTTGACCTCGCGTCATGTCCTGCTTGTGCAGTGGGGTTGGGTAAATAATACTATTTTACCTGTAGCTGTGAAGAGAGATAGCTTTATGCCGTTTCCCAAGGGCACTAGGGTGAATAGAAACAGCCCAAGTTGAAATTTGAACTTGGGTTGCCACTTTCATTTTCCATGCCAACAACCATTATACTACCGACACAAAAAGTGAGAGAAAAACTAAGTACATGGCATTTCATAAAGGATAAAACCCTAAGGATAAGAGGGAAGACTTTATACACACATAAATTATTAGTTACATGGCAATACTATACGCAGAAAAGTCATCATCAGGTCACACTGACAGCACGGATTAATGTACATTTTTACTGGTGTGTCCATGTGTAGGTGTCCACAGGAGAACATTCATTCTTGCTTCTCCAGTATATCTTATTCATATTACTTAGATGGTTTGTGTGATAGGAGGAAAGTGGCCTTACAGCTGCTTTTTTTTTTTTAGGGGGGCTGCTTCCAAGATTTTTTTCAAGACAGCACACAGCATCCTTGTGTATATGGGAATATAGCTTTTTCTCTAAGCAATTTGAGTCCAAGTGGTGCAGCCATACAGTAGCACTGACATGGCTACAATTTGGAAGAATTCTCCCTTTGACTTATCAGCAATTGTGACATCATAGATGAAAACGTTTTTAGTCCAATTGGTGCAGAACTGACACTACTACAGCTTGAAAGAATTTATGCTTTATCTTATCAAAGAGGTAAGAATGACTGTCATGAGCTAGCTCCATTTGAGTATCCATTTCCTTGATTTGTGTCAGCTGTCACTTTTCAAGAACAAATGTTCAGATTTATATTGCATATACATCTTAGAAATGTATAAAACAAGAATTTAATGTGAAATTCTTTTACCAGTCTACACTTCCCAACAAGTCAGCAATATTCTATCATTTGGTTGATAAATTTCATGAGATAGAGAGAATATAGGATTGGTGAAGTTGTCAGTGATGTGTCTGAGTGTTTAACTCACTCAACCAGAAAATCTCTTAGAAAGCTATCTTCACAGATTGGGCTGTCTATAATTGCTGTTTTAGGGATACAAAGTAGTTAAAATAGTTTAAGAACAAGTTGTTAAAAAGACAATTGCATACTTTTTAAAACAATTAAGATCCTTGAGAATCTTTTCTAATCTATTAATAATGGAGATTCGCTTCCGGTTTTTGTCTGTAACAAAAACTGCGTCACTGCTTACGTCACATTACCCAACACATAATCAAACATCATAACATAGAATAAATATACTCAAAATGTATTGCATGCAACATTAGACAATCCTCATTGTTTCAGTAAATAGATGCCCAGTATTATATATTTATATATAGATTGTTTTATTCTAATATATATTTAGAATTTCAAATTATCTTTCTTTCTTTTTTTTTTTTTTTTACTCCTTTAATAAATTTGACGATTTTACATACTTATGATACACACTCTATGACATTGAATTTTCAGCTCCCATCCCCTCAGGCAATATCTTTCAAAAATGTATTTTTGCATCGCCTGGAGGGTGTTTTTTTTTTATTTTGCTAGTATACTAAATGAAGAGAACTACTTACTCCACAACATTTACTATAACACAAAATGTAGAAAACCAAACTTAGAAACACAAAGTCAACAGAGTTATACACATTTATAACAAAGGGAAAGAAAACTTTAAGAATCTAATTTTTATTCTTGACTAGACAACATGTAAACCCAATTGGTTCCCGTTATAACAGCAGCCTATGATAATATTGATGTTTCTATTTAGGAAGGAGTAAAGGATCTAATTAGCATTTCTTATTTATCAGTTATAGCAAGAATTTGGATGATTAAAAATAGCATAAATGCAGACTGTAAACAAAATTATCATTCAGTTGCTAAATGGACTGGATATTGCTTTATTCTAGAAAGAAGAGCAGTTTTTAAATGTATTGCTTGAAATCTCAGTATGTTGTGCCATTTTTTATATGTTGTGGTTATATACATATATATATATATATTTGTGAATAAAAGGGCCTTAAATACCATGGGTATCGTGGTTATAGACCATTTCCACTCGTGGGTATCTAGGGCCCACAAGCTTCTTCAGACCACGTATATCTTTTATTTAGGCATCTATACTAGACAATATATATATATATATATATATATATAATGAGAATTTTAGTAATATATAGATATATATACCAACAACTCCACACAAGTAGGATGTGACACAAGGTCACTTTCTTAAGCAGAACTTAACAAGTCTGAATTCAGAGTTTTCCTTCTCTGAGACTGGTTGTCATGCCAAGGTTAAAGAGCCCAGTCTGCCATAGAGAGAGAGAGTTGGATTCATACCTTTCCCAAGTGTATTAGCACTATGTGAAATGCAAACAGCCTCATCCAGGATTTGAACTCCTCTCACTGTGTCCATTTCCTATGACAGTAACTATTACACCCCATGCCTCCAATATATAGATATAAGCATTTATATATATCCAATATATAGATATGATATAAGCATTTATGCTGATGTCCTGAATAATGAAACTTATCTATATTCATTTAATAAGCTTGAGTTCTTTACTAATAATAAATAAGCAAGATAAATTACAACAACTGATGAACAATAAACTTTCAGACATCTTTTTTTATTTTAATTGATTGTCAGTGTAAAGACATGATAACTTTTAATAAACAATTTACTAAGAAAACTTACACCAGTATTGCAACCAGATAACATAAAAGCAAAAGAAGTAGAGAAACAATTACAAATAAACAACAGTTAATAAATTTTGACACAAACTTGACGGATCATAAGTTTTATGGGTACTGTACTGACACACACCAGATAGTTCAATAATTACGACAATTAAACAAGAAAAAAACGAGGTGTTTGTGGTGTAATGGTTATCATAGGAAATGGACATGGTGAACCAAGTTCAAATCCTGGACAAACCTGTTTGGATTTCACATAGCACTAATATCCTTGCAAAAGGTATGAATCCAACTATTCTCCCTCCAGCTATGGGTAAATAGTAGGGCAGATTGGATTCTTTAACCTTGGTATGGCAACCAGTCTAGAAGGAAAACTAAATACAAATCTGTTAAACTGCTTAAAAATTGCCCTTGTGTCACCTCCTGCTCGTGCAGAGGAGTTGAATAAATGATTGGTTGGCACATTTCTATACACAGTGGTGTAGTGTCCCCCCACCCCAAATTATCTGCATCTGCACAAGTGGCTGAAGAGGCCAATCCATGAGTGACAGTCTTTGGTGCACTGACTGCACACAAACAGTGATGCTTACTGGGGCTGCTGTTTATTGTTTATGAGGTGCAGCTTCCAAGATTTGTTCAAGACAGCACACAGCATCCTTGTATAGTTCCCATCTAGCTTTTTCTATAAATATTTTGTTGGAGTGATGCAGCCATATATTAGCTATGGCTACAGCTTGAAAGAATTATATACTTATTGTTTTATTAGTATCCTCAAACAATAGTTGATTTTTTACTGCTCTTAATTTTAATATTTTTTAATAAAGTTTCTAACAGAATACACAAAAGATTTTTTTTAGATAATTCTACAATCAAAATTTTGTATAAAACTTCATTTTCAAAATAAGTTCATTGATTTAAGCTGTTTTAAATTTTGAGATAATTCGGTTTTTATAAAATAAAGTTTCTTAGAAAGTAGACAGTAGTGAAATTAGCTGTGTAATGGGTAGCATCAAAGGAAATGAATTCGGCAATTCAAATCCTGGATGAGGCTATTTGCATTTCACACAGCACTAATACCCTTGGAAAATGTATACATCAAAATATTTTCCCTCCAGTTATGGGTAAATAGTTACACAGATTGAGCTCTTTAACCTTGGTATGACAACCGGTCAAGGAGAAGGAAAACTCTCAATTCAAACCTGTTAAACACCACTTTTGACCTTGATCTTGTGTTGCATCCTGCTTGTGGCAGAGAGATACATACATAAATAACACCCTCATTTTTCACAGGTAATGTTAGTTCATATATTAAACACAATGTGACTAATCAGTCACACAATCTGATCTCACTACAGAGTAATGAGAAATTCCATCAGTACAGTAACACACAGCCTTTTAAAAATTCAATTATATTTTTTTTTTCAAAAGTAGATTATTATACACTGATCTACTCAGACTAGTGTCTTCATCATACACTACCAACTAAATGTTTGGGGATACATTGATTTCTGATTCTAAGCTTAAAAAATAAACCAAGTTTCATGTCTTTAAAGAAAGAAATTTATTTTTTCTATATTTGCATGTAATTATGCAATAATCTAAATCAAAATGAATATAAAATCATTATAATTTCAATTAAAGCAAATTTATATTTTCTTTTCATCAAAGAATCCACCATGAACATTTATTACTGCAGAGCAAATTCTAAGCATTCTTTCTAACAACTTGTAAAAGTATGTTTGGTGGAATGATTTCCAAGCAATGTGTGTTTTGCAACTCTTGCTTATTCTTAAGCAGTTCACTTTGAATTTTATGATCAATTTCCTCCCAGACAAGTTCAATTGGTTGGAGACTTAAGGGACCACATTATGATTTACAAAATTCATTTATCTTCATTTGAGTTTAGATAATTTGAACAAAGTTTTGAGCTGTGTTTTGGATAATCATCTTTATTTTTATTTTTATATAAAGGTTTGCATGTATACAATAGGTGAATTTATTTATCCAACATGCAAAATTAACCTTCACTATGAACTTAGAGAAATAATTCAGGGTATTCCCAAAGTTTTGGTCGGTAGTGTATTTAATATAAGTAAATCTATATGAAATTAAATAAAGGTTTTTCATTATTCTATGAATTATTCAAACCAAGAAAAGGAAACTAATTCAAGCAATTATAATAAACCCAAGTGTTAATGATTCTCTAGAATCTTGTCTGGAAATAAATTCAATATTAGTTTATTGTTGACTGTTTTTAAAAAAATTAAAATAAATTTAGAATATAAAGTCAGGCATCAGCAGCCAAAAAAATGGCTTCTTCTTCCACCACTTTCACAATGTCAAGGACTAAGTCTCTGTCTCAAGAATATACTCTCTCATCAGTCATAAAACATCCGGGTTATTTTTCCTTTAAAAAACTTCTTTGTTAAGAGTGAAGAATTTTACATATATGTACAATTAAGTCACTATCAATGTCTTTATAAAAGAAAAACAACATGACTTTTTAGTTATTTATTTATTTTTATTTTTCAACTACAAAAAAGCATCAAATTCATTTTCTTAAAAATCTTAAAACAAGCAACTCTACTAAATTAAGTATTCGGAATTAATGTTACTTAGTGTTCACCAGTCTGGTTAAAGCATTAAAATAGTTGACAAAGATAAAACAATTTGACTTCATAAATGAAATAAAAATTTTGATCTAAAATATCATTAATGTAATACTAAAATGAACAAGTTTTTAAAGAATTAGAAAGTAAGAACTAGAATAAGTAAACTGTTTCACATTTATATCTATTTACATATCTATATAAAGCACAAATTCTGTTGGAGGTAAAATTTCATGCAGGGTGATAACAAGTTGTCCTAGAAATGGTTTGTAACTAGTAAACTTTGACTCATTACATCATCACAACAAAATATGATTTGATACTTTGTTACATTAGAATTGCTTACAAATTTTAATTTTCTTTTTTAAACATTGGATAAATTAAAAACAAAAAATCACAAAATTGATTTAAGAAAGTAAAAATAAGGATGTTTTTGCTAGCAGTTGTTTCGTATAAAATTACAACAAACGTAATTCTTATTTTCAAAGCATTTAAAAAAAATTTAATGCACTACCAAGATTGAAAAAATATACTATAAAATTTGTTCATCTTTATTGTTCTTATGACTAAAAACTACTATCTCTATGCCATAATAGTTGTAACATTTAGTGTATGAAATTTGTATGCAACATAATTTTAAAGAGTTTAACAGGTCTGAATTAAGAGATTTCCTTCTCCTGTACTGGTTGTCTAACTAAGGCTAAAGAGCTGTCTGCTCTACTATTCACGCATAACTGGAGGGAGAAACAGTTGGATGCATATCTTTCCCAAGGGTATTAGCACTACATGAAATGCAAACAGCTTCATCCAGGATTTGAACCCATTCTACCATATCCATTTCCTACAATGATAACCATTACACCACCCACCTCCACACATGTAACATATTATAAGGCGGAGTAATATATAAAAAAAATTAGAGCTGCAATTTGTTAAGTTAAATGGACATTCACAAGTTAGTTTTTGCTTTTTGTATAGAAGAATATTTAGGCATTTATAGTGGTAACCTTTCTTTATAAACAATTATAATTCAATGGATTATGAATGGTTGAAATATTTGTGCTTTTTTGCCAAGTGAAATATTTATAGGCATTAAATATACATCTTTTTTTAAAATATTTGCTTTCTATAAGCTTCAAAAAATTAATGTTTCCGATTTCTTTTACTAAAGAGTGATAACTTAAAACAAAATGATTTTTTTTCGAATTTATAAAATTTAAACATTTTATATTTGATCAGATCAAATCTTTAATCAAGTGGGTGTATCTCAAAATGCTCAACAACAATGTTTATAATTCATTATAAAAATGAGTAGGAAATATTTTACAGCCTATTTTTAGTTGGTGTTCTATATTAAACAAGTTTTTTTTTTTCTTATCTGTTATTTACTGAGTGTTAGTCCCAATCCTGTTAGTTTTGAAGTAGAGAGTGAAATTCATTTGAATACAAGCAAATGTTTTATTTGTCAAATGCCTATGACAACCAAAAGAGTGTAACCAGATTACAACCTATATTTTACTTATTTCTTTACATTTCTAAGATTGCTAGTTGCTCTAATTTAAAGCCAAAAATATTCTTCATCCTATATCATAGGTGGTGATAAAGTTGTATATAACAAATACTAAATACTAACCATAGATCCTGTCATTTAGCTCAATCAGTAGAGCATCTGCCTAGGAAACACAAGATTCTGAGTTTGATATCAGCCCTTGCCAATTCAGCACATAAGTATCGGAGCTCCCATCTGTGCAATAAAGTGGGGAGCTAATAGTAGGTGTGATGCTCCACCTCAGATACAAAAACAATCTCCCTGATCTAGCACAAGTGAAAAGGGGGTAGACTCCTTTGCTATCCAGCTGATACTAACAATAGCACCCTCTGCTGTTTTACTACTACATACAAGAAATAAAGCAATTCATTTTCCTTTATAGAAATATGTAATTACTAGTTGCAGTACCCATCTATACAGGGTAAAAAATCAAGACTTGAATCAAATCCTGTTATAATGACATTAAAACAATTATTTAATCAAATGTTTGCAATCCAATATAGCAAGACTAACAAAAAATTTTAAATATTTCTTCTATTTATTTCATCTTTCAAAACAATATTGACGTTTAAATATTTCTAGTGCTTATTTACTAAGCTTTCCTTAGTCTGGCACTTGAGGTGCTTACAGTACCTAAATGGTCACCCATCTCAGTAGTGAACTAGCCAATTGCTGCTTAACTCCAGTGCATTCAGCATAAATCTTTACAAAGTATTTGTTAATTAACAAAGTTATAAATAGTGATTGTTCCTATAAAAGAAAAAGAAATTTACCAATTATATTTTTATATTATCTTATGATTTTAATATTGTTCAGTTAAAAATTCAGTTTTACAGAGAAATATTTTTTTAATTTAAGTGGTCTATGGATTCAAGTTTGTTGGCTGGTTGGTTGTTTTGTTTTACGGCATATCAACCCCTTTCTGGTCATTTAATGCTGAATTAAGTCATTTTGATATTCGTTTTCTTATAATAACTGCTGTGGCTTAAATGGTCACCCATCTAAGTAATGAACAGGCTCAACTTCAGTGATCTGGCAAGAACCAGTGCTTTCAATGTGACTTGACTATAAAATCTATGAATTCAAACATTTTTGTTTTTGTCTAGATTTTTAGCCTTAAGTAATAATGTTATGTAACTATTTTACTTATTGTAGTAGAGAAGACAGAATACCCCTCTGTATAGAATGGACTATTCTATTTTAATATGAACATTGATGATGTTGGTCTCAGAGGCCAGTCTTTTCCAGCTAGACAAGATAGTAACACATTCTTGTATGCCTTGTTAAATAAACCTTTTTCATTTGTAAGTTATGATTCAAATTATTATTTCAATAACCATCCCCAGTAACATTACAAAAATTATCTAGCTTGAAAAAGGAGTAATGTTTAATTATTGAATAATTTAATAGGACAAATAATTTGTTATGTTTGGAAAGTTAAATTCTGTATCAATTACATCTTGTAACAATATGTCTTCCTGACAGTTATTGTTAGAGACCCTTACTTCAACATGAGGAACAAATTATTTTTTTTTACATTAAAAACTTACTCTTAGTCCAGTAATACTAAATTTAGTAGCTCTACATCAAACAATTTGGCTGTCAAACGTAAGTGAGGACAGGCAAACAAATACTTCCCAATTATTAATACAAAGTTTCTGATACAATATTTTATCATGTAAGTAGAAATGGTCAATCAAGAAGCCATTTTGTTTTAGTACAATCTTTTTTTTTTCTCCATGGTGGTCAGTGCATTGATGTGTCTACAATAACCAATTGGTTTATAGTTTTATATAGAAATACAAGTGAAAAATCTTTATTCCAGTTTATAAATCCAACCAATAGGAAAGTCAATGTATAATCTCAATACATACTCATAAATCAATAGGTGTGTATCAAACAAATGCAGGATTCTATTGTTTAGCTAAATACTCACAGTGTATTACATTTATAATCTTGCATTGTTTTCATACAAAAAACACAAATTATTAAATATAAAATTTGTTAAAGAAAAAATGCTTAATTTACTTACGTAAAATGTTTTGATTAATCTAACTTCAGAGTTATAGGCCATTTAATGAATTTTGAGTTAAAAGCAGCAATCATGTATAGCTCAGTCGGTAGAGTGTTTGGCTAGAAACCACAAGGTTCTTAGTTCGACACCAGTCCTCGCCAACTCAGCGTATGAGTAGCACAGGGATCTGTGCAGTAAAGTAAGGAGCTAAAGGTAGGTGTGGCGCTCCACCTCAGACGCTAAAATAATCTCCTTGGTCTAGCGCAAGTGAAAAGGGGATAGACTCCCTCACTGATTGGCTGATACCGACTTTAGGCCGCCCCGACAACTTATATATATATATATATAT
>CM042159.1:80072043-80132043 GCA_023376005.1 Doryteuthis pealeii | reverse complement strand
AATCTATAATGCCAACAATGCAACAAAAATTCACTACTATTGGTAAATCTTTTTTATTTTTTTTTAATACAGACATCAGCTTATATCCAAATATATTACATTACAGCTTGTAAATTTGGTATTTATCTTGATAAAACAATTTTTAATATAAAAATATTTGGCAAGATTACTTTGCATCAGGTTGAATTAACTTCTACAGTTTTTAATTCTGTCATAATGAATTCTAAAAAAGAAAAAGCAGAGATATTGTAATCACTAATCTTACATTCCAAACAACCTATAAATGAGGATTCCAGCCTTGAAGCAGCACCTCCCCAATTGCACAAAATGAAAGTTTAAAGCTTTCAAGACACTGGTCAGAAACCAAGAATTTTTGTCCTTTGACCACATGTTAAATGTACCATGGGTCACATTCTACCTCATGAGGAGTTAGTTAAAGGATCTATCTAGTATATGGCACCTACCAATTGCACTAGGTTCAAAGACTGATGTCTGTAGCAAAGTCCAAGGAAACTAGGTATTTTTTGGAAGATCTATATTAAATGTGACTTGGTGCTGTGTGCTATATCATGTGATAGGGAGGGCAGATCCCTCACATTAAAATCAATGACTTTGTATCACATATTACTATTGGAATGATAAGTAAATACTCGTCAAATCAAAGATTAAGATTTGCTGTTTAATTAGTTAACTTTACAGTTCAATTTCAAAGCGACAAAATGTTTTTAAAAAAATTTTTTTTTAAAGATTAAAGCATTTCTAGAATGAAATTACATGTCTAATTTCATGATGATTTGATGGCTTGAGTTTAAAATATAATGTAGAATATTAGAAAATATCTATTAAATAAAAAAGATTAAAAAAATAAGCAAAAATATGAGGTAAGAATTGTCAACAGTAAAAAAAGCTGACAAAATACATACATGTATACATATATTTGGAGGTATGTGGAAATAGACTCGTGGACAAAAATTCATATCCTAGATAAGGTTGTTTGCATTTCATATAGCACTAATACCCTTGGGAAAGGTATGCATCCAACTATTCTCCTTCTTGCTATGGGTAAATAGTAGTGTGGGCTGGGCTATATTATTTTAAAATAAAATCTAAGAGAAGAAAAATTCTGAATTCAAACCTGTTAAACTATGTTTAAAGAAATTGACCATGTATCACATCCTGCTCATACAGAGGGGTTGGTATATATATATATATATATATATATATATATATATATATATACACACACATATACAATCAATAATATATTATATTATGGATATTAATCTCATTACTATTAGTTTCATGCTTATGCAATCTTCAGATGAGAGTCAAAAGTTAAGATTTTAAAAAACAGTGGATTATTTAGCGTTTAGATGAACGTGAAGCATGTTCATGCAATGGAATGTTATAACGATAAACAAACTACTGTTTTTTAAAAATTTCAATTTTTGACTCTCATCTGAAGATTGCATAAACATGAAACTAATAGTAACGAGATATTAATATCCATAATATAATATATTATTGATTGCTCTGCTATATTAGCATTGAGCACCTTTAAATGCCAATACTTTTCTCATTCATTCTCTATTCCTTCTATATATATATATATATAATAATAATGGACTCTCCCGACGATTTTCAACGTATGAGGGTTCATACACACAATGAACTCCCACACAGGGATTTGTTTATAGTGGTGAAGGCTTGTGTTGGACCATCCACACTTTTTGGCACAGTCGATAGGAAAGAATTGGTACATCAAAGGTTGCCACAAACCCAATCAACGACCGACCTCAGAATTTTGAATTCAGAGTTATCCCTCTCCTAGACTGGTTACCTACCCAAGGTTGAAGAGCCCAGTCTGCCCTACTATCTAACCCATAGCTGGAGGGAGAATATATGGATCCATACCTTTCCCAAGGGTATTAGCGCTATGTGAAATGCCAACAGCTTTGTCTAGGAATTGAACTCGAATCGACGAGTCCATTTTCCACGACTCTAACCACTAGCCCACGCGCCTCCATAAATAATATATATATATATATATATATATATATATATATATATATGAGCAAAATATATCCAGGCATTCCACTTTCCACTGTCTTTAATGAGACTTTTTTAGTCTCATTAAAAACAGTGGAAAGTTTTTTTGTCAGTTCAGCTTATTTTCTAACTTATTCTGTTTGTGTATCACAATCAAATGTTCAGAAAGTGAGTTCCATTAAAACTAGACAAATTGCCATCAATAAAATCTGTTGTGACTCAAAGTATTTATAAGAAATTATGTGATAATTGATATTCTATAAATATAAATAAAGCACCAAATTTTAACTTTCCCTCTCTCTACAATTCTATCTTGATGACAACCAATGTTAATTAAAAGTACCTGATCTGTTGAATTATGAACTTTACAAAGTCACTTTTCACCTGTAATCCAATGATTAAAACACTCAATCATGAACAGGAAAAGTTAGAAAAAAAGCTGAATCAACAGAAACACTGTCATCTTTAATGAGATTTATTTGAATAACACACACATACTCACACTAACAAAAGAACCTGGCATTACCTAGAATAAAAATAATATACAAAAGCACATTTTGTTAAACAAAAATTCATTCTATTTCATTTCTATAAAAATGTGACATATTTTTCTTCAAATGTTCCACATGAATCTTGCAGATGGGAATTGTATTTGCTTTCTGGACAAATTAGACCTTCCTGATTATTTAAAGCTAAAATGTTCTGAGCCTGCCTACACAAACCCAGTCTCCTCCTGAACACTTTTTGAATTAAGAGACTTCACATGCCAGACTCCATCAAGACTGGCCTATTTATCTTAGAAGTCCATACATAACAAGCAAACAGGTAAGCAAATGAAGTGAATTATATATATATATATATATATATATATATATATATAGACTAGCAGAAGAACCCAGAATTGTGTAGGATAAAAGTAATATAAAGTACATTTTGTTAAATAAAAATCTATTTTGTGTGCTTTCTGTATAAATGAGCTGGAGGGGAAATTCCTGCAGACAGCAATTTTATGTTTTCTGGACAAATTTAGACCTTCCTGGTCAATTCTAAGTTAAAATATTTGGGGCGCATCCAGGAGCAAGAGGATGTCTTGTCCCCTTTCTCTCTAGAAATGCCTTTAAAACACTCTTTGAGGCTAAGAGAGTTCACATTGAATAAAGGGTTCGGTTCAAAGTTTCATGAACGCTCCCAAGTTCGAGAGGGTTCTCAAGTTTGAGAAGAAACATTTGGAGGGCATATCTGCTGAAACATTGTGTATATAACAATAAAGATGAGAACAACAGTCTAAAAAATCCAAATTATCCAAATTAAGCCTCATCTCAAAAATCCAAACAAATAAGACCTGTGTAGGTCAAACCTGTCAAGACATACTCCAGTTTTACAAGGGATCCTTATGACTTTGAGCAGAATACATCCCACGGCATTACAAAGCCACCATTAGCTTGCACAACAATCTGCTGACTGGCTGGATTCATGGCCTTATTCAGTCTCATCCACTCATAAACTTGACAGTCTGCCCAAAAGTGCTGGAAATATGACTTATCCAATCACATGACATAATACCAGTCTTTCACATTCCAATAGTGTTGTTCTCTGTCCCAGACATTGATACTGTTGTATCAATAATGATGATAATAATAATAATACCTTTGTTAGCTAACAGCTATGGAACCCTATGGTTGAGAAGTACCAGTAATAAATTGGATTGTTACTTGATGCAATTCTTCTCTCTTGTTAGGTAGTTCCTATCTTTTTCAGTTGCTGTCAGTCTCATTCTTACATCACCTGTGAGGTGTTTGCAGTTTTCACATGCTGCTGATGCCTGTCTAGAATTCATAAATTTCTGTTATACTCTTGCTACTGTTTGTTGCCCAAGAAAAACTGGCTCCAGTGGCATTTGCATCCTGTTTGCCTCTTATAGTTGCTACAGTTACACTACCTCTTTTGCTACATATACATCATCCGGTTGAATTTGTTTTTACAAGTGGAAATATGTATTTACCAACCACAGAGCAGGATACATTGGGTTCATTTTTTAAGTGGAATTTAACAGGTTTGAATTTAGAGCTTTCCTTCTCCTAGACTGGTTGCTATGCCAAAGTTAGAGAGCCTAGTTTGCCCTGCTATTTACCCATAGCTAGAGGGGGATGAGTTAGATGCATACCTTTCCCACAGTTATTAGTGCTATGTAAAATGCAAACTAGCAATAAGTGAAACAATCCAATGTACTGCTGTCTCTAATTTTTATTAGTAATTATATATTAATATATATTAATAATTCTCTTTGTTTACTTGTTGTTATGGGAGGAGTGCCCATAGCATACTGGCTAAAGTGCTGGACTGTGACATTGTAGTAAGCGTGTTAGAACTCCAGTTACTCTATTACGTTCTCTTTCAGACTAATACCCTTAGGAAAGGCATAAAACTCCTCAGTTATGGGTTAAAGAGTAACCTTACTGTTCTTCTACAAGGATGGCTTTAGCATTGAATAACCCACAAATGTCGACATGCCATTAAACAAAGAAACCAAAACTGCTTGTTGTTACCTATAAGTAAGTAAAGTCATCGGGGCGGCCTAAAGTCGGTATCAGCCAGTCAACGAGGGAGTCTATCCCCTTTTCAATAGCGCTAGACCAAGGAGATTGTTTTTTTAGCATCTGAGGTGGAGCGCCACACCTACCATCAGCTCCTTACTTTACCGCACAGATCCCTGTGCTACTCATACGCTGAGTTGGTGAGGACCGGTATCAAACTAGGAACCTTGTGGTTTCTAGCCGAACGCTCTACCGACTGAGCTAACCCGGCCCTTAAACTCCTAGGCTATTGGGCCAGTCTTGATGAAAATTAGCTTGTGATATTTATACAAGCTGAAAATAATATACCTTTTCTCTCTCTAAACAGTTTGCATGTAACTTATAATATAAAATACATGCACACTATAAAAATTATGATTTTTATTTATTTTAAGTATATTTGACATACATGTGAATACATATATAAACAAATATATGTAAATAAATGTATACATGTACATTTACTCACATATATATGCATACATGTACGCATATATATGTGAGTAAATGTATATGTATACATTTATTTACATATATTTGTTTATATATGTATTCACATGTATGTATGTCAAATATACTTAAAATAAATAAAAATCATAATATTTATAGTTTTTACATACTGAACAATGATGCAAACAGACCGATAGCCAAGTGAATTAACTGAAATGAGACCAAATGCTGATGAACAATTTAAAATGCTGGTGACATTCTAGTAATGAAAAGGGATATTTTAGTTACTAAACACTGACCATCCTTATGAGTGACTGAACAGAGTTATTGGTTTTGTGGTGTTAGTCATAATTAGGATTTAGTTTCATCTGCAACTTGTCCAATCATCAGGAATATAATACATATTCTACATCCTTCCTTATAAATTATTATCTACTTATATAAAAAATGGAATATATATATATATATATATATATTTCGGATCTTTGCTAATCCATGAAGCAAATAAATTTATTTCTGGGTTAATAAAAATCGATTTAAAAGTGCTCAATAAAAAGGAGCTAAATATACGTTTTTTTAAAGGTGAATGTTATAAAATATTCCAACTGCATTTTCTTGCCGTAGCAATTCTTCAGGGAATATGAAGATTCCCTGAATAATTGCTACAGCAAGAAACTGCAGTTGGAATATTTTATAACATTCGCCTTAAAAAAAAAACGTATATATATATATATATATATATATATATATATATATAAGTAAAGTCGGAATGGCCTAAAGTCAGTATCAGCCAGACAGCGAGGGAGTCCATACTCTTTTTACTAGCGCTAGACTAAGGAGATTGCTTTTGTGTCTGAAGTGGAGTGTGTGTGTGAGTGAGTGCATCATGCCACCTGACCTCTACCCTGTCATCTGAAGCTGTAGAATATGTCAACTGCACCTCTGCAGAGGAGTAAGATTCCCCCAATAGTGCCACTTGACCCATAATGCCTGAGGAGAGGATCAATGTGGCTGAGTGGTCCATGAACCAGATATTTAATGGTCCCATGACATGCAACACTCTACTTCAGACCTTACTTAGGCTAGGTAGGTGGTTGGAAAGGCCCAATCCGATCATTCAGTGGGTCATGTCAAGTCCTAGCACTTATATGATTGTCCCATCGTATTCTTCAAATTGCTCTTATGGCAAATACCCAACCCTTTTTATCATATATGTGCTAGAAGGCACAGCTCAGCAACTTCTATAATAAAATAATGATGTCCAGACATCTAGATTAGTCAATACCAGTTTGATAAAAGAAGTTATGAAGCCAGTCTTAATACTTTTTGAGCAAAAAGTTTTTTGCAAAACACAAGATTGTGCAAGTGCAGCACCCTCTATACCTCCTATTTCCACGTAACTTTTTTTTGTTTCCTAAACTGAAAATTTATCTCAAAGGTAATATTTGAGGATGTAAAGGAAATTAAGAAAACAACAGCACACTATTTCAAATGAAGAGTTTTAGAGGTTCTTCAACCAAAGGAAAACTCAGTGGAATAAATATGTTGAATGACAAGGGGATTACTATGAAGAAAATATTCTATTCATTCATTCAACTTTGTCTTGGTAAATGCAGCTTCAGTTTCTATACTGTTTGAACAGAACATACCATGTATAATAATCCAATAGAATTTTAACAAATTTGAATATTTCATTTTTTCAAATGTCATAAGAATCACTTATGTCAGTTAAGATACAATAGTTGTTAGCAAATATTGTAACAAAATGCTGAGTTGGGCTATGTATTTTTGATAAAACTGGAGCCTCACCCCTGGATGCAGGTTAGTATCATACCAAGGATACCCCTTGTGTGAGTATGTGTAGTCCTACCCCGCTGCAGATTGGTTGGTTGGATTTTATGGCATGTCAACCCAAGGGTTATTTTATGCCAAAGACGTTTTTGTTTTATTCATTCTTGGGTATTCAAATTTTTATAAACTCATTTTTAAAATCTATTTAACCCATAGATAGGACCCTAACAGGTACTACCACACGGGATCAGAGTAGACCTGGAAGTAATGGCAATGAATGGATACTCCACACACTTCAGAGCTCTAAATTTGGAACCTCACAACTAAATGCAGTTTAACGTTATACCCAGGACACCCCCCCCCTCTGAAGTCTAAGGCCCACCAACAAGACTTGTATGCTCAGTTGAGTTTTTAAAATAAGTAGACACTAGTAAATAATCTATAAAGATATACACTTATGAGGGTGGTCTGAAAAGTTCATATGATGACTTTTTTTACCAATGGGATCCAAGCAGGCCCTGACACTAACTTTTTTCATGACCGTTTCAAATGGGCTTTGGACCGTCCCAGAATCAAAATATTTTTGTTTAATTCATTAGCATCATCTATACTTGTCAGTCATCAGTAGCATAATAACATATAATAAAACATTAAGAAAAGCTGAAGCAGTGATAATTCTAGATATTTGGACAAAAAATCCCTAGTGTGTTTTGAGCTAAAAAAAAATACTTTTTTTACTTGTAAATTTTATCATACTGGGTTATGAATCGTAAATAAAAGAATTTTATCCTCGCACAGTATTTAAGGATTTGGAAGGAAGAGAAAGGAAGGGTTAGTAGTACATAATTCGGTCCTTTTAAACTATCTCCCTCCACCATTATTCATTACATGGCTTTGAGAATAGACCTGCGGCACCGTAGACTCATTTTGAGGTCAGCATTCGGGCAATCACTGGACGGCCAATATGGGAATGTAATACTAACTTTTAGCAAACTGTCCCAGATGACGTATTGATCGTCCCAGATGTAATTTTTATTGTCCCCGGGATGACGGGATGGCATTAATGTCGAGCTCTGGATCCAAGCACTGCAATACCGATGGAAGGAGTGTGTGGATCACAAGAGAGGACTATGTTGAAAAAAATAAAAAACCCTAATTTAGTCACGTTCCATGAGAGTATCTTGGTCAGCCTATGAACTTTTCAGTCAACCCTTGTAAAACTCTTCAACAGTAAAAATTTAAAGGCAAAACTGGATCAAGTTAATTAACTCAAACAATTTAAGAATTTCATATTGATGTTTAAATTTTTCATTTTATCAAAAATTTTACAACATGAACATATCAATTAATGTTAGTCACAAATTTATTTTAAACAAGAATGTAACATGACTCTAAAGTAGAAAAGGTTAAAAAATAAATAAATAAATAAAAAGGCCAAGATTTTAACCACATTTTGAAACTTAATAATATAATAATAATTATAAAATTATTGTGCACAGTACTCAAGGGCACTACAACTCATCAAAGATGCATGTATAGTACATAGAATAATGTACAAATGTCAGAAAATAAACTGTGTATGAGTCATGATATACATGTGTGCTTATGTATGGAGGACGGATATTAGGTATAGTGTTGGCAAATTTCATGAAGCATAGAAGTTTTGAAGGATGCTGTGTCTCAGCAGCTAACAACTGATGCAGATAGTTTGTTCCATGCTTCAGCAACTCTGAGCATGAAAAAATGTTTCTGAAAGTCATATGAGCTGTGCTGTTTTTAGAATTTAATACAAAACTATTCTAAAACAGCTTGATTCAAGATAGGAACCCAGATAGCGCTCAGGACAGCAGGAATAGTAAAGAGTAATGGGTTAGACATCCTAGTAGATAAATCCAACCAGTTATATTTTAATGTATCTGTCACAAATCAGAAATACAGTGGTGTAAAATAATCATACTAGTTCCAATTACCGTCGAATTGGTAAGACAAGGCAACAAGTAACTGTAACTGAATACAAATCTATCTCGCTGCAATACTACTGCAAAATGCCAGGTTATTTATGAAGCTTCATAACATCATAGAAACCAAGCAGCCAATCAGGACTCAAGGAATGGAATCACCTAAATGCATGAGTGGACTATTCTTGATTCCCATAAGTACCAATTCTCTTGGCACAGGTTCAGTTGTGCTTAGCTAGTTGCTGTTGTTCAAACCAACAGTACACTAACTCACTTCAACAAGTGGTAGTCTTATGTCACTAATTGGTTCCTGTTATTCAAACCCAATGCAAATCAAGACAATTTTTCACCATTTAAATTAATGTAATTCATTCCTGGACCATACAAGAAAATTAAGATGATCTGTAATAAACTAATTGCTTTAAATCAGCAAATTACTCTAAAAAATGATTATAGTTAGGAATAAGTCAAAGTACCAATGTAGTTTAACTTCTACTTTTAACACCCCCCACCCCACCCCACCGGCAGATGAAATATTAGTTGTTATCAACAATGTTTGTGTTGAGAGGATTGGTTAAAATCATTTTCAAAGTCATTATTATCAATCACAACTGTATTTTCTATTCAGCTGATAAAGTAGGAAGAGAGAAATGCAGCAATTTGTAGTTACTATCTTGATAATACTATGCAAAAACAGTCTAACCACTTGGCTAAGATAAACATTCTAGTATTTAATGAAGAGTATCTACTCTAAAGGGATTGGGAGTAGATTAATCTTGTATTACTAGGAAGTTCAATCATCTTTAAGTACTCAGTGAATGTGGACTTGTGCCAAACTTTGATTAGTTCAACAAATGCCCTATTTTTCAATTAAACTTAATATGACTTTTAACCCTTATATGTCCAGAAAATAAAAAAATACAAGTTATTTGCAAAAAAATTCCATAAATATAAAGCCATTAATTTTGATTGTTTGATTTTAACGCCATGTCAACCTGTCTAGGGTTATTTTATGCCTAAAGTTTAGGAAATAACATTTTTGTGTAGTTTCTTAAGAGATTTTTGGGGCTGGGGGGTGCACATGGTCCTATCAAAGACAAATAATTTTCTAACAGATCTATTTGATCCATAGATTGGACTAACTGATACTGCCATTCTAGATTAGAGTGGATCTGGGAGTAATGGCAATGAAGGGGTACTCCACACTCTCAGAGTCTTACCATCAGATGCAGTTTAGTGTCATACTCAGGACACCCCTTTTTTAGGATGGGGTCTGACTCCTCTTCAGGAATATTCTAAGCTCCGCCAACAGGGCTGCCATTCATTTTAAAATTGCTAATGTTACAAACACAAAAAAAGATTATTTACAATAGGTGAGGGTAGATTCTTTCAATCTATTCACCAAAAGGAAAACTGTGCTCTAATTGAATCTAAATTCTAGCTACTTTCAGTTTCACTTTTGTTCACATTAAGAACTAAATCCTTTTTTTTTTTTTTTCTTTTTTTTTTATTTATACTCATATTGACAATAAATCTTATGATTGGCATGTAAAAATTATTTACAAAATCTTACATTAACATTTATATGATGGGCAATCTGAAATTAAAACATCTTATTTATTTCCACAGAAAAACTAGTTTTCAGTTATAAAACACAATTTTATCTCGTAGGCATTACCACTGGCTATGCATTTTTGCTAAGAGTCACTCTGAAAAGAAATGTCACCTATTATATTGGCCCACAATGCCAGAGGCAGAACCTTCCCATTGACAGTAAATAGTTGTTGTTTTGTTTTTTTTTTGTTTGGGGGGGGGGGGGGCTGGTATTAACAAGATTTCTAAAAAAGAAAAAAAAAACTATAAAACCCATTATTGTTGGATTTTAATTAACGAGGCAGCAATAATTAGCATGACTAATGTATAAAACTCAAAGGAGTTAAAAAATCCATTTGTTTTTGGGTTTTTTAGCAACATCTTCCACATTGATTCTTTAACTTGGTAGTTTCCAAACATCTGCTCAGCATGCACTTTAGAAACAACAAAAATATTTTGTTGCGCTTTTGTATCTAAATTAAAAAATGTACTTTAAAAAAATACATTTTAGCTTATACAAAATAATTTAAACTGCATAATATTAGTGATTACTACTTTATTCAGTAAATTAAGGATATATATTAAGGGTTTGATATTTCTTTGAAAGATTTTCTGTTAGGATATAAACAGACTTATTTCAACTCTTTGATGTACACAAGTCTTTTTTGCATTTACTATATGAAGAAAATTTCAATTCACATATGAAGTTGAAAACTGGATTAAAATAGTTAAAGTTTCTTTTAGTTGAAGGATACACTTCTCTAATAGAAATCTAAAATGTATCAATAGGTGTCTCTTTATGATTGATTTTAAGTCCATCTCAATATAGAAGCCAATTCTTATTCACATTATTTCAAACAAATATTGGATTAAATTTTTTGAAAAGGTTTCAAACTCACACATAACCTTGTGCTTAATGATGAAAAATAAAATAAAATAATTTCTGCCCTAAAGTTATCAAATGCTCTACTATAATAGGAATTATTTCTTTTATGCAAATTTAGTGTATACTTTTTTCATGATGCACATTGCTACATCTTGAAATGCATAGTTTGGGATCCATTGATATAACACAGTTTACAAAAAGAATGCTTTTAAATGAAAATCAAATTCTTGTATTATCATCCCCATTTTTTCTTTCACTTTCCATAATTTTCATGTTGACTTGGAGAATTATATTTAAAAATTTTCTAAATTGACAAAATTATTCTGTTCAAGTTTTTACTCAGGTAAAAATATACCAATGAAAATTAAATTTAAAATTATTTCTATTTATTTGCATATAATAGAAAAGAAAGAAGTTGAATTTTAATATATTCATTCTCAGAGAGTGGGTCTAACATCTGAACTTGTCTATAAAGAAAAACAGAAAAATTTGGCACCATCTTCTTTTGATGTAGAAATCTAAGTTGATATCTTGTGTAAATGCAACAAGATATCATTCACCCAAATATGTAAATAAACTTATAACTAACATCAATTTTCAAAATAACCAAAAACCACCAAGTTGCACAAGTATGGTGCATGATCTTTTTCTAGATAGATGAATTTCTCTAAATGTTAAATCTAGCCAAAAATCTCACAAACCAAAAATATATGACAAAGATAATTTATAAAAATAATATAGAGCATGCATAATAAAAGTTATTTTTTCTTTTAGTTAACCATTTTTAGATGAACTGATTGCCTCAATTTTAATGCTGAATTCAGACACACCAGCAAATTGTAACTGTATCACAATTTTTAATATGTGGTAATTGGTCTCAAAGGAACTGAAGAGAGTTTTAAGAGTTTCTTTATTGGATAAAAACATCACCAATTCTCAATGCTAAAAAGAGCAGGGAAAAAAAAAGAAAAAAAAATATTTTGCAATAATTTATTTCAAAATATATATACATCTATTTACAGAGTAAATATAAAAGCAAAGGCATGGACCTTTTGATCTTTACTGTAGATGATACTTATAGTTACTAATATTATCAAACATTCTGGAGTAATGAAAAACATAATCAAACAATATTTATTCATAGTAATATATAGAAAAATAATTGCAAAACTATGTTGTATTTCTACCTGAAAACAAATAACATGATACAATACACAACTATAAAAGAAAGATTTTATAGCCAACAAGGCAGTGAATTATTTTATTTGTTAACATATCAGATTGTCCTTTTATTGCAAAATTTCATTGTTTCATGAAAACCAATTTTACAATTATGATTTATCTTCCATTTTCATACTCTGACATAACAAGACTGACTCACATTTATTCTATGCATAGGAAATAAACAGCTTCTAAGTATCCTAACATATTTGCTCATTCTTATTAACTTGATAGAGCCTGATTACTTAACACAATTTTAATATTATCTTTATTTATTTTTAAAAAATAATGTTCAAGAATTAATGATCCCCAGTATTGTGATGTAATATACAAATATAAACCTATGAATAATTAATGACTTAGAAGCTATCAATCTATTTTTGAAGCCAATTTTCATATTTATGCTGCTCTGTAGTACTGAAATGTCAACAAATAATTTCAAATATTTTCACACTAATAAATAAAAAAAACAGGTTTATATTTATAATAGGTTAAATCTTTCTAAGCTTATCAGTATTAGTCAGAATGATTATGCTATCATAATGAAACAGAAGTCAGTATTAAAGAGAAGAACAAAAAAATAATACTGTGTACAAATCATCACAGGTAAAAATTGGACAATTTTAGATATTTGTAATCCTAAAAATATAACAAATATAGTCAGTTTCTTTTTTTAAATATTAACTCAAAAAGTGTAAAATGTAAGAATTAATCAAAATGATATCATTCAGTGGTAACTAAGAATTCCAAATTACAATAGATGTTAGACCAGTGTTGGATCCTAACACAGATTATTTAAGTGTAAATTGAGAGAGATCAGCAAGAGAAAAAAAGTTAGAATGTTGTTTTTTTGTTATCAGTTTGGTTGATGATATAAAACCTTGATTTCTTTTAGTTATAAAATTAATTAGTCCACTGCAGGGAATTTTACTGGCATAAAACAAAATGCTAGTAAATAGAAAATATCAATCTTTTATGTTATTAAACATAGAGCATAAAAGACAACCAGAAAATGTGAAACAAAAAACAAAACAAAACAAAACAAAGAATAAGCATATTTATGCTTTAATGATGAGGATATTATTTAAAAAATTTTTAAAAAAAGGAGTTTCCTCAATATATTTTATCATTATACAAATAAATTGTCCAATTATATACTAACTTGTTTAAAATTTTTAACATCTCTTAGGCCAAGATTTCTCTCCCTTCCATTATACAAACACATACAAACCACACACATAATATATATATATATATATATATATATATATATAATATATAAATACATATACACACACACACACGTAAGTGTGCAACCTAATGAAGAAAAAAAGCACTTATTTTCCGAACAAACATTTTTCAATATAATTTCCTTCCTTGTCAATGCACTAAATTTAATGGTGAATATAAATCACATAGATTTAACATCACAGAAAATTTCAGATCTAAATCAATAACTAAGTCATGTTACAAATTTAATGACCCTCCCTATATATATATATATATATATATATATATATATATATATATATATATAAAATGATATGCAAGCATATACATTGAAGTAAAACCCATGCAAGAATGGTTACAATCCTATAGATGTTTATCATCAAAATGGATAGACTATATCAGTATTTTTCAGTTCTCTTAAAACTTCTGGTATCTGTACACATATCAGTTATATTTGGTTTTACATGTAGTTAAAATGAACACTGTTTCCAAGAAAATATTCAAATACATTAACCTAAATAATGTACTTGTCCAAGAAGATAAAAAAGAATATCTAATTTAACTAAAACAAATATTCATTCAGAAAGTAAAATAATCTAATTGCCAAGATGAAAAATCATTAAGATCTTAGAAGTTGCTTTGCTTATTGATGCTTAACTCTATTTGCTATTATAAAAGCAGAATATTGAAAATGGTTCTATACAAATGTCTCATCAGATGACTTAAAATGTCTGGCTTAATTTTTACAAATTTTGACGACTGAAAGAATTTTGGTTTTATTTTTTTAAGTGGGTAGGGGTCAACATTATGATTGAAAAGAATTCAGTAAATATCAAATAAAACAAAAATGAAGTGTAGTGTATAGAAGACTTGCCACATTTTATGAACTCCATTAGCACTTTTAACTAATTAATATAAGATATCTGGGACAAATCCTGTGATGGTAGAAATTATAAAGATATTTGGCTATTGAGTATAGTCAATTGGATAATTGCCATATGATAGCAAGTTTAATAAAATATCATATAATAATTTGCAGAGTGGGCTAAATAAATGAAATAATGGTATATACAGATGGAATCAGATCAAAAGTCTAGTATCTGAAAGAAAAATGTTTTTATCCTTTAAACAGACAACTTAGTAAAATTGTGGCTTTTAAATAATCTCATAAAATCTGTACCAACAAGGACTCATTGCCTTCATGGCCAAACCTCAACTTAAAAAAATTGAAACTTTTATGAACTTGATTATTCACAAGTTTTCCATTAATAATTAAATGGGAATGTTTTTTTGGTTTTTTTTATTAGTTTTGCAGGAAGTAGCAGATCATGCACAGACCAGAAATTTTAAAGAACATTAAAAAAATGCTTTAGGAAGTTATAAATATCCTATTAATCTATTTTATCATTTGTTGCTTTACATATAGTAAAAGTAAAGTTGCCAGAATGGCCTATTGTTGGTATCAGCCAGACAACGAGGGACTATATCCCCTTTTCACTAGCACTAGACCAGGGAGATTATTTTTATGCATCTAAGGTGGAGTGCCACACCTACCACCAGCTTCCCACTTTACAGCACAGATCCAAAACTGTGCTACTCATGCACTGAGTTGACAATGGCCAGTATTGAACCTGGAAACATGTGGTTCCTAGGTGGATGCTCTATCTACTGAGCTAAACTGGTCCTATGTGAACTAAATTGCTTGTCATACTCTCTATGTTAGTCTATATTGTTGATAATGCAACTTAAAATTCATGAAATATCTTCCTTAACTCAGTCAGTAGAGCATTTGCCTAGGAATTACAAGGTTCCAGGTTTGATACCAGTCCCCGCCTACTCAGCGCATGAGTAGCACAGTTTGGGTAATCTGATCTGTGCAGTAAAACATCTGGTTGGTGTGACACTCCACCTCAACAAAAAACAATCTCCCTGATCTAGTTCTAGCAAAAAGGGGATAGACTCCTTCACTGTTCAGCTGATACTGACAATAGGCCACTCTGCAGACTTTACAGTACATTGTATTGTTTTACTTTTTGTGGGTGTTATATATGATTTAGAGTTAAGTTTTGGAAAGAGATAGAAATATTTAGGGAAAATATTTCAACTTATCAATTAGCTTTTCTTTAATAACTAAGAACTCATTCCAAACTGAAGGTATCCCACAAAGAATGTAATATTTTGTTTTGGACACAATCTTGTAATTTAGTTAACAGTAATGTTCATATTCATTATACAAAACATTGGTTATTTGGTTGATATATCGAAGTAATTTTTTTAAACTGAATTTCTTTTTTGCATATATGAAACTTAAAAGGGTATGACAAGGAAATACTTTTCCATTTTTCTTTATAATTAAATATTAGAGCCATGTTTTGGTACCTGACTGACAACGAATATGATATAAAGTTGAGTTTAATGTGGAAACACACACGCACATAGTGTGGGTATGGACAAAAATTGCTCATCTTTATCGGCATTCTCTTTTTGTGTGTGTGTGGGGGGGATGCCTCATATGCTATGATTTAATACATATTTACTAAAAATTCATTTTTTAGTCATTTCTAACTGACCAGAAAGGGTTCATATTTTATGAAGTTCGGGGACAATTATCAATGGTTTCATAATAAATGTTATTCTTCTCCAACCTGCATGCACATTTCAAGCAATAAAAACATTGTAACATGAATGAACAGGTTAACAATAAATAGTTAAAAATGATTCAACAAGTAAGATAATAAAAATATTTTATACCGATATCATGTTGAAAATGATGTGTATTGAAACATTTCAAAAGGAAAAAAATCAAGTTTTCTGTAAATTACCGAATTACTAAAAGTTAATGAATGAATGAATGCTAAGCGTGCGATGGTTACGCTGAAAAATGTAATTAAAGTAACAAAACAAAGCAATACTGTAGTAAACTGATAGAAGTTAAAAATAGTCAAATTAAAAACTGTTTTTCTATCTATAGAGATATTTACTGTTGAACATACAAACAGTAAATATCAACAACTCTTGGAATTAGTTAACAAAAACTTAGGAGTAGAGTTCGTCAAAGATTTTTAAAAGAATATTTTATAAGATTTAATACTGTAAACAGAAAAAAGTGAATTTTCATCGGAAATACACCAACAATTTAAATCGGACTTGTTTTTCAGGGAAAAACATTTTATTTTTTGAATAGAAAAAAATCAGTCAATCTGATGAGGTTAAAGAAAGAATAAACTGAAAATTGGAAGTAACAAGGAAACTTCTTTCTTTTATAAAACAGGAAAACAGTGTTAGTTTCTAATCCTCATTAAAATTCTTATTTCCTGAATGTAAACAAGTTTGGACCAGAAGAGGAAATGATGATCTGTGTACCCTTGATCAAAGTTACTCAAAAGATGAAATAAATTTCAAAGAAAGCAAAACTAAAACTGTATGTGTGAACTTTTCATCTGATCACAAATATTTGAGAAATTATTGAATACATTTTGTTTTTGTTAGGCCCTGAAAATAATTTCAAAGTTTACACATCAAGATAACATCGAAATAAGTAATACAAATAAATGAAACCAGTCCACGTGTCGTAGCGTTTTAAAGTGGAGTAAAAAGTTTTAAAGTCATTCATAAAAACTGTATACATTTCATCAAGATGTGTATTTTCTAGCAAAAATGTTATAGCAATAATTTCTACAAGGAATAAAACACAAAAATTAAGTTTTATAAGTTCAAGAAAAATTAAAACAAGTAAACATACTTTTTAAAGTCACTATAGAATTTTGATTAAAAATAAATATAATGTATGGGTATGTAAAATAATGTATGTTTTGTTGTTTATTTTTATTGAAAAATAAAAATGAAATAAGAAAAACAATAATATTAGATAAGAAAAATTATTTGAAAAACCAAAAGATAAACATTCGTTCTAAGGTGGTTATCAACTGGGGGATTAATTTTCTCTTCAAGTGTATACTATTATCAATCCCCCATTTTAGAAAACTTGCTTAGATTTCTCTACAATTTAAAATACTTTATCAGATTGTGCAAACAATTTTGTCAGATATTATTTCTATTAAATATAGAAATAATTTTCTGTTTTTATTTACTCCTGTAAACTAAAAAAAATTAAAATTAAAAAAATAGATATTGAATGTGTGATAAATTCTGTAATCATCACCACATGTTCTGCCCCCACTTTCTCAATTTCGATCTTTTCTTTCTTTCTGCATAACTACACTTGTAAATATCAGCAGTTAAATCTTTAACATTGATTCTGATTATAAGATTTTATTAAACATTAAAATTGAATGTTCAATAACTAAACGATCGCTACTCAGTTGGATATTTCTATAAGTACTCACCCGTTCGTTCGACCTGAACGACACTGGGGCCGTCCTCTTTCTCTTTGATGACGTTGCTAACTCAACTGAGTAGCGGCCATTAACACTACAGTTTAGTGCCAGTTAAAAAAAGTAGTTCGTCAACCTATAAGAAAGCTAATAAAAGCCTAAAACGACCCCAAATCAAAATAAGAGCAGCATAAAATAAACATAGGCAACAAAACACGTAAATAAAACTTAAAATTGTTATTTTGTTACCGAGGAAG
This sequence comes from Doryteuthis pealeii, assembly GCA_023376005.1. NCBI lineage: Eukaryota > Metazoa > Mollusca > Cephalopoda > Myopsida > Loliginidae > Doryteuthis > Doryteuthis pealeii. The sequence continues at coordinate 80,113,701 of CM042159.1, read as the reverse complement.
AATGTGTTTGGTAAAATCAAGCAATGATCAACGAACGACAGTGATGTATCATTACGCCTGTAATAGTTCCGGCGGCGAATGTCGTTGCTTGCTGAATGACTACTCCATAAAATATGGCTACCGTTAGTACAGATAATTCCAAGTAATACACCAAATGACTGGTACGGCATGCGAGTACATATAAGCTGAATATGTCTGAGGAAAGAGGCGGAGATAACAATATATCACGAGTAGAATTGGGTAAGGGTATTTTTGATTTGAATAAGTGATTTAATATTGTATTTTTGTGCCCCGGAAAAGCCATAGAGCACACACGCACACAGCATAGCACTTGTCTTTTTGAAAAACAAGCTTTTCTGTGTTATTACTCTTATTATTATTATTTTTGTTGTAGTCATGTTTGAAATGATAACATGAGACTTAAAAACCCTCTTTTTCTTTTTCAGAACTCTACTTTCTAATCGTAAAATTTTTGGAGTCCGGACCCTGCAGTCGGGCAGCTGAGGTCAGTAAAGATCCTGTAGTTCGATTTTAGCTGTCCGTTTCGACCTTAATCTAAATGTAATTTTTTGTTGTCTTGCAGGTGTTACGTGAAGAGATCCAGCACCACAAGGTAGGAGGTCCTCTTCACCCGGCCATGCTCTTCTCTCTCTCTCTGCTTGCCTCTTCTGGTCTCGGGCCTAGACGCGCGCTTCTTTTCGCTGCTTAGTAACCACTGGACGCTCTTCTCTGGCAAAATCCTAAACTTCCATCATTTTTCAAACCCTTAATTTGATCTTAGAACTTTACTCTTCTTTTCTTTTCTTTTTTTCTTTTATCTTTTGCTTTCTTCCACCTCATTTTAAGGTCTTTTCTTTTCTTTTCTTTCTTTTTCTTCTTCTTTTATGCGGCTAGAAATTATTTAAAAAATCTTTTCCAAAATTAAGTTTCATTTCATTTCTTTATTTTTATAGCTTCTGCCAAAAAGGATAGATTGGAAAGGTGGAGAACATCTGAGTACTTATGAAAACTTGGTAAGTTTTCTTTTTCATTTTTTTTTTTTATTATTTTTAATAAAAGTTTTTAATTTTTCCAAAATGTTTTAGAAAAAAATATAAAGTTAAAAAGAATTACCACTTAAAAAAAACAAATTTTTATTTTAGGTATTTTGATTTTTATTTGATTCACCTAATCACACTTATTTGGGGGTTAAAATATTTTTTTTGTTACTGAAAATTAAAAAATCTGGAGAAAAAGGGGAAAATTGGGTAAATTTGTTTGTGTACATGATATCAAATATGCATTGAAGGTATGGATGATGTCACAGGCGACTGTTTAGTGAGGACCAATCACAATCGGCGTACTATCGACCAGCCGGGGGACTTCCTTGCAAGGCAAAGAAATTGGTCGAAGCCAGAAACAATAAACACCATCATTGGACAATTCAGATTTAGCATAGGGCAACGTAGGATTTTTCCCTAGTTCTTTCTCTTATAAAACCGGGATCAATTTTTCCCCCCTTTTAAATTTAATATATTTTTCTTTCTCTTTTAATTAAAAAAAATAACTGAGGTATATAGATTACTATTATATTAAAAGTCTATATCATCATCATCATCATTATCATCATCTTATTAAAACAGTTCACAAACAATTTGATTTTTAATTAAATTATTTTTTTGTTTGTTTGAGAAAAAATAAATTGAATTGGAAAAAATTAAATATTCAATAATTTTAATTTCATTAAAAAAAAAATTAAAAATTTTATTTTATCAGATTTATTAAAATTAATTATTTTTCCCCAATGTTTGTATTATTGTTTTGTGCATGTTAATACATTGCACAGAGAATGTTTATCTTGTGTATTTCACCACGAGGTTGTAAAAGGCCAAATCGTCAATAGACGGTTATGTATTTTACGATTGATGAAAATGGCCTCACCCAAAATCAAATTGACCTTTTTAATTTATTTTATTAATACATTTCAAATACATCTTCTCTTTATCATTAATAATCTTTAAAAAAAACAACAATTATCTTTTAATTATAAATACTTATTCTTTTTTTACTACGATGATAGTTGATATCGTTCATCGCAAGAGAGAAGCTCACTGATATTGACATTTTTTTTGTCTTCTGAATTTTCTAATTGAGTATTGAATGTGCCTTTATTGTAAACTCTTAGTTCTGCTTTTCTTTATTTATATAACTAGTGTTAGTTTTTGAATTTTGATAATATATTTAAGATTTAATTGTTTATACCAGATTGCCTGTTTCACTGTTGCCACTACTACTGGCACTCTTTCTTTATCCAGCAGGGTGATCACGTAGTAGTAAAGTCTTGACTGTTATCAGCCTCGTTTAAAAAGTAAAATGCATATACTTTTCGTATTTTACTAGAAGAAAAAACGTTCTTACTTCTTTTAAAATGTTATATTTTATTTACTTATTTGAACTTACTGTTACTTTTTAATTCCATTATAATCGTTCGTCGGCTTCTCCATTTTTCTGTCTATCACGCACTATTTAACTAACAACTAAGTACACCCCTTCTCCATCTTATTTCTTTATTCACTATTCTTTTGAAGCTAGACGTCATTCACTTTTATTGATTTCTGTTTTCTTATCTTTTAACTATATATGTTTAAATATTTGTATTATACCAGCGATCAGATGATTACCAATAATGGTAGTTTCTCTCGTTGTCTCTCCATTTCAAGTAGGATAGTAGTGAACGACGAAGCCCAATGTTTTGACCTAGATATTAAATCCTTTATTTCGTTCACTGCTTTCTCTTTTTACCGCATTTGTTATTTAGTTTTTGATGTTACGGCGATTTTTAATTTCTAAAATGCACATGTACTGGGGGATTCCGTTTTGTTCTTGTGCTTTTGTCGAGGACTGTTCTTTTGATTCACAGCTAAAGATAAATATCACTATTGTTTTCTTTGATAATCACAGAAAATCTCTAGTGTGCTTTCTCTGTGAATGAGTCACACAGTTCGGTTGACACATATCTTAGAAGAATATGATTAAATGAAATAATCTCTCTAAAACGGCATTAAAATATGAGGGACGTGATCTTATTAAATACGTCCGTTGATTGCTATCCTGCGCAGGTGCTTGTAATAAACACACAACTTTTTATGAGGATGTATTTGGTCCAAAGTAAAACTGGCTAGTTGCTGTGGTGCCTGCTTGCTACTACTAACACTTGGCTGCCAATAGCAGTAGTGATGATGATGATGATAATAAAGCATTCTTAACTATGAATATTTCGTAAGCATTTATCTTGCATTCTTGAGTTACAAATAGCACTTGACCATAGTTGCAATTTATAAACCCAATTCGCCTTCACACAAAGAAAATTATCTACTAGATTTATTCTTTGTTGGTTGATTTTTGAAAACCCATCATTTCAAAGTTTCCTTCAATTCAGAACGTGTAAATTTTCTAACCTCTACGTTCATTAATTTTATTTCATTTAAACTGAATCTTTAAAAAATGTTCTTGTTTATTTATATTTTTTTAAGGATGAACATTAATGACTAATATTTAAAATTAGACACAGAACCAAAAAATATTATTATTTTTTTTTTTTTTTTAATTCTGTCTTTGTGTATCTGTTAGTAAAATAAGCATTGTTTGACCATTGTGAATGCACGCTTCTTATTTTACATGTAGAAATTGTTAGATTAAATAGTCGGTTTACAGATTCTCTTACTGAAGTTTTACAGTTTTCTTATCCTTTAAGAATTTTCCACAGTTGCCAAATAATGTTCTAAAAATAAATTTTATTATTAAGCCTAAAACAAGCTGAATTTTCAAGTTATCTAGATCAAGACTTTTCTTCTCATTGAATCAGTTTTTAAAAAATCTGAGTAATTAATCATTATTTGGAGAAATCTACATTTTTGAAATTGACATTTATGGCAATTATAAATGATTTAATATATGTAACTTGTACTTGCCATATGGTACTCTTTCTTTTCTTTTTTAAAGAGAAATTATCAATATTAACATGAGTTACAGAAAATAGTTATGAATTATATATTTGCATTTGAGTAATCTATTATGTGTCTTTAATCTTACAAGAAAGAAATCAATATTAAAAAAAAGATTAAAAAATACTTGATGTGCATTATAAATCTTTTGGAAAGGAAATTGATATTCTAATAAATTAAAAATATTTTCTTGTATTTATGCTTTGTTTAATCTTTAATTTGAAACAAAGATAATTCAGTCAATGTTTTATTAATGTTCTAAATTGGTATTCAGATTTGTAAATGCTGGTTCATGATTTCAATTCTGATATAAAATAAAAATTAATCACATCTATTAAATCATGTTGCTTATTGTTCATTACTTTTATTTCTTTTTAGTATTAAAAAATTTAGATTTTTTTTGTTCAATATTTGTTTATATGATATTATAGATTGTATTGAGAACTTTGTTTCACTAAGTCATTTATTTTTGCTTCACAAAATATCAAATTAAAATTTCATGTAAATCCATTTCTAACTGACATTTACCTTTTCTCTTAAATCTGAAAATGAAACTAATAGTCAAAATAAGATGTTTTGAATGACCTTATTAAATGTTTTGAATATGGTTAAAATATTTTAAGAGACAAATGTTACTATCAAATTTAGTGAAAACCTGATAATAAAAAAAACAGTTTACCTGAAACAAATAATTGTAAAAAAAAAAAATAATGATAAATATTAACTTAAACAATATAATATAATAAGATCCAGTTATTTAAAATTATTTTTCTTTTACTTGAATTATTTTAAAAAATCAATTAAGTTTTTAAATTTTAATGTGAAGACTGCATATTTTGCTCAAAATTATTTATCAATACATAGCATTAAACAACCCATTTATCATAAATTATTTGCATTGTCTATTCCAAATATTTTTATCTAACATGAAGATTTTTTAAATCTCATCTACAATAAACTGTATTATGGTTGGCTAATTTTGTTTTCTGACTACATTCAGAAGTATGTAATGTGATATCTTATGTTTGAATTTAGTTTGGATCTAGAATAATATTAGTAAATTTCAATTTAATTGGATAAATTAAGTCAGACAAAAAAAACTCTATTACACTCTTTTGTTTTTGTCTTTTATTATTGCTATGATATATATCAACATTCTAAGATAACTTGCCAAAGAAAGGTTTCTTTGCAATATGCTCAAAAAGAAAAATGGATTATTAGAAGTTAAAAATATAAGTAATTATTTAATCTTTGAGTTACAGTTATGTTTAACAGTGTATTTGAATGTATATCCTGATCTCTGATCTCCATGAAATACCAATAATTGTAACTAGCAGGATCTGTGGAAATTACATTTTCTGCTAAATATTCTGCATTTATGTAATTGTTCTGATAATTTTGTTAAACTATGTGCTGTCTAAAGATAAGTTAACCAAAAACAATTTAAGAGAACATTGTCAATCCCAAAGTATAAACTTGAACTGCAAATCATTTTTTCTACATGACAAGATCATTTTACATGTAGAATTTTATTTTGTCATGTTCAATTTGTTTAGTAATATTTTGTTTTGGCACTTCCACTTGAACTTCTCAATTTATATTCATTTTTATATACTTCATTTTCTTTTGAGCATTTAAATGTAAAATAAGGCTGTGAATAATATAGTGTCCTATCTACCACTTAATAGATTTGATATTAAAAGTTAAAATGAAGCTGTAAAATGCTTAAACAAAAGAACAATTATAATATGGATTATAGGATTACCTATTTGCAATATTAAAATCTTTCATTACTAGATACCTAAATAATCTAAATTCTTGATTAGTACTATCCAACTAAATTCTGAATACAAAGTGTTAGCAAGCAAATAGGGTCAATTTTGAAGATGTAAAATCCATGTGTAGGCAAAGATCAAAATCCATTTAATGGCTTTGATACATCTTCCTTTTCCCTTTCATAATGCTTGATTATTAGAATTAAGTTTGTTTTAGTTTTTTTTTATTTTGTTTTTTATAAACTAATAGACTGACTTCAAAGAACAACATATTGCTGTAACTTTCTGTAGAAAAATATTCAAAACTGATCTGCTTTTGAAAATAAGGGAAATTGTTTGGAAACTTTAAAAAATGGTATTGATAAATGATTAGATGTAGCTGAAAGAATGACATATTTGCCTAAATTTAGTGTTTGTGTTTGAATAAACGCTAGGATTTTTTAAATGTTTATTTCAAAGGCAAATAGTTTATTCACCATTATTTGAAGATTGGTATTGCACCAATCTCTTTATCCTAATTTTTCCACCTACATTTAATCTTTGCCATATTTAACTAAGTTTAGTAAATATCAATGCTAAGTGTTTACCATACACTTTCAGATTTTATTAAATAATTCAATGTTTTCACAATAAAATTGGTATTAATCAATCAATATATTTATATCAGCGATCCTGACTTTCACCTTATGATATCTATCCCTATTAAAAATATTAATAATTTGTTTTAAGCATGTCAAACTAATTAGAACATAATTCTTTTTAATTTCTAAATAATATTTTTTAAAATAGGCCTCAAATAAATATTTGACTCGCACAGTATCCAATATGCTCGAATAAATTATTTTCTTATTTTACATTCTATAACCTTCAATCTTTTATTCATTGATTTTTAACTTTAACATTACTTACACTAGTTTTTATTATTTCCCCAAAGACATTTGCTTAAATATTGTTTTCTATTCTCCTAACATATTTTGATAAAGAACCTCAAGTTTTATAATTGATTAATATCTTAAAAGACTGATTAATTTATTTGGTGTCTTTGAAACATTTCTGGTAAGATGGATAATGTTCAGCTTTACAGAATATGAAGGGACATTGTCTAGTATGAATATTACTCTTTAGCTCTTAGTGGCGACTTGTATCACACAAAGAAATAACTTCTTGTACAAGAGTTTATAATAATTTGTATTTACCTTAATACCATCATCAATTTTGAAGAGACCTTTAATTTTACTACCTACAATACTAGCCCATTACTCATCTCCCTCTCATGTTTAACTATTTCTGTATAGGACCCAATTTCTAGTCCAGCCATTTGTTCTATCTAATGTAGCCCTACATTCATCATTAAAAAAAGTTGAGAAATCAGTTTCCATATACTTTTTCATCCAATTTACATATTTCTCTTTATATCCATTTTTTTCTTTTCATATTTCTCTTTATAATGTTTAAGATAGTAGTTTTCATATCTATAGCCAATTCCCTTATTATTTAGCATATTTTCTCTTTGTCTATATTTGCAATGTCAACTCTTCAAATATTTCTTACCAATGAATCCATTATTCTTATCTTTTAACTTTTCATGACATTCATAAGGCCATATTTCTTTTCTTGTTCTTATCCGGCCAATGTTTTCATTTTTTTCCTTAGATTTGTTCCTATCACTCAATAATTTTACAATATCTTTTGATGTTCTTATAGCCCATGCCAATTTTTGTATATCTGAAATTAAATAAATATCAGTAACTAATATATATATATGTGTCAGCTGAAAAGTTCATAGGCTGACCAAGATACTCTTATGGAATGTGACCAAATGAGGTTTATTTTTCAATATAGTCACTCTTGCAGTCCACACACTTCTTCCCAATGGAAAGAATTATAAACTTTTGAATAAGACATTTTTTTAGTGTTGTAGTGCTTGGATTCTATTGATCATGTCATCAACAGCAGATATGATGTCATCATATTAACTTTTCAACCCACCCTCATATTTATACTATAATGAACAAATCTCATGCCACCAAATAGGTTATTGTAAGTGTTTTTATAAGCTATGAGCTGAAACTGACATGATACATTATTTTATATAAACATATCTTGAAAGTTTTACCAATATTGGCTGATTAATACCAATTTTATTGAAAATCTTGATTTGCACAATAGAATCTTACCACCTAGTGTTGTCTGGTTGTTAGCTAGCTTGTCTTATAGACCAATTTACTACTGTAGTGAGTATAATTTGCATTGGTTTCATCAATAGTATGGCTTTATGACAGACATAGCTAAGCTTATTAATAATTAAACTTTGCTGTTGGTTTTGTTGTACATTTACTCTTTTAATTAAGTTTTTATATATTTATCTTTTTTAGGTGTCTTGCAATAACCACATCACTGCTGATCATCTCCTGAAGATCTGCCAGCGAATTAGTCCTCTATTAGAAAAAGAAATCAAACCCAGTGTCCCTGGAATTGTTACGCTATTAGGAGCTGGAAGTCACTCTCTTCTGCGCAGACCTCAAGGTAAGGAAGACACAATGTTATCCAAAATATTAACTTTAAATTGTTCATGCAGATGGTATTTGTAAAATACAAAAGTTAAAATATTTCAATTTGTTAGTTTTTTCCTGCCATGAATGACAAGTTTTATATGTATAAATATATTTCATTAGCATCTCATTGTTATGCGAAAATAAAATTACTATAAAAAAAGAAAATATTTCTATGGTTCCTACTATTAGATTGATTTAAATGATAAAAATGTAAATAAAAATACAAAATGACTAATTCTAATTTTGAGGTTTTTATTTTTATTTTATTTTGTGTCCATAACAAACTGTCAGTAAAGCATAAAATATCTAACAGTGTTAACCCTATTGCAGGACAATGAATATTTATTCAAAATGATTCTTTCTTGTTTTGATGCCCAAGATAATGTCTTCTAATTAAGTCTTGATAAATTTTGTACCTTTTTTTTTTTTTAATAGATATCCAGGTAACAAGATGGAAACTTCAACATCATGTAGCTACAATGCACCAGGCATCTTTATTGCCTCCAAGAAATACAGTCACACCAAATTACAGTAAGTAAAGTTTTCATAGCTTTTAATGTTATTTTATCATACATGAATCTTAGATAAACAAATATTTAACAAAACTAAAAATTGATGGACTCAAAGCCTACTTATGATAGACACATTTTGATTAAAAGTATATTATTTCTGCATCACAGATTTTACAAGCCTATGAGGAATTAAAAAATTGTCTCTTATTCTTTTTATTTACTTATTTTTTTGGTTTCCCTGAACTGCTTAGTTGGTTTTTGTAAATTGTGTTGGCTGACAATAAAATTAAGACCTTTCTCTCAAAATACTCATAGATATTAGAATCTCCAGTTGGACATTTAAATAGCTAATCTTAAACCCTTCAATGACAATACTATAATTGCTTTTTATTAAGATTTTCTTATTCTTTTATTTCAGAACTCATACTGCATTCACGAGAACTAAATGGCGCAAGTCACAGACCTCATCTCATTCCAACCCACATCTATACACGGATGGGTATGCACGCCCGCAAGTTGGGACATTTATCAGCTGTCTATTGCCTGACCTTTGACCGGACAGGAGAATACATCATAACGGTATGCTTTCTAAATTATTTGAAAGTGCTTAAAAGTAAATTTTCATCCAATGATCCATCTACTCTTTTCAATTCAATGATTTACTATGTATATATATATATATATATATATATATATATATATATATATATATTTTAGAGACCAATATAAGCACTTAGATATACTTTTATAACTGTGATAAAACTGAGTAATTCAATCTTTTAAATAAAACTCATATTAAAATAATTGCAATGGATATAACAATACAAGACTGATTTGTGTGTATGTGTACGTTTCTTATCTAAAATTTGGTGCCTACCATGGTGTGATGATTAGAAAACTCATCTCTGTGCAGATATCTCACAGATATCAGACTTAAGCTATGCCTGCTAAATAGCTATACTGCAGTAATGAACTTTCTCAAAGATCAATTACACAAATATTAGTATACATGCTGAGTTTCCATCATGGTTTTCATCTCTCTCTCTTTCTCTCTCTTTCTCTTTCTTTTATGGGTAAATAGTGAAACAAGTTAGCCAAAAGATTGAACATTCTAACAGATTCTGTTTTGTGCACTTTGAAAATTACTTGATGTGATTTATACCAAAGGAAGATTAGATAGCACTCTAATCAAAACAACAAAGAATAGGATTCTAATCTAGTAATTCACAAAATAAACTAACACTTTATCTTGAAGCTTCAGAAAATAGAATGAGGTTTGATACTACATGATCTGTTAGTCTATCAGAAAATTATTCAAATTTTTGTTTTAAATGTTCCATTTCATGTGATGTCCAAATGACTTTTTATAATATCATCCAATACAATAAAGCAATTAAACAATTTGTAAAAAAAAAAAAAAATAATTTTTTGAATCATTTTCAAATTATGTTTATTGATAATTAATAAAAATGTTATTTTATTCTCTGACAGGGCGCTGATGACCATTTAGTAAAAATCTGGAGTACCGCAGATGGACGCCTATTGGCAACTTTACGTGGCCACTCTGCTGAGATTACTGACATGGCAGTTAACTATGAAAACACACTAATTGCTGCAGGCAGCTGTGATAAGATCATTCGTGTATGGTGTTTGAGATCCAAAGCACCAGTAGCTATTCTCCAAGGACATACTGGCATGATTACATCTTTGCAGGTAAGAAACCTTTTTTTCAATTTCATTAGTTGCTTTAATCTGTTTTAGTTGTTCACAGTATTATATCATAGCTATTCAATATGAGTAGAATTAAACCTTAGTAGTTCTCAGATCTGCTTAACTGTGTGGTCAAACATTTGTAAATTTTACTTTGGTTAGACTCATGGACTGATGGCAAAAACGATGTGAATTTCTATTTAGAGATAGATGCTCTAGAAGTATCAGTCTTTGCTAGGTGAGAGGTTGAGACTTCAATCACAGCTGATTTTTTTTTTTTTTTTTTTTTTTTTTTATAAATATAAATGAATGCTGCTTAAGAGATTTATCGATTTAGACATTAAAAAAAAATTGTTGTTAGTATTAAGAAATAATGCTTTGTAGTTATTTTACATTTCCAGTTTGAAGAATTACTTATAAATCCTGATTAATAATGTATAATTTAGTGTAAATGATTATTCTAGTAAGACAATTTATTTTCTTTTTGAAGTTTAGAAATTTAAATTCTGTACAATTAGTTATATCTTGCAACATGTTTTGAAGATTTTAAAAAATATATCAAAATCTTCAAGTATAAATACCAAATTTTGTAGATCTACATCAACTTTTAATCATCTATAGAGGACAGGCAAAGAAGCTTTTCCCAGTTATTCATATAGATTGTTGCAAATTCATTTAGATGTTCAGATTCTTTTTAATGGCAAATCATTTCTTTGTTTGAAGATCAATGTTTTGTTATTCTTTTTTTCTATGGGCCAGAGAAACTGCTCAGTCTAATATTAGTAAAATCTACAGTATTCACATTCATTGTTTGACTGTGAATTAATTTTGTTGTGTATCACAGATTTTAAAAGTACAAAATTAGGGAAATATACGTGAATATAAGTAATAAACCTTACAATTGTTGGTTTCTTCATCTCTGATTTACATAGATCAAGCTTTTTAAGTTGTGGTTTCCTACATTTCTTATTGTATTTACTTATTTAGAAGATAAATATGTAGTTTATCACTGTTAAACATTTAAGTAATCATTAGTAGATCCTGTACAATATGAACTAGTTTATTTCTTAAAGTATTGTAATAAAATAAACTATATGCTGATTCTAATGTAACATTAATCTTGTTTTTAAAATTTTGAGATAAAGGATTTCCACCATTTATAAATATTTTGATCAGTCAAAAAGCAAAAATCAATGAATATTAATACAGAGTAGTTGTAATGATTAAAGTTTTCTTTTTTCTCTTTATTTCATCAATTTGAAGGAAGTTTGAGAATAAGTTATTTGGTATAATGTTTTTAAATCATACACAAATAAGAAATAATTACTTATTACAACATAGAATTATGAAAAATACAATATTAGTGTAAGTATTGGGTAGTTAAAGAATGACTATACAAAATTAGTATTAAACTTTCAAATATATCACTTTTTTAAAGATCCTATAGAATAAAAATCTGGATACTTGATGCAAATCTAAATGATTATTTCATGACTCTCCCAGAAGATTGTAGAGTAAGAAATAACTTCAGTTTTATAAAGTATCAAGGAAAAAAAAAGAATGCATCTAGATCTATATTAATTTTGATTTAATAAAATTCATAATTTAATGCCTCTTTTGATTTTTTAGTAAGAGTTTCTCTTAATTTTAAAAATATATTTTTAAGATTTTACTTATTGATCTGTTTTCTTGTTTTTTATACTTGACTAATAAAAAAAATGGAAGCATAAAGATTTAGTCCTTAAAAACATAATTTACAAAGCAAGCTGTTAGAATATTATTTTTTCCAAGAAAGTTATTAATGTCTTCCTTGTCCTTTCAAACATAGTATCAATCAAATTTTCATCTCCTTGATTTACATAATCCTCTAGCATGACAATACTTTTATGTAAATATTGTCTAAAATAGGTTTTAAAGATTTCCTCTTAGTAAGTCTTTGGATACAATTAAATCTTTTTGATCTGATTACTCTGAGCATATACTTTCTTATTAGATATACTTCAAAATAACTCTTGAACAGTTACCATCAGAAAGCAAAAAGTAGAGATCTGTTTTCTGATAGTAAGTTCATTCCTTTTAGGAATCTTCATTAATATTGTTCTGTTGTAGCTCAAAATAAACCTGCAGCATATTTTATATATATTTTTTCAATCTATCTCCTTTCTTAGGTAGATTTGTTTTAGATAGCTATAATATATCAGGCTTTAATTAATTCTTTTTCCATATAAATTCATGCACTTCTATCAATCAAATTTGTCAATCAGATTTATTCCAAATCTATTCTCTTACATGTCCTCATGGTTAGTGCATTTATATACATAAAATCGAGCTATGTAAAAATATAAAAACGTACAATGTAATATTAAATATACATTCAATATTAATAAGGCATATACCTAACTTAGTTACATATGGTTCTCTTAGTTTCCTTTTTCTTTTCCTTTTGACTTTTTCTCTTGTGTGTGTGTGTGTGTGTGTGTGTGCTACTTTCATGTAGAAAGTTGGTTAATAGTAAACATTTACTTTCAAAAACTAATTAAGAATAATTGATATCCAGCATACAGATTTTTTTTCCCTTTTTTTTTTTTATTTTAAAGATTATACTTGTTAGTATATGTCAAATCTCTCCATATCACTGATCGATATAATTATTAAACAGTCTCTTATTTTAATGCTCTAGAATTAGGGGCATAATTGTGCACGACTATCTATTATTAACACCCTTAACATGTTAATGTTTGCTTCATGTATTATAAAACATCATCAAAAAGATACCTGAACAATTTTTAGATATTTTTAACTTTTTGAAGAACATTTAGTTTAGAATTTACAGAATGCTGAAAATATTTGAAACTGTTGATATGATTATAAAAGAAATTAAAATCATAACAATTCTCTACTTTTAATTCATTTGCAAATTTGACTGGAAATTGCTTTATTCTCTCTTAGAGAATTTTAAGTGTATTAATCTAATAAAAATCTTGCTATAAGTTGTTTTTGCTGGGTTATGGTTATATGAACCTGCAAACATAATGATAATTTCTGTTGTATTAGCAATAAAAAAGCTTAAAATGCTATAACAAATAGGATATTTATAAATAGAACGATATAAGACTTTGGGTTTTTAAATTATAAAAATCTATCCATAACTTTTTGAAATATAAATACTTAAAGTTGGAAAAACTGTGAACATAAATGCCCTCAATTTTCCTGAAAATCTTTGGACAACATATTTTTTTTTCACTGATAAATCCTTTTTACAACAAAAAACTATTCAAGATAAGAGAAAAAAATTTGGCATGCATGTGAAATTTACTAGTAAATATCATGGAATCATTTTAAAAAGACATAACTTATCACTTGAGCTTCTTACAGTTTCAATGCTCACACCATCCTAAAACACTGTAGACATTTGTGTTTTCAGTGGGTTCCATCTGAAAAATGATTATAAAATCACTATAAAAAATCATGTCAAACCATATATTAAATGAAAAGAAATGGATTTATCTACAAGTTTATCAATGTTGTTTATGTGTATTGTTTTTCTATAATTGTTTATCAATGAGAAAAATGACAAATATTCAAAACAACCTTTTTTTTTTTCTTTTTTTTTTTTTCTTTTTTTTTTTATTTTTTTCAAATAATTCACTCATATGAGAGGTTGTTTGTATACTTTGCTTATTTATAAAAACTCAGTGATGTGAATTTGATGAAATTTGGCAGAAAATTAGAATAAAGAATGCTATTTACTATTAGCACTTTAGATTGGTCACTTTTTGGTATAAGCCATTGGCATAGTAACTTTTTGTTGTAAAAATTCCTCTCAATCATAAATTGGTGAAAATAGATTTTCATTCATTTTTTTGTGTATTTTTTAGATAAATTTATACCTAGTTGTTTATAAATAGATATATACATTAAATTTAAATCTTGGATGTAAAATCAAGTAGCTTTGTTTTTCTTTTTTGTTTTTCAAGTATTTAGAGACTGTTTATAACATCAAAGATTTATTTCGTTATTCCCTTAAAATTATAAAATCAGTATTTCTTCCATGAAGTAAAAAAAATTCAACCTTATATTTATAAATTGGAAATATATATCTCCCTTGTCCCAATGAAAATTTTGCATTAAAGCACAGAAAATATAAATTTGTCTATGGCTAAATACTGAATGTAGCAACTTGAAAGTTGTCAAGTTTGTTCTTGGGTTTTATTATCATTTACTAGAATAGTTTATTTTTCATTTCTTTATCCCGTAAATTTTAAAGGATTTCTGATTGATAATTTACCTTGTGATAGTTAATATATGTTGAGGGTATATAGGAATTTTGAAAGTTTTATAGACAGATACAAGCAAGAAGCATATTGATATAGATTCAGTAGTAAAATTTTATTATAGAAAATTCTTCTCACTTTGTATAATTGGATGTGAATGTACACCCAACATAAAACAAATTATAGGCTCATCTACATCAGTCTTTTTCCTGTAACAATTTGATAAAGATAAAAGGATATTTTCAATGTTCATGAGTAAATGATTATATGTTGTGCTCTGGTAGGAATTAATGGGAGATGGAATTTCTTTGCCCTGTCAGCAGGGTTTAGAATATGCTGACTGCATCCTCTGCTCCACCCAAAAAAAAGGTCTCCTGGATATGAGACTAACCTGCATCTGGTAGTGAGACTCCATTTCTAGAGCTCTGGGGAGTGTGGAGTACTCTTTTATTGCAAAATTAATTCCACTCTATCTTGGAGTGGTAGTACCTGTTAGTCCCACTTATGGGCACCCCTGTTAGCTGGGGATTTAGAATACACTGTCTGCAGAGGGGTAAGACCCCCTTAATAGAGCCACCTGTTGGCTATGGGTGGTGACCCGTGATGCTCAAAGATGGAACCTTGGTGGCTGCGTAGTCCATGACATGCAATACTCTACTTTGGCCTTTACTTAGGCAGTTGACTGGTCACGTCAAGCCCTTGCAGCTATATGATTGTCCCAACCCTATTGCTCTAATGGCAAGCCCCAACCTTTTTTAATGTGTATATGCTAGAAGGTGGTGACTGAAGGTCTTAATGTCCTGGGTATGATGTTAAATTATCTGATGGTGAAGTTCCAGTTCTGGAGCTCTGGGGAATGTGGCGTACCTCTTCATCACCATCATTCCAAGGTCCAATCTGACCTGGAGTGGTGGTACCTGTTAGTGTTCCATCTATGAGTTAAATAGAAGAAAGTGAGTTTTAATAAAATGTGTCTAAAAATAAATTGTGTACCTATCAAGAACGAATAAAGCAAAACATCTTCAGCATAAAACAACCCAACAGGGGTTGAAATGCTGTAAAATCCAATTAACCAATTTTTGAAAATTATTAATGTTAAGTAAAAACACTTGATATCATATAAATGTGTGCAAACAAATGATTATTATAGACAAATAAAAATAAAAAAGTGTAATTTTAAAGGAAAAAAAGATTGCAATGGAATATTGAAAAGATAATTATGATTAATCAAACATTTACAAATGAATCACATTTCAGCATTAAATAACCTATAAGAGATTGATATGCTGTTAAATAAACCAAACTTAAGTTTTTTTTCCAATTTAATATTTATATACAGTTGAACATGATAATGCATTATGCTATTTTAGTAGATATCTAGTGTTTTGACAAACCAAGAATTGTTATCCAAAATAGTTGGTCTTCTAGAGCCAAGCTTAACAAACAAGTCACAGTCAACCTTTTTAAACTTGCTATACTATTATCGGCATCTGTTACATCACTGCCTAACAGATTTCATACAACATGTAATTGCTGACATAACACTCATTGACATCTTCAGCTTCTGTGAGATAGAATGTTGTTTTTTTAAGTGTTAAACTAAATCTAGATTTATTTGACTTTGATTTTCAAAATAAATGGTTGCTTCCAAATTTGCATATTTAAATGCAATATTAATGTTCAAATAGCCTAATATTAATTAATATTAATGTTATCTTTATTATGTTTATTTATCTGTATGTTTGTTCATTGTAAACTTTGTTTCCAGTATGTGGATAGTACTTGATTCTTTATTTGTAAATATAGATTATAACATTTAATAACTTTAAAATTGTGTAAAAACTAAACACTATCCAAAGTGATTTTTCTCCTTGGGTTAATATTTTAGACATGGGTCATACATAATTATCAACAATATTTGAAATTTGACATTCTCCATTTTATTAAAATTTCTATTAAGTAATCTTACTAAATTTCAAAGAATTACAAAATCTCTTTATAATCCATATTTCAATAAATTGTGTTGCTCAACTATCTTATTGTGAATATTAGTAAACCTACTACCTATTTATAATTCTCCTATGGTATTTTGAAAATATTATAGTTGTCATTAGCACAAAAGTAGTTTGAATTGATCAGAAATTTAATTTTAAATCTTATTATTGAGATTCAGTGTCTGTCTGTAACCAAAACAATGTCATAATATCCTCAGAAATTCTGTAAGTTTATCAATAAGTTTTAACAAAACCAAATTTAATAGATAATAACTTGGCGTTATTGATCTCTAATATTATTGCCTTATTCTCCAACATATTAAAATCAATCCTATGAATGATTTTATATAGAAACCAATTAAAATATAATTTAAATAAGTGTAATCTTTTTATAAGAGTTCTTATTTCGTTGGTCTCATTTAATATATTTCATAACATTACAATTTGAATACTTACACCTGGAGGGATCATATTCTTGCTAGTTATCCTAATAACTTTTAGTAAAAAGTTCAGGATAAATATAGTTTTTTTTTTTTAGTTTTTCTTAAATAATGATTTTGAGAAAATTCCTATTTCACAATGGGTTATTAAAAACACATTGGAATAAAAGGGGGGAAAAGTCCTGCTTTGTGAACATTTGAAGAGATTATATTAATACAGCCAACATTTTTTTCATACAAATATTTTATTTTATTTTTTTAAATTTTACCAATATTAATTTCTAAAAGTTTCATAATTGGCATTTTTGTAATTATCTATTTACATGTAAATAGACTTTTCAGAGATATACATCTGTATATACTTGCCTTCCATTTAACCTAACATGTTATTTCTTGCATATAAAACCACACAATGACCCTTAATACTGGAGTTGCCATTGTCAAGATAGTTAAATAAAAAAAAATTTTAAAACTCTTCTTTTGTTATCATTTTTAGTAGAGAATACAAGAGAAAATTAACTTTTTACTTTTTGTAATTGTCATTTTAAAAATCTGTTGCAAGCTTAGTATAGAAAATAGCTATTCTTTATCATTAAGAGGAAAATTGTTAACATTGGAGTTGTAGAAAAAAATTTGCAGTACTTATGATTATTAAGTCAGCTAATGAATCTAAAACTATACTTGATCTGAATTAGGCAGTGTATGTGTACATCATTATCCCAGGAGAAGCAATGATGCCAGGATACATTGTGGGGGGAAACAAGCCCATGCCAGCAGTATGATGGTTTGAACAATATTCTGCTAGGGAGCACTGGGTCCTGTCCTTTATGTGGAAGGTACAAACTACGTCAACATCATTGAAGACCAAGTTCATGACAAAAGCCCTTTATTGTGACAGTACCATATTTCAACAGGACAATATGCTACACTGCATAAGTTGTATGGGAATTATTTCAAGAACACTTTACTGTGTTGTTCTGGCCACCAAATTTCCCATTAAGCACATGGGTTGTGTTGGACCAACAAGTTAACTTTTCAGAACATCCATCATATAACTATTAATATTGATGCTGTTAACATCCTAGTACCAAATCCTGATTGAGGAAAGGTTGTTTTGAAGGCACATGGAGGACCAACAAGCAATGAGGTTTTGGCTCATCAAGTGTGTGTGAGAGTATCAATCAATCAATCAATCAATAAATATGTAACCTGACATGATTATTAGCAGAATTTTTATCTAAAATTTTCACTCTAATCTTGTTTAATATATATGATATATGACTGAAGTACACAAACAAGAAAAGGAGATTGTTGTAAAAAAAATGTGTAAAGCAATGTCTTTTTTAATCAATAGGCAATGAATTTATATATGGTGTCCATAAAGTCCGTGTGTACTTTAAAGAATTTTAAATTTTAGTGCGCACAGTAAAGTAAACACCCTGTATATAAAGTAGGTGAGAAAAACTGACAGGTATTTTATGTATTTTATTCAAAATAATTTTTAAATGAATATTCCGTACATGTAAACAGAACCAGATCAAAACGTGTTTACTTATAACAGCAATAGATTTCATCCTCACTCTCATTTATTTTTAACTTTTCTTCAACATATATATATATATATATATATTGTACATCAATAATAATTTTGCTGGTGTTAGAACTGTTAGATCTTATCTCTGTGAGTTTAATAATTTTGATTGTGTATATATGTTTTAAAATAATGATATGACAATTAAAAAAAGGACTATTATTTGAGCTCTATAATTTTTACTTGTATAAATAATTAGATTAGTTATATTAAAACCTCATATTTAATTGTGTACTCATTTACATAGAAACCAATCAAGAAAAATGTTCTGTTCAAAATAGTTTGTTTATATCAATTTCAGAAATTGATTTTTCAATAAGCAATTTTAAATGTTTTTTTTGTTTTTTTTATTTATTTATTTGTTATATATATATATATATATATATATATATAGGGGTTACTAGGAAAGACTAAGTATTATATTTTACATAGTGTGTGTAGGTTTTGACTTTTTGTCTTGAGAAATATCTGATATACAGTTAACTAATTGACAATAGAATATTTGGTGTTTTTTTTTGTTTTTTAAATAAAATTCTGTTATTGCTTGTTTAAATTTGAATTTTTTGTGTGGTTATCCACAATGTAATAAGATTATCTCCATTAAGAAATAAATAGTAATATTGGTTAATAATGCAAATGTTCTCATTGCTATTTTTTGGCAATATTTTAGGAAATCTTAGTGTATTTAAAGTTTACTCAGCTCTTTATTGCTTATACAATCATCTGTACTACTTCATATAAAAACCCTAGAAAAGATTTTTGGGCTAGTAAATGGAATTTACATGAACTTATGCTATGTGTGTCTGTAGGGGGTGGGGGTAGATATCAGTATTTAAACATTCTCTCTTATTTGTCACAGAAAACATCAGTTAGTGACTTTTTTTTTATTTTTTAAATTGATCCAAAAGAAAATCACCTGTAGATCAAGATTAAATTTCAACATATCACATGAAGCAAAAACATTCTGTTTAGTGGATTCAAAGGAAATTTGTTTATGAATTTTCTGAAATTTAAACAAATTGTGCAGTATTATTGTGAAACTGGCTCCTCTTTTACTGAACAAGAAAGTTAACCAGTAACTTTTGAATTACATTAATGTCTGTCTTCATGTTATAAATGTGTCCTGGGTATGATATTGCATCCTATGGTGAGGTTCCAATTCTAGAACTCGGAGGAGTGTTGTGTCAACCTTTTGCTATTACTCTCAGATTCACTAACAACACCATCAATGGATCTCTTAGAGTCCCATTTATGGTTCAAATTTGTTTGAGATATTTAGAATGACTTTAAACTATGTTAATACATCCAGTCTTAAAACATTGATATTGTAACTAAGTATGGAATATTTAAAAGGATTGGGAACTACATTTAATTGCTTGCAAATTATTAGTATTAGGAGTAATTGAAACTTTATAGATGTGTACAAATATTTATTAGATAGGAATAATTACTCAAAGCCATAATTATTAGTATTATATAGGAATGATTAATTGAAGATATATAATTGTTAGCATATCATTATTATTAAATAGGAATATTTACTTGAAACTTTTTGTAAATGAATAGTATTAGATAGGAATACTTCTTTGTGCAAATTATATGTATTGATAAAGATATAGTAGATTATTAAATAGGAATAGTTACTTGAAACCATATAATTGCTTGCAAAAAATGACTGATTTCAGCATTAAATAACCCAACAAGGGTTGACATGCTGTAGAACCAACCAACATCTTCCATCATGTAAATGCAATGCAGGAATTAATCATAGTTGGGGTAAGAAGTTCTTCCTAATTCTACCTATTCTCCAGACTCTTTCACCTTTTAACTTATTTTACTTTATATGATCTGATCAACAATTCTACTAAATTTAAGGTATTGAAAAAATTCATAAAAACTGGAATTGTTCTTTTATGATGAAATACACAATTTAGCTGAAAATTGGTTTAAAAGAAAATACTTTGATTGAATAATAATGTTATAATTTTGATAAATTTATATAAATAAAAGGTTTTGGTTTTGGGTTTTTTATATGCAAGAAGTTTTTATATCAGGCCAATGTCACAATCTAGAAAGCTATTTCTTATACATGTGAAATATTTTGACCTGTTTCAGTAACTTAATATAATTATCAACCTACTATCAGATTGAAACCTGCATTTCTCTATCATTCTGCTACTTGGCAAAATTACTGATGAATGTTGAAATACAAAGGATTTTTTTTAAATTCTGTCATATTTTTCATTTTTGTTAAAATTCTTTTATTTCTCATTAAAACAGAGCCATTTACCTCCTAGATATTTTCTACTTAGACTGGTTATTCTGATGGAAATATACAAGTTTTTTAGTCTTAATAATTATTAGTCTTTACTTTTGAAGTGATATCAAAGTTGTGTTTAGTCTCTGTAAATATTTAAAGTTGAACATTTTAAAATGTTTTAAAGATTACTTTCATAAATTTAACTATTTGTCTTTCATTAAAAAGCAATTTTACAACTAATACACTTACTGTTCTGCTCTGTCAGCTGGAGCTGTAGAATATGTCGCCTGCACCTCTGCAGAGGGGTAAAATCCTCCTAATGGGCTCGCCTATTGGCTGAGGGTGGTGACCCATGATGCTTAAGGACAGAATCCTGATGTATAGTTCATGACATGCAACACTCCACTTTGGGCCTTACTTAGGCTAGACGGTCGGAGAGGCCCTCTCTAATCAATTGGCTGGTCACATCAAGCCCTAGCACCTATATGATTGACCCTATTGCCCTTATAGCAAACCTCCAACCTTTTTTATCATGTATGTACTAGAAGGCAGTGGCTGAGGGTCCTATGTATAATCTTAAACTGTATCTAATGGTGAAGTTCATATTTTGGAGTTTCATCGCCATTACTCCCAGGTCAACTCTTACCTGGAGTGGTAGTACCTGTTAGGGTCCCATCTATGGGTTAAATAGAAAAAAATAAATTTGAAAAAATGTCTAAAAAAAGAAATGTTGAATACCCATCAAGAATGAATAAAACAAAACGTCTTCAGCATAAAATAACCCAACAAGGGTTAACATGCCATAAAAGCCAACCAGCTAACCATTACTGTTATCCTGATATGTAAGCTTTATATTCAATGCAAATATATAATGACTAACTATGTCTTATAAAATTTCTGTAAATTGATATGAGAAAAACAAAGCAAGTAAAAAGTCTCGTGCATATTTGTAAAAGATAATAGGCAAGCCATTACTGAAAATACTCAATTCTAAATGACAATAAAACTGAAACATTTTTTAAAAATTCATATACCATTTATCTGAAATATTTGAATAACATTTCTAATTGTCATCTTAATAGGTTTGTGTATAGCTTACTCAATATCTGCAATAGCATGAAATATTAACAAGGCTTTCTTACTGAAACAGTTATTAATTTTTTTCTTAAACAACTTTTAACTTTACACAAACTTTGTTAAAGTATAATAAGCGATTAAAAATTTTTTAACTTTATTTTAAAATGTAAATTATCTTTTGAAATTATTTTGTTTATTTTTTCATTTTTTTATTATTTTTTTTTAGTTTTCTCCTCAAACCCGAGGAGATATCCGTTACTTATCATCAACTGGTGGAGATGGCTGTGTGTGCTTTTGGGAATGGAAAGCTTCTACTAATGTTTTTAAGTAAGTCACTTTAATTTCTTTATAATCCATTTATTAATCTTCCTAATCATTTAGGAGTTTAAGCTGATTTTTTAAGTCTCCATTGGAAATGCTCCATTAAAAACAAATAAGGAACTAAATCCACTGTTCTTTTTATTGACCTAACAGTGAGGAAACCTTACTAAAAGATGGGTCATTATAAAACAGAATACCACAAGACTCCTTTAGTTTTATATTTTGTTTTGTTTTTCAGTCACTTATAACTACTTTAGAATGAAAATAAATAAGCTTCTGTCTTATAGTATTCCTTTTCCTCTGAAAACATGTCTTAATACAACAAACCATTTAGCTACACTCATCCATATTTAAACATAAGTATTCTTTCAAACCACCTGTCACTATTTTTTTTCTTTCTTGTGTGTGTGTGGCTTAATCAGTAAGACAAATGCTGCATTAAGACAGATTTCCAAAGGAAAAGAGATGCTAGTTCAAATCTTGCTGATTATTCTTCATTTATGATCTGCATTTTTAAAAAAAAATTTTTTTAATATCTTAATGTTGTGCCTCAAATTGCTTTATACCTTTTTCATTAAAACTAATAAAATATGATTCTTTCATAAGAAAAAAACTGTTTTGTCACTGAATTATAATTTTCTCTTACAAATTTCAATAATAATATTCTTTCTCAGTACATTGTATATGTGCATATTAATAATTGTGGAATTGTTTAAATTACTTTCCTCAAAGATGAGTCATTTAATTTGAACCAATTGTTTTGTTTTCTACAGCATGAAACCAACCAAATTCATAGAGAGATCTAGAGCTGGTGCCCAGATGCTCTGTTCTTCTTTCAGTCCTGGTGGAATGTTCCTTGCTACTGGCAGCTCTGACCATGTTGTCAGAGTTTATTGTTTTATGTCCACTGCTCCAGAAAAGATTTGTGAATTAGAATCACATACAGTAAGTAATTTAAAAAAGACCAAAAGCTCTTCTTATATTTTTTTCATTCTGATCACTTCTTTTTTAGCAATTGATTTTTTCCAATTGTTTTCCTTAGGCAGTTTTTAATAAAAATAGGTTGCTAAGGATTGATTACATATAAACTAAGATTCTCTTGCCAATCCAAAGAATCCAAAAGTCCTTCATACACTGCCAAAGGATCTGTGTAGTCTTTATACACTCTGCCAAAGGATTGAAGGGTCACACCCTGGCTCTTCTGCCTAGAATTAGTGTTATATACATACTCATAAAAATCCCAGTTATTAAAAAAAACAAACAAAAAAAAAACTAGATATAAAATATGTAGATGGAAACAGTTATTTCAGATAAGCATAACATTTAATATCTTCTCAAAAATAAATACAAAGTAAGAAGGAAAAAGGACAAGATGTGATAAAAGTACAGAGACTTTTAAATATTAAAAATTGAAATTAAGATTTGTGTATAGCTGAGCAACTTGTCTGATATAGTGATGATGTCTAGGCTTCCACTCGACATGTTGGTGCCAGTTCTTGATATTTTTAGATCAACAACTATTTAATGAAACTTGGGACTATTTTCAAGAAAATGAATGTTTCATTCATTGTTTATTTATATTGGTAAATACATCTTCAGTACTGATATCTTTTGAACATGCCTCAGGAATACAGCTGATTATTTTAATTTTCAATTTTTTTATTTTATTTTATTTTATTCAATCTTTTTTTTTTTTTAATGTCATATTCAGATGTCTACAGGTACAGATACTACACACTGATTTGATATTTAACTACTTTAGAATAGGGTAGAATGGGATACATGATTGCCCACATTCATATCTATGGGCAAGTACAAAAATTGCCTGTTTCCTACAGTATCTTGAATATAATAGGAATGTGCTGGCAGGCAGAAGTGTTGGATGCAACACTTTGAAACTTGACAGTGTGTGTGTGTGTGTATTATCCTCTCATCCTAGTAGAAGTTATGGATGGGGGGAAAAAAAGAAACAAATAAAAATGTCAAACTGTTCATTATATAGATAGAAAACTTACTTTACTAGTACTAATAAGCTTGAAAGTAGATTACTATCATTTAGTAAGATGAATCTCATCTAAAATTGAAATCTTTAAATTTGCTTGATACTATAAAATATTTAGTATTACCTTTTATTTTATTTTTAATAATGATGTGCAGTATTGTATTTGCATAATTTTATAAAATTTTTCCTACATAAGCAGAAATATATGCTTAATTAGACTGTTTTTCATTACCAAAATGAAATTTTTATTATTATAAAGGAAATAGGAATTTTGATGGTTTATTTAATAATGTTGTATAAAGTATGGAATGAAATCGAATGGTATGAAAAAGAAAAAAGAATTTGTCAAATCAGAATGATATGTTAATATCATAAGATCAAAATTCTGGCAAAACATATCAATCTCATTTTCAAAATTGTCTTTTTCTTTTTCATTACTAATATTGTTTGCCAAATAAAAAAAGAATTGAAACCCTTTTAGCAATTTTAAGAAAATTTCCTAATGATTATATCATTGCTTTTATACCACTTGTTTTAATTAAAATTCTTTTCAATTTCTATTTTAAAGGACCGTGTGGATAGCATTCAGTACAGCAATAGTAGCATTCGCTTTGTCAGCGGCAGTCGAGATGGAACAGCCAGGATATGGCGCTACGAACGACAGGAATGGAGAGCCATCATTCTTAATATGTCCACTAAACTGCCTAAGTAAGTTTCTTGTTACACTGTATTCTATTTGTTTAGTTTTTGTCTATTTTCTGCTAATTGAGATATAAAATGAACTTAATTTCTTTTGAGAAAATAGATGTCTCTGACATTTGTTTTTACTTTTTAAAATCTTTTTGTCAAACAAATAAATAGATATAACCTTTTATCATTGCAATTATTTTGTTATAATTTTGAATAAAATAAATTGGTACTAGAATATAAATTATTAAACAAAAAGAACTTTCTTTTTACTCTTATGCAGGTATGTAATAATCTAAGTATTTGATCAATTCCTGTATGTGGATAATTTGATTCATTTGAATAGTTGTACAAGGAAGAATGCACAAATAGAAAACTCACATCCAATTAAATGTGCAGTCATTTGATATTTTCTAATTCTTGTTTTTCAGTGCTAAAACTGGGAATAGTGAAGATGGCAAACCTATGAAGTACAAAGTAACCATGGTTGGCTGGAATCTGGATGATTCTGTTGTAATTACTGCTGTTAATGATTATTCTCTCAAAGTTTGGGATTCATACACTGGGCAACTGCTGCATGTACTTGAGGTAAATTGCAATTTTTTTTTAAGTTAATTTATTTGAAGAAAAAAATTGATTTCTTTAGCTCTAACTATCCACCAAGACTTTTCTTTTTCTCAAATGATATTGAAAATATTAGTTTATTGATGTGAATACTAAAAGTTCAGTTTGAATGTTATATTGTGGTGAGTTAACAATATTTTAATACAGTTTAGATTGCCATGACTAAATTTGAAAAAATCATATGCAATTTATTCTTGTTAGAGCTATCCTTCATCTGTTTAAAACTTTTATTTGGATGTCTATTGATGTCAATTTTGATCTTTTTAAAAATTAATATTTCTTTTTACTATAGCTTTTAATTTGAGACTATCACCCTTCTTTATTTCTCTCTCACCATTTAAAGTGTTTCTCAAACCTGGTAAAGTCTTATTTTTTCTAAGCCAACTGTAAAATAATATCAAGTTTTGTTTGGTTAAAGTAAAAAAAAAATACTTTTTTAACATTGATTTTATTGAATAACAGATTCTATATTTTATTCCACTCATATCTGCCATCTTTCTTTCTCAGAAATTGTTTTATCTTTCTCAGTAAATTACTCTTAATGCCTTCTGTAGTCTTCCAGGAAATTGGAATTTGTCAGAGAATTCTTTAAATATTACAATAAATGGTAATCCAAAAATGTAATATCCACTGAATACAGTGGCTGAGTGAAAACTTCCCAGCTAAAATGGAACATATAGTCTGGCATGTTATCCTAATGGAATATTATTCCTTTTGCTGATTGGGAGGGTATATTTGTTCAAATGAATTGGGTTTTTTTTCTGGAAGGACCTGATAGTAAAAGACTCCCTTCCAACCTCACCCTATAGAGTATGATAGTGGTGGTTCATTTTCCTTGCCTAATGAGATTTCTTGTAAAGTATCAAATTTTCATTGCCTGTCAGAATTTGTTTAAAAAAACATTTAGATATAGTCCAGTAATTCTCCTCACCCCCCCCCCCATTTACCTGAAGGTCACACATCAAAACTACTAAACCAAATGATTTTCAACATTTAATTTGAACATTTTATGTTGACTATCTGCCACAATTTATAACAATGATTATTCTCAAGTATTGTCTTTAATCAACTTGAAATATGTCTACCCAATCATGGAGCATCATTCCATGAGAAATCTCTAGCATGAAACACTATAAACCATTTTTGATTGGTTTGATCATTTAGTCATTTTTGATTGGTTTGATTCATTCCATTAACTGTACAAATACTTCTTTGCATTTGATTTACAGTTTTACTTTTCTTTTTAAAAAATGATATGCTGAAAATTTTTCTTCTTCTGTCTTCAAGGTCATTAAAAAAATACAACATAATGCAATCAAAATCTTATTTTCTTATGAATGAAGCTATCTAAATACTTTTAATGCTATCTAACTACGAAAATAAGAGTTTCAGGCTATTTTCCAATTATGGTTGCCTTTTTCTAATATGTTGATAGAATGTATCTAAAAATTAAAAGCAAAGAATAAGTATGTTTCTCCATTTAAAAAAAAAATCCTTAAAGAAATGAATAACATGAAGAACAAAAATTGAAATTTTTTTTATTTTTTTTTTTAAATCTAGGGTCATGAAGATGAAGTGTTTGTATTGGAACAATGTCCTACAGATCCACGTTTGTCACTAAGTGCAGGTCATGATGGTAACATTATTCTGTGGAATTTAATTACTGGTAAAAAGATAAAGAGCTATTTTAACATGGTAAGTATCTATTACCTTTTCTTTTTTTTTTTTTCTTTCTTTTTACTGTAAAGGAAATTTTTATTTCCTATATTTAAAATAAAATACTACTTAGTTTATAAAAATACTCTATACTAGTATTGCATTTAATAATAGTCTTTCAAGAGTTCTATCATTCTTCTACAGGTGTAATTACTTATATAGATAATATAAGCCTAATACTACTCAAAGAATTTTCAAATAACTTAAAAAAAGTAATCTCAAATAAAATCAATAGAAGAAAGTAGAAAAGAATTGATTGTAATCCCATTTCCTTTTTTTTTCTCCTTTCTTCATTTAATCATATAACAATAAAACTGTCTCATTTAAAATCCACTAGAATGACAAAATGATGACCAGCCCTTTATAGTAAAAATAATACAAATGAAACAGTGAAAATAATTTTGAAACCTCTAAATGAATCTTTAATTTTCTCTCAAAACTAATACATGTAATTTTAGAAAAGCATAGTTACATCAATAAATACGCAGCCTAATGATAAAAAGAGTTTCATTTTTATAAATACTCATTCAAAACAATTTCTTTCTTTGTCATTATATTTAATTTAGTGTTGAATATTAATCATATAGATTAAACATTATACAGTGAAAATTTCTGATCTAAATTCAGTTTATAACTAATTATCAGGCTTTGGACTTCTTGATGCACCCTTCAACATGAAGTTTGATACAAAAAAAAAAAAAAAAAAAAAAAAAAAGGATAAATTATCAAGGTTTTTAAGGAAAACATTTTTTTTTCATTATAGCAAAAACTGTCTCCATAGGAAAGTGAAGAAAATATCTGTCTAATTACCCTCTTCGTTGACTGCCACTTGAGGCACTAACGTTTCATCTTTGCAGTGCTCTCGGCCAGGTACCAGCCTCTGTGTGATAGGAGGGTAGGGGTTTCCATCTATGTCAACTAGGAATGGGGCTGGCATCAAATGAGGGGTTGTTGTGTTTGTTCATCCAAAACATAATTGTTGGCATCTCGGATCAAAGGACGATAGTCCGTATGGAAAAAGACTTCCATAGTACCTTAAAAAACAGGAAAGAGTTCTTAATCTCATCTGTAGGCCATCAAATATCATGAAAAATGTGTATAAAACTTTAGTTTTATACAACTTATAGCAAAACACAAGATTTCTTATAGCTAGAAATACAATAAACTTTTGCTTGTTCTTTTTTACTTGTTGAAATTTATAGTAAAATTTTTTTTCAAAAGTGCTTAGCATTTGCTCTTTAACTGGTGTCTTTTTTAAGTAATGCTTTCATCAAAGTTAACTTACTTTTTTGTGTCTGTCATGAGATCCAAAACCAAATATCAAAAGATGGCCATGAGAATCAGTTGCAGCAAATACTTGGCCATCCGGGGAAATTTGGTATCAAACACTGCCCCATGACCTTGGCCTTCAATCTGTAAATGAATGAAATGAATTGATTAATTAGGTTCAACATGAAATTATTGATTTTATCTTAATGTTTTTTATTATTATCAAGAATTGATATATTTTTTAAATAACATTGTTTATTGATCAACAGTTAAAATTTAATTTCATCAATTTTTATTTTTATTTAAAGATAGGAAAAGATTTTTAATTCATAATTTTTGCATTTTATATTTGTGTTATGACCTGGTACAAATAAGCTGAAGTTGCTAGAAACATAAATGCTGTTAGAACAGTAACAACTTGGTATTCAAAATTTGCAAGTGAAATTTCAGCTTAGAAAGCCAGGAAATAGATTGGCCAAAACTTCAATACCCCCCCCCAAAAAAAAAACCACTGTTTAATGTTTAGTAGATCAAGTGGAAACAAATCCATTAAAAGCAATAAAGAGAAAGGGAAAAAGGCTTTGTGTGTTCCATTTAATCTGAAGTTGGTCTGTCTCATTTTATTTTCAAGTGAGATGCATAAAAAATTATTTCAAGGATCTTTTGATATTGAAAAACAACAATAGGCAACTTAGTATAGCAACAAACATTAACAATGAATGCCTTCTGCTAACTTACTTTCCTTTTAGATATACTTAGCAATAGCAAGACATTCTTCTTCTATACCAAGTTGATAAGGGTAAATCACCATCACTAAGTGGCATGATTTGCTTCATATTAGCAAATGTTTAATAATACAGAAAATATTCCAAATATTTTTGTAATCTCTACCTTATTAGTTATTAATATAATGCTATTTTTGGATAGATTAGCATCACATGTATAAAAAGTATTTAAAAAGTTTGAGAAATTTAAACTATATAACATTAAGTTTTATAATAACTAGTGGAAAAATGAGTTTTCTTATCTGCCAAGAAACATGTTGAAATTTACTTTCATTGTAATTATTTTTTTTTTAATTTTCAAACAAATGAAAGACAAGTGTTAAATGATGTATTTCAGATAAAAGTCAAAATTCAAAAAACTTATCCAATATTTAGTTCAAGGTAGTTTTTAGTTTATCATAAGTAAAACTAAAGGGNACCTGCCCCCTTTTTTTTTATATCTATCACTTGTTGTTTTGTGACTTTTACATGGACGGCCATTTTTCAGTGTGTGTGACAAATTGCTTCGTTATTTGTGTCTATGGAACTTACAGATCCTATAAAAGAGCTTCCCGAATTTAGATGAATATTACGAATTAAAAAATTTGGAATTTTATTTATTGAACTGCTGTTAATATTTGATTGAATCGCTGAAGTCAGTGTTTTGTCTGTGTCCCAAAGATTTGACGTTTTAGAACTATCTTGATTAAAATTATTTTTCTGTAATTTTTCTACCATTTGAATCCGTTGAAAGATTTTTCTTTGGCGGCTTTTTCATCTAAGCCTTGACTTTCTAAGTTCTCATTCTGTGAAACCAAGATTTATATTATGTACGAACATTGGCGTCGGCTTTCAACAATACTATTTCTGGGAATTACCTGTCCATTTTCTTTAGATCTATTTCTCTCTTGTCTCGTCAAATTGGGAAACTGAGCTCTGCACTTTCTATTAATTTTCCGTTCTTTTATCCATTGAATGTTGTCGTCAAATATAAATCTACCATTTTCAATGTTTTTGCTTCCGAAAATCGTTTTCTTTCGTCCTCCTGAGAGTTTCGTGACGTCAGATTTATGTTCTGAAAAAATGTTGTTTGTTTTTTTTTATTGAGGCTGCTCTTTGTAACTGACTCAAATGGCAAATATTTCTTTTCTTGGGCGTAGTGATCTGCCTATTTTCAAAATTCGTCTTCCAAATTGAGCTAATCTCAATAGTTCCGTCTTTAGTCTCGGTTGCCCATGGTTCATTTTATGAAATCCTCTTCTCTTTGATCTTTCATCATCATTTAATCCAATTCTTTTTACTGATCCACTCTCAAAGTCGATTTTTTTTTTCGTCGCAGAATTTTTGAACCGAGATTTATATTGTGAATAATAATATTATTTTCTCCTTTAAAGGATTGACTCTTTGACTGGGTTCATCCGATATTTCCTTTCCTAAGACAGTTTCTGCGTCTTTATTAATTTCAGATTTGGCGTTCAGCTGTTACTTTTCAATTCACTTTCTTTAAGCTGTCAGTTGAATCCAATTTAGCTCCAAAATTGAATGTTTGGCTTTTCCATTGATTTTTTCAAATTGTTTCTTGAAATTGTCTTACTATTCTCTACAGATGTAATATGACCATTTTCAGTTAAACTACTCTGTGAATTAAGATTCGTTTCTCCAATCGAGATAGCGCCTTTCGCGCCAATTTTGGAACTACTTTGTGATGTTGCAATGTTTGGAACGACTGCATTATTTCTTGGACCAAGCTTAATATTTTTGAAAATCACTCCGCGACTTCGCTCGTTTAAGTTTCCTTCAGAATTTGTGTTAATCGCAACATTTGGCAAATTACCTTTCCTGTTTATCAAATAACCATTTTTTATGGTGACTTTCTGTTTGGAGGGATTTCCTGATGTATTCTCATCATTTCCAAAATAATACGTTTTAGATGTTTCTTTATTTTCAATTGCATCTACTACAGGAATTGGATACCAATCACCATCCAATGTTTCTTCTGAATTTTCGGCGTTTTTCAAAAATGATGAATTTTCAGTGAATAAAAAGTTACGGTCTTTATTAGAAATGACATTTTTCCCTTGATCTCTAAATCTTGGCAAAGTTTCTTCTCGAAAGAAATTCTGGATTCCAGAATAATCAGAAGCGAATAAAGATGGCAGATCTTCATCTTTTAATCCAGTAAAATCGAAAGAAAAATTGTCTTGATCAGCGTTTTGCACAATATTTTTTTCTTTACGTCTTTGGTGAGCATTTGGAACTTGGAGGGTGTGTGTTTTCTTGGTTAGAAAATTTACTTGATTTCTTAGACCATTTTGAAACCCCCTCATGTTTGTCTTTTCATTCTTATTTAAACTTGTAGTTATGATCTGGATATTTTTCTGTTCGTCTTCATCATCGTCTGTAAAAAACGGGACAATGCGTTCAGGCTGTCCATTCGATAGCGATTGTTTCCTTTGAACCGGCTGCATTAGAGGAGAATGAGACTCGCTTTTGAATTTGGATTCTCCTTGATGCGTCGAATGAAACCGGGTTTCAGTTTTTTGTGAGTGGAAATTGTGAAACTTTCTTTCCTTTCCATCTCGTTCAAGTACATTAAGTTTACTTGGACTTTGAACAAAAGTGGATGAATGTATTTCCTTATTTATTTCTCCACTGTCATCATCGGTGAAAAATTGAGATGAATGCGCCACATTTTTTACAATCGGGACGAACAAAGATTGATCCAACGAGTTAATACATTGACCAACAAAGAATATGCAGAAAGCAATTCGAAATGTTAAGTATTTATTTTTGTCCATTATATATTATATTTCGCCTGCAAAATATAAGAAATACAAAATTACTGAAATATATATATATAATAACAATGGTAGATATTAACTGAGTTTTGATTATTCTAGCACAAAATCACAATACAATAACACTATGCTGTTTGAAAAAAATCCTGAGAGCAGCATCCCACAAAAAAAGCAGCTGTACGACTCCTTGCCTCCTATCACACAAATCATCCAAGTATGATGGCTGGACACTGCTTGAAAAGTAAAAGCGAGCTCATAAGGGACATTATCCTATGGGCACCTACATATGGACACACCAGTGTGGGTCGGCAAGAAAAAACCTACATTGATCAGCTCTGCTAGGATACTGGATGCTGTGCAGAAGACATTCCAGGAGCGATGGCCAATAGAGAAGTGTGGTGATGAAGAGTAATGGAGATCCAAACTGTTGGCACGACTTGAAGATTATGATAAAGTCAGCTGTAAAAATATTGAGTAACTTCAATAAGCCAATTCTCTGTCGGCGGAGCTTAGAATACGTTGTCTGTATCCGCTGCAGAGGCGTAAGACCCCCCCTCCCCCAAAAAGGGGGGCATAGGACACTAAACTATATCTGATACTGAGGCCCCAGTTCTGGAGATCTGGGAAGTCTGGAGTCACCGCTTCATTGCCATTATTCCGAGGTTTACTCTGACAAGGATTGGTAGTACATGTTAGGGTCCTGTCTATAGGTCAAATATATCGGTTTAAAAATGATTCATATTCGATAGGACCATGTATAAAAAAAAAACTCTTGAGAAACAACTACACAAAAAATATAAATATGAACATTGTACATGAACGCGGGTTCTTAACCTCTTGGCAGAAACTAACCCTAAACGATTTGACATGACAATTAATCACTCAATTGTCTTTACATGTCTTTTGGGATAAGTGGGGACACTGCAAGTTTGGGGCAGGTTGTCATTTGCTAAGCTTAAAGCAGAAGTATAAAGCACCCAGTGAGAATCGAATTCACTAACTAGCTCGTTAACCATTACATGTATTTACCAACCTTTCCCTGCGAGCAGAATTTGACACAAGGTCAATTTTAAGTGGTTGTTAACAGATTTTGAATTCAAATTTTTTTCCTTCTTCTAGACCGGTTGCCATGCCAAGTCTAAAGAAATCAGCCTGTCCTACTATTTACCCATAGCTGGAGGGAGAATCGTTGGATGCATACCTTTCCCAATGGTATTAGCGAAAAGTGCAATGCAACTACCCTCGACCAGAATTTGAACTCATCTTGCTGTGTCCATTTCCTACGATAACCATAACACATTGAGCGCCTCACAAACGTTAACCATTATCCTACGCAAAGTGCCTCCAGTTTTAGGTCAGTTGTTCCACTTGTTTACAACTCTGTGGTAAAAGTTCATATTTCATAGCAAGCGTTCACTGTTTTGGGAGACATTTTTTTTCAAGCGGGAATTGTCGACTTGTACACCATAATCATGTTAGACATGACAGTATAAAATACTGCAGACTTTGATCAATCTCAATGCTGTCTGACAGGTTGAAATTACCTTTTTTTTTAAAACGTTAAAGTTTTAATTCTATTTTAAAGATGATTATGGTAGAAAATGATTCTATTGGAATATTCATCCTCATCAAAACGTGCTGACTATCTCTCTTTCTCTCTCTCTCTCTCTCTCTCTCTCTCTCTCTCTATATATATATATATATATATATATATATATATATATATATATATATATATATATATCTGTCCCTCTCGCTTTGCCTCTCCCTCTCACCATCCGTCACCATCGGTCATCGCACTGGGTAGATCCTCTAGACGGCATCGAGGTCCGTACAGAGCTGAAGAATGTAAGTTTTTTGCTGGTTGGTCAACACTGGTGGGTCCATGTCTAAGAGACCATAAGAGAACGTCACTTTTGAGTTCATCTCCATATCTTGCTTGCCTTGCTGGTTTGCGAGATGGAGAGCAAGTGGTCGTAGAGCTGCTGTTTTGTAGGGTGCTGTTTCCAGGATTTGTTCAAAACAACACGTAGTACCCTTGCATAGTTCCCAACTAGTTTACCATACAGTAGTATTGGCACGGTTACAGCTTCGAAAAATTTGGATGTATTCCTTTATACAGATTGTTTCAAAAAGGATATAATTTTCTTTTAGACAATTTATATTAAAACTATTCTGAATCTAAAAATAAAACCGTATACGCAATCTGCAGTGACTTTCTCAGTGGCATCATCGAGAACTTCGGCAGTTAACAATGATGGCCAATCTCTTTTCTGATCATTTATATATATATATATATATATATATATATATATATATATATATATATATATATATATATATATATCCCTTAGAACCACTTTAACCAAAAAACACATTTGAAATTATCTTAACTACAAACAATTTCCAAATCATGTGTCTGCTTAACAAAGATTCTGCACTAAATGGCCCACAGGTAACAAGTTACTTTTTGAACAGGAAAATCAAACCAAACCAAATCATTAAATGTCCTAACAAGGGTTAATATGCCATTAAAACTAACAATCCAATCCTACATATACCCCAACTTACAATGAGGGCATGGTGTAATGGTTAGCAAGCTAGTCTTGCAGATCTATTACTACTGAACAGCAGGTTTGATCCTTGCTGGATGATTGTTAACCAACATTGGCATGATTGCATCGTATTACCCAGAGTATTACCACATCTACCACTTTGAATGCAGATACATACAATTTATCAAACACAAATATTGTCGATTTATGGCAAATTGGGGAAATTTCGCATTAAATTCGTCTTTCACGTGTTTATAAGATTTATACATGAAATAATTGTGAAGGCTCTTGTTATGTAACGGTTATCATCGTAGGAAATGGACACAGCGAACCGAGTTCAAATCCTGGACGAAACTATTTGCGTTTCACATAGCACTAATACCCATGGGAAAGGTATGAATCCAACAATTCTACCTCTAGTTATGGGTAAAGTAGTAGAGCAAACTTGGCTCTTTAATCTTCGTATAACAACAGGTCTAGAAGAAAAAAAATCTAAATTCAAATCTGTTAAACTCCACTTAAAAATTGATACTGAGTCACGTCCTGCTTGTGCAAAGGGGTTGGGTAAATAAATATACATGAAATAATTTTTAACAAAACGACATGCTTAACACAACAGAACAAAATGGATGCCCAATTAAACCTCGATTTTAAAACTGGATTTTAGAACCAATTAAAAAAGCGAAACATACTAATGACACAACAGATACAATTCTTGTATTATAATAACACCGATTCCCTCATGAGCAAATGTCATTGTTAGATATATATATATATATATATATATATATATATATATATATATATATATATATATATATATTGATGAGAAAGGTGTTATAGGCATTTTAAAATGTGTGTACTGCATTGGAAATTAATTTATTTAAGGATGGTTTGTATTGTTTTATGTATAGAGCTTCTAGTATTTGGAGTTTTTGTTTATTTCTTTGTGGAGAATGTCTGTATTTTCCGTTAGAATATTTCGATAATTAGAAATAAACAAAAACTCCAAATACTAGAAGCTCTATACATAAAACAATACAAACCATCCTTAAACAAAATTAATTTCCAATGCAGTACACACATTTTAAAATTCCTATAACACCTTTCTCATCAATTCTCCTCCTTCCAGCCTCCACATTAATATATATATATATATATATTATATATATATATATATATATATATATATATATATATATATATACATATATATATATATATATATATATATATATATATATATATATATATAACGAACATTTTGTGAATGAGTCAAATATCAAAAGTTCATAAAAAATTCATAATAATATATATATATATATATATATATATATATATATATATATATATATATAGATAGATAGATAGATAGATAGATAGATAGATAGCGAACATTTTGTGAATAAGTCAAATATCAAAAGTTCATAAAAAATCCATAAAATTATTTCAACTACTAAGTACTGTTGTCTCTTGAATACGTTTCGGCCATGGAACCTACAGACGCATAAATTCTTGTTCTTTATAAAACACCATATATATTTATATATATATGGTGTTTATAGGCATAAAAACAAAATTAACAGTGTATTATTTCCCAAGACAAATAAATTTAGTTAAGATCATATGGTAAGAAATAGGACTTAAAAACGTGGAGTTTATACTAAGATTGTTTTATTTCTTGTGTAACGTTTCGTTCTTCATTATACGAACATTTTCAAACACAATTGAAAAAGTCTTGAAATGCTGAAAAATGTACTAATAGTGTTGTTTTATTTATCATATGTGAACATGTCGTGAAATTATGTGAATTTGTTGTGACATTAAGAGTTTTAAGTTTAAAGAAAAACTGGAATTTCTTAAAGTGAACATTTTTGAATTTGTGTTATCAGGAAGCCTACTTAATATTGTTGTTCGATTTCTCGTGTTTTGTGTAGATGCCGATAAAGTTTTAAAATTTTAAAATATATATATATATATTTTCAAACTGAGAAGTCTTATACTGAAAATGTTGTAACTAAAAATTTTGTAATATAATCTAGTTAGATATATCAATAAAGGTAATATTAATTAATATATATATTAATATAAAGTATATATAAAGTAATATATTAATTAATTTTAATATTATAAAATTATCAAATATATATCTAGTACAACTTTAAGGTGGCATATGATAGATACCTGGTCTTTGAACTATTGTTACTCAGTGATTTTGATCCGTACTGGGTGCCCCAAAACATGTAACATTCTGTTAAGATTAGTAACCACTCACATATAATCATCATTTAATCAAATTTCCGGTTTAGCTCAGTCGATAAAGCCTCCGCCTAGGAACCACAAGGTTGTGGGTTTAATACCGACCCTCGCCAACTCAGCGCATGAGTAGCATAGCTTGGATCTGTGCGGTAAAGTGGGGAGCTGACGGTAGGTGTGTCGCTCCACCTCAGACGCAAAAACAATCTCCCTAGTCTAGCGTTAGTGAAGAGGGGATAGACTACCTCGCTATCCGGCTGATACCGACAATAGGTCTCACCGCCGACTTGACTAAAATAACCCATTGGGTAATCCTTTACGTATTTTCAAATAAAGAAACTACTCTAAAACTAACATTTAATAGTTATATCTTTAAAGTATAACAGACAAAGATAAATATAGAAATAAAAGTGACGTTTTATTCATAGTAGATTTTTTCATGGTTTTGATTCCCATTCATACAAAAATCAATAAATAATATTCAATAGCAGCAACGACAATAACGATGTAACAATTTCTGATACAAATAATACAAATGGCAAATTGTATTTCCAATGACTCATAACATCATAGAGTTTGATAGAATCTGTTTGTCTCGCGAGATATTGGATCTGCGGCTAATTGCACAAATGTCCCTGAAGGTAGATGTTCACGATGGTGCAAATTAATACTCACTTGGTCTACATTTAATTATAAAGGTTGAATTGACAACTATTGCACTAATAATAAAACAAAAACATTACGACAACACACAGCCAATACACCATTATTTCTCGCAACTAATCTTGTAAAATATTCGACTGGGGCCTTTGGATAAATTCATCCTCCAATAATTATTATTGAGCAGTTGTTCTGAACAAATTACAGCGTCGTTGGATAGGTGGTAGCGTATCTGATAGCTTGGCTCTCTGTTGAAATTAATGTCCCATAAAAAGACTCGGTGTAAATAATTTATTTCTGTCCTGGGAATGTGCGACTGTTCAATTCCTGCGTTTCTAAATGCATCCGGGTACTGATGGAATCTTTGATAAACCATGGAGTAAAGATATCAATCATTTTCATAATAGTTCATTGTCTAGTTAAAAACAAGTTGTTGGCAACACTTTGTTTATATCTTAACATTGACTGATTGATTGGTTAAAATGATATCAAATTTTAAACAAAAATACAAATAGTCTGAAAATTCAGACTTTTTTAATTCAGCATTTTTAAAATTATCCCAACGATAATATGTCTGTTAAAAAAATTATTCGTTTTGTAAATGTTCATTGAGATTTTTGTCGGAAAGATATACAAGTGTTTACACGCATTGGAGTGGAGTAATTTTATAGGATAATATTATAGGAAATAGAGTAATAGTTATTGGTATGAGAAATGGAATCAGCAGGCCGAGTTCGAATTCCGCTTGAGGTTGTTTGCATTCACTTAGTACTAATTATCTAGGAAAATGCATCAGTACATCTCTTCTGTCCCTAGTTATGGGTAAAATAATACGATAGACTAGGTTATGTAGTCGTACTGAGAAATCATTCTAGAAGGACAATTGTGAACTTAAAACCAGATGCCGGGGTCCTTGAGGTAACCCGACATTCTGATTAACCTCATTATGGCAACTTGAATAATGTCACTAGTTCCAAACTAACAACTCTTATCCTTTTTTTGAACAATTGGAGAACAGCGTGGAGCGGAGAAAGTTACTGCATGGCCAGCTGCCTATATTTCCATATAACCATATCCAGACTCAGTCGCAGATGTATGGTCTAGCTAA
Source organism: Doryteuthis pealeii (assembly GCA_023376005.1). NCBI lineage: Eukaryota > Metazoa > Mollusca > Cephalopoda > Myopsida > Loliginidae > Doryteuthis > Doryteuthis pealeii. The sequence goes on along the minus strand of CM042159.1, from coordinate 80,074,770 downwards.
ACTAATCAACCTCATCGCTAAGAACCTTTTTCTCCACATTGAGTCTTTAATAACTTGGTTCACAAAAAAAAAAAAAAAAAAAAAAAAAAAACAGCATCTGTACAGGAATACTGTGTATCCCTTCTAGCTCTTTGATCACTAGTTGAAGTATCCGACTATGTCGGATAAAAAAATCAAAACTTGTTCGCAACTAGTTAATTTACTATCTTTGTATTACATCAAAAAGTTATAATCGATAATTGTTACAATAATAACCCAATTACCCATTGGTTCATCTTTTACACATTTACAAATAAATAACATAACAAAATATATTTACCAAGTTTATAAGAATTTGTCACAGGATGTATATCGCAAGTATATGAGGGTCGAACTCAATTGAATTTACCAACCCCACAGCACGAGCAGAATATGACACAAGGTCATTTAAGTTTAAAGCGTAATTTTAAGCAGAGTTGAAATTCTCCTTCTAGATCGGTTGCCACACCAAGGTTAAAAAAACCTAGTCTGTCCTAATAGTTACTCATATCTGGAGGGAGAATAGTTGGGTTCATACCTTTCACAAGGGTATTAGCAATATGTGAAATGCAACAAGCTTCGTCCATGATTTGAACTCGAGTCAGCGTGTCCACTATGATAAGCATTACACCACGGACGCCTCCACAAATTTCAGTAGATAAATATTTTAAAATTTAACTCTTTGCTTAATTCAAGTCACTCACAGCGGTTCGCCCACCATTGCGACCCTACCGTAATCCACTTGCAACGGCTCTCGCACGTGTCACTTGAAGGACTCAGATTACAATAATAAAAGGATTTTATTTGAATAGAATCAGTTCGAGGTGAATCGATAAGGAACATTGAAATATCCTATCAAACAGGTAAAAAAATACCAAGAAAATTTGATACAGCCATGGGGGAAAATTTGGTAGACAAAGAGTTAAGTGAATTTCTCTAAAGAAATTTATCGATTTAAACAATTTAGTCTGAGCAGAAATCCTATGTAATTATTTTACTTCTGTTTATGAAAACAATAGGACATTGTTATAAGAAAGATTATCGATCATATGGAAATATGATCTCTTTGATAAGACAAAGTGAGAATTCTTCTAAGTTGGAACCGAGTAAGTGCTACTGGATGACTGCACCACTTATACTCTAAAGAAACTCTTGGAGAAGATGCTGGATGAGAACTATACAAGGATGCTGTGTGCGGACTTGAACAAATCTTGGAAGCGGACGAGCTAATAAGGGATGTTATCGTATAGGAACCTACACATGGACACACTAGTGTGGGTCGACCAGCAAAAAAAAACTACATCGATAAGCTCTGCTAGGATACTGGATGCTGTGCAGTGGACCTGTCAGGGGTGATGACTGGTAAAGACGAGCACGATGTCGGCACGATGATGATGATGATGATGATGATGATGATGATGATGATGATGATTGTGGAGGCTTGCAATGAATATGTGACCCTGATATCACCTTAAGAGTTTTAAAGAGAAACTGGAATTTCTTAAAGTGAGCAATTTTGATATTTACTATGATTTGTGAACGTGAAGATGTCTATAAAGTTTAAGAATTCAAAAAAGAAAAAAATTCAAACAGGAATTTTAAACTGAAAAATCAATCTATATAAATGTTAGCTGTAAGTAAAAGTTTTACCTACCTGTTACTTTGAATAGATAAATTATACCACAAAATGAAATAAGCACGCGGAGTTGATAAGTTTCGAGTTTTCCCAAATTGATCTGTGACTTTCTAAACCCACTAGCGTTTAAATAGATTTAAAGTGGAAGGTAGAAGAAGGTAAGGCTATCTCGACAGGGATGGTCTGCCCATGGCGAAAAATTGTGACGTAAAAGGCCCACGGGGTATCCCCGCTGTCAACACCACTGATACCTGGTGCATCAGAACGTAGTTAAAAGATAAAAAATAAATAAAGTGGTTGAATTGTCCAACAATTTGAAAGAAAGCAGGAAAGAGAGGAAGAATTTATGAGAAGAGGTGAGAGTTTGTTTATTTCTTCTTTAATTTCGTCACTTAATCGTTGTAGCACCGGTTCAGATTTACGTTGTTTTCTGTCACTTATGATATAACAAAGCTAATGGGCTCGTAAATCAGCGTCCATGACGTAGTAGGGATTGGGGGAAAATTTAAAGGAAATAGAACCAAAAGAATGACGAGAATTATGCGTCAAAGAAAGGATAAAGAAGGAGAATAAGAGAAGATACATAAATAGATAAATAAATAGATAAATAAATAAAAACAAGAAGAGTTAACATGAGCAAGAATTAAAGAAAAGAAAAGTAATTAATATGATCAACAATTCAAAAGACAACTAGCAAATAAATTACTTGGAAGACACAATACTTTGTTCATGTGAAGAATTTTCTAGTGTCTAGTTAATGGAAAATAAGAATAAAAAATTTAAAAATTAAAAAAAAACATACAAAAGAATAAAACGAGTTTCATTCTTTAAAACCTGCTAGATAAGACTATAGGGTCAGTCTAGAAAGTACAATAGAGGGATGAAAAGTTCATAGGCTGAAAAGTTCATTGACTGAAAAGTTCATAGACTGAAAAGTTCATTGGCTGAAAAGTTAATAGGCTGAACAGTTAATTAGCTGAAAAGTTCATAGACTGACACAATATCTGCCGTTGATGACTTTTTTGACCAATGGGATCTAAACACTGCAACACTGATGGAAGAAGTGTATGGAC